>CM026423.1:7770966-8384802 GCA_014871385.1 Ceratodon purpureus
GTATATTTTAATTTATACAATGAAGTCTACATGGTAAGGTTTTACGATTATCACTCTCTACAATATCAAGTAAACTAGTTCTTTCTTTCAACCATGATACATTCCTCTAGTTGATTTTATTGGCTTATTCCAAAAAAAACTTGATTACTATTAATATTATTTATAGTTGGTCTTCATTTAATTACTATTTGAAATTTGGTCAAGTATGTATAATCTGTACATTTCTTGGTCAATTTTCCATGTGTGTAATATTGGAACATATATCCAAACTAGTGGGACCCGTGCCGTTGAGCACATCGACCGCATCTTTTATGTCTCCTCGACGGATTCCACCCTGGAACCGTCGAGTGAGACAAACCATGCTCAATTGTAAGATAGATATGTTGTTAATTCAATCTTCTTCATTGCAACATTTATTATATGATTTTGTACAAATTAAAAACATATACAAATCTTTAAACATCAAAGTCTATCTTTACTTGTGATGTACATTTTTGAAGTTCATAGATACTTTGTACAGTGTCCAAATAACATATTCTAATATGTGATGGAATCTCATTTACATTTCATCACATCATTTCCATCTTTAAATAAGACTTGTTAGGATATAATTTTGTTGTGTAGATATTTTATCTTTTTTATAGATATTGGTTAAGTCTAAGTCTTAATTCTTCCAAAAAAAACCTTTGTTTATATATTCTTAATGATTTTTTCCATATATACACGATTAAAAACTATTGTGATTTTCAAAATGGAATCAAGCCTTCAATAAGGGTTTTGAAGGAAATCTCTAAAGTAGATCATGGACTATATAACCTCTAAGCAACCATGTAGGTAATAGATGAATTTTCATATTTCAAAAGACCTCTAATAATAGTTTGTATATACATATTATTTTTATTTTCAACATCTACTATCAAAGTACATTTGCATCATCAAAGTAGTTATAATTTTGTAATAATATATATTATAATAGTATCATTATATATATATATATATATATATATATATATATATATATATATATATATATATATAAAATTCAATTGAAATGATCATTCTTTTTGATGATCTAAGATAGAAATATGAATGTAAGTTAAAATATTCAAAAAATCTATATTATAAAAAGAACAAAGTACATCCATCCATTTGTCATCATAAGCAAATTCTACTAAACAAATCTTGCATAAAATCTTTTTTATGTATCTTTTCAAACAATTAATTTTTTTTACAACTTCACAAGTTCTTTATGCATATTATATGAAATATTTCAACTATTTTCTAATATGTTTTGGCACAGTCTATTTAACCTAAAGGACAGACAGATCCAAAACGGGTCTCAAGTGATTTTGGGCAGGTACCTATGACTGCAATTCACATTTTCTTTTGCTATTTTTTTTTTGGTGAAGATAGATACCGTATGTGATAGGCCAGTTCAAAAAAACTTAAATTAAAATTGAAATCGCAAAAAAATCCGGAAATTCTATTTTTAGAAAAAATGGAATTTGTACTCAAAAACACGGAATTGGCATGGAAATTGAATTGTCAAATTGAAAATCCTAAAATAGTAATAATTATTTGACAATGGGGTGTCAAACTGACCTATCACGTACGATATCTGTAAGATCTTCCAATCAAAATAATTCTCATCATAATCTGATAAAAGTTGAAAAAGTTATGGGATTTTTAAGATTTAAGCCTGAATCTAGGCAGCTAGGGCAGGGCTAAAAACATTCTCAAAATATTTTTTAATTGTTTTTTTTAAAATAGAATCATATTGTGCAGGTTTTTATGAATATAGGAAGCTTTGATTCATTGCATTCTGATAAGTCAAGCAAATGATACAAAAGTATATTTTGTAGGCACTTGCCAAAAATATTAAAAAAAACAAACTTTGAAGTCTCATCTTGAATTTAATTTCAACAATTTTCAAAATAACCCAAAAAAATTAAAAAATTACAATTGTTTCATACAATTCTCACGCTGTTGGATTTAACATTTATTGTATTTTATGTCAACAAAAATAGTGATTTAGGTTTAATTATCATTTTGTACCTCTATCCATTTTATGTTCTTTTGAGAGGCAAATATTGAAGTTTCTTATTTCGAGTTTTTTAGTGAATCCTTGAGTCATTTACCTATATTAATACCAACCTCTTCAATTGATAAAACAAAGTCATATTTTTTGAAAATTAAAGGCATTTAAATTTTCAAGCTTCAATAAAGATTGAAAATAACTTATTTTTGGTGTTTAGGGGCTAAAATCTTGCAATATCTTTTGTTTCTTATTCTAAATTTTAGAGATGGAGTTTTTTACTATGTTAACTAAAAGATCCTATAGATTAATTTATTGAAAAATTGAAAAATCCTATTGAAAAATTTAAAAATCCTATTGAAAAATTTCACAATGTCTAAATCATGATTGCATGTTGAAATGTACGATTTGTGAAATTAGCTTGTTATACCTAGTGGTAACATATGACAGTTTTGAGGTGAAAACAATCTTAGTCCTTTAGGAGTTAATAAATGCCTATATGTATCTTTAGACAATACACATTATAAATACATTCATACTTACTTTTTAAAAATCTTTGAAAAGCTAAATGTAAAGATTTTTTGAATAATTTTCTAATTTAAATGTGACATTTGAACTTATAACTAATATTCAAAGCATAATGTACTTTGGCACAACATGAAAATTATAGACATATATGAATGTGTGTATATTTTTCCACAAATCGTACATTTCAACATGCAATCGTGATTTTTCCTAATTATAAAAAATTAAAGATTATTTAAATTTATAATGTAAATTAATTAAAAGCTATAAATATTTTCTTCAATGCAAAAATATATTTGTAGAGTGGATGTTTAAGTTTATTTATTCTATAGGTTTCTAATGGTTCAAAAAATGAATTTGTGCTAGTATTGTAGAAGCCAATGATTTGCGGTAGTTAATAAACCACTCCATAAAATAGAATATATAAAAATATTTTAAAAATTCCATATATTAATGTATAAAATATTTTTGCATTGACTTTATTACTTTATAATCAAATTTGTATTTGAAAAGATTTGAAACTACGGATCCCTAGAAGAGATGTGATTATTTATGGCGTGGTTGTTCTAAAATGGTCTATCAACAAGCGAAGGGACATTGATGGAGATGGTCGCCACCTCTTGACACAAGCTCGGATGTGCAGTGCATGGTATTGGTAAGTGTACCAAATCCTCTAGACATCAATAGAGCATGGTTGAATCTATTAATCTTGCTCACTAATTCAGACATTGCGGTCAAACCGAAAAGTATGTTTATCATCTATGTTATGATTATATGTTTGGTTTAGCTTGGTTGCCCTGCATATGGAGAATTTGGAACTAATCCAAGTTGTAGTGATGTCGAGGCATACAAGACAATGTCCCAATGGTGATTAAACTTCGAAACAAAACTGCACATTTTCAAGACTTTAATGCTTTAGAATCCATGGTGAGGAGCTAGCAAGTTGGCAAGAAAGAATGGCTCAAGCTTGAAAAGAAGTTTCCTTCTCAAGTTAAAATCATTTTGAAATACCATGCGTTCACGATTTTTTTGCCACAAAACTTCTAGTGAACTCCTTCAATTTTCATGGTATATAGCCGCATGTTTGGTTTTTTGTTTGGTTTTTGAAAGAACATAAATGAGTTCAAAACTTTCTATTTTTGATTCACATGCTTATGAATTGAAATCTATATTATAATAAAAAATTAATAAGTTCAATGTGGTTCTTCTTAATATGATAAGCATATAGTTTAAAAAAAAATTATTACTAGATTATACGTAGCGAGTGCAAATTTATTTCTACAAGCTGTAATAAAACAATAAAGTTGTAAAAACATATATATTTTTATTCAATTGAGGTGTTTTTGCATTGTCAAAGAACTTATATATTTCAAATAATTTGCATTATGATTAAACATTAAACATGAGTAGAAGACTCATTCTATAATGCTATCAACTAAGCATACTACAAAGTTTGATAATTTGTCTTTATTGAAGTATAAATTTTGACTGAAACGTCTTGGAGTTTTTCTACAATAAATTTCTACAAGTCTTGTCAAACATCCGTCAAAAGCAACTCTAATACGACCACTTTGCCATCCAATCCAAACTTCAATCCGTCCATCTTGGCCTCCAATGCTAATGTTCGTGCGTCCAAGCCCTTTAGGTGGCTCTCGAAACTCGAGGATTGCGATGCCAAACCTTGTTTTTTATTATATATGATAAAAAAACATTATTTATTTTTAAAAAAAAACCATGAACGAATGTTAAAATGTACATTGTGTAAAAATATATACATAAATATGTAAAATTTACAACATGTATGAAAACATTTTGCATTGACTATTGCTCTCGTGCCTGAAGTGCGCTTGTAAGTGCTCTCGTGCCTGAAGTGCGCTTGTAAGTACCGCTCTCTCCGCGTCGCCAGCAACGACACCTCCACAGGTACGCGTTCCCTCACGCCTCTTCTTTCCCGTGCTTGATTCCATCTCGAGCTCAAGAGATCTTCTCATTTATCTGTGAAGGTTGAGTTCAAGGAGACTTGAATTCGGTTCAGATTGAAGGCGCTTTAGCTTCACGTTTGAGGATTTCATTCAATGTGTGAGGTTTCCTATTTTTTGAATTTTTAAAGTTTTAAAAAGAAAAAATTTTAAATGCATTAACAATGCGCTTTGTATGAAGATATACAAAAGCTTGTAAAGTCAGCCTACCTATTTCCGTGCATTTAAAGGGTTTTTATACTTCTTTACAACTTGGCAACATGAACTTTTTCCTTTACATTACTAAATGCAGTGGAAAATTATTCCAAGTTGAATCAAAATTATATTAAGTATTTTTTTATATATTATGAATTTTCAAAGTAGAAGACAAATGGATGCATATTATCGAACAAAGGTGGGGCAAGAAACTGTCCACTTTCATTCTTATTCTCCACCACATACCCCTTCCATTGCGTGGTTTTGGAGGTTCAACTGGTTTAGCCATAGGTATCAAAACTGTGTGGAATACATGGTAATCCTCCTCGATCCCAAAGAAGTGGCGACCTGATGCACGGCAGGCACGAAGCGAAGCAGCTGTAGATGTGCTGAGATCAACCACAATGTCCCCTTTTTTGGAACACATGTCTATGAGTGTTTGAAAAAACACGTCTGACTTCTCCTATGGACCTCGCATCGGTTTTTGATCAGCTCCAAGTGTCCGTGCTTGAACATCATTTTTGAGGCTCAAAAATCTCAATGGATCCTCCGGAGTATTGGCTAGTATAGGGTTTGAATTTAATTTCAAAGGCTTTGAAATTCGGTCCCAATCCTGTTTTCCTTGGGCGCGACCCATCTTCAGCAGCTAAAGCACCGAGAACATGTATGTCTATATATTTGAAATAATTGTCAATTAGATTAACTTGGACAATCCCTTCTAGTTCAACTTCTTTAACACAATCACGCGCTATATACATTTAAAATTATCAAATCCAATGAGAGTGAATAGCCATACCATCATATCATCGTAGAGAGGATGTGTGAGGGGTTTGAATTGATGGCACGACCATTCGCATTTGGTTCTCAGTCTATACTTCTCCACAAACCGCATAGTTTCATGATTCATACATGAGGGCATGACGATCAACATACCCATTTGTAAACAAAAATCATCCAATGAGAGAAAGGTACCTAGCAAGTGTGTAAAAGGCAAGTAATCATGAGCTTTACTTTGAGTGGAATCATGCTCGGTTTAATATGGATTAGTAGGGCTCGGAAATAAGTGGGTGCTCAAGAATAAGGAGATTGGCCGTAATAAAAGGATTGTACTAGAAAAGGTTGAAAGAAATCAATGATGAATTTCTCTCCAAGTGGCCTTACCTTCTTTGCCACTCCGGTGTCCATTAGAGTCTTCACGTGTCTCGTTGTCGCCAAGTGAACCGTCCCTACTTCCATTGCATTGGCAAACTTAGCAACCAAATGCTTCTTGCTTGGTGGTATATCAATAGATAGCTTCTCAAAGAATATTACTCTCTTAGATTTATATATCTATTTATATATATAAAAGTATCTATTAATTGTAAAAATTGATAAATTAAAAATTTTCCAACATCTATAGAAACCAAAACAACCAAAAATTACAATTTATTATTATCATTTACAACAAAACTAAAGGTATAATACCATTTTTTTTAAAACAAAATATAACTACTAAAATTATATTGTGGTCACAAATTCATCTTATAATGCCAATGCAAATTCATCTCCATAAGCTATTATAAAAAAAGTACAATAAAAATAATTATCTATCAAGATATCTTTTTCATTGTCAAAGTAACTATTATTTTCAAGTAATTCACATTAATAAAAGATTCATAAAATCTTAAGTTCTATTGCAGCTGGTAAAAAAAAAAATGATTGAAATAAAAATATAAGTTTGTCTTAAAATATAGATTTATTAATGATACATAACGTGCCTTTACATTCAATGTTAATTTTATATTCAAATTTTACAATTTTGAAATCTTTAAAAGGTCAAGGAATTTTTTAACTGTTTAAAAAATTTAAGATTAAAAAAAATAATGAATGTATTTATAATGTATTTTGTATGAGGATATATACAAACATGTAGTAAGACAAATGTGTTAAAGATTGTGTTAGAAGAATATGAAATTTTTAAATGATTTGTCAATAATCTTTTAAGTAAAAAAATGTTGAATGTTTTGGAATAACCGATATACAAGGTTTCATGAAAGGTTTTTTGGAATTGGCTTGTGATGGATGGATGGACGGACACTATTTTTTTATAGTATACATTTAAAATGATTGATCTCATGGTACTTATACTTCATTTTATTAACAAGTTTAAATTTAGCTCTTATAAAAAAAACACAATTATTTTAATTATTACAAATGCAACAAAATTTTGATTTTTAATAGAACTAGTTTGATAAGTTATAATATATATTTATTCACTCTTCATATCCATAAGATATAGAAGAACTTTGTCATCTATAAAGTGGCAATTATGATAGTTTCAACCAAATTTTGAAGCAAAAATAAAATCATATAAAAGATTGAAAATATCAACTTCCTTATTCTCCACCAATAAAATTAAAATATTTAAAATCAAAGATTTCAAAAATCAAATATTAAAAAAACAAAAAAATTTAAACTTAGTTGAAAATAAAGAGCAAAATATCAGGCCTCAAAAGAACTTTTAGTAAACCATCTAAAAACCAACACCAAAAAAAGTTCTTAAATATTTTCACTGAAATCTATTATACATACATATTTAAACTCACAATCATAATCGTAAAAAATAAGAAAAATAACAATTTTAATTTTTTAATTTTTTAAAATAAAAATAAGAACAAAAAAACCGTCAAACCTCCCTTCACATAAAACCTCAACACTCAAAAACACTCAAAAACACAAACAATACTTCTTAAAAAATTAAAATAAAAATAAAAAAAATCAAAAAAATTAAAAGGAAAAAGTCCAGAAAAAAGTCCGGAAGAAGTCCGGGAAAAGTCCGGGAAAAAGGTCCGAGAAGGCGACTCCAACACGAACTTTAGATGAAAGTAAAAGGCAGAGAGAGAGGGGTCAGGTAAATACCCGTGTAGGTGTCTCACCGGGTAATAAAGCAGTATGGCGTGAGTATTATCTGGTTATCGGGGTAGTATAAGCAGTATATCACCATAGTGTCACCTGGATATCAGAGCTGATCCTCGAGCTTGTTTAGGGTTAGAGGAACGTGGAGGAGTGTTCCCGTTGGCAAGAGAGAGAGAGAGAGAGACTGTCACTGCTGCTCTTGTCTGTCTCTTGCTCCTCGCTTCCGCATTTGCACTTCCTCCGGAGCGTCGGAGCTCTCCCGATCGTCACGCCGTCGCTCGCCCGCGGCCCTTCTTCTCCCTCCCCCGCCGCGGCCACTTGTCTCCTTGCGCTTCTTCTGACATCTCTCTCGCCGCCTCTCGTCGCCTGCGCACTGCTGCGCGCTCAGCCCCGGGGGAGGGTTTTGCAGCGCCATGTCGCGTGTGTACGTCGGGAACCTGGACCCGCGGGCTACGGAGCGGGAGCTCGAGGATGAGTTCCGCGTCTACGGCGTGCTGCGCAGGTTCGTTGGTGGACTCCCCTGCGGAGTTTTTTTGTTTTTTTGTGGAATGAGGGTTTGGTGGGGGTTGTTGTTGGGATATCGCGCGGGTTTGGTTTAGGTCTAGTTGTTGATTTTTGGTGGAGTGGTGATGGCCGGGGTTGTTAATAGCAACGGCGTCTGTGTGTGTAGGTTTATCATGTGGTGGAGTAGTTTTGTGCTGGGGTTGTAGGTTATCGGTGTCGTTTTTATTGGTGTTCTTGTTTTTTGGATGTGGTTTGTTTTTAAGGGTTTCTTTAAAGAAAGATTATTGTTTCTAACGTCATCTGCCAAGATTATAAGTTTTAGAAGGTGGAAGCTGTTGATTGTATGAACAAGTTGGGTAATTTATGTTGAGATGATGGATACGCGTGTGGGTACAGTCGCGTGTTGTTAATTTATATGAGAGGGCGATGTAGAGGTAAGTGATAGGGGCTTAAGTAATCTGCAGGCAGGGATGTCGTTTTGTTCAACTTGGAGGTACGCTGCTGAAAGTCACTTTCTGTCTGACCCATGGATTTCAGTGTATGGGTGGGACGCAAACCGCCGGGCTTTGCTTTTATCGAATTTGAAGATCGAAGAGATGCAGATGATGCCATTCGTGCCTTGAATGGTATGTCCACGTTTTGCCTCGTCATGGTTTTGATGTATTGTATGTATCTGGTGACACAGTGTCTGGGTAGCCCGGAAACCGGCGGGGTTTGCTTTTGTGGAGTTCGATGACATACGGGATGCTCGGGATGCAATTCGGGTTCTGGATGGTAAGCGTGCAGCCAGTGAGAGGTTCTGAAGCTATGTTAAGCGGTCAGGGCAGAGACAGGACGTTCAGACTCCTGGCTGCTCTGGCGTACCAAAGAGTTTCTAGAGATGGTAAGCATTGTACTTACAAAGGCTGCAATTTTTTTGTGAAATTGGTTCTGTAGGTAAGAATGGTTGGAGAGTGGAGCTCTCTCGGAGCTCAGGTGGAGGCGGTGGACCTCGTGGTCGTGGAGGGGACGACATGAAGTGTTACGAGTGTGGAGAGCCTGGTCATTTCGCACGTGAATGCCGTCTTCGCATTGGGGCCGGAGGTTTGGGTTCTGGAGGCCGTGGTAAGAGCCCCCGGGCCAGCCCAAGATATCGCCGCAGCCCAAGCTATGGTGCACGAAGGTACTGTTACGCTTCCTTTTATAATAGAAACCCAGAAACTGGTTGATACAGAGGACGCATTCTCTTGTTTGATGTGTAAAAAATTCTTCTCTGTTTTCGGTTTTTGGCACTTCGTTCTCGGATACTGTATCTGACGGTGAATAATGGGGTCCATTCCTCTGCCAGCCCACGTTATCGTCGCAGCCCAAGCTATGGCTATGGTGCTCGGAGGTACGTTGCTTTGTGGTCCCTCTAGTGAACATTGATCAAACTTCGATTTGATTCCACTTGAGTTGTCAGTAGTAGATAAGTTATTAATCCTCTTCTCTAGTGAGTATGTTTCTAATTTCCCCAGTAGCCTAGTGTGTACATTTTGTATTCATGTATGGACCAATGGACTGACGATCTTCAAACTTTATATGGTTTTGTTTTGTATGGCAGCCCGCCTGCTCGTGGGAGGAGCAAATCTTCCCCGCGCCTTAGAAGTGTCTCGCCTGTCGTCCGTCGCGGCCGAAGTCCCAGCCGATCACCACCACCAAGACGCGACCGTCGCGGATCCCCAGTTCTTAATGGGTATGTTAACTTAGTATGTTCACTTAGTAGTGTTTTGGATAATAGTTCATCCAATTGTTCATAATTTGAGGTTTGGCATGATGGTACAACCTTCGAAATCTAATTTCTTTTTTATCCGTCAATGTGTATTTGCAGGAGTCCTTTACCTAGCCGGGACCGCCGTCGTAGCAGGAGCAGAAGTCCTTGAAGTCCTTCTGCACCTGAAGTTCTGTGGTGCAATTTGTGCATTTGAAGTCCTGGAGTTGGTTTGTCAGGAAACTGTCTTTTCTGCTTCTGCTGTCTGCACTTTCACGCCCTCGCAGGTCCTAGAGCGCATGCTGAGGTGGGCTTGTTACTAATTTTTGAGTTGCCATGAGCTCACAATACTAGACATGTGAAAGCTTTGGACTTCTTTTAAATTTGCTGGCTCCTTCAGTAGGACATTATTGTGCTGAAGCTGCAGCTGCCTCCAACCTGTGACAAGTTACTTTTTTGATTGACGTTTGTTATTGATACTGTCAATGTATTGAACATTTCTCATAATATAGTCTTTTTGTTTCTAATATGCTCTGCACTGTTGGGAGTGACATCTATTGGTGTTTGAAGTCCTTGTTCAGTCATAAGGATGATGAACTTACTGAGGCATGTTGCCATTTGTTGGTGTTTTGTGAGGTGTGGTTGCCTGAAACGGCAGGGCACGACAGTACTCTGCTCTGCTCTTCCTCCTGGCTTCTGCGATAGACTGCATGCTCTGCTCTGCTCTGCTCTGCTCTTCCTCCTGGCTTCTGCGATATTCTGCATGCTCTGCTCTGCTCTTCCTCCTGGCTTCTGCGATATTCTGCAGACTGTCCCTCAGTCCTTTGGGTGTCATTTTCCTGCATCGTTTTCATCACATGTGTGCTCGGCTCATCCGGCAATGTTGGTGCTTCTGAGAAGGTTGTTGAAATCTGCATAGCATGTGGCTTCTTGTGATCACCAGCTCGCTTCTTCCGATTCTCGTTCCAAGGCTTATCAGTCCAAGTAAGTTGATTTGTTTCACGTATGATATATCTAACAATGGGGTGTGATATCGAGGATTGTAACTGCGATAAAGCACTGTGTAGGAGATCTTTCTCGTAGATGTTGTGGGTTTTCACCTTCATCCGTCATTGTGTGTTGGAACCTCTTTAGATTCGCTGGGATGGTTTTTCAAGTCTAATAATGTGCTTAGCATTTGACCACGTTTTTTCTTCTCTGAGTTCCCATGTGGATTACAGAGGGCAGGATGTCTCAAGCATCTTATTCCGAAACCGCCTGCACCCACTGAATTGTTGCCAACCCCGTTATTTGGAAATATTCCTTCTTCAAGAGTAGGCGTCAGATCTTCACTGACTTTTTCAGAACCTTTTCCTCGGTCACCTAACGAGACCATTTCCCTCAGGGTGAAGAATTTGACTTCTCTTCCAAGTGTTTGTATGTCACTTTTTTTATTTATAATGGTTATTGGTCTCCTTTGTATAAATGGCCCGTCTGAGGCAACTCTCGTCAAGATTTGAAAACCTCGAACTGATCCTTCGTTCTGTTTTCATTAGTACGTGCAAGTTGCACTTCATCACGATTTCATTCAAAGTTTCTGACTCTTGCTTCGAACTCGTTTGCAAGGAAATTTATACGAGAATTTAGACTTGACGGTCATTAGTTAGTTTTTTAACCATCCATTACCCAATCCATCAATACACTCTTTGAGTAGACTGAAAGAGAATCATAATGCCAAGTGTACACTAGTATTATTAATAGTCAACTGATATCAAATTGTGATAAAATCGATAGAGAAAATAGGCTGACGCTCCAAACATCACTTCTTAAACATAAATTGAACTGAATATTGCATCAAACATGTATCAATTCATTTGCAGAAAACTGGTATAAAATATTCTGGATTTACTTCCTAATCCTATTTAATAAAATATTATTCCAAGGAATTTAATTAAACAATTTTCATCGAAATCTTCATGATATCTGTGCTTATTGAAATCATCAAGATATAAATATTTCTTTACTTGAATTAATGATTGTACATTTCAAAATTAGAAATTTTCATCGCTGTATGTATAAACGTGGAAGGGATTCATTTACATAGAAGTTTTTAAAATTTAAATATAAAATCTTAATATATATATTGTAATTTCAGAATTTTGGAGTAAATATGAAAGGGTCACAACTTTCAAGTATTAATCAGCAAGGTGGGACACATTGATTCGAGATAAATCTGGTACTTCTTTTACAATTTCTTTTTAATTTAACTTCAAAATTACAATCATAAAAACACAACACTAATTAAAAATATACATTTTGTACTTATAATTCTTGTGTTTAAACTTTAGAATTATTATTCAACAAATCTAAATTATATAAATTGCTAATTTTGCAATACTTCTACTATCCTTTTGTTCCTATGAAATGTATTTGTTGAAGCATTTTGTTTATTTTATTTTATCATATTGTTCTTAACAATACAATAAAATTTAAAAACAATTTATCCTATTTTTGTTTTTCCATCTCTTGAATCTCCCAATCCGGCTGTTGTTTTAATAAGAATTATTTTAGATGAACTCAGTGATCCTATTGAAGTATATTAAATTTTTTTCTTTGTTTGGTGCTAATGAAATGAATAATCAATTATGAGTTACATTACATGTATATTATGGAGAGCCAAATTTACTTAATTACATCCTTTAATTGATAATAGGGTGATCTTTTGCACCTCTATCAAATTTCAAATATAAACTAGTGTGGTAAATATTGAAAATAATTCAATTTTAAGAGCACTTGGCACATTCCATTTGTTGCACAACTCATGTTCCCTTTGTTGCACAACTCATGTTCCCTTTGTTGCACAAATCCATGTTCTTGAGGGGCATTTCACACAAAGCCAAGGGCCAAACTTTGTTGAAGACCAAACTATGTCAAGAGGCCAAATTTTTAGAGTCGTAGAAATATATTAAAATATAAAATTGGCGATTTTCTAAATATTTGAATGAAGACGAGTTCAACCTCTTCGCAAGAATTTGGATTTCTATTCTTGTTCCAACCACACTCTCCTCAAGGAGCCAAACTCTTGACGCCAAAACCCTCAAAAAGTAGTGCCATATAGGCATTCTCAAGGTCTTTAGCTCTTGGCCTTTCGCCCCTAACGTGAAGCCTCACAAGCCAATTTTCAGCTCTATATCAATGAAATAGCTCAAAATGCACCACCCCTTCCCTTGCCCCTAATAAACCACTCAGATCACCATGAATTATTTTTTACTGATACATAAACATTGCTTCTCGCTACTAGTCACTTGCTTCACCTTGATTTGGTTCAAGAAGTTGAGTCATACAAGATCTTTCCTCGGCAATTCGTAAATGGAGGATCATGGCTGTGTCAAATGAATTCTCATGTACCAGTCCTGCACTTCAAGTGAATACCATGCCTACCACTGGACCAGGTTGTAGTTCTTCATGCAATGCTCAATTTTGTGTACAAAATGTGACTAAAACACCACCATGTACCAGCAGTTGATATCACCATTAAAACCAGAGCCGCGTCTTGCTTCCTTGTTCAGAGTAAGGAAGAAGAAACTACTGATCAATCTAAAATGACATGTGTTTAAGTTGATCACTTCTGGCTCTTGATTGATTGAGATCCTCGAACCTTCTGAGAGATGTTTCAGGTATGCTCAATGTATTGTATAATAGTAAATATCAAAACGTTCTCTGAAACCACACTTTCAGAACAAAAATTCCGTAAAAAAATTGAATAGTATCTATAACTCGACAGTAGCCAATACAATTTCAGAAGGGGTGATGCTCCGTTCCTGTTCCCAAGCTATTTGGGCCATGATTGTAAGAGATGATCGTGCATCTCTCTCATCAGCAACCTCACGAGTAAAGGGAATCCGGATTTCTAGAATGTTTTGAGGTGATTTAGTAAGAACCCGCAAGTCAAAGCCAAGCCTGTCCACCCACGTCATGCTCGCCTCCTCCAGCTGCAACAGCAAATAATTTCAAATATAGTTATTAGAGACTCATAAGTAGAATAAGATGAGCCACACACGAGACTCCTACAATTCCCTAGAAATTGCGGGGCTTCCACATTTTCCACACATGACTCATTGAATAATGTGATTCTAGAACATAAAGCAAAAGAATTTGTACCAAACTGGGTCCAGATAACAAGTTTTAGAACTGGTCTTAGAAATCGAACTGAATGTAATTCTAAGGCCATCAGGGGCTACGTTTTAAGTATATCATAGTAGTTATCTACGTCGCCCTACTTCTCAGATTTCAAACAAGGTTTAAGAAGTACAAACCTCGGCATCTAGTTTTGCATAAACGTTGCAGAATCGACGAATATCCTCCCAATGATTCCGGTTCATGTCTTCAACAATGCGCTTGGCACATTCTCTCAACGGATCAGCTGTGGCAGCCCAGTAATCTGACCCAGGAACCCAAATCTCCTCCTGTGGATCACAACATAGGGAGCTAAATGAGCTTCTTCAGAGACCTTCAAAGATAGCGAGGACGATGAGAAAGAAGATTTACTGAGGAATTGAGAATATTGAAGGATATATTAGATATACTTGAAACTGAGAGATAGACATACGGGTTCACGAAGCAGTATGATGGCCCTAGACTACCTCCACAAACTAAGCAATTAGTTCGCCATACCTCACCCATGTCTGGAGACTGGAGCACTTGTTCTACATTCATAATATACAAGTCTTCACTAACTTTGTGCTCGGAAGCAAATCGTCTCTCCCACGCAATTTCGAGCCTCTGTAATTGAAACAGGCATCCATCAGCATGCATAGCAACGAACTTCTGTCATCACTTGAACAATTCCTTCACAACAGTGTTGCCAAGAGAACGATGAACATTATACACCAATCAACGCAGATTAATTTGAAGTAAAAAGACTAATTTCATTCAACAGTTGGATTTGAATACAAAATATGCAAACATATACCGACAACTTACGTCTCTCAGCTTTTCATCGTCAACCTTGCGGATGAAGCCTTGCAATGTGCACTGCGGCTTCCGACGACCTGGTTGCTCCAGCTGCCCTTCCCACCAAACCAAACCACACCATCATCATCAGCGCAAAATACTCAAATCACTACCCTCAACCGTGTCCACGATAACGCCGAGAAAACCAAAATGGCAGACCCAGTTCCAAGACCACTAACTAATCATCCGAAACAGGTTTTATCCACAACTACCAAACCTATAAATTCCACATAAGCTCACATCAGGTAGCTTGCTAAAGCAGAATCCTCTTCCATAATCCTCGAACAGACTCACACCTCTCATCATCCACTCAGAGAACCAATGAACCATGTTTTAGGTTATCACAAGGGTTTACATCGAGCGCAAACAAGCACCATTAACCAAATTGCGCACTGTGCGAGCAGACTCAGAACGATTTTCAAGCCACCCTAAACTATCCTCCTACACGATACTCTAATCCCACAGCGAGCAACTAAAACCTCATCATCCATAGCCAAAAATCTCCCTCAAAAAAAACACCACCATCGTTCCACCACACCTCAAATTGGCATACCCAAATGGCTGGTAACAATTTTCGCGAGAACTCAACCATCTGTGAACAAACTCCGCCCCAAATTCACCACCCGTACCTGCACATGGAGACTACACCGGCTATCTCTGAGGAGATGCAGGGTATGCGTGGCGTTCGGGTGCAAGCGCAGCACGGGGTTCCCTTCCGTATCAACAGCAAACCTGACCTCGGTGCCGAGAGGCCACCCATCCTCCGACAACGTCGACAGGGTCCCTTCAATGCAGGCCTCCATGACGGTCCTGGCGCCCTCAGCCGGGGTGGGCCGCAGCAACCGCATCCCGGAGCTGTTCTCGCCCTCCTTCTCCACCACGCCCTCCGTCTTCATCACCGCCCTCACACATTGCGCAATCCTCCTCCTCGTCACCAGGCATCCCCATCCCCTCCTCCTCCATCCCACCTGCACCACGCCCGCCCTCTGCCCCTGCTTGGCCTCATTCCTCCCCAAAACCTGGCTCCCGAGGCTCCCAGCGCTCAGCACCGCCTCCATCGCTGCCATAGCTGCAGAATCTGCAACACTGGCAGCAATTCTGTGCACTTGGGCTGTCTGTGATGTTTTGTGAAGATGGTTTGGGCTGGGTTTTGGAAGCTCTGGCCTCCAAACTAGGAGGTTATCTCCTTGATCATTATATCCAGAAGCCTCACTGGTGGATGAGGAACTATATCCCTTGGATGCGGATGGTTTTTTCTTCCGAATCTCGCAACGAATGATGCTCTGAGTACACACTGTGTCTGGATCATGATTTTCTATTAATTTTTTTCTGACTCAGGAGATGAACTGTTTTTTTTTTTTTTTTTTTTGGGTGGACTTGCAGTGCTTGGTTTGTTGTTCTGTTGTGTTTGTGATGTAAGTTACCTTCGGGTGTTGCATTTGATTCCAGGACGTGTGTTGAAAAATGACGTTGGAAGTGATGTTGCATCTCTAGTGACATCTGACTTGGACTGGATAGGGTGACTGAGACTAGGACCAACTAGAATTGACACATTGCTGTGGACTGTGCCGGAGTATTTTCTAGCTTTTCTACTACAGTAATGAAATGGGGTTGTTGAACAGTAGCATATTGGGCGAATGTGGTTGTTGGCCCTTGTCAGGGTAGTTTATCCCGTTCGCACATCTGCATTTGTTTCTACATTTTTGGGATAGAGGATGACGTTGTTAGTGTAAATATCCGGTTCGAGATGACTTGGGAATTCACAGACGAAAGTTAGTAGTTGTTCTCATTGAATCTTTTTGTGTTTAGGTAGCTCGATTGAGACATGGAAACTGTACCTGCGAGGGTTGGCCTGGTCTCGTGGACCTGACTTGCTCAGATTGGAGGCTCTGCAGGAGTGACTTCAGATGAGCAAACACTAGACGTCCCTGCTTTCAGTACATTTGTCTATGTCTAGAGTGTTTTGATGTTTCAGAAAGGAGGGAAGTTGTGGCACGGAACTTTGAAGCTACGTATCAAGAATGTGAAATCAATGATGGATTAAAAATGTACATATGAGACAATTTGTTAGCCCTTAGAACGGAGCTTTCTTGCCTGTTCTTGAGCTAGATTGTGCTGTTCAGATGTGTCTACATTACCCTGCTGACTGCATCAGTACCGTGGGTACCAGAACATACCCTTGATTCCGTCAGGATCTGCTTCAAAACCGAGTCCCTTGTAGAAGTCTACCACTGCATCCAGCACACCACCAAAGGCACATGGTAAATCAAAATACTCTCAGGACATTAAGTGATATAATGGTGACATCGATGAGCGAAAATGACACTGTTAATACAAAGGAGAGTCACAAGCTGTAGCCAACTTCATTAATTCCCTCAATGTGCAGAAACTCTGCGTACTCTTATTACCTTGAGCATCAGCAAAGAGTGTAATATTGCCGATGTCTCTTCTCAACAGAGCCCGTATCATTTGCTCTACCAAAGCCTTCCCTAAGCCTTGCCCCTGCACGAATCGTAACGCGAAACACAGAGTAAGTCCCATGTATCCGGAAGACACAAAAATCGAGAACCGAAAAATATGATTAGGAAACCAGAATACATCGTGTCAAACGAATCTCTGAAGGATCAGTTTTAGAGTTAACCTACCTGATACAAAGGATCTACAAGCACATCCCAAATAGTTGCATTGAAAGCGTGGTCAGATGTAGCACGAGCCATGCCAATAAGCTCCCGCTTCTCTAACACGGGACTCTCACCGTCTGTTCCCACCCTCACAGCCCATAACTTAGAACAAGAGCTCATTGTACAAATAACTAACGTGCGTGAAAACGTGAAACCTAATACTAAAAGCTATTATCCTCAAGATCTAAGGACAAACAACAACAATGGATCATAAGAGAACCATTACCTGTAGTTTGAACTTGCTTGAGTAAGTGTAAGGAAGCCACCATGTAGCTGTTTCTAAGAGCGGCTGCAACCTTCGAAGGCGGTCTCTTTGGCCACCCAACCTAACCCAATCTCCAAAACATTATTCAGTAGTATGTAGAGCGAAACATAAATGTCTCCTGAGACCAGCATTAAAGAACTGAAGCTTACTTGTGAAAACAGCCAAACCTAGCGTAAATTCCAACACGTCGCACACTATGATGAACAGCAAACGAACGACTAAACCTATATGCATATATAAGATCATCGCAAGTGAAGAAAAATTTCTGAAAGAACTTCCAGGTAAGGTTCAGTAGAATTATGGGAAGCCATGGAGCTCCGTTTTGCATCCTAATAACCAGGCATAGGTGCACGAGTCAATTACCTTGTCACAAAGAATCTCGAGCTCATATACATCGACCTCCACACCTGACGCAAAAACTATCTTCTCAATAGTTCCATCATCATGAACTTTTTCCACCAACACAACCTCCCCTTCATCTTCCAATTCCACATCATCCTTATATTCTACTTCTGTGGAGTCAACTACTGCCGTTGGAGTGTTTAACCCAAAACTGCAAAGAAATCATTAAGAATAAATTAGATGTAGGACTGGTTGTAGGACTGCATGGTTGTAGGACTGCATCGTTACAGGCAATCTACACAACTTAACACCGTAAATAACCACGACCACATAGCACGAGGCAACTCGATGCAAAACCTAATTAGTCATGTCAGTGGTGGTGAGTTGGATTCAGTTCAGGGTGCTTCTATTTTGAAGTGACATTCACATCACATAATATCCCAGAATTAATCTCCAGGATCAAATGGTAGCAATGAAGAACTTCTTGGATGCCGGTGATTACACTTACCCTGATCTAATAGAATCCCACAAACTCCTTGCTTGTATATCTCGTCTTTCCAACTGAACTGCATGACTGGGCCCATCCTCCTCGTCAATAACTTTAGGGCGCAGAAGTAACATCATCACTCAAAATACATGTCGTATTCAAGCTAGCTCAATGCTCATGCTACTCACTCATGAATCATGATGAAGCACTCATCTCCCAAAAGCAGGACGAAATAAAAATAAAAAACAAAAAGTTAATAGCTAAGAAGCCAGGATACATCATTTGAAATCTGACAACTATCCATCATTGATCCATAAGAGCACTCTGGCATACAACATGAGCAGGAAAATTATTGAACCTGACGTAATTGAGTCATGTCTTTGAAATCTACTACTTGACGAGAGAACCGATTTCTTTGCTCCAAAACAACATACCTCTAACCTGCACAGAGAAAATCTCTTCAACACTACTTTCCATACCACTCAAAACAACACCAAAATTCAACGCCAACTAACATCCAAAACGAGAGAACCTAAAGATCACCAAAACGAGGAACACTGCAAAACCCAAAAGACTACTCACATTCTACAAGAACCTCACATTCCCAAAACCCCATAAATAAACAAATAAAGTAACCATAAATCCACTAAATTTATCCAACCATTCGAACAAACCAAATCACAGCACACTCAAAATTCAACCAAAAAACGAAACATAAACTCCCGCCTTACCCAGTAATACCATGGACAGAACCGTCACCGATAATGCGCGCCTGCGCTTGCAACACCATCCCCCTCTGCAAAACCACCCCCCAAAAAAGCAATTAAAAAGCAAATTCACCACCCTCACCTCAACCACAGAAAAACCCCATTACCCAAACAACCCCATTCCCCAAACACCCGGCAAACATGCTCCAAAAAACCGACACAGCAACCTCCCCCACCGCCAATCCACCTGCAAACACTCCACCTTCCATGAGTTCGTAACCAACAGGAAGCGGGAGACGAGAGAAGACGTACCCTGGGAGTGAGGCGGGCAATGTCTCCGAGGGGGAGAATGACGGAGGGCGCAATTGAGGAGGAGACAGCGAGGGGATTGGGGTCCCGGTGGCTCCATGGAGTGAGAGTGGTGGTGAGGGATGCCATGGAGGTGGACATGGACATGGAGGTGGAGGTGGGGATGGAGATGGAGATGGAGGTGGAGATGGAGGTGGAGGTGGAGATGGAGGTGGCGATGGCGATGGTGGGGATGGGCTGCGGCAGGAGCAGCAAACCTGCGAGGCCACAGTGAGGCCCCAGCGGAGCAGTTGAGGTGTTTTTGTGGAGCTTGTGAGTGTGGTCTGAGCTCGGGCGGGGGGGACTGTCTGCGGATGAGGATTCGATGGATTCCGTTTATGTTGGATGATATGTGGTTTTATTGGATGGTTTCTGTCTGTGGATGAGGATTCAATGGATTTCGTTTCTGTTGGATGGGATGTGGGTTTCATGGATGGTTTCTGTCATGGATTGCTTTCAATGATTTTGCTGGTTGGCACCAGTGGTCCCATAACCATTTTATGACATTAGTACACTATGCTGCTACCTCCCACATATATGTTAGCTACTTTTGTTACTTGGTGCTTATACAAGATGTTGTAACCCTATGAGATTGTGTAATATCTTGGAGGTATTAAGGTGATACCATGGTGATATCCGTGGATATCATATCTTCAAGTTGCTACATACTAATGATATGGTGTAAATTTTGGCTGAATTTTTTTTTAATTTTTTAATTATTTCTTTATAGATGCAATGGCCCTGCTATTTTGGTAGCTTTTAAACAAAATTAAGCGACTTTTGAGATCACTAGTTGGCACTTTGGCTTTGGGTTCTAGAATTTCGGTTGTTGTACATCCATAGCAAGTTCGATCATAATTAATTCTAAAAAAAGAAAACAAATAAATTTGAAGTTTTAAGGATGGAAACACAAATATTTCAGAAATTATTTTTCGCTATATTTTTTGTTTTTTGTCCATCTTATGCTATTTCTAGTGGGTTTTTTTTAAGTAATAAAAATTGAAAAATTAAATTTTTGGATGACAAACTTTATTTTTCAAAAAAAAAAAAATTTAAATCGTTGAAAGATTCTACCATCAATATGTAGTATTCATGGAAAGGAGAGAGATTGGAAGAACTTTGGTCTGTTTGAAGGCGGAAGCTTTTGGTCTTTGTTTCATTGCTTGCTTATCGTCATTAATAAATGATTTTTTCCAAGGCAGTATTTTTCGGATTGTTTAGTATGATTATTTAGTTGCAATTTTTTTTAGAAAGTATGAGTTTAATTTCAGTTGTTAAAAAATTGATGGTCTAAAATTTTGACTAGAAATTTAAATTAATATAAAAATAACTTTATTTCATTTTTAAGAGGTTGATGTGTTTGTTGAAGGTAAAATGAATACTTGTAGTTGTCAAGTAAGGAGCTTGTAATTATTGACTGAGAATGATGTTCTATAATAAGAAAAATAGAAGTTGTATCAACTAACAAGGCTCATTCATACGTTGAGTTTGATAAGCGTTGATTGATGCAATTAAGTAGTAAAACATACTATAGGCAATAACATTAATTGATAAAGTTATGTGAGGAAATGGAATATAAATTAAGACCATTGTTCAGATTAAAAATGATAGTTACTATTGCCTTAGCAAGTAGATAATAGATCATGGCAAGACATATTGTTATTTTCTATGTCATAAGCCAATTCGACACCATGTTGTCGAATAATTAATTATTTTTAGACATTTTGAACTTGATAATTCAATTTATGTGCCAATTTCGATTTTTTTAGTACAAATATTGTATTTCTAATAATAAAAAAATTCGGAATTTTTGGCAAATTTAATTTTAATTTAATTTTGGTCAAACTTGCCTATGACATACGGTAGTAGTTGTTGACTGTTTTTAAGTTTGCCTTTGTATAATATAATAAATATCAATGTCATCATTGTTTTTAAATGAATTTTTAATTATTGTGACAAATTTTTGAAGGTTTTACACAAAACTTGGCACTAATAAGGTGCTGGGGAAACACTGAAGGATTGTGATAACTACCTCAAGAGCAGCTGGATTCAAGATGACGATAAAAAATATTGGTTTCCAATTATTTTTTATCACAAAGTGACTAAAGAACGTATATTTGATCCAAACTAAGTTTGTATTTAAACTAAACATTCAATAAACCAAAGTAGAATGAATTTAGAATTGATCTAGAAATTACTAAATCTATAATCTTATAAATCATGACATTACTTAACTTGAAATTTGTGGAAAAATAAAAATATGAATGGTGCTAGTCTACTAAATAATAATGTTACATGTCATAGTTTTAAGGCTATATTTGGGCTTTTTAATATATATTAAATTGTTTTTAATTTAATTGAAAAATAGATTTTTGATTACAAGTAAAAACATTTATCACCAAATTAAAAATAGGTATTGGAACATTACCTTTTTGGAAAATCAAAAGTTTTGAAACATTTCATATTTGCCTAACCATCCTATGAGCTATGGTTAATCTACATATTTTAATTAAATGTAATAAAGTGTAGGCTATTGAAAATCACTCTAGATTACCAAAGGCATTTCCTATGTATGGTGTTGAATCGGTTAAATATAATGGTGAAAAACCTACAAATTTCTTTTAAAGTAATGAAAATGATAAAGTGACGAATGATTTGTGGTAAACTTGTAAACATATTTGAACTTTTGTATTATTATTCACCATTTCTTCACAATAAACGAAGTTTCTTTGAACAACTAGATTCAATTAGGTTTTCTTATACCATGGTTGTTGAAAAAATACGAAGGTAGAATATTCCATATAATATGGTTATTATTATTTTGAAGTATTCATTAATTTTGAAAATAAGCATAATTAGAAGGTAATTAAACGTCTACTTTTAAAAATAAGTATAATCTGAAGGTATTCACTTTTTGTGGTTTGTATTTACAATGTAGAAAATCCAAAATGATTGTTTAAAACAACTAAAAGTCAATTAGTGATTAACATAGCCTTCATGTCTAGGGACCATCAAATAATCCAGCTCAAAAAAAGAAATTTGATAAGTCCATTTTTTTCACTCGCTCAAATGGAGCTTTGTACTTGTTATGCTCTTATCCCTTGGTAGTTTCATATTTTGATTGAAACCTCCTAAATCAAAAGGTGTTCAAAATATGAATTTTGTTCTGAGGCTTTTGCAAAAGAAATATTCTTTTAAAGAACCTACAATACGGTAGTATTTGTTATAGAATTTTTAAATTTCTATTTTAATCTTTGTTTTTAGTGAAATTATTCCCATGAAATTTGTATGCATTTTTTAACCACAATATCATAAATGAAAAATTCTACTCTCTCGACAATTGTTTCTCTTACATTTTTTCTTAGCAGGTGAAGTTTAAAATTAAAACAAAACACAAAAATGATAATACAAAGGAAAGAGCATCTCACAACAAATAAAAACTAATGATGTTGTCGTTCAAATAAGCTTCCAGCATTAAACACTCCAAATCACTTTTGGTGATCATGAGTTTGTCTTTTTCGTTCAGAGAATAAAACAATGCAAACTCTGAAGTTTGAGGTGAAGAAGGCTCTGTTGTTGCCAAGCATTCTAGCAAATTTAAAT
The DNA here is from genome assembly GCA_014871385.1 of Ceratodon purpureus. Classification (NCBI taxonomy): domain Eukaryota; kingdom Viridiplantae; phylum Streptophyta; class Bryopsida; order Pseudoditrichales; family Ditrichaceae; genus Ceratodon; species Ceratodon purpureus. The sequence goes on from CM026423.1 coordinate 7,794,254, forward strand.
TGTTTGGATTTCTCCGAGCTAAAAAACGAATAAATCGAGATATAATTATTTCAATTTTTTTTAAAATGACACATGCATATTTTTAATTAATTATTTTTAAAAATAAACTTAAAACAAAAGTTATATTGAATATTACTTACGTGCTACAACCTCAAAGTATTTCTCATCTTTTGGTTTCTTGTGTTATAGATTGTCTGAGTAGTGCTGCTCATCATCGACAATTTCCTTTCCTTTACGTTTGTATACGTTTGAGGACGACATTGTTCTTGCTTTCCATACTCAAACAATTTCCCATGTTCAATTTACCAAGTTATTGAGAAGGAACATTAGATAAGAGGGCCCTTTATGTGTAATAGTAGAACTCATACAAAATATAAGTATGCCAAAACATATCAATCTTTTACATAAATAATTGAAATTTTCAAATACAAGTTTAGGTCTTTGTAAGCTTCAAGCAATAAATACAAACGTACATAGTTGTCTTTTTTTACTAAGCCAACTTTGACAATAACACTCAAGTAATCCTAATGAATTGATTTATTTTTAATCAACTTTAACAATAACACTCACTTAGGTTTAGCCAATTGACTTAATTTTGATAAAAATAGCTCAACTTTTATTATTAGCAAGATATAATATTTATTTCTATATACACTTTAACATATATATTCTTTTCTTTGCAACTCTGTGCTGTCAAACTTTGAATGAAAGAATGTCAAATACAAATTGAAGCTTTGCCCTATCCGCCTTCTTTGCCACCTCCATTCTCGCAAGTATAAGAACCACGTTCTTTTTCATTGTTCTTGTTCATTGGTTGGAGCGCTCCAAGCCTTTCTTCATTGCCTTTTGAAGTATCCTTATTAGTATGCTGCAATAGTTTTCAAATTCTACTTTAAGATCAAAATATTCATGAATTTTATAATTCTTATAAAACAATAAAGAATTATTTTAATTACTAAAGGTTTTTTTTTTTTAAATACCAAGACTGCCACGTGGTAACAATTAGGTGTTTCAAAATGAACATTGATTCTACTATTTTATGATATAAAATTGATGTATTTGAAAAGCACAGTTTATATTTAAAAAAAAGTTAAAAATAATTAAACTCAAAATCCTACAATTTGAAGATTTTAAAATGCTTGATTATACAAAATGAAGAAATATTATGCAATTAATGACAAAGAATTTACATTAATTGATGGTCAAAATGATTGCCACAATGTTAGAAAAAAAAAATTATGTAATGCAACAAGCTCGATTAATACAATCAAAAAATATAACAAAAATTATCATTATTTATGCATGCTATGTTTAATGCTTGAAAATTACATTTATTTCACTTTAAATGAGAATCTTCACATAATTAATAAAAATAAGTTGATTTAGTTAAATGAGTCATGTTTATCAATATAAAAAAATTTCACATCAATACATGTCATACCACTTTTTAAATTCTTCATTTAATTTAATTTAATTTTTTTTTTTTTTTTTTTTTTGGCTTATTAATAATCTCTAAAGCTACGAAGAGTACTATGGTACCTAATAAATATCCTATTGACCTTTTATATTTTGTATTTATTAATTTATTTAATTCTTAAAGAGAAAAAAACTAATAAAAAACTTAAAATTCAAACAAATTGTATTCAAACTAAAACAATATATAAATAAAAAACTTTAATTTGAAGAAATGATATCCTCCACGTAATTTGGAACAAAATTTTAATTGATGGGACAAAATCAATATATTTGAAATTAGACATTTTATTTTTATAAAAATAAAAAATGAAAATAAAAAGAAGTAATCATGACTAAGCAACTCGAACTTTACCATGATTGACCACCTCCTCAAAATATCATGATGATATGGCAAGGCTCCAAGTCACCAGCCCAGTCACCTAAATCAACCCACCCACGACCCCATTCCCACTGACAGACTTGCCCCCCTCCTACTACCCAGCGCCGTCCAGCTAGCCCTTGCCAAGAATGGTCAAAAAGGCCCCCCTACCGGATGACGACGTCCTCCGCAAGCCAACATCCCAGTGTAAAGCGGGTCGCCGGCCTCCGGCCCCCTCACCTCCTCCCCAAAACCCGCCACCGCACCTAAATCCACAAAACCACCCTCAAATCCTCAAAACTCCCAGAAACCACGCCTTCCATGCAGAGCCTAAAACCACAAACATCTACCAAAACGAAATAACTTAAACCTCAAGTCTACAACCACGACTTTGTGTCAAGTGCCGCTTTTATGTACTCATAGTCCCCGGAGTCAAGCAAAAGCCGGCGCATATCCCGAACCCAAAACCACTAGAGCACTTAAACCCAACAAAATCTATGATTTGGCTGGAAAAGAGGATGAGATATCTATGAAATGGGTAGATGGTGACGGTTTTAGGGGCGTCGTCACTTAGGTCACGGAGCTCGGAATGAATGGCAAACGCCATAGCCAGCATAAATCCGCAACGCCTGCGCACCAGCCGGGACTACAATTCAACCAAACCACAGTGGGATAGAAGAGAGGGGAGGAGGTGTGTGTCGATCGATTGAATGAATTGCGACTGCGGGGCTTCGGAGGAACCAGATCTGGGAGGAAGGCGATGAGTGTCGCGACCTGGACGTGAACCTGAGACGAAACAGGAGAGAGCGCCCGCGATGGAGGATCAGAGCGCGGCATTGCAGGTGGATACGGCCCGCCAGGCCGTCCTGGCGGCCCTGGATTGGCAGTCCTCGCCGGATGCGCGCCAGCAGGCGCTCGCGTACATCGAATCGGTGCGTTTCGGAGGTTTTTTTCACTGGTTTTGGTTGTGTCGAGTTTTTATTTTGGAGTTTTTGGTTTGGTTTTGGTTTAGTTTTGGTTGATTGGAGATTGGTGATGAGGTTTTGGAGGTGTTCGTGGAGTGAATTCGCGATTTAGGATTGTGTTGATGGTGAGGTTTTTTGAGGTGGCGAGAGCTGCATTGTATGACAATTGGTTTTTAGTCGCGTGCGTATTGTGTTGTTTTCTGGAGTGTTTGGCGTTAGTTTTCGTGGATTGTAGAGATTTCGAGGAAATGTGATCATCGGGATCGGTTTCTTGGTAGTGTTAGATGACGGAGGTTTTTGGTTTTCTTGAAGTGGAAGGTGTTGCTTCGGCGCGTTGGTTGGATTGGTTATCTGGTGGTTGGAGTAGGTTGTTCGTGTTGAGGTTATGAGAGTTTCGATTTGAATTATGGAAGACTGCGTTCAGGGTTTGGCAAAATTTGTAGACCTTCGCGAGTTTCTCTTGGTGTGATTAGGGAGGAGATAATTGCTCGTTCTTGTAGCGTGCGTTTAGTGAGGAATCGGGAAGTTTCGTGCGATTTTGGTTTCTCGGCGATGGCTGTAATGCATTGTTCGGGGAGCTTAGTTCCATTGAATTCAAACTGATGATTGAATTTAGAGCACGAAGTTGATTGATAGTGTAACTGGTGATTGTTCCCCTAGAGCTGGAATATTTGCAATTGTAATGCGCCAAGTGCACTTGAATACGACAATCATTTGAGGGGATTGCAGTGATACTTATTCTGTGAAATTCAAGCCTTGCTTTCTTTCCCGTTACATCTTGTTAAGAGCATTAAGACTGAGTAAAGTGTTAAATCGGCAAGTTTTTAATTCATTTACAAACTTAAGTTTTTAAAAAATAACTATTTTTTCCTGTCGTTATTGCGTCTTTGAAAAGGTTGGGGTGTTGCTTTTAAGTTTGGTGTCAATGGCACGGTCATTCAAGGTTGAGCGAGTGACTGTACTTTTGTGTTGTAAAGAAATTGGTAGCTAATAAGTATTAGGTAATTGTGCCTGACATATTGGTAATTTTATTGCTGTATGCAGTTGAAATCAGGAGATGTTCATAACTTAGCTACTGTCGGGTTTGGTTTGGTTAAACCTGAATTACCACTTGAAGTCCGCCTCATCGGTTTGAAGTTGCTTCAGGTAAACGTCATTGAACTTCTGGATTTCTTGTGAAGTGCGTATCTAAGCAGCTTTAGAGGCATGGGAGATTGATACCAAGATAAATTACTGTCAAACATTTGTGATCGGCTGTGAGATCCTCTCCGTCCTGAACGGAGACGTTATGGACTTATCATACTGCATATGTTTTTCACACAGCATATGATACGGATGCGTTGGGAAAATTTGAGTACTGAGGGTAGGCAACAGATGACCGCCATGGCTGGCAACCTATTGCAAGAAAGTGCAAATCCCAATGAAAAATGGACCCTCAAGAATCGAGTCGCGGGTCTCATGGCTGAGGTGAGCTATTCTGTGAACAAAGCTTCTTTACAGTATCCATTTTCTCACGAAGTAGTTGGTTTTCGATGTCAAGGTGTTCTTAAGGCGTGGCAGTTAGACCCCTTAAATACTGTTTTTGAAGTCAATTCAGCAGTATCACAACTTTGTCTGGGTTAGTTTCTGTTCATCGCAATTAGTTCTCTTCGACTGTGGCCACGGATATAATCTTATAGTCATGTACAATAGAACATCCGATCCTTCTATTTGACACGATAAGAGGTAACTTCTTGTTACTAAGTGGTCTATTGATACTCTGATCAGGTTGCCAGAAGGGAGGGGCCACCATTGTGGAAGGACATGCTGCCTGCTTTGTTTGCTCTTGGCAGCAACAGTGCTCTTCATGTAATTTCTTTAACTCAGCTTTTTATGGTTCCGTTGCCTGGTTCTTCGATAGGTTATTTGAATTGAAGCCATGATCTTACTTCACTGCTACATTCTTGGTTCTTGTTTAACACCTCGAACATGAATACTTTCCTCATGTGCCTGTAACTGCTGAGTCATCTCTGGCTGACCTAAAGTTTGGCAGGCAGAATTGGTCGCGATGTTCTTTCGATTGCTCCCCGAGGATGTTACTGTCCACAATGAAGACTTGGATGGTATAGAGCTATCTTTTAACCTGATTGACAATTACTGGGTCGATGGGGTCTTTTCCTGCTAAAAATTTGCCTCTTTCTCCAACCCTCTTAAGCGTAACCATGACTTAAACGGAAAATCTTGTAAGAGATGCCTCCGAGGTTGTTAAGCCTGATGTTTTCCTGCTTTCATCGGTAACAGGAGAGCGCCGAAGACAATTGCTGCAGGGCCTCACTCAGACATTGCCAGAAACATTGCCATTTCTATACAAGGTTAGTGATGAGATTACCATCGGAAGTTTAAGCCTATCGGGCACAGTGTAGCATTTTCTGAGTGGCTGCTCTGACATCATTTCTAATCTCATTGATTGTAATTTCTACAAGGTTTCCCGTGGTTATCCGTTTTATGTATTGTTTCAGCAGCCTTTTCTGACTTCAGCTGTTTTTATCTAGACAGACATAGATCATTCCGCTGTATCTGCCCCTCTGGGAGGGTGCGACTCATGTCGTGCGATTTGTATATGATTTTCTGATCTTTGTTTGAGTCATGGTTCCTTATCAGCTTCTAGACCAGCACTTCGGAGCAGCCATGGCTGCAGTGGAGCAGAACCAGATGGAGTCGGCAAAACAACATGCTGCTGCTGTGACTGCGGCCTTGAATGCTGTGATTGCATATGCGGAGTGGGCTCCTGTGGTTTCACTGGCTAATTATGGTCTCATACAAGCGTGAGTCTCTATCTCTTGTTCTTCCTGCTCTAGATCTTATGGTTGAATATTTCTCTCAATTTTCTTCATTTCAGCAAGTTTCATTTGGTTCATTATAAACTTCATCATGATTCAGTGTTTGGTGGAGATTTTGAGGGCTGAAGGTCAGACATATACCTGCCATGCTGATGCACCTTAACGCAAGCAGATTATTTTCCTGTTTCTGATATATTTGGTCTTGTTGAACATTTGGGGCTACTGATTTTTATACCAAGGTTGTCCTCTGCACGCACGTACAATACGCTTACTGACAGATTGAAACATTGGTCGTTGAACGAACAGTTTATTATATTCTTGATTGGTTGTGGACAGTGGCCATATTTTTTTGTCTAACTCTTCTATCTAACGAAGCGTTGTCGTTGGTTGCAGATGTGGTTTCTTGTTGAGTGCAGTAGAGTTTCAGACAAGTGCTTGCGAGGTGTTCAGGCTTATGGCAGGAAGGTATGACGTGTCCCCGACCAACTTGAGATGAAATACTAAATGGTGATATGCAACTAGCATATTATTATTGTTGTTTTTCTTCTTTGCATTTTGGACAAGACAAAATACTAACGTACTTAGTTCTGGCGCATATTTCATTGCAGGCGTAGACCAGTCGATGAGTCAGTGGGAAATTACGATATTGCCATGGAAGGAGTCTTCGACACTCTTTGCAATGCATCGAAAGCATATTTCTCTGAGTTAAATAAACGTGCAGCTTCTGGTGAGGAAATGGATGAAGAAAGCGATTTTGGAGAATGCTTATGTGAAGCGATGGTGGCGTTGGGTCAGCAGAATCTACATTGCGTTGCTCGAAATGATTCAAAAGTTACTACTTATCTGCACCAGGTCAGTTGATTTTTGTTGTACAACCTACTGTATGTTAGATTTGATAGACTATTTGCCGTCTTTGTGCAATTCTCAGAAATAGGTTAAGATCAGCCTGTCTTTTATCGTCTCATTGCTGTGTGGCTGCATTTGCTGTCACCTCATGTGTATTTGTTCATTTGTTTGTTTGCGCAGATGCTTTGCTTCCTTCAACATCCAAAGCTTGCGTTGCATTCTATTGCTCTACCTCTATGGACGGTGATTACATTTTCCGTTACGCTTCTATTTTTAGAATTATTTTCGCTGTTACTTGTTTTATAAAATTATTTATTAATTTAGTTCAATTTCTTTCGTTTTGATAATTTGAGTTTGTCCTGGATAATATGGTCGTATGCGGTGCTTTTACGATATTTAGGCGTCACCTTTGTGATTGAAATCTGCTGTTTTAACGTCTTCAACATATCCACGTTCATGACCTTCATATGAAAGCTTCTATAATGACATCGATTTGTATGTCCTGCCTATGCTAATGTCTAAGATTGTCAGTTCCTTGCGGTATGCGCTTTACGAGCACTGACACATAATTTGTTCCTCTCCAGACATTACTACGGGAGTCGTCCTTAGCTATGAGTACAACAGATCAACAAGGACTTACTGACAAGGAAAAAGAGAAGCGGAGTCATGCAGTTAGTATCTCTCAGGACTTCTGTGCTGTGCTCTTAGACATTGCATTCCAGCGACTGCTGATTAAAGATGGAGGAGATGGCTCTGCTGAGAGTGAGACTTGGATTCAAGAATTTTCAAGTGCTAGCGACTTCAGCCAGTTCCGGAGTCGACTTGTAAATGATCTTACCTTGAAGCTGCATTTTTTTTTTCCTTTGCCGTTGCCAGCTATGTCCTCAGTTGGAGATTTGTACTTGATTCCTAGTCGTCTATTTTGGGTGGTATACGAAGTTATCAATGTCATTCAAGTTCAAGGTCTTTAGGTCTCTAGATCGAATGTGTAAGATGTTTTCTGATTAATCACTGATCCAAGTGCAGGTTGAGCTTGTTCGTCATGTTTCCTCTCAACAGCCTGTTCTGGCAGCCTCTAAAGTTGCTGAGCGTCTTCAGTTGACTTTTAGTAGTTCAACCTTCGAATCAGTCTCCAGCAAGGTATGGTTGAAGCTTATCGTTTTCAGAAGAGGGTTTAAATTTGGGTCTATGAAGCGACATTTGGCAACATCTAAGATCAGATCTAAGATCCAAGTGTCCGGCCTTTTTCTGCAGGAAGTTACGATTCTCGAGACCACTCAAACGTACCTTGAGAATATCATGAGTGGGATACCAGAGAAGGTCATGGCAGTTGCATTGGCAACCACTGCACCCTCAAATGAGCTGAGAACTATTCTTGAAGGTAAGAGTTCTGCGGTTTTTGCTTCATCGTGTTGTTGGGATTCTTGTGCTTTTGGGTTGTCACGTATTGTTGCCTTTAAGTTCAGTGATTTGCAAAGATAATCTGAATAAAGTTATTCATGGTGTCCAGGTATTCTGCAACGCCTTTTGATGGTTGAATGGAAGGGACCTATACTAGTTGAACTTCATACGCGTCATTTTGACGCCATGGGTCCTTATTTCAAGCATGCCCCTGCTGCTATTCCTGTTGTGGTGGATAAACTTTTCAAGCTGCTGACATCTTTACCTGTGACCAGAGTGAGTGATTTCGTGCCTGTATTTATTACTTGCGGGAGTTCTTTTTCCATAATCCTTTTTCATGTTTCCTCATTGCAAACTGGGTTAGGTTTGCCGTCGGAAGTGGTAGTAGTGATACTTGAGTATAATTTGTGGACCTGTTTATGAAGTAGAACTCTGAACTTAATTAATTGCTGAATGACAGGAATTTGGTGATACTGAAAAAGATACTATGCGAGCACGACTTCAAGTTTGTACCTCCTTCCTACGACTAGCAAGGGCAGGGGACGTAGCCATGTTGCCGTACATGCAGGTATGTTTGTGGGCTTAGCAGTAGGATGAAATGAATGATGCCAAATGTCTGTAAGAAAATAGATTCTTGTAAGTTTCTGACTGGATTGATCATCTGACTTACACGTATCAAAATGAACAGGGTATTGCTGAAACAATGACTAGCTTTCACGGACAAGGGCTAATGGTTCGATCGGAGCTAAACCTTCTAGGCGAGTCACTGTTGATAGTTGGATCCGCAGTAGGGTAAGTCTTCCGAAACCTTGTGTCTCGTTTAATTTATTGATTTCTCTTGGTTTGAATTCAATTTTCTTTGCCTTTAGTCAAGTATTGTGTCTTGTATCTTGAATTGATGAACCAATTTTGTTGCTTGTATCACTTTGCATCTTATGAACTGATTACTCCTTGGGAGCTGTTCTCGTTATTCTTGTTAAAGCATTGGTACAATTGCCAGTTAGCTGTTGCGAGTTTCTTAGAACTTATAAGTTTTATTTAAGTCTCTGCCTCAATTCTCAACTTGTTTGCTATGACAGGGGCGAGCAACAGGTTCAGGTACTAGAGTGGCTATTTGGGCCTATGCAGCAGCAATGGATTCTTCCTGCCTGGCAAGAAAAATACTTGTCTAGTCCTGCGAGCCTTGTTCGTCTCCTTACACAGGATGTGAGCATTGGTGATGCGCACGAGGAGATGTGGTCGATGTATCATACGGTGACCTTCTTTGAACGAGCTCTCCGGAGGTGTACCAATCCTTCTGGGAAAGCCTCCAGTGGTCCATCAGCTACTGCTGACAATGTCGACATGGATGCTGCAGCGATGCCTGCTTCAAATCATGCCATGATTCCCCATTTGGCATGGATGTTTTCACCTCTTTTGAAGGTATGTAGTAAAGCAAACTTCGTCTAGTCTTACCTCCTACGAGTAAAGAGGAATGGATATCCTCAATTGTATATTTGGCAAGTTTCTCGGTGCAGAATTCAGAAATTTACTAGGCGCATCCTGGAAATAAGTGCAAGAAAGAAATGGGATGACGGTTAATGACTAACGATTGAGTATCTTAGCTGTATGATATGACTGTTAAATCTCATGTTTTTGTTGCCATGCAGCTGCTGAGATGCATGCATGCACTGTGGTCCCCATCAGTGGCAACAACCTTACCCATGCAAGTGCAAGGAGCTTTAGCTATGGCTGATGCTGAGCAAGCGTCTCTTCTTGGGGATTTGGCAACAAACCGGGGATCTGCTGGTGCTTCTGCAATGACTGAAACAAAATCTGATTCTGAAAACAACAAAGTGAAGGAAATAAGGACCTGGTTAAAAGGTGTTCGTGATGCTGGGTAAGGCTTCTGATTATCTTGAGGTTCTAAAACATTTTAGTGGATGTTTCTACAGATTTTTTCGAGCCCCATCCAAACTAGTTCAAGTATCACCATGAAGTATTTGTCATGTTGGTTTATTGAGCCTTATGAGAGGGTTCTAGAGCATTTAATTATTTAATTATTTAGGGATTCCTGCTATTGGTGCCATAGGATCTGACGTTCTGATTTACTTATTATGGCTCTCTTTTATAATAATGGCTTTTCTAATAGAACATGTTCAACAGGTACAATATTTTGGGTCTTTCTGCTACTCGTATTGGAGAAGGATTCTTCGTTGATGTAGATGGGCGACCTGCGGCTCTAGCAACTGCTTTACTTGAGAACATTCAACACATGGAGCTTCATCATATTCGTCAGCTCCTTCATCTGGTCATAATTCCGGTGGTAAAAATGTGCCCTATTACTCTTTGGGACCCATGGTTGCGGCAACTCTTACCACCAGTTCTCGTACATTGCCATCGTGTACTGACAACAGCTTGGACTAGTCTTATCAAAGAAGGGTCAGTGAAGATCCCTGACAATTGGTCCGTCAGCACCAGTAATCAAAACTCTACGCAGGAAATAAAATCAGAGGTCATCAAAGAGAAACTTTTGAGGGATTTGACGCGAGAGACTTGTCAGTTGCTCTCTACTGCATCTTCTCCGGCGCTCAACATCCGTACGACCCCCCAGGATGGAGTTGAAGGGGATGGTGGAGGGATGGAAGTCGCAGGGTCACCGTTTAATCCTGCGACTAGTTTGATTTGGTGAGTGGTGCTCATTGGGACTAGATTTTTAGTTTTCAAACAATTTATCTGAAGCAACCATTTACACAAAGATGCATGCTACGAGTTCCAGGTTCTTTATCCAGTATTGGAGTGAACTACTTGCACTACTGGTAGTTAGCACTACTTGACATGTGAAGCCTGTTTGAGTGACAGGTTTCTGATGCAACATGGGGATGCCGCAACAGCGGCTCTTCATGTGGGAATCGAAGCTCTGGAATGGCCAGACAGTGAGTCTGTCCACAAGGCTCTTGTATTTTGCGCGGCTGTTGCAAATGTTGCAGCCTTGGTCAGTGACTCCTACCAGTTGCAGGAGGTGGTTGGGAAGGATATGTTCAGTTCCGCTATTCGAGCACTTATGTTGGAGAGTAATGCCTCAGCTCAGGCAGAGCTTGTAGGGCTCCTCCGCGATATATACTTGCGACTTGGTTCTCGCCACTCAACACCTCGTCAGGTAATCTCTTGTGTGCTCGCTTAATTCAGGAAACCTTTCGTACCAATATGCAGCTAAATAGTATGCTCAAATATAATCTGAACTCCGTCTTGCTGGAGTAAAAATTGGCGGAAAATTCAAGCAAACCAAGTTCTAATTTGCGGGGTTGGTATCCACGCTTGCTGACTAGCCTCTGTACGATAACGTTTTACAGGTCCTATTGGCTCTCCCTTCCATCACACCAGACACATTGTCTGCCTTTGAAGCCGCGTTGCATAAAACTTCAAGCGCCAAGGAACAGCGGCAGCACATCAAAGCGTTTCTGCTATCTGCAGGAGGAGATCAGTTGAAGGCACTCATACCGCAGAAGAACACAAACGTCATTACCAACGTTACGAGTATGGATCTGGGCCTTTTTTTTGGTTGCAACACTGTTTTTTTAGGATCTTGCCATCTGAATAGAGTTAGGACTTCGAAATAGGACCGGTCGTGGTTTCGGTTACTGTCCAATTGCCAACCTGCCACGTTCTAGTTACTAGTTTCTTTTGTTTTAAGCAAATAATTGCAGGTTCCAATATAATCAATATTATTGTTCTAATTGATCGTTCATGCAGATCGGGTCACTGCAGGACATTTCTCAGAGCGGGCGTCTCGTCACGAACGGGAAGATTTTGGCAGCATTGGGTTAGCAGCCATCATCTGATCAAGAGGAAATCAAATTCAGAGATTCTCATAATACGAGCAGCTTCGACTCTCCTGTTGAAGCAATCATACTGCTGGACACATCGAGTATGTTCATCCCTAGTTGGAACTTTTCTAGCTTTTCTGCACCTGATTTGACTAGTCCTCAACGCCGAAGACACGAAATCGTTGAATTGACAAAAAGCGTTCGAAAGAGTACTGTGGTACTGTGCCAGCAGTGGCAAGGCTGCTGTTGTCAATTCAATTTGTGGCCGTTCTGTTAGAAATCGCTTGAGTTTTGTAGCTTTCCTAGTTAACAAGTAGATTTCTAGGCTTCGGTGAAATCGGTTTGCTATCATAATGATGGAAGTGAACATGCACCAGGTAGAGGGCCTACCTGGCCTGCAGAACTAACGAATATACAGATTCGGAAAATGTAAACATGAGGTAATCACAACCCGGACGAGTTGAAACTTCATATTTCGATTGAAGTACTCAGATTTTGTTTTTGATTGTTTGACACATATATTTGTCGGGCCCCTTTTGTGCTCGTTAATTTTTAAGGACCATACTTTTTGGACAAAAGTTTCATGGGCTCTTCAATCATGTATTCAAATACTTCGGTATTTCCTTTTTGAAAGATCTGCTGGTGTGCAAAACCAATTGGATGGTGGCAACTGGCCCTCGACGTGTCTGAGTCGATGCCGGGATCATAGTGGCTTCCCGTAGGTTAAGGACAGCTTCGGCAAAAACTAATTCCAAAAATAGAGGCTAGAAGTTCTAGAATATTACTGACATATATAATATTAATTATTTTTCAAAATTATCGAAAAGTAAGAAATGTTTACTTCTCATTAGGATTTAACTTATAGTGGGAGCATGTGTGAATTAAAGAAGTAAGAATGTGCTCCTATTGTAAGCAAGCTCACTCACATTAGTTCTCAAAGAATATGAGTTAAGAAGTACCAAATCGACAAAGTAAGGCTTCTCAAATGTGTTAGTATACAAATTTTTGGAGTCTAGTTGAGCATAGAAGATGGAGTTTTATAGAATTGTGTTTAACTAACAATAGTTGAAAAATCAATCCTTCTTCTACCTCCAACAAGTTTTGAGTTAAAAAATAAGGTTTTCTGCAAAAGATATGAACAAATCATTGCAGCCATGTAAAGATCAGAAACACAAAATGCATTCATAACAGTTTTTTGAATGTCATTTGTGCATAGAAGATTAACTTTTTGAAACTTTTTTGGTCTAAGTAAATTTTATAAATTGAAGACAAATTTTATGTCATTTGAAGGCTCTATGCATAAGTTATACGTATTATAAAAAGAAGACTAACTACTGCTTCACCTCAAAGTTTGCATATCCCATATGAATTGTTGGACACAACTCCACTCCACTTGCATAAAAAGAGAGCATTCTTTCCTCTCCCCCCACATCTATCGTGTCATCCAATGCAAGAATGTTGTGTATGATAAAAAACTATGTAGAAATTTTAAAAAGAATTTCAGTCAAATTTTGAAAAAGTAAAAAAGAAAGTTCCAGAAATTTTGAATAAACTATTTTTCGGTGCCGAACACTAAAATTATAAATTAATTAATTTTTCAAGAAGAGAGCGCCGAAGCTGCCCTTAACATATGGTACACACCAGTAGCGGATAACTTAAGCAATTCCTTGATATCTAAGGTTATCAAGTAGTTCATTTTTGTGCGTAGGAAAATAAGGTTTGTAAAGAATGAGTTTTTTTTTTTTTTTTTTTTTTTTTTAATTTTTTTTTTTTTTATTTTTTTAAAACTGTTAAGAAAATTAAAATTACATGCATTTTTTTTGTTCCAAAGTTGGCCAAAAGTGATAACCAATATAGCTTCACCCATGACCAACAACAACAAGAGTGGTGAACAAGCATAAGCCTATTTATTTCCGTGTGACAGTCATAAAGGCTTTTGGTTTTCCATTGCTCAGCAACCAGAAAGTCTACTCATTTATATTGGGTTCGTTATCAGTTATGGGTGTGTATACCTTAGCAAACGCAAATCTCACATTGTTACTGTCATAGGGCTATCATACGTACATGAGCAAAGATTTCTAAGTAATTTGGACATTTACCAAGCCTCTATTTACCATATGTGATTATTAAAATGATAATGAGGAAAAATTCTTAAGTAACATCACAAAGTTTATAATGTGCATTTCAATAACAACATTATAGAAGTTTTCTCCTATCCTATGTATGACTAGATACCCTTGATATTAAAAGATCATCTAATTTATTACAATTATTCTGTTTTCTTCATCAATCAAGTCATATCTCCAACAAATGACAAGATGGGAAGAATTCCAAGTACACCATATAAAAAACAAAGGAGAAGTGTATGTAGAAGTATAAAACAAACTAAAGAAGATGACATTGAACATATCAATTGAAGAGTAACACATCCCATCTTAAACTTATAACTTTATTATATTAAAGTCAGAAGAACTATCTTCAAAGTATAACTTATAAAAGTCTAAAACTCCACACATGTTGAGAAAACATAGAGCACTAATACTTTCATCTTTGAGGAATTACTATATACTCTTCAAAAAAGATGTCCAAATCTTCTATTCATACCATAATGGTCAGTTCATGAAATTGAATTCATTGATTACAGCACTACATAAACAATCCTTGTCTGTCAAATCCATCAAACCCTGAAGCTTCAATTGTAATCTCCTCATCATCAATCTCGCTTCGGTCTTGCATATGGTAAGGCAATGATGACCTTGCCTCATGATATTGCAATAATTCATCTACTTCTATGACAATGCCATCAGTCACAGGACCCAGTGACAAAATCCAAAAAGGCTCATCGATCAACACCCCAACTTCTTCGATGTAAAACAAACTCGTTGCAACCAGAAACGCTGCAGGAATGGTCAACCAACCACACTCTCCTGAAAGCGCAAATGGCAGTGCGAGGTGCCACATAATCAAAAACCTTGAAGTCAACAGAGTATAAGCAAGTGGAATTGGTGTGTTTAGAATCCTCTCACATTCTCCCAAATTGGTGTTGAAAATTGAAATATTATCGTCCATGGCCATCTTCTCCCACTCTGAAATGTTGCATTGCTGAACCAAGTTACTAATCATGTGGAGAACATGACTTGGTCGATGTTTAGCACTCATAATCGCGTCCAGCTCCTGAGGCTCCATAATCTCCTTCAACTTGGAATTAAGATGGGTCTCTTCCGTCAGATGATCTTGGAGGCAGAAAGCATACGCCTTCACATGCCTCAACAAGCAGAACAATTTTGAAGTATCCTGAAGGTTATACCACCAAAAACATTATTTGACTTTCATTTTTGTGAAGAACTTAAACTTGGATGATATTCACAAAAGACATGTCTTAATGTTAATAATGCAATCTACTAATCCATGTATGAATTGTAAACCATTCTACTTTAGTGATCTATATCAATTAATTTTTACCTCATATCAAAAAATAAATAGATGTACATTAATCTGCAATGGATACTGAGAGGGATTGTGATAGGATAAAATAGAAAACATAAAGAGAATTAACAGAATATATATTTATATTTACAAAAATTGGAGTGTAATTATTTGATGGCTTTTACTACAATTGGCCAGTTAACATCTGATGAGAAGAATAGTACAAAAAACTAGAAAACATAAAAGAACTATATACATACATAATACAGAACACACTATAACTAGTCTTCTTCCTTTACTACAGTCAGACATCTATCTTTTAGTGAGAAAAATCATAATAGTAAAACGAAGATAACATGCACAAAGGTAATTAAATATATAAAGAAGAAAAAAAACATCTTTTTTGTTTTCCTACAATCGCTCAGCTAACTTTTGGTTGAATTCATAGAGGAAGATAAAGTAGAAATCTAGAGAACATGAATAGAATAGTCCTACCTAAAAAAATTCAATCTCAGGGAATTCTTAAGCCTTCTTTTTATTATAGTCAAGTAGCGAACTTTCAGTAAGAGTACTAGCAATAAAAAGTAGAAAATATAAAAAAGATACTTAAATATCTAAAAAAAAATGAATAAAAACACACTCCATCTACTCCTTCCCCTACACTACAAATTATCAACTAACTTTTTGATAAAGGAAATAACAAAAACATATGTAAATAATCCATTAAAAACTTGACCCTCTAGAATTTCCCATTCTCAGCAAAGAAATAACCTAAGGAACACACCCAAAAGCCTACAATTTGTTCAGTTATTGATCTCCATATTTAACCACTTTAAAGAAGTTCATTCCATTGATTTGCATGAAACAAGCAATATTTAAAACCCCACTAATCTCAGAAAGAGCAAAAAATGATAAAGACGTGAATTCACAACAAACAATCAACGCCATATCATAAAATATTGAAGAGGGAGAGTGCCTTACGTTGGGGCTGCGAATCCACGCCAGAGCTTGTCGAGTGATGTCCCGAGCTCGGCTCGCGTTCAACATCCACAGCTTGCTGGCTTCGTCGTAGCGGTTGTAGGAAGAGCTTGCCCGGAAGACGAGCAGCAGCAACAGAACCGCAGATGTGAGATAAAACGGCAGAGATGGCACCTCCAGAGCTGGGATCCAGGGCCAAAGCTGATTCTCTTTCACCAACTGGTTGAAGATGGTGACGAACGTTGCCAGGAGCGTGCACATGAAGACGGGAGGGCCGACTGCGGACATGATCCCGGAGGACAGGGAGGAGGACATGTGACGCCCATGGCGCCAGGAGGTTCTGTGCTTCACCCACACCTTGGTGTCTAGCATCTTGGTGTCAAGGTGGGAGATGGAGGCTTGCACAGGTTGAGAGATGGGATAAGAGTTTCGGACTAGCGAGCGAGTGTGATCAGTGTGCAGGTTCACTTGAGATGAGGTTGGGTTGCAGGTTTATATGCAAGTTTGGGGTTCATCCCTGGAGTTTTGGTTGTTTTGCCTCTTGAGCTGCATTTGGAGGTGTTGGGCACCGGATTCAGAGGAGATGGTCCCCAGTGTTGCGTAAGAGGCCGTTCTGGATGCAAATATCTGATTGTGTGCTCACCATGCAATTTGCGAATGATTCCTGATGTGCTTACAATGTCATATCAGTTTTGTAAGGGCGGAGAATGAGGAGATGGTTGGCGAAGATGGTGACTGCGAGACGACCTCTTCCACCTTTCACGGTGAAGTGACCATACCAGGTTTTTACGATAGGTCTATGAGTTGGAAATTTCTTGGAGAGATTTCTCCTTGAAGACAATGTCGTGCTCTTCACGTGAGGATCGTGTAATTATTGTCCTTCATGTTCAGGGTCGAGTGTCAGTGCAACAAGTGGAGCTAATGGCAGTCTCGGAATGGGACGTTTGTGGTAGGCGAGCATTTGCCTAGTCTTCCTGAACCCATCATGTGAAATGGACGTCACGACTTTCGGTGGGAGAGAGTTTTTGGAGGAGATGAAATGTCACTAAGCACAGCAGAAACGTTGAATGGAACAAACTGATTCAGTTGATATTATACAATGGCTTCCTAGCCATTCGTCTAAGGAATGGATATGGAGAACTTTGTTATACAGACTGGCTTGCAACTTTATCTTCTTCGTCAGCCATGTATTGGAATACCTCCACACTACTTGGAGCACCAAACAGCTCACTATGGACTGATTAGGCTTATGTCAATCCATGATCGGTCCATGAAAGCTGGCATCTATGTTTATAGACAACTAAGGCTAAGCGCTAGGGTAAAGCGTCCGCTTCCGTGCCTAAATTTCCGCTGTTCATACTGTCTGCTGTCTCACATGAACCTGCACCATTATTGTCTGATTCTTCGCTTTCCTTTGCTCATCTGCCGAAACACTGGAAAAGAAGACAAGAATGATACAAGAAAGAACGCTAAGAGCAATCCCTTTGGCATTGTAGGCTTTGAAATGGGAACATGTGAAGACGGAACTCGACCAGTGAAGATATTTGATACTACCACTAACTGGCGCAGCGCTCTGTTGATAGCAGACGGTGTTCTTCTGAATAGTTAGAATGGTCAAGAAAACAAAATCTGGGTGGAAGTTGATGCCAATTGCTAGAGCAAGGTAAGTGGCCAGTGTCTGTTTAGGATTATAATTTCGGTCTAAGTAGCGACCATTATAGCCTTCAAGCACTGCATACAATGGCCCAATTATCATGCTGATGTAGGCGGCTACCATGACCTCAAGCTGTGCTGCCCATGACCACACATAATTCTCCCACTTCAACATGAAGACCAAGAGCATCCCGTTTATGTAAGAAACGGGTAACACTCCCACCACCCAATACAATCCTAGAAATAGCCAAAAATAATTATACGTGACAATTATCGATGATATGGTGGTGCACCGCAGTAAGAGAGCACTAAACGTGCATAATCCTGCACATGAGAGCAACTCCACGGGCTTAGTTTAGCTGTAGAGCAGAGTGGTCCTGGCATCCGTTGAAGCTTCATCATTATGAGCATTGTCATTGTAAAATAATAACTACTGATATCAATGTCATGCACGTCTGCAACTAATCCATGGAATACTTAAACTCAAAATTAGTCACCTCCTGCAATTCCAGCAGTGTTGAGTGTGAATGTCCACCGCTTGCTCATCTGATACATGACAGCTCGCCCCGTGTTATACGCCATTGATAGAAACGATGCAACAATAGAAATTTCGGGAATTAATTTGGGATGGTAATCTGGGTAACCCCGGAGGCGAGTATCTTCCAAGCTAAAGTAGGTCAGGACTGCGAACTGGATGATCAACTGTGGTCCTGTCTCGATGGCCGACATCACTGCATACAGAGCCTCCGCCTCCACAGATTCCTCTGTTTCCGAGACGCTGTAAACATGTAAAAAAATGAATCAATGCAAAATGATAATACATAAATAAACATGTTCTCCGGAAGTGACTCTATGCATAAACCAAAAAATCATCACAACGTTACTGAAGTCTACAACTGTTGAGGCAACCATTTGACAGCCTGAATGACAAGGTTGTTTCTCATAATCAAGGATGGTTTGAAATTATGACATCTTTCTTTTAGTAATCCTTGATTAATTATTATTGAATAACATAGAACCATTGACGGTATGCCAAGTAATGTGCAAGCTGCAGCCTCTGGTTATGGCTTGACAAGGTTAATTCTCATATCCAAGGGCTGCTTGCACATGAGTTAGTCCATAATCAATCCTACAAACTTGCGACGCTAAAGGCCAATTCACTAATTCTACACACTAATATTTGGTAACTGGATAAGAATTCGAGGACATGAAATCGGGAAGAAATCAAAGAATGATTTACAGATGACTAACTCACCTCGTACATGAGCCGGTTTTAATTATTCCGCTTACAAATCTCTGAAGCTGCACAATGGGAAGGAAGAACGCCGACCGTATGGGATACTCCTCGGGCGGGAGCTTCACCACGAAGGCTACAGGATTCAAGATATGCTGTAACAACATGAACCCCAGGCACGCTGCGAACGGAAGCGAATCGCCGTGAGCTCCTCCCGGTGTCATCGGGTCCACACTGAATTCATTGTTCTTGTAGTAACGCCAGTACACCGTCAACACGAGAATATTGCTCACGAAGTCGAAGAGGTAAAGCCCTGCAGACAGCGTCTTCGGTGCAAACGTCCCGAGCGCGCCCCAAAACGTTGTCACCTCTCTGCCCAGTCCTTCAACAACAGCATCGTCCACAAAATCACTCTGAAACTCGCACTTCTCGTTATCGATGACAACTTCTTCGACATGAGCTGGACCTTTCTCTGACTCAGTTTGAAGATGACCCATATTTCTTCAAATCAAATTCTAATACGGGCTATTAGCTGCACCGATCTAGATGTCTCTACAGCTTGTTCCGAGGACGTTACATACTGAAATGGCTTCGGGTGACAGACGACTGCAGGCTTCAGTGACCTCAAACTCATCAGGCGGTAGAATCTTGTACTCCACTTGGCCGAAGTGGTAGCTGGAAAGGCTCAATTAAGCCTCATTAACAAGCTCCCATTGACATAAGCCCCCATTGACTTCATCACCATTGACACAAGTTGCTGATCCTCATTGATTTGATCCCCACGCTTGCAGTGCCAGTGTTACAGTGTTTCCCACTTGTTCCGTAGTTTGAAACGTTCAACTTGTCGGTGCTTGTTGCTCCATATCTGGTGTCGATCTCCAAGTTGCACGTTTACCTGCACAGACGGTTGCACATACACTTGCACTTCAAGACAAGGAAGTAATAGTACCGGATGGGCATGCCTGGATTTGTCTTGACCAGGAATAGAAAGGACAGAATGTTTTGAGAGCGGCTTAGGATTTAGGAGTAATGAGTATGTAGATTTGCTGTTCAGTTTATGCTACAAAATTTCCAAATTCCTTTCCCTTCTACTTTTCCCATTCCTTTCCAAATACTAATGTCTATTGGTCATATTTTGGATAGGACAAAATAAAACAATTTTACCTACTTCATGTTTTATAATCTTCCAATCCATACAATCACATCTAATGAGAATTTTTATGCATGACAATGTATTAGTATGAAGCAAATACAATCACATCTAATTAGAATTTTTATACATGACAATGTATTAGTATGAAGCAAGATTCCTACAATTGGAGATGCAAAGCAATATTCTATTTTTATCTTTTATGCTTTGCTTTTCAGTGTAGAAGTGGTATTTCTTGAAAAAAATTGGTAAGGAATGGTCAAGGAATACACATTACAAATTCCATTCTCTTTGTTTAGGGATGGATTTTATTGATGTGATTGTGATTTTAAGAACTTGTTTGTGAGCATTCAATTGATTGCTCAAAGATCCCCACTAGTGGAAAAGGTGTTCTGTCACACCAAGCCGTGACCAATTACACCAAAAATTTAGATTTTTTGGTGTATTTGGTCACTGCTTGGTGTTTGTTCATTTCCAGTGTAACAGAACACCTTTTCCAATAGTGCCATGTCCAATAATGGACAAATTTTTCGCTTCTGCTCAGTCTGCCTGTCTGTATGTTCAAACACACCCGCAAGTATTGAAAACCACCTTAGCAGTGCAAGATCTCAAAACCAACATGCATTTCCTCTGCAAATGACAAGATCATGTGAAAATAACTGAAGTTCATCACGACAAGACACGAAATGCGTAGACGTTGTTGACGTGAAGGATGCAAAGACGTGGATAAGACTTGAACTCATCAATTGAGGAACGACAGATCATCTCGTACCCGTTTGAACTGCTCAAAGGCAGGGAACTTAATTGAATATTGGATGACAAACAGACAGTGCCAGTATGTTCTCAACTCAACCACTGCATTCCCGTCGAATATCCGAATCTGGACAAAATTAAGCACAAGCTCAGGGATGAAGAAACTTTTGAAGAGAAATCTAGAAAGATAAATCTATTTAGATAAGACAGTTTGTTTTGTGCCACTTCAGTAAGATCGTCTGAACGCTTAAACTTGCGCACCACCAAACTCGTCGATCATATGATTTCGATGGTAGTCAACTTGGTATCTCCAAAGGGATTTAATCTAACAAATCTGCAGGACAATCTTTTAAAATAAATGATATTTCACTTCCTAGATTCCATAAAGACGGACATTGAAGATTCTCAGTACGAGACCACACAAGCAATAAAGCTCACAAACTCGTGTCAAGTCTAAAAGATTGATCTGAAATTAGCTTCAAGGCACCAAAATTACACTGCAACCTCAATAAAGAAAACCTGAAACATTTTGTTCCTCACTAAAAAGCTACTACACTGAAAAACACAATTTCCACCGACAAACCTGGAGCTCGTCGTACTCCCCAAATTCCTCATTCCCTCAACCTACATTCCAGTTCATAAACCAATCTGATTGGCAAGAAAACTTTTAAGTAGAAAGTGCAACCACAACCATCAAAGTAGCTATGCGAACTAATATATTTGATAGGTTGATGATAGACATCAGTGCTTTTCTTTTCTGGCCCCAACTCTGGCGTAGAAACAGCAAAGTACTCAGAACCCCGTACATGCTATGCAGGAGTAGTGGATTCGCTATCCTCCAAGCCAGTCAAAATCGAGTCACCAGAGCAATCGGCCACGTGTATTTATCTGCTTTCTGGGAACTTTGTTTGGTACTGAAGTGCACTCTGCAGGACGGATACAACAAGTTAGAAATCATTGTAAATTTTAACATTCTAGTCAATACCAGTCACCAAACTATCATAAGAAAACAAGGTTAAACGCAAAACTCACCATGTAAGTTGCTGTTATCATTTTTCCAGCAAACCAACGCCCATGCAAAGCCCGTTGAGCTGCCATGGCCGCACCAGTTGAATCGAAGCACAGATATACATGGCCAGCGCTATTCCTGCATCACAAAAATAAAGAAAATTAAACAAAGCACCTGGTTCCAAAAATCCATGTAACATAATGAAGCATGACCTGTATCAGCAATGGCAAACACCTAAGTCAGTACCTCGGCATTCCAAAGAGGAATATTATGTATCAACTGCTTCCGTTTGGAACATATTTTACTGCTCATCCATGTTCCAAACGGCCACGAATAAGATAAAGATAGAGAATAGTGGAGAAGGCTGATCAGTTGACTCACTTGTCGACGAAGATATGCTTCACGACACCAAACTTCGAGCACTCTTCTTGCACGTCCTCCTTGATGTCCAAGTCAAAGTCAGGTTCGGCCTGTGCAAAATTTGCGACCCATAAGAATATTAGTCAGTAGGAAGACTTTTCATAAAAGAGCAAAACGCCAATTTGAAGGGAGAAAATCACGTAAAAATACAAACAGGACTCCTAGGGAAAGCAACAGGACCACCGAGGACATGAATTGAAAAAGTGAACTGACCTCGGTACTGGGGTCAAACATATTCTTGAGGAGTAAATATTCACTCGGCTGTCCAATTGCGTCAGCCGCAGCAACTATGGGGGGAACCACGAGGCCAGGTGAACTAATCGCAGCAGCACCCAGACCCGCTGTTGCACCTGCTAAAACCAGTGGATTCTGGACAAAAAATGGTGGCCTCACTAAAGGAGTAACAGCTGGAGCAACAGCTGTTCCAAGGAGGCCAAGTGTTGGCGCTTGTGCTGCAGGTAAAGGAGCAGCAGCGCTGCAAATGCACACCCAAAGCACAAAATTTTAGTCAAGTATATTGGATAACGACACAAACACATGCAACAGAGTGTAGGACCAAGAAGTACTCAAGGTATTCTCCACCTTGGAGAAAATCAGACATTTTCAGCAACCCAACCAAAATAATAAAAGATAAAGAAGAGGACACATATTCATACCTTGTTCCACTTCCACTTCGGTCCAATTTCTGCATGAGAAGGGCTCTCGAGCGGGCGTTAAGTGACTGCAGACAAATTCACATAAGAGCAACAAATGTCAGTAAGGATTTTTCGAGAGCATATACGGTCACAAGTGCCAGTAATTGAAAGAGAGCACAACACGAAGCACAGGTTAAGAAATCATGTACTAACCAGACCCCCTCCTTCATCATCGTCAAGTTCACCAGGATGCACGCCCATGTCTTCCATGCCAATTTGGTCAGATACTGCAGACACCTGGCAGGCAAAAAGGAGAAACAATCAGCTACCCAGCTTAACATAAAAGGATATAATTCGTGGGGCCGCAAGATATCTCATCGTGACTTCTTACTTGATACATACTAGAACCCAAGATGAATAAATTCAAAGTGAAAATTTCTAACCTTAATTGGACGTCCTGCGAGATCCAGACCATTCAGGCTTTGCTGTGCGGCACGAGCATCCTCCAGTCTTGCATACTGTGAAATGTCCCAACAATTATATGTTTAGAATCAAAAAAAAAAAAAAAAAAAAAAAAAAAAAAAAAAAAAAAAAAAAAAAAAACTTGCTTCCAACAAAATGATAGCTGCGAATGGCAGGAATAAGGAGGAAAACAACCCACGTCAAGGCTCAAAAAGAACCCACATAACTACCGACTGCATAATCCTTGAAGATCATACGCTGGCACAACGTGAAGCAATGCTGAGCCCAACCCAGGTAGAAATGACTGATATGCATAATAAAAAAGATGCGATAAGAAAGCCGTACCTGCACAAACCCAAACCCTTTACTTTGCCCAGTCTCGATGTCTGAGGGTAGCTGCACTAGCTCAACAGGTCCAAAGGGCTCAAAAACCTGCCAACAAAAACGGTGTAAGAAGACAAATGAAGAAAACAAATAGAACCGTAGGCATTCAACATACAAACCCGTCACAAAACCAAGTGATCTTGACACAAGACTCCCATCACATGAAGTCATTAGACAATACTTACCTGACGTAGCTGATCCTCCGTCATGTTGAAGTGAAGATTTCCAACGTACAGACGGCGAGCACCTCCTGAATATGGACCGATAAAGCCACCGGCAACTCCTGGAACTGCGGTAGTGGATTGTACAAGGTTCTTCTCGGCTTCAGAAGGTTTTACCATGACCGGCTGATTCAGTAGTAACTGGCCTGACAAAGCTATAGCCATCGGAACTGACATGGCATCGTAGAACTCAATATACCTGTAGCACGCAGCACCATACAGTTAGCTCAGCGATACGGGATAATAGACTGACACGTAAGAAATTGAAGTCTTACAACAGAACACTCACAGAACACAAATTGAAATTCAGTAATTCAAGAAGTATGAGAGAATATTACCCGACTCCCTTAGATCGCCTCGAGTTCCGGTCCATGATAAGCCGGACATCACGCACCTAATACATACGAACTGTTAGTAAGAAGTTCATAGTTTGTGTTACACTGGAAAGTGAAAAGGAGAGCCAGTAGAAAAGGATCCAAACCATGGGACTTTGACAGTACACTGACATCCTCATGGATCACAACCTCTCATAGCTGAGGAGGTGCCCCAAAGAAGCTACTTACGCAAGTAAATCAGTTTAGCGCTCACCACAAGCTCCGGTCCAGAATCACAAAGAAGGCCACAAGTCTGACCTCATTGCAAGCAAACTCAGGTATGTGCACTGCAAAGAAGCAGAGGGTTTGATTCATACTCATGGTGTAATCAATGAACTCGTTGTGTTTCACAGAAGATTACAGAGTAAGACAGCAACAACATCCTAGTGGACCTCGGACATTCCTCTCCATACAAACCCAGAACAGAGTTTGGTACGCAGGGTATGAAACGAGATACCAATTGCTAAAGCAGACACGCACTAGCAAAGACACCACACATACCATCATTACACGGATGGATTAAGACCTTGCAGAGCGTAAGACTCTGTCTTAGCTTCGGACCACAGAGCTTAGAAACATTAGAGTCAGGAGCTCTTCTCTCACAAAAGGACAACAAGACCGAAAGGTATGATAAAGGTCAGGCCTCACCTTTCCAGCCCGAGAGAAGAAATCGTATACATCGCGCTCATCCGCCTTCAATGAAATCTGCATCACAATCAAGATAGATTTCCGGTTAGTTCAACAGCATGAAAAATAGGAAAATACCACTAGATGCATTTTGACCCGTCATAGATGGACAATGTGATATAGCATGCGATATCACATCTAGGAATAAAACATCTGGGATCCTGTTAGCAGTATTCGCCAATTACGGCAACTGATGGGACCCAAGGGATATTACAGTTGAACTGTAACAACTTAGACCATGTGAGGGTGCAGGTTTGCTTCCAGGTAACTGCCGAGTTAGCACCTTTCTGAAGCAATAAAGGTTTCCTGTCAGCTCTCAAGTAGTCACAACAGGAAGTGGAAGCTTACACTGCCTGAAGCAGAGCTAAGATTATTTGACCAATCGAATAAACCTGCATGACCAGATCCCCCCCGGTCTCATTGCTGTACCCCTAAATAACAATCTCCTGGGTGCAAGGACTCCTTAAGTTCAACTCAATGTGACCACAGGCGCAAATTATTCCCAAAGTCACAAAGATCGAGTCCTGCATTTACATGTGGGGATAATCCACTACCATCAGTTTCAGGGCAACCTGCTCGCCTTAAACAGAGAAATTAAGACCTTCAGACACGCTATCTCTTTTAGAATAACAGACTACAGATAGTTCCCGTCCTACTAAGGGTGCTAAATGCGGGGCTTGTGTGTGCAAGTAAATACCATGTAAACCACTTCGAGATCATTGTCACTGCCACAAATCTAAGTGCAAGCAGCCGCTTATTCATCCAGAAATACACTAGTAGAAAGATGTGAAGAAGAAATACAAGCCGACTTATCGATGTGGACATTGCAACCACTCGGTCAGACGACTGTGACAGCAACTCGGTTACACCTTGCCCGACAGGAAACTCTCAGAGTCAAAACCGTAGTGATTGAATGAACCCTAACAACTCTGATGATGCACACTAACATGTGATATACAGCTGCACAAAGTCAGAATTACGAGAGAAATAAGTTGACAACATTCACCTGGTATGCGAAAACTGTTCTTTGATCCCGTTCTGGGTCAGCCTCGGGTTCATTTGCCACCTGCTCTTTCTCGCGTTCCTTCAGCTCTCTAGACCGTCTCCTGTGAAGTTCAACAACAGAAATAACATCATCAGAATGGTTCCCGTGCACATTACGAAACCAAACCTAGGGCATTACATCATTCATAAGCAATGCAACATAGCGAACACAACCAAAACCAAAAAAAAATTACCGGTGCTCCCTTTCGCGCTCCTTCTCCCGCTCTCTCTCCTTCTCCTTCTCCCTCTCCCGTTCCTTCTCCCTCTCCCTCTCCTTCTCGCGCTCCCTCTCGCGGTCCTTCTCCCTGCTGCGGTGCCGATCACGCGACCTGTCCCGTTCCTTATCCTTATCCCTCTCCCGCTCCTTCTCCCGCGACCGCGCCTTCTCCGACGACTTCTTCACGCTCTCCTCCCGCCCCTCCCGCCTCAACTCCTTCTCCGCGCGCTCGCCGTCTCTCTCCTTCTCCCTCCCCTTGTCGCTCCGGCTGCTCCTGCTACTCCGCTCCTTCTCACTCTCCTTCTCCCCCCGCTCCCTCACTCGCTCCTCTCCGTGCCCGCCGTCCCGCACTCCCCTCCCCCGCTCCTTCTCCTTCTCCTTCTCCCGCTCCCCGCCCCTCCCCTCCTTCTCCTTCTCCTTCTCCTTCTCCCCCCGCTCCCCCCTCTCCCCGCGCTCCCCCCGCTCCTCATCCTCCGCCCGCGTCCGCTTACTCCGATGATCATGCACCTCACTGTCCCCGCTCCGCCGCTTGTAACTCGAGTTCCGCCGATCCCTCCCCTCCCGATCATTCCCGTTGCCCCCCTCCACCCCGTGGCTGTTGTTCACCTTCCCGTCGCCGCCCTCCGTCATCTTCTCCAAATACTCATACTCGTCGAACTCCATGGCTCCCCCCCTGTCGCCGCTCCGCCGTGCAACCGCAAGGCCGGGCGCGATGAGATCTGCGGAGGCCGCAACGAAACCCTAGAAGACGTCGTGAAACTCCCTCTACTCTCCCCCTCCCTCCAAGTGCTGCGCGAAAAGCACCCCAAGTCTGCCCCCCGCCCGGGACTTGGCCTGCCTGCCTGCCTGCAAGCGACCTCCGTGCCGCACTGTCCTTGGTTTCCAAGTCCCCTCTCTCCCGGCGCCAAGTACGCGAAGGAGGGGGGGTCTTGAGCCTCGCCTTTGGCGGTTCGCGTCCCTCGTTTGGGGGAGTTTTCTGGGTTTGAGTTGGGCCAAGAAAGTTGACGTTGCAAAGGGAGCTGGAGCTTTCACTTCAGGCGGTGTTGTGTTGTTGTGAGTATTGGATTGAAATTTAAAGTGAACATGTATAAAAGTAAAAGGCGGTTTGCTGGAGGAAAAAGGTAAAAGGCGGTTTGCTGGAGGAAAAAGGTAAAAGGCGGTTTGCTGGAGGAAAAGGTAAAAGGCGGTTTGCTGGAGGAAAAAGGTAAAAGGCGGTTTGCTGGAGGGAAAAAGTAAAAGGTGAAGGAGTCTTGTGATGAAAGATGTGTGAGTTTGTGGGTGTTTGAATTTTTATTTTTTTATTTTTTTAAAATGGTGAATCATTGGGGTTACTATGGATTCTAAGTGTTTTCAATGATGAAGAATTTGATTTTCTTCATGTGTGTTCGCAAATTTTTAAGATGGATGAAAAGTTCACAGTCTAGGAACTGGTGTATCTTGAATGTATCTAGGTTCTTTTTTGGTTTTGGAAATGCTGTTTGTCTCAAGGAAATTTTGTTGAAAAAAAGTGTATACAATTGATGATTTCAAAATTGTAATGTTAAATTTTATACTTAAATTTATATTGATTAACGTGTTGGATGTAAAGAACCTATTTTTATCTATGGAATGTTTGTAATTATTAGTATATATCTTGTATACAATTTAAACTAGAGTTTTGTAAATGGTAAAACAAAGTATTTTTGTCAATAATAATGGATCACTAAAAGATTGTTTGCATGTTTACTAAAAGGTTGTTTAAATATCCTGCAAAATTCTTTGATTATTTTCTTTATGTATTTTTTTGACAAAAATCATTTCTATGAATTTATTTATATCTTCACATAATGCATATTATAAATGGATTCATGATTCCTTTTTAAAATTCAAAAATTAAAAAATCAAAAAATACGATTATTTATATGTATATGTATATGTATTCTATTTTTTAAGTTTAATTTCAAACATAAAACTAATATATATTGCCAATGCAAGTATACTTTGACACACTATAAAAAACTTAAGTATTTGTGTGTATATTTTCACAAAATATACATTTTAACATGCATCCATATATTAACCAAACAATTTTTTATTGTTTTCTGAAAAAAATTAAGTTTTATGGTTCTATCAAATTATAAATTATTTGGAAGCAATATCTACTTTGTAAATGAAGAATATCTTGATACAATGGGTCTACTTTATTTGTGAAGAATATCTTGATACAATGGGTGTGTAAGGATTTTGTAATGTATGAATTCTAAATGGTTATAAAATTGAATATAGATTTGCATCTTTCTTGTTTTCCTCTAAAAGAAAATTGTTCACTAAATTAGGAGCAAATTTCAAGCACCCAAAACAATAAATTTGGGGGCTAGTGACGGCCATTGCTAGGTAAATTGATGCACTCACAAACCCATTGTAATTACTACTTATTTTTATTCATCTTTGAATGCGCTCTGTACATGCAAGACGTGAGAATATTTATTTTCATTTTGAGTAGGAGAGAGTGTTTGCTAGTTTCTAGTGATTCTCTCAATTACTAAAAGTCAATTTTGTTCAATAAGAAGAAACACATTCACCAATATAATGAAGTTGACGTTGAGTGAATCTTGCATCACGCAAATGAATTGCCAACAAATGAACTATCGAATTTTAAAACTTAAATATTTTTTAGAATTTTTAATTTTTAAATTGAAAAATTATAATATTAGAAAAAAATGCATATTAAAAATTAAATTTTATGAAACCAAAAATATTAATAAACATTCTTCCATAGGTGTCATGGTTTTTTTATGTTCACTATATTAGTTTCAAATTCAAATTTTGTATTCTGTGAAAATAAATAAAAAATTAAAGATTTTGAGTTTTCTAAGATTTAAAAAAAACTCATGAATGCACTTGATGATGACTATATCATAGTGACATACTATAAATAAAATGATGTACAATTAAATGTTAAATAAATAACAAATAGATAATTTGTTTTGTTATCAACAAATAATAATAATAATTCAAAATGTTGTAATACACAATTTGTTTTAACAAAATTCATCTTTTTTTTACTTTCAAGTACTAAATTTGTATTAAAAAACAAATAGAGCTTTGCCTTGGACCCAATGGCATCTATATTATCCTCCGTGCTACTTTTTATGTTGGTATCATGAGGAAAGTGTTTGTGTTTGATTGTTCATCACATGCCAATTCCACAAAAAGCTTCATTTATAATATGATTGATAAAAAACCATATATTGTAAAAATATGCAATGTTTTCGCAAGCTGGAAATTATTTTTATGTCAAGTCATATTCTTCACTCACTTCTAATGTATGTTTTAACACAATTTTTCTATTATATTTTTTTATATATTTGAATCTAAGAATAAAAACACAACAAGAAAGCATGCATGGATGAAAAAAATATCAACACAATCTTGTAAACATCTCACTCATTTAGTATTCCAAAAGTTCACGTTGCTCCGTTGCGTAATCCAGCTTCTTCTTAAAAAGCTGAGCAGTGTTTGAGTTTCTAAATGCTAAGAAAAAACCTCATCCCAAGCTAGCTATGAGCACCCAATTTCCTCACTTTCTTCTTTTTATTCCAAAATTCCTTATGTTAGTAGGAATTTGCAATTTATAGATTAAAAGTAATCAAAGCTAGAGTAGTTAGACTAACTACTCTAGCTTTGATTACTTTTAATCTATAAATTGCAAATTCCTACTAACATAAATAAATAAATACTAATTATTCTTTTACTAATATCCTCCAAAATCCCTAGGCTTGACTTCTCTATTTTCTATTTATTTATTTATTTATTTAATTTCTCTTCCTCCCCTAAATTCCAATTCCGTTTTTTATTTTTATTTTTATTTTACTTATTTCTGATTTTTCCTTAAAATCTAATTTCCATTTTTCCTTAAAATCTAATTTCCATTTTTCCTTTACTTCCTTTACTTCTTATTTTTCTCATTATCCCACTTTTAAATTTTAAATTTTTTGTTTTTCAAAAAACTTGAAGAACTCAAGCGGGCTGTATTAATGTAGCCGCCACAATGTACGGACGGACGCGCAATTCAAGATGAGCCATTGTTAGTGTAGCAAAATAATTAGTTTTAGAAATACGGGAATTGACGCGATGAGGGTCCTAGTTTTTAGAACTAGAGAAGTCGTGGTTCAAGAAACGAGGGATTTAGTAATTAGGGATAGTGGCCAAATGAAATTACCAATTACCAATTTAATTTTGGAATTTAAGATAAGTTAGGCGGAAAAATTAAATAAATAAATGCTAACCAATGGGGTATGGAGCGCATGCATGTAATTTATGCAAAATTGAGCTTAGTCTTGCTCCAAAAGACACCTAATCACCTCTGAAGGAGATTATTGACCATGGCTTTTAACAAGCAACACCTGCGGTTGCGTAATATCGGGTATGTAAACAATTATGGATATGTCTCAGGCGTGTATTATTATGTTTAGGGACCGAGCGGCCTGCAGACAGCGCATGTGCAATGATGGCAGTTTAGGGCAGCTGGTTAGGAGTGAGGAGAGAGTCTCTTTAAGGAGATAGGGTTAGTTTTTTTTGTTATGGGGAGTTATCAGGAGTGAGAGTGTGAGTAAGAGTTAGGTCAGAGAGTTAGTTTTTGGAGTAGCAAGTGGCATGGTGCTTAGAACATGCTGTGTGTAGTAGGGAGGGAGTGCTAGAAGGATTTGTGTGTGTGAAGGCCGCTTTGCACAAACCGGAAGGTTAGCAGATTAGTTTAAGGCGGCTTTGTGAGTGGAGATGTGTCTGTTGTGGTGGTTGCAAGCAAGGCGAATGTTTCTTGTTGTTATTGTGGTGCATTCCATTGGTTGCTGGAGCTCGGCTGGTTAAGAGTGTGAGCAAATATGACCATATTCGTTATTTTGAGACAATTTCAAAACTTTGAGACTTTTTGCCTACAATTTCAGCAATTGTTTTTAGACAATTTGAACTTTTTTTGACTTTCTAATTATAGATTATCCTCGACTCGAGGATAATCTTCCCATATATAGTCAAAAAGTTTTTGACAAATATAGAATCAATCAAGAAATCAATGAAATAGCTATAGTCAAGCATTAAATTGAGACTTTGAAAAGTCTCAATATAACGAATATGGTGTTAAATTTAGTTGTTGAAAGCAGTCAATTTGAGGCGCGGAGTTGTAACCATCGAGAATTATTGGGTTGAATAGGGAGATTCTCCCTCTTTATGTTCAATAATCCTTGATTGGTGAAGTTCTATTGCATCGATTATCTAGCTGAAGCAATTGACTCTCTCTATATCTCCTTTTAGAGGAGTTGATTTGATTCCTTAGGAATTGTAGTTAGGTTGTGGATTTATGTGTTGAAATTGTGCATTTGTGCACACAAACAAATTAGTAAAAACTGATATAATTGTTCATTGAATCATATTTATGTCTTGTCTTGTTTTATGAATTGTTGCGTGAGTGTTATTTTTTTTTTCACTGTAAGCCAAGGCCAACTTTAGAGTTGTGCTTTTTGGTTTTACACTAACCTCAATGAATCATGTGGCTTAAAAGCAATACTCTTTATGATCTCTTCCGGCGGCATATAATGAATTGAATTGTTAAATTCATGAGCGTTGTAAAACCAAAAAGCACAACAATAAATAGTTAAATTTGGCTTACGGACCTACGATAAAAATTTAGATGCACAATATAAATTCATTCAATAATTTACTTTTAAAATCTTCATAATATGAAGATTAAAAAATGCATACAATTCTACATATTTTTAAATGTAAAAATAAATTTTTAAATTAATAGTTAGTGCAACAATGTTTTCGCACATCTAATCATGGAGATTTTATGTATTTTTTAATTTATTTAAAAAAATTTATAGTTTATTAATTTATTCATGTTATTTTTTTCACAGTCACAGGAGTTTTTATATTAATTTAAATAAAACATGTAATTTTAATGTTCTAATACAAAGTAATTTATTTTAAATGTGTAAGACGTTTTTTTATGTGTATTGTTTTATGATGGATTGTAGAAATAAATTGCATTCGCGACGTACGTAGTGAATTTTTGGAAGCAATATTTAAATATTTTTAAACTAAATTAAATTAAATTGAATGAATTAAATTAAGTTTAAATATTCAAATACTTGAATTGAATCAATTTATGTATTTTTTTAGAATTTTTTAGATCAATGAAATTTATTCTATTATTTTCAACTTTGGAAGAGAAGTAAAAAATATGAAGCATGTCTAAAAGCAACTATGAAAATATTAGCTTTTATTTTTTCCATCTTTATTAGAAGGACTATCAATTAAAAAATTCAAACATGAAAAATACATATTCATTCCTACACAAGAAGAACTATTGTCTCCAAAGAAGACCAAGATAAATAAATGTATGTTTATTCCACCTTAATTTTTAAGTTTCATAATGGCAAGTTACTCTAAATACACTTTTCCTACCATTCCATTTTCTTCCATGTATCTTGTTTTTCTCTCATACTTTGAATGTTTGTTATTTGCAATTTTTCTTGTAATTTATTTCTTTCTTATATCATGCTGATCTGTCTAACTTATTTCTTCAGTTATATTTGATGTCTTTGTACAATGTTTGTATGAAACAAAATGATCAAGTGATGCCAAATGTAGGCTTGAGCTTTTTTTTAATTTTTTAATTTTAATGATTTCATTTGTGCAAATTGGAAGAAACTAACATTTTAGACTCAAAAAAATAAAAATAAATAAATAAATAAAATAAAATAAAACTTAAAGTTTGGACCTTTCCTTTCATTAAGATTCTATGTAACCAAATTTTGATGCAAATAAGAATATCCTTCACATAGAGGCTAGTCAATAAGAAATGAGCTTTGTCCTTGATGTTGTGTGGCTTCACTTCATAAAAATAAAAAATGATACGTCAACCAAACTATAAACAAAATTGAATATTTAAAAAAAGATAGAAATTCAAGAATCAATGAATGATTTGAATAATAGTGAAAAAATGCTTATTTTATTTTTAGTCCCGTAGTTTTCTTCATTTTAGAAGGTGTTTTAATTGATTCATTCTATGAGTTCATTTTTTAAAAAACACTTTTGAAATTGAGATTCTAAATACGGATAATTATTAAATCACCCAAATGTCACAAAATTCATACATACATGATGTTGTCTTCATGTAGAGTGTATTGTAGTTTTTGGATTGCAAAAATTACCACAATATTCAA
The DNA here is from genome assembly GCA_014871385.1 of Ceratodon purpureus. Lineage (NCBI taxonomy): Eukaryota > Viridiplantae > Streptophyta > Bryopsida > Pseudoditrichales > Ditrichaceae > Ceratodon > Ceratodon purpureus. Next base: position 7,827,774 of record CM026423.1, read on the forward strand.
AATTCTATTGGTTTTCATTCTATCTATCATCCCAAAAATGGACATGATGACAATAAAGAATTAAAAATTAAATTAGAAGTATACACTTCAACGTTATTTATAGAATTGCAACTTTCATATCACTAAAGTGTGCCTACTAGTAGAATGAGGTGTAAAACTCAAATTCTATGCATGCTTAAACTTTGTCCCTCACATTTACATTATTTGAATTGTATATACACTAAGTTATTTTCAAAACCATATGCATAATAACTCATATGCAAGGCCATTGATAATAACTCATTATGTATATAATTTTGCAAATTAGAAGTCAAATGTGGTCTCATTGAAAAGTATATTACTATGTAGTTATTTTGATATCAAAGCCAAAACTCAAGGTTGCATGTTGTGCATACAATCTTCTATACATTATTATAAAAACTGAAGATTTTTCTTCCCAAATACTTATAGCATGAAGAACACTTTGATTCAAATAATGAATTGAGGGTCTTTGAAATTCTAACATAGTGGGTGGCAAGACAAAGCGGTTAAACACTATTAAAATGTAATGTTTATTGAGACATTTAAAAAAAGATTTTGAAGACATTAAAGTTTCTTAAACATGATTAAGACACTTTTTTAAAAGTACTAATTTGTCTTAAACAAATGTCTTAATCAGCTCTATGTTCTCTCAAGTGGTATTACACTCCTTTTAACAAAAAAAAGATACAAGAAACTTATGATTATAAAAATATATTTATAAAGGTTCAAATGCACAAGTTTTAGAATGATGTGCTCAATGCCACAATCCATAAAGCACAAATACTTATTTTTATTAGAATGAACAAATTTTCATATTCAAAAACAAGTCAAAGTTATAATAATGACTTTCATGTTTTAACATTTAAAAATTAAATTTAATATAAATGATTCCATAGTTTTTGGAGCTTATACGAATAAATTATGAATTATCAAAGTACAAAATAGGAGTAGCAAAAATGTGAATTCTATTGATCCAACTGTTAGAAATGAAGACAAAAGGTTGTAAAAAAGATAGATTTAGGTACTATGACATCCATTAGAAGGTGCTATAGTGTGTGATACAACTCTTTGTAATATAACAAAACTCTTTAAGGTAGAGGAACCAATAATAGAGAAGGACCAATTTATAACAAGTTTTACATAAGTAGAAGTTGAGTATGATGGGACTAATAACTAGAAACAAGTTAATTAATAATGGTGTCAAATTAGATGAATGTTTTGCAAGCGTAACTCTACCTGGGTTTATCTAATACGATGATCAAGAACACCTTCCGCAGCATGAGGTGGGTTCTTTTGGGGGAAGGGAGGGGGTTTAGGATTTTTGCCAGAAATTCCTTTTATGTGGGAAAGTTCGTAGGAAGTTACTTTGGAAGAGCCCCTCTTGGACGAGTGAACGACCTAGGAGAGGCCCTTTGGCTCAGGCGAGGTGCGCCCTTGCCTTTCGCCTCCAAATCCCTCGCTGACCGTAAGCTCCGATCGGGATAAGCTCTCTCTTTACATAATTTAGTAGTGTGGTCTACTTTCATCTATTTCTAATTCAATACTACTTGTTTTTTTAGAGCATCCTACTTTCAGATATGTATTTAGAGTTTAGAGGTTTAAAGGTTTACAAAAAATTCAATTCAATTCCTAAAAAATTGGACTTTTCTTGTTCATACTATAGATGATTGCTCAACTTTTGACTGTTTTTTTTTTTTTTTCATTTATTGTGCCATTCAACCAACACAAGGTCTCTAATTTTGTCAATCATTGATCCCTCTACCTTACATTCTATCATAACTCTACTCACATAGAAAAATTACAAAGTGAATTACCATGTCAACTCCTCTAAGCAAACAAATTTTTCTCACCACTCCATGTAGCGCAATTGCCAAAGCCAACCATGACACCCCTTATCTTAGATTAAATAGTAAAAAACCATTTTAGACAATCCACCACATTGGGTAAGTCTTATCTTATAAAATCACAAGAAGCAAAAGCGACGCTTCGGATTGACTGAAAATCAGAAAAAAATACCACTTATATTTGACGCCTGCGACTGACAAGCACCACTTTTATTTCTTTGATGTGACGCCTCCAACTGATGGATCACCTCTATCAACAGCCAAAAGCGACACATTTACTACGAGTGAATTGAGAAGATGCTGGTTATGCATTCCTAGAAACAAAGGACTCAGCCTTCCAAGACCTTTAACATCAGTAAGAAGCGACACATTTGTTACTAGTGAATTGAGAAGATACTCTAACAGCAGTCAAAAGCGACACATTTGCCACTAGTGAATTGAGAAGATACTGGTTAGGCATTCCAAGAAACAAGAGTCCTTACCCTGCCAAGACCTCACCTCACCCAGGGTCCTGCGGCGTGGACAAGACATCCCCTAGGCTAGAACTTACCTAGTGCTACGAGCATTTTTAGAAGCCACTCCCATTGGTTGGCTTTTTTCTTCCAAAACCTTGAAATTTTCAATTTGGACCCCCCCAAGGCCATTTTTGGTAATTTTGAATTCAAAACTCGGGCCTGCGGCTCCAAATTACTCTAGAGGGACACCCTTAGGAATTTTAAAATAAAAAACCAAAAACTAAGGGCTCATCAGCCCTGCCCCTCCGAAAAACGCTCGTAGCACTCGGTAAGTCCCAGCCTGGGGATGTCCTGTCCAAGTGCGGTCCTGCTCCTCCTCAGCAGCCAGGAGTGGACAGTGGACACAGCAGTAGAAAACTAGAATAATAAAAGTGAATGCCCAGAAGCAGAGGGAGAGCTAGGGAGGGAGGGAGAGAGAGGAGAGGAATCCTTGGCCAGGTGAGGTGGGGATGGGCAAGTGATGGTGCAAGGGCAGCCTCAAGTCCCAGCCTCAGAGCCCCCACCACCCCAGTTGGGCCAACAAAACCAGATAAGCCCCCCACACCAACACACCCCCTCCCCCTCCTCCTCTCCGAATCTGGATCCTTCTCCGCTTTTCCCCTCCCCACACACTCACATACTCCCACATACTCCCCCATCATAACTTTCACCCACCTTCAAGCTCCCCCCTTGTCGTCTCGTCTTCAAAACAGCTTCCAAACCTCCACACATACACACAGTTCCACTCGATTCCCCCACCTGGGTGCACGTGCAGAGCCAGAGATTCATCTCTGGAACTTAGAGGTTTCATATTGGGAGGTAAAGGTGTCGTCTTGGGAGGTAAAGGTGTGGTTTTTGGGAGGTGAAGGTGTGGTTTTGAGGTGGGATCTTAGATTGCAGCGGAGTTTGGAGGGTGTGTTTTTTTTGTGATAGTTTTGTTAATTTTGAGGATTTTTTTTTCGTTTGGGGAGTTTTTAGGATTGGGAGTGGAGTGTTGTTTTTTGGGAGAGAGGGAGGTTGTTTGGGACTTTTTTTGGTTTTTGGTTTTTGGGAGGGGGAGGGAGTGGGAGGAGTGGGTTGGGGGGATTGGATGGTGAGAGGGGAGGTGGTGGCGATCAGGAGGGAGGGGGGTGCGGTGTCAGATGATTCAGGGATGGGAGGGCGGTGAAGTGAGTGGAGGGGGGCGGTTTGCAGTGGGCATGGCAGCAGAGGTGCTGTGCTCCACCAGCTTTATGAATGTGGAAGCGGAGTGAGAACATTGTTCATCGGCTTTTTTCCCGACAAATCAGCCGTGGCTCTCCCAATACGCATGTACTGGTTTCCTCACCTTCCTCTTTCCAGGTTTTGGTATGCTTCTAATTGTGCAATCTAATGGTTGCCGAAACAAGTGAAGCTAAGAAGTTGAGATTTTGACAGGGGAAAGATTCGTGTAATTGTGGTGATTAGGGATCTGCTACTGGCCTTAGGTATTTCGTATTCGGGTTTTAGTAGCTCACTTCAAGGTTTTTGGGCCCTTTGTTATCTTTTGGATATCATCTCATTTGGAAGGATTTGTTAAGGTATGACCGAGTGGAGTCTTTACGAGTAGTAATTTACCGTGTTGGATGTCGAAGACTCTCATCATTAACCTGGAATTGCCATTTCACGTGTATTGGGTCCTCAGCTCCCCTTTTCATTTTTCCATGCATCTTTGCTGGTGTTTCTACGAGTTAATATGCTAGGTTTAAAGAGTACTCAAGTGATTCTCTGAGCAAAGGGAATACTGTGTAATCATGAGTGTGTCAGCATGTGTTGATGGCGTCAGGTGTTCTGCTTTGGGGATTACTCAAACGAGACCAGTTTTTTGGAGTTTGTTCTCAGGCTTTTGAGCCAGACTTTTACCTTTCGGTCAATGCCTCATTCGGAATGATTTCATGTAGTAATTCATATCATGTGACGGATGTGAATGATGTGAAAGAAGTGTCTAATTAAATTCAGAAGGTGTATCTGAGCATAGTGCTGTAGAGTTGTGGCTGATTAGATCGGTGTATGAGAACAGGTCATGAAGTCTAGGATTGTATCTGCACGAATAAAGAAACGAGTCTAGAGAGTTTCGACAGGTGCTTGATATGTCATTTTACCAAAGCAATAGTCGGGTATCTGAATTCACAATTCCAATGCTGGTCTGTTGATGATTCGTTTTTCTTTTGTTGCAGTTACATAGAGCACGAGGCTTCTATGAGAATGTAGTGCCGAGCCACACGGTGTATGAAGTGGACTGCCCCGACCAGTGGTGGCGCCGCTTCACGAACGATGGACAGTACCTGGTGTGTTTTAGTCGAAGTTCCCAGGATTTGCTCATATACCGGCCCTTGTGGCTCTCGTACCACTCCAAGTCCGAGCTCAATGAAGAGCTTCCTGCCAGTGCGAACAAGTTCGAGAGCCACTTCAGCCTTTTGCACCGGATCCCCCTTGCGACGGGGGTCAACGAAGTCATATGCAAGGACTTTTTCCTCTCTACGGAGAACAACTTGTATGGCATCTTCGCAACTTCAACTGCCCCGGATGCCAACGCCCCTGCTGCCGCCGGCGCCGTTGCAGGAGTCCCTTGCATCGAGAAGATAACATTTATCATCGTCCGGCTGGCTGATGGGGTGATCACGGCGAGATCAGTCTTCCAGGATGACTATATTCACCTTGCTCACAATGCCGGTGTCTTTCTCCACGATGACCTCTTGGCCATCTTGTCTGTGCGGTTTCAGCGGATCCACATTCTCCAGATCCGAGACGGGGGCCTTTTTCTTGACGTTCGAACCATCGGGGAATTCTGCCGGGAGGATGACGAGCTCCTGCTCAATTCCCAGGCTCAGGTCATTAGTTTCTCCTTTCTTCACAGCATCATGCGTTGAGAAAGAACCCTTACAGTGACTTTCTTAGCTTTGTCCTTCTGCTTTTATAAAAATAATCTAGAAAGTGTTTTTTTGTGGTTGTTGATGTTGCTGCTCACACTGAAAATGCAAATGCTGGCTTGGGTGGCAAATCACAGGAAGAGTCTCAATACCAGGAGCAGGCCATGCAACGGAAAGCAAGGGGTATGGTAAATTCGGATACCGCAACACCAGCTGGACAGCCTCCCCATCCTCAGACCATGAAATTCTGGGGGAGTAAGCCGTGGAGAGCTCTAATGAGTGAAAGGAGGCATCAACCTTCGTCTCACGAACCCAGAGCTGCCATGGTTGGCACCTCTCAACCCACTCTCTCTGCCCCCAGCCAGCCCGGCGTCGAGCTTGACTCTCTCTACGAGGGCTACTTCCGAGGTCTCTTACCGAACGGCAGCTCCAGACAACACACAGGCCCTCACGGTTCTAGCCTTGAGAATGTGCACGTCTGGCGGTTTGAGGAAGGTGGGAACATCTCCAACAACGTTGCAGGGCGCCACTTGCTGCTGGGTGGGGAGTACAGCAACTACGAGGAAGCGTTTGCCTCTCACCCTGGTGTGAGAATAGACTTAAATGGCAATCCATCCGGTTTTGAAGCTCTGGGTGGCCGTGGAGAGTATCCAGCGTACGAGAGTGTCTCTAGAAACGGATCAAGCTCCCACAGCCATAGCACTAGTAGTAGTGACACGAGGGATGCTTTGGGGTTATCTATTGCAACTGTGCAGCCTTATGCAGAACATCGTCACGGCTCTTCTTCACAGGGTCATCGGACACGCCCTGTGCCCACCATGTTCAGTGGTGGTTCCCAGAGCCGACGTGCAGAGTCCTCTCTATCCCAGGACGAGGCTAATCTGCCTGGCTCTGGTCCTGGTCCTGGCATTTTGTTCCCGAGACCAGCTGCTGGAGAGGATGTAGACTCCGGTGTTACAGGAGGTCCTGGCAGGGGAGGGGACAGCCATGTCGATGGGACGGATGGTAGGCCGGTCCAGGACGAGCCACAGCCGAGTGGCCAGATCCTTGGTGGGCTGAAGCACCGGTTGCTGTCTTTCATCTTGCAGTGCATTCAGAACGACGATACCTCACCTGCCATTGTACGTAACTCTTCTCAATGTAGATGGCGGTTGTTGATGATGTGGTCGGTTATTCTTTTTTTACAATAGAAATATTTTCCGACGAAGACATGAGATTTTATGATTTATGATTTATGATTTATGATTTGCTGAGTTGGATGTGGTTTGTCTGGAAGCAGAAGGCTCAGCGTTTGAAGCGGTTTTACTATCATTTCCAGCAGTACATGGATTTGGTTATGTGGAAGGTGTGAATGACTCACGTGATCTCACATTAGAAATATAGTTTAATTTTGAGAACATCTACAGTATTCGTGTGTTATTTAGATTTTCTTGTTGAAGTTAGGATTGTATGAAGGGTTTTAAGTTTTGAGGCTGATCTGTACCCATACTTGGCAGGTTCAATTTCTGGATCGTTGTCATCTACTAATCAAGTTTGGGAGCACTGATGGTTTGGTGAGTACTCCTGAGTTTGATCTTTTCTATGGCCCCGGTACTTGTAATGGCGTAAACAAACCGTATATTACTGAGAAGAGTGTCAAAGTTTATATTGTTTACTTAAGGGATCGGACAATTTGTGCTGCTGCAGGTACCGCGGAACTCAGAGGCTTCGAATCAAATAACATTTCTGGCAGTATACAATATGGAAACTACGGACATGCTCGGCTTTTACCAGGTACAGCTGAGGTCTCTTCTGCAAAAGGGGGTAATCATTTATGCTCTTTTTAACATGGCTTGCTAATCAACCAGCTCTACTGTTTTAGTGGTCTAGCTGGCGTACTTATGCATTTCTTTTCTGATAAGACGCTTCTGTGATTCTTTGGAACAGAACTCCTCAGAAGAGCTGCTCCAGTGTGTAGAGCGATACTGCGACCACTTCAGAATGGCCCCTCAATACCCCTTGTACATGAATTTTATTTCCAGCTATTCAAACAACTCCTTTGCCCGAGAGTTTCTGCAGAAGCAGAAGGCAGCTAGCTTGAACAGCAAAATCGGCACCTACTCGCAGGTATACCTCATATCAACAATTGAACATATTCTTTCGGATTCACCAAATTCTGAATCTTAGTGTAAAATCATATGTTTTTTTTTGCAAGCAGCGTTCTCTAACGGGACTGACATAATTCCCAACCTCTTGCAGGTGGTGAAAAGGACTTTGGCATCTCTTCCCCACAATTCCCAGTCCCAAAATCCATCACCATATTTCGACCAGTACCTCTTCCATTACGACGAAAAGGTTCGAATTCTTAATACGTGTGCTGTTTTATTCAAGTATTCGAGGAATTTTTGTTCCTGCGACATGATGAAAATGACCCATTTTACGGTTGATCCATGCATAGACTTTTTGATTCCAAGTGGTAATTTCGACTATGAAGTTTCAGAACCTTGACATCCAGGAGCTGAGTTGTGTGCTGTTGTGTTTCAGTTGATATCGGCTACTGATCGACATAAGCCTTGTATGGAGCATCCTATAAAATTCATATCCAGAAGGCGCCCGAACACACTCAAGTTCAAAATCAATCCTGGTATGTTACAATCTCCTCTCACCCCCTTCGACATGTCATAAGATATCTGCATGATGGAACGAGCTGCAAATCATTGTAAAGTAGAATCGTTGCAAAAGTACAATTGGCATAATTTATCCAATGCTGGGTTGTAATGCGGAACTATGTGGTTTGTTGGCAGGTACCGAGCTTGGTTCGAACGATAGCCATATCAAACGTGTAGCGTCCTTCTTCTTCCACCCAATATACCCATTTGCCATCTCTGTGCAGCAGTCATTCATGCAAACCACCATTGTAAACTTCCACTTTAGAAAATGATATATTTCAATGACATTCTTGAGCTGCAAATGTTTGAAGCAAAGGTTCAGCTTGGAAGTGTGTTTGTGACTTGAAATCCGTGTCGGTCCACTAAAGTCCTACACTCGTGCGTCGCTCCTGAGTACTGCAAAAACTTACATCCTCATCATTCACTACAAGTCTACCGTATCTAGATTACAACTACGATTTATAACACAAGCCAAAGACCCTAAAAGTGATTTCCTGTGAATTAACATCCTTGCCTAAGCACATGTACGTCTGGAATTCTATGGCTTGATATTCTAACAGAAGTGAGTACTGATCAGCTGCTCTGGAATCCTCCAGCTCTGAAGATGAAGGTCTATCGTCTGTAAAAATGACATGAGCCAATACAAAGTGCTCATACTGTATTTCATTGCCGAGTCAAAGACAGGAGCAAGAAGACTTCAGGTGTCGGCATATTCACTAGGAGGCATCTTGCAGTCTGGCACTTTTCGATTGTAAAAACTATGCTACACTCTTCGAGATATTGTTAAGATATTCATGTGGCGCTCATGTTGATAAACTGGGAGAGAAAGAACTTCCTTTCAGAGGCGCCGGCTTGAATTAGTGATGTAACTAATGAAGTCTGATGAATGATGAATCTTCTAACTACAAGTTGCAGTGTGCAAGCAGAAGACAACTCCTTCTCAAAAAGATGCGGATTGGAGTTAGATAACTCCAAATTGGCAGCATGTGCAGTTGAGTTAAACAACTCCATATTTAGTGCATTGAAATTAAACCATTCCAAATTTAGAACATGTAAACACAAAAGTTAAACAATTCAACATGTATAGATCACAATCAAAATTAAAAATCAGGTACTTAAAGTTCCAATAAAGAACTAAATCTAATTTTAAACTAGAAAGTAAAAGACTAAAGTAAAGAGAGATTCTAACTTCTTTAGCGAAGAAGTTAAAATATAAGACTTTGAGATGAGAAGGTAAAGCCTCTCTTTAGACCCAATTCTACAATCATCTTGTGAGTTTTGCGATGGTGGTCACAAGTGAGGAGCTGCATGGAGGTGAAAGCTCTAATCTGAAACAACAAGCAACGATTTCTCGCAAAGGTTAAATTACCACATTCCTAAAGCCATCCTTCTCACTTCTGATGCTAGAAGAAGTCTTGAATATACGTCTCAAGGTCTTCTGGAACTCACAACTAGAATAAGTTGATCATGTATTGCACCTCTGCATGGATGCACCGAGGCATGCTAAAACACGTTGATCATACTTTTACGTTTCCTCATGTTGGTTGTGTAAATTGCAGATTCTGAGAGGAAGATCAGGCGCACAAAGACCATGGATCCGGAGGTGTGGGGGAATCTCCCGAATAACGTGGCTTTTGAGATATATAAGAAGCTGCCTTTGAGTGATTTTCTCACACTGCGTGAAGTTTGCAAGGAATGGAATCAGTTGGCTCGTGAGCGTGGATGTGTTACCGATCCTATCCACAAACCCTATTTTGTGTTGGTTCACACAGACGAGAGTGACGATGAATACTATGAAGGTCGAGCTCGTGACCACTCTGTGATGCTTCACGGCATTCTCACTTTCCACATCAATTCCAGTTCCTGGCGATGGACAAAACTGCCTGACATCACAGTATCCAACAGGTCGCCGTCTAGTTACAAATATGATCTTCTATCTGTGAAAGGCATGACGTTTGGCTCTGTCGATCATCGGGGTGCACATAGAGTTTTCGGTACTGCACATAGAGTTTTCGATGTACGAAGCAGAAACTATTACTTCTTACCTCGACAACCACAAACTTCTAATATGCCGTGTGCTCTAGGCATGACAGTGGACACCTCGGTAGAGCCTCCCACTTTCAAGGTCATCTTGGGCAGCCCTGATGTTGGAACCCAGATTTACGACTCGGTGACGAGGTCATGGGAGACTAGGGACTCATGCCTTCTGGAGTCTCATGGGCAACCGAACTTTAGGAGTTGTTTGGAGTGCGGCAACAATCTCTTCATCTCGTCTGAGCTATCATGCCTTCTGGAGTCTCATGGGCAACCGAACTTTAGGAGTTGTTTGGAGTGCGGCAACAATCTCTTCATCTCGTCTGAGCTAAAAAAGATCTTAGTTTACAACCTTGAGGAAGACAAGTGGAGTGAGCTGAACCCTCCGCCGAGACCCGACGTGTTCTCCGGCAGCCGTGCATTGGGGCTATGGCAAGGTCACATATTCGCTGTGACAAGTTTCCAATCTGTGTCCGCCTGGGCGAGAAGAGCATGCAGCGATGAAGGGGGCGATGGGATCATGCCTCCCTTCCTTTGGATATGGAGGCTGCCAGTGGATTATTCCGAGGAAACAGTTTGGGAGGAGGTTGATAAGATGCCACTTGACATGCAAAGATGGTTGGTTTCTCTGGATGCTCTTGGTCGGTTTGATAACTTTGAGTTCATGGAGATTCATGCCAGTTTCTTTGAGGAGCATGTGTTGATCTACTCCTGGGTGCCTGATCGATGCCGGGCTTACAGATTTATTCTTCACAATCTGGCAACTAAGACGTGGGAGAAGGTGGAAGTCCCAAACCATTTAATCAGCGTTTTGTAGGACGAATTACCTGGACTTCCTACAGCCCATCTGATGCTTGGGCAATCATTCTGGGAGATGGACACAGTTATTATGTGAGATTCTGTCGAGATAGACTAGTTGTGAGGCTTTGAGGGAGAGTGTTTAAACCGGTAGGAGGTTAATTTTGACTCTGGGATCATTGAAATTTTCCTTGTGATTCATACTGAGGTTCAAGGACATGCATGTAGCAGTTTAAATTTTCCTTGTGATTCATACTGAGGTTCAAGGACATGCATGTAGCAGTTTAAATTTTCCTTGTGATTCATACAGTACTGAGGTTCAAGGACATGCATGTAGTAGTAGCTGGATGATTCATCTTTTCAAGTTCCTGCTCAAGCCATGGTAAGCAAATTGTGAATTGAGAGCTTCTGCAGGTGCCTTCTAAACATGTCTGTAGTGCAGCTGATGATTTGATGGACTTGTAGACCCTGTCAAACTGGTGTGCTCTGTTGCTTGGGATGGCAGGATTTCCATGGTTGTGCATGCAAAATTAGAGTGAATTCAATGGGTTCTACCTGGAGTTCTGCTGTGGTTGTTGTGGATAGTACTAGAATACTTGAGGAATAATATAACTATCAGCCCCTTCTTAATAACCATCAATTTTGATATTTTGAGACTGACCAGAAAACCTGAAAATGATTTACAGATATATGTAAATATTCCTAAATAAATAAATATTCTGCTCATTTATACATATTGTTTATCTGAGAGATACTTCAGTCAGTCCAATGTCCACAAGATAAAGATATGGAAGTAAAAATCCACTCCCCTTTTCGAGAATAGATACTTTAGTCACTTGTTTATTTGACTTGTTTGTGTTAGGCTTGACAAATGTTCAGATTAGTCCACTGAAACCAATTTTAAATCATTTGATCGACCCAGTAAGTCATACAAGCTAAGGCCATCCTCTAAGCTTGCACAGTTATACTGTACGTCGATAGCAGGTCCATTCACTCTTGAACGAATGTTTATTTATTTTGGACCAAAAAAAGTTCATCTTCTTAAAATTTAATTTTTCAATGTTCATTATTTTAAAAGAAAATTACTAAAAATGTTCTTAGATGTATTAAAAATATGTCAATGTTATATCAAATAATTTCCCATCTTTTTGTTATTATATCCTTAAAAATTCTGATTTCTGGTTTTTTTTAGAATTATTTATGGACAAACGTGCTATCAATGTACAGTACTAATGTTTCATTAGATTTACACTGTAGGTACTTCATCGTTGAAAAATACTGAGCATCAGTTTCAAAACTCAGGCTGAGTGCAGAATCAAGTTAAGGACAGTATGGTGGCCTTTCGATAGTGTCCAATTTTCAGAGGTGTATTTTGAAGGCTAATTACAAGAAATGAGAAATAAGTTTTGGAGGGTTCTTAAGTATTTCTTGCTTTGAAAGACTGATAAGTAGTCAAGATGAAAGGGATGTTATTTATTACTGATGAAAAAATGATGCCAATGAAATATTTAACTAATGTTTTTTTACATTATTGAATTTTTAAATCATGGCTTTAAAATTCAATTGAGTTTTTTTTTATTTTATTAGAATTAATTCAATTATATGTACTATTAGACAATCTAGACTATTCTTGGATTTTTTAATCATTTTTTTAATTTAACAGCCCACATACGAAAAATAACTCTATAGCAATTCATAATAGATATTTCCAAACTTCAAAGTAAAACTAATATTATGGTATTGATGAGGTCTTTCTACATTCCCTAATTTAAATAGTACATTAGATATCAAATTTTTAATTTAATATTTTTGACAATGAAGGTGCAAGATAGAACGTACATTAAGTAGCTACATCAAACAAAACTTTGGGCCACACTTGAAGATATTTGTTGAATCTTGCTTAGATCAAATTTGTTAGTATTTTCCACTTCTAATTGAGTTTTAAAACTTTCATTCTTTACATATTGCTTAAAAAAGTGATAGATGACCAAATGCCTTGCAAACATAGATATTATTTTTTAATCATTATTCATCTAATTCAAAAAACTATAGATTGCTATATGAAATTTCTCTTAAACTATATATCCATTTTAGTACAATATTCACGAACAAAGTGAATACTTATACTTGTGTTTCTTAGTTTCTTGTAGTCTTTTTACAAATAACTATATCATGGTAGAAACAAAGCTCTTAAAATGATATTCTTACATTTATTGTAGAAAAAATATATGATTAGAATGACCTTAATTTGTTGATCATCCTAGATTATGTGTCATTGGCCATGACCACATCAACCAATTTTCATGTTGACATTAAATTTGTTCTAAATTAAAGCTCATGTGAAAGTAATTTTGATTAGCAAAGCCAAAGTTAGATCTTAGGCACGAAGATAAGCCAAATCTTTAGAACCTAGATGAATAAATTAATGAAAGAAAAAAAGAAAAGAGACATCATCTTCATCTTGTCAAGAAGAAAATACTAAGATTTATAACAACTATACAGTGATATTGTATATTGTCATATTTCCTCTGCAGCTACCAGAGAGGGTCCAAGTAGATGTCCAATTGGTGCCGCAATCCTTTGGGAACTAAAAAACGCACATTCACTTGCAAATAAGATGTTCTTTGGCACACTAGTCATATAATTTGTATTTGAGCCTTAGGTTCGACCATTTTGTTTGGGAACCTTGCCACAGAGAACTTGAATCTTGTGTTCTTTCAATCGGAGCAATTGCTCAAGCTTTCTCACTTTTGCTTCCAACAACTACAAGTATCAAACATTAAGGATGAAAGGACGCTTAAATGACATGATTTAAAAAATCTATTTTTTGACTATTGAAGCATTTTAATTTAGAATATTAAAATTCTAATGAAAAATATGTAAATAAATTGTAGGCAATGGTATTAATATCTAAAACTATATGATTATTTCACAATTGTTACTACTTTATCCAAAGAATTTAGGATCAATATTTATTAATTTTGTAAAGATCATTCACCTCAATAGTTTCACCTAGTTCCCGGATGTGGGCATCTTTCTCTTCTAATTTTACGTTCATAGAATTCAACTCCTGCATATTGGACCCGCGCCGAGGACTCTATAAAAAATATTTGGGAAAAATCACCATATCTATGTCAAAAAATTGTCAATTTCCCATCTCATCTCATTGGGCAATTTTTAATTTTGCAAATATGAACAATATTAATTCCAATTTAGTGGCTATTATACTAATTAAAAAATATTAACCTACAAGCTTTTGAAAGTATCCAAAAGGACTACAATTTATCAACATGGATTTTAATCTATTACATTAAATTTGTACTATATTGAAAACATGTCCAACTTAAAACACACAACATCTACTACCAAGCCATTTATACATAATTGTAGAGAAAACAAGTGGGTTCATTTCTAAGTCTATAATTGACAAGTAATGGGTATCAACAACAACAAGAAAAATTTGAACAATGACTATAATACTTACTGCTGGCCTTGAAGGTGAATATTGTTCATGTGAATCTCGCCTGTTAACCCATGAGCATCAATTAATTGCACCACTAGTTAGTATTCACTGCGTAGATCAAATATAATATTTATATGTATTTCCTGTTAATGTACCACCACTAACTATTAAAACTAAAAATGACCATATGTGTATCTATAAAAATATTCTTGTGAAAGTGCAATCTCATCTTTATTATAAACATGAATTTGATATTCATACCAATAAAATAAAAAGCCATATGCAACAAAAATTACATATTACACTTGAATATTTTTTATGTTGAAATTTTACAATTAAAGGTACTTTGGTATGCTTTTAATGAGATATATGTATGTAAGAACTGAAGATATATTGATCATTATAGAACAGTAAGTTACCGTCTTTGGGTACATACATATGCGATCCAGAATTGTTTCTTTTTATGCATTCTTGTTCATGTAAAAAATCTTGTCGACTTCCAATGTCCTTTGCTTGGGATTGGTTACCCAATCCTGCACACCCACATACTTCCATTATCAACAAGTTTACACTTTCTACTACACAAAAACAAGATATACAACATAAAAACAAGACATGTTGGTTTTGCACATTTTCTAAGTTACTCATTTTTTTTTATCCAAATTATGGACACACATCATAAAGAAGATGTTTTTTGCAAATTGTTCGTAGACGCAAATAAGGAGCATCATTGTGTTTACTCATCAACATCTCTCGTTGAGGATTATGGTGTCGCGGACGATGTTCATGCAATGACTCATGGAAGTGTCCGACATCTGAAGACTCTCTGATGTGATCTGAGTCTCCATTCAACCCATTTTGTGGTCGGTATTTTGCTATCTGCAAGTTATAGTAATGTATATTACTATTTTATTACTTTTTAGAATATAAAATTAATATTCATGAATATGTGCTATTCACACAATTTGGTCACTTTTCAGTTAAACATTAATTACTACAAAATCTATCCACTTGGATTTAATCCATAAAGTCAAAAGATGAAAAATGGAAATTCATTTGACATATAGACAAAGACATATGAGAATGAGTTCAATACATTCAAGACAAAGATAATGTATTTTTTGATAAACATTTAAATGATTAAAAAAACTTAAATACAATTCATCTTTTGTTACCAATGTAGCATTGACTTCAATAGAAAGTCATAAGATAAATTCTATTATTTACTGATTGTTTGGAGAACAGAAGAAATAAATAAAATACCTTGTATTTCAGAAGTTTAAGAATCCTTTCAATCATTTGTGGCTCGCAACTGGCAACTGCCTCAATATCTTCCTTGGTCAATGAAAAGTGAAGACGCCTAAAGACCTTATCTGTTCACATCAAATTGTTTTTACTAATATATTTAATTAACAACTTATTGAATTTCTTTGCATTGTTAGTTTACATAGGCTTATGAAAGAAGAATTTTAAGATTGAAAGTTTCCTTATACAGCAATGAACAATTATTGTTTATCATTGCATAATATTTGTCATTGAAAAATTATATTCTTTGGAATTGCAAAACGAATTATTTGTTATGAGTTGCAAGAAAAGTAAGTTATTTTAGTTTCAAAATTGAGTCACAATTATTTGACAAGGTACAATAGAAAAGGTAGAAGTGATAATCTACTAACTATAATGTGCATCAAACATTGAATATAGTTATGAAAAAAGAAGTTTGATAAAGACATATTAACAAAGTTGGCTTACTATTGAGAGTGCTCCAATTGTAGATTTTTTGCGCAAGACCATTGGCAGCACTGTAATTATGAACATCCACCAATCGCGGGCAATAGTGAGCCACAACCTCCGCTGCAAGGACTGCCAATCATTTCCAAGACATTTCAAAGTTACTTACTTTGCAATGATTTGGCATAATCAACAAGTCATTCCATACTATTTTCAAAGATGTTAAATATAAAACTCATTTTTTTGGCTTAAAAAGTACCTGCATCGCTAAAATCTCTTGATATATTGCGTTTTGGCCTTGATAGAGGAATTCCATCAATCTACCACATCATAATTACAACCTATATCAATTGCTTTGAAGATAGTCAAAACCAAACACAATCTATGCACTTGTAATCGTTCAAATCAATTAGCATTATATGAAGTATCCATTGAAATTAAGATCCTTTTGCTTACTTTTCAATTTTGAAAAACCTTACATATTAATCTCAACTTGACTACTTCATTTGTAAAAGAAATATAAGTTGATTCATCTAAAAATTACGCATGTACATGTTAAAGTCATAGCTTAAGTCAACAACCATATATATTCATAATGCCATCACAACATATTAGGGTTAGTAATGTGACGTGTAGACAAAGATTAGGCACATGCTTAAAGAAATGGCAAAGAATTGTAATGTAAGGTCTTTAGATAACCTCAATTCACGACTTATTGCTTTCCACCTAAAATTTAAGTCCTACAATGTGGCTCATGTTATTTTCTTAAATTGAAAATAATTTTTACAAG
Organism: Ceratodon purpureus; assembly: GCA_014871385.1. Lineage (NCBI taxonomy): Eukaryota > Viridiplantae > Streptophyta > Bryopsida > Pseudoditrichales > Ditrichaceae > Ceratodon > Ceratodon purpureus. Next base: position 7,844,485 of record CM026423.1, read on the forward strand.
TAATTCAAGAGTAGTTATTAATGAAATTTTGAAAAGAAAAGGAAACTACAAATGTAGAAATTTAATTCTTAAAAAACGTTCCTTAAAATTGCAAGATAGTGGAGATGGTAAAAGCAATTTGCATTTTTTAAAATTAGGGCAAGCAACTTTGAAAGTAGGGTAATACTTCATTATAGAAACTCAAATTAACACCTTTGAGAAGCAACAAGTTATAAATGTCACCAAAATAACTATTTTTGTATCAACAAATTATATAACTTTTAAATCACACCAAATCTATTTGCATCAAAACGTAGATAAGAGGTTGTATCAAGTACTTTTATGCTTGTAACATATGTTCTATTGAAGAACTCAAATTCACCAATTTAATTCAAAAGTAAATTTTGCATCTACATACCCAAGTGTAGAGAAGAGGGAGCTCGTCTTGCGAAACATCCATTGTAACTGTTCCGCATTAGTCCCGTTGCCCACAAATATCATGTGTTGATTTTTTATCTCTACGTTGAACTTGATCCATAGGGTTTTCTTTTCTCAAACCTAATCTTCTTCCCTCATTCCAATCCCAATCAATGACATAGTTCCAATTCATCATTTGCTCCAAATCACCATTGCTCAAATTCAATTCTACTAAGACTTTAAAACAAAGCAAGCAAACTCTACCCTAGAATGAGAAATCCAACATAAAAGAGGATTAAGTGTTGTAATGCATAGATCCATGGTTAACCGCATGACAAAGTAAAATGCTTTGGTTACAAAAAGACAAAAAGATGAATATGAACGGCTAGAGATTTAATGAATTAGTAAGGATTATAAGCTAATGATGAGAAGGAGAGATTGCGTTGACTAAGGATGTGGTTTTGTGAAAATGTATTGCTAATGGTAGGGTTCCAGCCATGCGGCAAAGCGGCCAAGGTAAGATATATCTTGGCGGCATCATTTTTTTTGAAAAGCGGTTGCATAGTCATAACCGTTAATCCAACACCATTATCTTATAAATGTTTGTTCAAATGTAGATAAGGCTTGAAATTGAATAGCCATGTATGAAGTCTCAACTTTTTTAAATTTCTTGGTATAAAAATAAAATATTGTTTTAATTGAATATAAATATTGGTGAAGTTAAAAATTAATAAGAAATTAATGAAGTTGAAAGTATGTGATTAGGAACAAAATCTATGAATGTGCCCTAATTTGAAAACTAAAAATATATATAATAATTTGAGTTTTTTTTTTAAAACATTATTATTTTTTTAAATAAAAAAATTAAATAAAAAAGAACTAAAACCAAAGACTAAGAATTTTGTATACTTTTTTTTAATTAGTTTTAGATTTTTTTATATGTTTTGTCAAGAGTCCCTTCTGATTTTGACTTCCATAAACTATAGTATAACTTGAATATAAAACCTACAACTTGCATCTTTTTAAGTTTCAATAAGACATATAAATTGAATATCATTTTAAAGCAATTCAAACAAATGTCATATATACTAAAATTGAAGCATATTAGATATAGAAGATTCCATCTTTCTTAGAGTATATCAATAGATATATAATCTTTTTGTAATTAGACCTTATTTCAACAATATTCTTTAAAAAAAAATTAATATCAAATATATGATTGAAGAATGAACTTTAAAAATAATATCAATAGTGAATTAATGGCTAAAGTTTGAGATAAAAAATAGAGCATGTTTAATATAAATTTATGATCTAAATTTAATTGGAAATGAAAATTTCACTGTGTAAATCCTTTTGGATAACTAAAGAACATATCATTAATGCGAGATTTCAATTTTGCATGGATATCATCTAAAGCCCCTCCCAATCCCAACTAGTGCTTGTAGTGAAAATTGTAGTAAAGCTCAGAATGTGTGTATTTAGCTTTTATTATAAGGTTTTCCTTGTGTGTAAGAAAAAATTACCTTTTCCACTGAAATTTTATTTTAAAATGAACATTGATTTAAAAATAATAATAATAGTCAACTGAAAATTAGCTATTTCCTAAGACCAAAGAAGTAGGCCATAGTCATACTCCTATTTACATCCCATTTTTATTTTTTTTACCAAATTACTCATTTTAATACAGAAATATTTTATCAATCTCTTTAATTATGAATTTAATTTAAAAATGACTACTTTCCATATTACAGTATGCGGATTTTTAACCCCTAACTATCCTTAAAACCCAGAATGGGTTTTTGCAAATTCGGGCAGCCTAGATGGGGAGGTTAAAAGTAATATTTTTTTTCAAGAATTTTACTGGATGCTCCCTTTATGGAAAGGTCCCTGTAGTAAAAAATTTAAAGCCAAATTCCAATTTTAGAACCTTCATCTAGAAATTTTAGGTTTCAAGTCCAAAACGGGCAGTCTAAAATTAGGTCTTTTTAAAAAAACAAAAATTGAAATATGTTCATAACCAAATCACTACTCAAATTCCATAGTGACCAAAGTCAAAAAGTTTACCAATTTTACAAGGGCAGCCTCCAAAACTTACAAAGACAAGCTTCACAGTTTTTAGTAATTTTTGAATTTTTCCTTTAAAAATTTGTCAAAATTCGAGATTTTTGAATTTTAAAAAAATTGTTTTTCCCAAAAATCAAAAATTTATAAAGGTACCTACTCACCCTTCACTTTTCCTTAAGCTCACAAATTGTTTTTATAATGCATGTTTTACTATTTTGTCAATTTTATACCTTCTTATGGAAAATAATTTTTATGAAGGTCTAAAAAGCGTTTTTTTGGCCTAATATTTTGCATGTGCATACCTACCCTAGTTAGCTACATGGGAAAAAATGTGGCCAAAATTTTTGAAGTAATAATCATCAAGTCTCCCTTTGGCCCATTTGCACCATGCCTCGCGGCCAAGGCCCAAAAAAATATCTGCTGAAACTTTGAACACTACGATCTCACTAATGAAAAACATCCAACGGTTGAAATTTGGATCAGTTCTTCCAAGTAGGGTTAGGTACAAGATCTTACGGTTGAAGTTCTAAAAAAGGTTTAAAAATTTGTTTCATATCCTCGGGAGGGCATAGTGGTAAAAAATCGCAGTTTCGAGGATTCAAGCTCTCAAAAACACAAGGAAATTTAGGGGTTAAACAACTCATATCTATCACAATATAATACATTTTTTATTTTCTTATAATGAACTTTGTAACTCTGGCTAAAAAGCTTTACCAACAAGATATTGTATTCGATGATGACAAACTATACAAAGATGACTTTATCATTGTTTTTCAATATGTTATAAACATTGATAATATAGAAACATTTGATATAATATTCCTTTATGTATGAAGAGGTAAAATTAATAATTTTGCAAAGTTGAAGTTTGAAATAGGATTGTGTACAAGATCTTACGATTGAAAGTCTGAATTTATTGAAAATTTCATTGTAAATTATTGATGTTCATCAATCTTTGTTTTTTTGTAATGATTTTCAATATTTTTTATTTTTTATTTTTTATTTATTTTTAAATAATCATATGCCTTTTATGAAACTTTTGATTTTTTGATAGAGTGATTTTTAAATTGAATTCTTTCAACAAAATTGTCCTTAATCCTTAGTTAAGTCTATGGTTTTAAAATGACTTGAAATTCTTTTACTCTTAGGTTTTTCATATAATTTTATATAAATTATTATATATATTGTATAAAGTTATATTAGTTTTGACAAAAACGTTAAATCAGTTTCTCTTGCAAAGAAGCATGAATTTCATAATTTTAATTCTTTTAATTACTTATTGGAAAAAATAAAGTAAAATAAAATAAAATATCATTTTATCATAACAATCTTCTTTCTTATAATCTTCCACTACACTATTTGTTTGCCTTAGTATATATTATTCATAAAGTTTTAGATTTGACAAGCCACAATCTATACCAAAATATTCATTTAGAATATTTTTAACAAATTCTTCATTAGAATAAGCCTACTAGAATTTGTTTTTAAATTTGGCATGTATTTGCATCTATTTGTTGTTTTTTTAATGAGTTCTTGCAATAATATCAAAATATGGTGATCAATATGAATTTATGTTTGAATTTATCTTTTCTTTAAAAAAAAATAATCAATTTTTGAAGAAGATGTAGGGAGAATGGAATAAAAAAATCTTTGAGAGGCCAAAGCACTTCTTTCAACCAAACACGTTTATTAAAAGCTATTATATTCAAGAACATGTTCTATGCTTGACCTTAGAAATGGTCAATGCACCAATTAATTACCTTTAGAAGCATCCAATAAACGATATAATACAATTCACACGTTCACTCAGCAATTGTCTTCAAAAAAGAATAAAAAGTTAGCATCATAACTATTCATCAAGTCATTTTCAAAAAAAAACTACTCCAATTAGAGAAATATTCAAGGAAATTTAAGCATAATTTAACTAATGAGTTTGATATGGTACAACACTTGTCTCAATTTCCCCCTTCTTTTCAAAATAAATTAAAATAAAAACCAATGTTGTAAAAATGATAATAATCCAAATAAAAAATGTTATCTATCAAACACCATCATACACAATTAAACATCACAATATTGTCAATTGAATCATTGTGGATGAAAGCCTTCTAAAAGCATGTCCATCAAACTACGAGATGCATCCACATTTTGAGTGTCCGCTGCCTCCGTCTGTCATATGATTTTATTAAAAATAAATAACATAAAAAATTCATAATAGCCATTTTTACATTATTTAAGCATTCTCTAAACAAAATTCAAATGGTATCAATATAGCATTCAGGCATTCATAAAAATAGACATACTTTCAATCAACTTAAATTACATTTAATATTTTCAAACTAAAAATATTTTTAATAAAATACTAAACAATTTATAAATTTGTTAAAAACTATTGGACATACATAGTAAATTTGTTACACATATATTTTTACCTTTTAGTTTTAATATGCATAAATAATATATGTTGAAAAGCTTTTTACCCTGTCAAGTAAAGAGGATGTGACATCAGTTGCAGTTTGATCAACCAAAACTACTTCACCCACGGTTCCAGCCATCACTCGTTGCGAAGCTTGTTCAGTGGCGGCTAATTCCACCATCACATTATCCTCAAAAGAAATCCATGAATCAAGAACATTCATCAATCTACTCATAATAATATCTATTCCGTCAACCGCTCTTTCAGCATAATCAATGGCTGGAGTCGCCTCGTCAGCCTACAAATCAATGTAAAATAATAATTTTACTTTTCAAATTCAAATGCAAGATTAACAATCTAAAATATTTTAACTTAATTTTGCAATCAAATAATTATAATATAGTGACATATAATAACTCATTTTACATACTTTATGTATTGAAGTACCATTCCAAACACATTTGAATCATTTTGATTTTCAATGTGTATACTTAAAATTGTTGATTTGAACTTAAGCATATGATGCATTCTATAATTGTGACATTGTAAATTTTTTATATTTATAGAATTGGAATTTTGATGACCATTCTTTCACATTAATGAATAAATTGATATGAAAGATAATTTTCTATACTATGAAGCAAGTTAAAACTTTCCATTAATAACATATTACTCAAAAAATGTCTTTTTAATTTTTTTGCTTCATTTTTAATTCTATCAACTCCAAAATTTCTAATATATTTTAATTTTTTGATCCTGATTCTATAAGAATTCTTACATTATATTGTGTAAATTTTAATATTAAATAAAAGTCTTACCATGATTGCAACAGCGTGTCGAGATTTAACCAAAACGCCAACCTCTGTTTGCATTTGTTTAACCAATACAGGAATAAAGTGGATCTCGAGCTGCAAGTTACAACAAAGTCATTTCAACAAATGTTGACGAAACAATTCATTTTAAGAACAAACTAATAAAATGTGAATATGCTTTAAGTATATGTAAAATAAAATTTTAACCAAAAATAATTATTCAAATTCATTCCAAAAGTATCTTGTGTTTTGTAAAATTTGAAATGATTTTATACATAAAGGATTAAAAGGAAGAGAAAATCTATCAATTTGTTTAATACATAAAGGTTGCATTTCAAAATCAGCAAAAGTTTGTAATTTTTTTTAAAAAAGTTTTAAAAACCTATCTCTAACCTTTTCTTTGTATTGCAAATTTTGAAATTGAGAATATTCAGTCCCAAAATCAATGAAATGGTATGTCAAAATAGGATTTTCAATTAACAAAATTCAAGGTATTTTCCAAAATTCAATGTTTAATGATAAAAATAATAAAATAATAATAATCTCAATTTTTAATTAGTATTATAGTTTTTAAAGATTTTATTTATCAAAAGAATGTTCCTAAAAACCACTTTAGAAACCATGGAAACTTTTTTAGACAAATATCCTTTTTGAAGTTATATTAAGAATCAACTTGATTCTTTGGCTTTAAAATTGAACATTTGGAATCTTTTATAAGATTCTTTTTAGATTTTTTGAAAAGGTTAAAGTGGCAACCACCAAAAATATTAAGTGCCCTCCTAGTATCACAAAAAAGACATAATTATTTCTGAAGTTAGACCTGATTAGCAAATTACTACGATTTTTTTTATAAATTTTTGAACAATGTTTTATCAAATATTGGTTAATGTTTAAGAGAAAAATTAATCTATTTAATGTATGGTTTTGTTAGTACCTCTCGTTCAACTGGATCATAGAAGTATCCTTCTTTTGTGAGCTTATCATAAACTCCATCAGTGATCTTCTTAAGGACCCTCATTGAAATGCCCATTGCTTCGGTCTGTTGATAAACAAACAACACAATTTTCAAAAACATGACATTTTATTCTATACATGTATATCTTTAATATGCTTCACACAGGTAGATTTATGAATCTATTGAGTATTTGGAAATTTCTACACCTAAAACCTTCACTTTGAACTAGCCAAAAAAGAAATTTAAACTATGACTAAAGATTCTTTTTCTAGATATTTCTTCAAATATTTAAATAACTCATGTTTAAAATCTTACTCTGAGACGCAATAACTTCTCTTCCTTCAATCGATCTTGTTCTTGTTTGAGTCGTCTATCCTTCTCGTCCATGATCCTTCTCTCAGCAGCCTCCATTCGTTGTGTAGCTGTGAGCTCAGCAACTCGCATTTGTTCAAACATATCCTATATCAAAAGCAACGATCGCCATTATTTGATATAGCATCAATAGTTTTCCTTTTATTTATTATTTAGAAGTAATAATGGTGTTTGAATATATATTTTGTTTTACAACTTTAATTCATTGGGTTTTAGAAAAAATCCAAATTAAACATTACATAATAACGTTGGAGTTTGGATAAATTTGTAGTATTTAAGTCCAAATTTTACATTTTAAAAGTTAAGTTATTTTTAAAATACTATGATTTTAATAATAGATAAAAAAATTATCTTGTGCTTATTTCTATAAAAAGGATAAGTTTGAAGAATGATATACCTGGTGGCATCGCAAGTGTTGTAGTTGTTTTTCTTCTTGTACTTCCATAAATCCTTGTTCAAGAGCACGTCCCGCAAGGACCTCACACATAGGCTCAACTTCCATGTCAAAGTCAAATAAATCCCCTGGAAAGATCTGCAATTACCAATCATTTCATTAAATTTTATCATGTATAGATACTGCAAAGAAATGGATCAAATGATGATAAATACAATGTTGATAAATTGAAGAATTTTCTATTTAAATGACCTGAGTAAAGGCATCCGGTCCCGATTTCCATGGAATAAAAAAAGGTGTTTGTGGTCGATCAAGGAAGTCATCAGTTTGCGTATCAAAATCATTATATGTTATCTTTTGACTTTGGTCTTCCAAATACATATCTGTCTGTCATAAATGTATGTGATACAAAGATTAATCTCAATGATGATTTTCTCAAGATCATTAAATTGAAGTTGATAAAAGATAATTCAATTAAAAAAGAAGAATAATTCTAATCAAAATGACAATTACAAATCAACAATACGTAAAAGGTAGTCCTACTATCTAGGCCATAGTAGACTTCTATAGTGCATACTTTATTGATTATATATATATATATATATATATATATATATAATATTTTAAAACATTCTATTTTTTTAACAAAATAAAATTTATATTAATATTGACCTGAACATCCATGTGTAGTCTGCCTTTAATTGGCTCCGGCGTATTACTATAACGTATCTTTTTAATCTTCCGCCATTGTCTTTGATTTGAGTCATCTTCAACCTATTCTAAATTTATATCCAACAAAAGATTTTAATATCCACCATCAATTAAGTATTATGCAAATTAAGATGGCATTAAATTAGAGTAGATAATGCAAAGAATAGGCTTTAGTTTCTACAACAATTTGATTATAAGTCAAAAAAATATTTTAAACAAAATAATGGGATTCAATTATTTTTCACCTTAACTCTCTGAAACATATTGCCACGATGGACACGAGGATCGTATGCGAGATTTTGCATTGGAGGTCGAAGTCTTGTTTGTTTAGGAGCTTTTCGCTTTGGCTCTGGCTCTGCATTTTCAATCATATCTATAGGGCTTTCATATTTGGGTCTCAATTTATTGCCCTTGTTGAATCTTGGATCAATTTCTTGTCTCTTCATTACGAATGGTTTATGAGGGCCCGTCATTTTTGTAATTGCCTCTTTTAAAATATGATTACGATGTCTTTGATGAAATCAAGCTTTTTCTATATCTTCATAGATTCAAGTCTGTCACAATGGAAAAAAAAAAAAAATCAACAACTAAATCATTTGAATGGATCACTTCAAACCCTCATCATATTTTTAAAATTTATTTCATGCACTTACATGTTTTAACATGTCATCTTATTAACCTTTTTCAAAAATGAAACATGCAAATAATTTTCAAATTGTATTTTTTGAAAAGATATCATTTCAAATTTGAAAACATAAGAGCTTTAATTTCTGATGGTATTGTACCTTTTAGTATATTCTTGAAAAACATTTAAATTACAATATGAGTATTAGCTATTTTACAATTGATCAAAAAAATTCAAACTACAAATTGCTGATTTCAAATACATCATGATCATGCATGCATTTCTTTTAAAATCAAGTTCTTTTGAAATTACTACAATACAACCTTTTAATGAATCAAATATCTGAGATCTTTATTATAAAGGTAGTTTTCCCTTTCAAACACATGTAGAAATTTCACAATATATGAAGATATATTTAAAAAATATATATGTGTTTTTATTTTTTATTTTATTTCTATTGGCAAATTAAGAAAAAACATTACCAGTGGACAATCATCATAATTTTGTCATCATGAAAATCGCCTATGTGCAACAACTTCCAAGAAATCATTATTTTTAATCAATATTTTTTTTTTCGTCGTATGAATATATCTTTGAGAGACCTCCCTAAAGCGAAGACAATCATGAAGCAGAAGATAAAAAAAGTCAATTTGGAAAGAAATTAATACCTAGATTTTAAAACAAACAGTTACTACACTTTGAGATTTATAAATCTCATGTTTTGAGTATTGTGCTTTGAACCGTGCTCATTAACAGATAAAACTAAAATAATTGACTTGTTGATGTAAAAATATATTGAAGATGAAGAATCACATTATTCAAAACCAATAGGATGTAAAGATTTTTCAAAATATTGTTGGATAGATAATATACTTCATTGTTTTATGAATATACTAGAATCTGGTATTTATTTTTTAAATATATTTATATGAAAATTTACGAATCAAATAAAATTATTTATGCAAGGTTATATGATGGTTATTTTTTGAATTAGAGGAAAAAAAATATAAGTTTAAGAATATAATTTTTGAGAGTATATATATGCATGTATGTATGTACATACATACACATTCCATTTAATTTGCTGCTGTACTTTGGCATAAACAATATTGAATGAAGGTTCAAAATTTATATATGGAAAAATATAAAAGAAAAATTTGTTTTTAAATTTTCAATATTTCAGAGACTTTTCATCAATGTATTTATAATGTGCATTGTGCGAAAATACATATATTCATATAAAATGTAGACTGTTTTAAAAAATATATAGAGAATAGCGAGAGTTTTAAGCAATAAATAAACAAAATTCCATATAGTAAAAAACTTACATTTTTAGAAAAGACACATAAATTGGGTTCCATGAAGGACTTGTTTTAGGAATTAATAGAGGACTACTTTTCTGCCTTTGGGGGATTGGTGTGTAATTTAGCGTTTTGGGCGTGGTGTGCAGTTTGGGTGGTGGCGAGGTGGTATCCGCGGAATTGTTCCTAAGCATATTAGTTTTGGCTGCTAGAGTTTTTTTCTATATTGGGAGTAATTTTGTTGCTTTGATTGTTGAGTGGTGGTTATGTGGTTCGAGTAGTTATGTGGTTTGGAGTGTGTTGTTGGTGTTGTTTATTTGGAGTTGTTGGTATCTTGGCATTTTTTACTTGATATGCTATTTTATGTCAATATGGTATATACATTGTGATTTGTCTCCAGACAATATTTTGTTGCATTGAAAAGGAGATAATATGTATATGAGTGTTTGTGATTAGGAATTTACATGCAGGGTAGACTTTCTTCATTAATCCAACTATCAACATGGATCACAAAGAAAAATGGAAGTAGATAAATTGAAGGCGCTTTAGTAGATTTTTTTTAATAAGTCTTTATGGATCAGAAATAATTAATGTAGTTCAGCAATTGATGTGTGTGTGCTACATCAAGATCAGTTCTTTGGATTACAAGTTATGATGCACAAGGAATTGGAATTTCAGAGGAAATCTTTCAAATGTACACTACGAGCTACAAAATGTGAATTATACTGCACAACGAGCTTTATGGTATACTTTAAAAAAAACAGACACATTTCAATGGTCAATACCTATGTTGAAGGCCAATACCTATGTTGAAGACCGATCGAGTAGAATGTTATTGAAAAATGAAATATAATAGAAGCAATTTTTAAGGTCTTTGAGGTATGTTTTAATTTTCTAAATAAGTACATTTCATATATATTTTTAATTCTTTCAATCAAGTTATTTGAAGTCTATAAAAATTCCTAACATTAAACTAACGTCAATGTGCTCAATGTCAAGGGTCCCACTAGTTTCAAAAAAGAAAAATTACTCCAAGTAATATGACTAAGAAAAACCAAAAAAATTAGAAAATGAAACGAATGCCACATTAAGGTAAAAGCACCTAAAACCAATAGCACCTCCAGAACCAACCTGCAGATGTCCCCAGAGCCGCAACTTGGCTGAACTAGCATTGTCAAACCACTCAATTCAAACTGACCAATCAAAACACTCAAAAGCACTCAAAAAGCTGGTGGTTTTGGGCACACTCATGAGTGGAAATTAGTACCAACTAGGTGTGACAATGGAAAAGTCTACAGATCAGTTTTGGGTCATGAAGTGCTTTGTGTTTAAAAATTTGTATCTATTTCAATATAGGAAAGAAAATTTTGAAAAAATTTGCATTCTATGAGAAACCTATTTTTATACACTTGAAAAGTACACCCCAAAAATAACTCCAAAAAAAGAGGCTCAAAATCCTTAAGTTGATGGTTTTAGGTGCTTCTACCTTAACCAAACTTACTAGACTAATTAAACTATGGTGAAAGCTCACAGAAAGCCAGAAGCAGTGAAGAGAGAAATTAAGGCGAAGAGACTCGTTCTCGGTGGGATTAGGGTTGAAGGCTCAAGGGATGGACTCGCCGGGCTTTAGTTTTTGGTCGCGGGGCTCGTAGGGTCTGTTTTTTGCGGGCTTGTTCGTCGCGCGTGAGTGGCACTCGCACCCCGACATGGAAGCTCGGCGATCGCGCCCGCACCGAGAGCTACCGCCGTCGTGACCGAGCCCTGCTTCTCTCTCGCTCTCTCTCTCTGTGTAGTTTCTCCTGGTGGTGTTGTTTCTTCGCTCGTTTTCTCTACTGCTTCTTGTCGCCGGTGGTGTGTTCTGGTGGTCGTCGTCATGGGGGACTATGGCGACCCGTACATGCGCAAGGATCAGTCGGGACCGCCGGGCCGTACCAAGGCGCAGAACCGGGCCACGGTGCAGCAACTCAAATTGGTGCGTCTTCTCTCTGGCTTCGTTCTTGTCGTGTGGGTGTCTAGGGTTTGGGTGATCGTCTCGGTTGGGGGGTTGGGGTTGTTGTCGTGGTTTGTTGGGGTTTGATTAATGGCGGGTGGCATTGGTAGGGGTTTCTGAGAGTAGAGGGAGGGATTTTGAAGCGGGGGAATGTTCGGGGGTGTTTTGTGTTTTTTGTTGCTGAGTGGTTTTTGTAACCCTAAACCCTGGCTCAGACGTTAAGGTTGTTGCTGGTTTTTTGAAGAGGATGACGATTGTTTTTCTCGTGAAGCAATGTAGCGTTTTTTGGTGAGGTTTTGTTCTCTACGTTGAATGGGATGGTGTTTTTAGGGTAATGCGCGTTAATGTGCGAATGTTCGTTATTTTGTCGGGAGGAGTTTTCCTCTATTTCTTCCGATTTCTGATTTTGTAGCGCTTTGTGACCGACTGAGCATTGCTTTGACATCTCGTGATCAATTTTGTGGCTATGGATGGGATCGTTCGTGGGCCAGGATGGGGATGTTATTGCTCGAAAGGTGGGAAAATGTTTTTTTGTGGCGGGTAGAGTTAAGCTTAGAAAATGGGCTAATGGTGTTGCTGTTGGGTTTTGTTCCAGATTGGACAGAGTCACCCGACTGGTTTGACTACGAATCTGTTGAAGCTTTTCGAGCCTCGACCGCCGTTGGAATTCAAGCCGCCTCCGGAAAAGCGAAAATGCCCTTCATATCAAGGTTATCCTTCTCGTTTCGTGTGATATTGTTAACTTGTTTGAAAGTATCAGTTTGCGTGATCGAACAGCCGTTTTGTGAGCTCATGTTTATCCTACAGTTCGTTGTTTTCAATAGACCTGCTAGTGTCCTAAACCTTCGTTTAGGGTTTTTTTAGGAGGTTATGCCGCAGTTGGAGGACTGCATTATATCTAAAGTCGCTCGAGTTTTGGCTTTATCCTTAAACTGGGAATTCGTGGTATTGATAGCATGGGTGTGCACAGCTCAAGTCGAGTTGTGCTAATATTTCCTGTACCTGAATATGATTTTTAAAATTTTGCAGGTATTGGGCAATTCGTTCAGCATTTTGCAGAGCCTGGCGATCCTGAATATGCACCTCCTGTTACCAAGGGAGAAACCCCTGTAAGTTCTCTCATCGTAGGCAAAACTAATGTATTCGTTTTTCAATATTGGTGATTTAATCTTCAGTATTCAGTGTCAATTTCTGGATTTCAGTCTCCTTTGATATTCTATGACTATTTATAAATTATTCAGCACTGAGACTTGCAAGTGTGCAGACTCAAAGACGTGCCCGAATCCATCAACTGCGATTGGAGGAAGGAGCCAGGAAGGCACTTGAAGAGCTGTCTAAATGTATGTTTCGCTAATTGCCGGATCTATTCTATTGCTGTTCGTTTTTGCAGACGAACGTTCTACAGTCGTAGACTTGGTTTATTGAGCATAATTTTCTATAGTCGATTGAGCAACGAATCCTTTTCATAATTTGCACTAGCTAGCGTACTATAATCTTTGGCCTAGCTTACTTAAAAGAAACTTTTAAATTACTTGCATCAGTTTCAGTTTCAGTATCTGATATTGTGATTCTTTGCTCGGGACAGACGATCCGGCTAATGACCCAGATATAGAAGGAGACCCCTACAAGACGCTGTTTGTTGCTCGCATCGTAAGTCACATTTGAAAATTCTGGATCGCATTTTTCACTGCAGTATCCTTTATATTTGCTGCATGTTATGTTACTGGTATCTAGAATGTGTATCTGACTTGCCACACATCGCAAAGTTCAATTGAACACTCTGCCTGATGCTTTTTTGTATTGCAGAGCTATGAAACGACGGAACACAAAATCCGAAGAGAATTTGAAGGATATGGTCCAATCAAACGTGTAAGTAGCTAACCTTTTTTACAGAGTTTGCTCATGCACGTTTGCTTGTTGTTTCAGTGGAACATATTTGGATTGTCATTTCAGTGGAGCCATGTGCCTGTCTATGAGGATAACGGTGTAATGAAACTGCTGCTTTTATATTCAACTTCTTCCTAGATAGTGATGGAAATGCTCGACAGCTTCTGGCTCGACTTGCTAAACTTGATGCGTTGGTTTTTCAGGTCCGACTCGTATCTGATAAAGTGTCGAAGACTCCTCGAGGGTATGCATTCATTGAGTATCAGCATACGCGTGACATGAAAAGTATGTTAACCCCTTCGCTTGCATTGTCCTGATTATTTGCTTTACCTCGATCTATTGTGTTCACGGATGTTGCACCTTCTAAATATTGCGATGACTTGTTTTTAACTTTTTAAAATCATCTGCTTGTGGACAGCTGCATACAAGCAAGCTGACGGTCGCAAGATCGACAACCGAAGAGTTCTTGTGGACGTCGAACGAGGTCGAACTGTACCAAATTGGCGTCCTCGAAGATTGGGCGGGGGTTTGGGATCTACTCGAGTCGGAGGTGATGAAGTGAATCAGAAGTATTCTGGACGGTATGTTCCTCACAAACTTCTTTTAAATACATTCGTAACTCCTCTTACCGAACGTGTATCTCAAGCTCATAAATTATGCTTGAAGAATCTAACGAGGTTACCAGGTCATGCAACTGATATTGTTACTTTTATGTTGTCTTTAACATACTCCAGATTCTCTAAGCGTCTCCAATTCTGACGTAGATGTGCACAACTTGAAGATCAAAACTGGAATGACTAGTCTTACAAGATTTGCTCAATACTGTATATTATGTTTTGCATATACCAAGAAATAACAATGTGGTTGCTTTTCTTAGAGAGCCGCAATTGCTTCAAGCTGCTACTACCACTAGGTCAGAGGAGCCGAAGGCACGCGACGCTGGCATGGGCTACGATGAAAGGTAAGCTGTTCCTCTCCTTGTTCATTTTGTTCACACTCTACGCTTTTTATTCTAGAATCGAGGAGTAATTGGTCTGATCCATGCGTGGATTGATTTAGAGTTGCTCAACAATTGCCTGAATAGACATTTTGTATGTCGTAATATTTCAGAGGTTGTGTAGTACATTCTCGTACTACAGCGCCTTGCCATTTTGAATTTGCAGCATCCCAGCAGTTTTCTCAATATTGATCGAGTCTTGAAATAAGGTTTACTTATTTTTCTTCTGCTCTGCTGTAGGGATCTGGAGAAGCCAGACAAACGAGAGAAGGACCGGGACTTCGACCGAGATCACGAACGAACACGGGATAGAGGAGATGATGATGGTTACCGTGAACGTGATCGTGACCGCGAGAAAGATAGGGACGGTGATCGGGAACGCGAAAGTGATAGGCATCGTGACCGCGATCGCGATCGAGGAGACCGTGACCGAAGTGAACGTGGTACTCGGGAGAGAGATCGTGGAGGCCGTGATCGGGACCGAGACCGGGAGCGCGGAGGTCGTGATCGTGATTATGATCGCGAACGAGATTGGGAGAGAGAGCACATCGGGCGGTCTCGGTCACGAGAAAGAGAGCGAGAGAGGTAAATCTCAGGCCTCAACAACCAACTGAGCTGAGGGTCTAGAGAGTCATGAACTAGTGTAGCTCTCTGCCTTCTGCATCAAATGTAACGTTTTTTACTGTTGGTTTGCTCGTTTTATCCATCCTTCGTTCTTTTATAGTCGGTTTGGATTTTGTTATTAACCATTCACCCTCTCTTGCAGAGATCGCTGATTTCCTGTAAGCTGGAGCCCAGGTGGCGTGGGTGCATCCTCTCTACCGCACACAAAATATAGGTCGCGTGCAATTATTTGACATGGTGTCCTAGCAGCAGTGGAAATGTCTACCGTTAAGGATGCTGATCATCGGTTGAGAGCGAAGTCTAGACGATTGTTTCTATGTGGCTCTTTCAAGAAGAGAATTTTTGAGCACCTTCTCAATGATATTTGTGACTTTCAAGAAAAATTCTGATTTATGTAACTATGTTTCACGTCTCCACAAGTAGTTTACTGTAGTGGTTTATTTTGAATTCTAGAGATCCAGGCGGCCTTAGAGAACTAACACTGCTTGTTTTCTAGTAACTTTGCCAACATAGAAATGCATTGTGGGACCTTGTGAAGTAGTGGCAGTGAGTGGAGGCATCCATTGAAGCACTGTCTGCAGCACTAGTGTAGCAAGTTGCATAAATGTTGTATTAATGAAGACTTGTATATCCATCGTTGTAATGTCAATATTTCAATCTCATGTGTTTTGCTGAAGCATAGTGGTTGTCCTTGTTGTGATGTACTTGTTTACCGTAGTATGGTAAGGGTCTGGAGTCTGGACATGTGAGTTGATCCCGAAGTGCAAGAGCTTCTTCTGACTCTCATTTCTGAACTTTAGGATATGAGAGGGGGTTTCTGATACATTTCCGAGAATGCTGTGCTCGTTGCATCTTGCAAATCTCGTTACTGATTACCATTTAATCACTGCTGTCCAAACTGAAGAGTTGCAGGATCAGTAGAAGAATAACATTATTATTGTTGAGCATTAAATTCTACACTGCAAAACCTGAGATCCTGAAGACAGCTTTGAAAGTTTGGTAAAAACGTGGGTCTTGAAGAAGCATTGTCTCTGTGTTATCAGAGCGAGGTTTCGATCCTCGGACCTGTGGGTTATGGGCCCACCACGCTTCCGCTGCGCCACTCTGATTCGCCAGAAGGGCTTGCTGACGTGGAAGTTGGAGAAAATATATTTAAAATTTGAAAAAGTGAGCTCCTATTAACACTTTAAAAAAACAGTACCTAGACCATGTTTGGATTATGTTCCTTTGATCCAGTCACATTGTTCTGGAAAGAAAAGAAAGGAATGTACTGTAATTTTTTAGAGATAAAAAGGATCAATCAGTTCCTCTTCTTCTGTAAAATTTATTGCACTGCGAAGAAACGACCATCAACATCTCAGGCACTAAACCTTCAACCCCCACCGCGGTTAAAAACAAAAAGTAACTAACACGGTACTTGGAGCATCCCCAATAGTCTTGTACTGTAAACCTGAAAGCGGAAAGAAGTAGAAAGACGTGAATTGCGGTTTAAGTCAGCAGGGGAAAAGCCTGTATTCAAGCTTCATATAGAGGTTGAAACCTGGTTTTGGAAGATTTTTTAGGGGGCTTATAAACGGTTTTGCTTCGGAAAGACACTCATGTTTGGGAGCACGATGTTCTCATGATTACAGGCTTGTAGGCTTACAAGACTACTGGGGATGCTCTTAGTGGTAAAAATGCCAAGGTTTCACGGGCATTGAGAGACCCCGATTGCTCTATGCCCTTGACTTAGCTATTGGATGAACATTAGAACTGTCGTCCCTTTGAGTGCTATTCTTATAGAAATCACTATTTTAGTATTGATTTTGTCTACTTCTAATAACTTCTATTGCTACTCAAGTGTGTCTATCTCACTTCAAAGAAGGCTGCATTGAGTACCTAGAGTGCATGAGTGGCTATATTGCATAGACAGTGACGTTGACAACCTATGAGGGAATGATGGTTGTGATGAGCGCGCCGGTTTGGGTATATAAGTCTCTTTCATTCTTCCTTGTGTAATATCAATTTTGGTGGTGATGCGTGGCGGCTTCATCGAGTGGGGGTGGAGTTGGATTGATGATTTCATTGTGCTGCTCTATGAGGTGTAGTGAGGTTGCATTATTCCTTTGCCTTGTCTCTCGCTCAGTTGGAGTTGGTGTCTCCTTGCTGGCTTTCGTTGTTTGTTGTTTTGTAGGTTCTTGCTTATTGTGCGAGTTCTGGTGTTGTGCTTGATTCTCTGTTTCTTTATAAGTGTTTCCATTCTCACAAGTTGATATATGGTTCGCGTTTTGTAGTTCCTATTCTTTCTTTGAGTTGTTGTTTCCATGGGGTAGAGAACCCTAAAATACTTATCAAGTGGTTAAAGTCCTAAGTTCTATTGTGCCAATCTGTGTTTTGTGAAATGTAATTCAAGGAGATTAGAATGTTAGATTAGTTATGTTTTGTCTAGCCGTTACTTCTAGTTGCGGGGTGATAGCACTGTCTGCATTCCACTAAAATTTTCTAATTTAGTGAATGCTTATCTTTTTCATTTGTTTGCACTAATTGACGTTGGCCTAGATGTTTCCATCTAAGGGGCATGCATGGGGCTTTTGACATGTTATGGCTTAGGACATGCAATAAGTTTAGAGGTGATCTTGGACATGGCATTTTATTGAAATGAAATGAGATAGTGGGTTTGAAGACAAGCTTGATGTGGCGTTGGTGTGATGTTGCGTTCACCATGACTATGTGGTGGTGGAATGGCGCAGACTTTTAGAGCTCAGACTATCTTTTTACGGTTTTCAGGTCGAGTCAAGTGTGCGTGTCTTAACTCGCTACTTTGGTTCCTCCTTTTAAATGGAGGCCTCGGATTGGTTATTTGATTCTCTATTGCATTCTCTCTTTCTCTTCTTATTGTTGTCTATGGACATTGCAAAAGGGTTGTTGTTGGCCTAACTCTCGATTGACTTTAATTGGCGTAATGCAAAGAATGAGTATTTGCGGACGGCGTCATTACCTCGCTTACCTTGTTAGGATCTAATGTTGCAAAATTTGGACACTTTCGAGTGGTTTGAGCAATATCACCGAGAGGTTTGTCTTCTGGGGATTGCGCGTGGTTTCACTTTCGTGGAGTTTCTCAAGAATTTAGATGCTCCAATAAGTATTTGTAGGAGTTGCTCTGTGTATTCGGTGATTGTAAAGGAGACTTCTTCCGGGCCGTCCTTTTATTCTTCAATGGATTCTTCATGGGGTCTTGGATCCACTGATACTACCGACTTTGAAGCAATGGTAGATAAAGACCTCAGGGATGGTTATGGGGTTGATATGCCTTATGTAGTTGTGCTTTGTGGTGGGGAGAAGGTGTCTTTTCATATTGGATTACCTCTGGATTTAGTGGAGAACTGCCCGCATATTTGTCATGGCTGTATCTGACTCGGGGTTTGTCAGTGCGGGAGGAGTTATAGTGGGGGAGGTGCGGCAGTAACTTCTTCTTTGGAGGTGGAGGCCGGATTTGATACCTCCTCATTTGCAGCTCTTCCAGCTGAGGTTGAGGCAGGGGTTCGGAGGGCTATTTCCATTTCGGCCTGCGTTTGTTCAATCCTTGCTTCTTCGACCCCTTGTTTGTCTCTTCTTGCAGTCTAGCATTATATTGCTAGTGATGGCAATTTTGGCAAGAGAGGCTCTGATTTTAATTGTTTGAGGGTGTAGCTTGGTATGAATTGCAGCGATTTCATTGTAGTGGAGTGTTGAAGCGGATCTTCACTTTTTGCAAAGCGTTGTCTTAGTCTTCCGGCATTTGATAGCGGATAGAGTTTTGAACCACAAGTTGGATTGTTGGTGAACTAGTTGGATAGGTTAGTGTGGTAGGTTAGTGGGGTTTGTGGTGATGGATGGGGACTCTTGTAGGCTCAAAACTCATGTCCAAAATGAAGAGTTGCAGGATCAGTAGAAGAATAACATTATTATTGTTGAGCATTAAATTCTACACTGCAAAACCTGAGATCCTGAAGACAGCTTTGAAAGTTTGGTAAAAACGTGGGTCTTGAAGAAGCATTGTCTCTGTGTTATCAGAGCGAGGTTTCGATCCTCGGACCTGTGGGTTATGGGCCCACCACGCTTCCGCTGCGCCACTCTGATTCGCCAGAAGGGCTTGCTGACGTGGAAGTTGGAGAAAATATATTTAAAATTTGAAAAAGTGAGCTCCTATTAACAGTTTAAAAAAATAGTACCTAGATCATGTTTGGATTATGTTCCTTTGATCCAGTCATATTGTTCTGGAAAGAAAGGAATATACTGTAATTTTTTAGAGATAAAAAGGATCAATCAGTTCCTCTTCTTCTGTAAAATTTATTGCACTGCGAAGAAACGACCATCAACATCTCAGGCACTAAACCTTGGAATCAGTGTTTAAAGACATGATCTGCAAGTAATCTGTAGCGTGGAGACTCAACCGAATTCTCGAAGAAAATTGTATCATTTCCTTAGTTTGATATTTGACATAGATGAGCACTGCTGAATACTGTAACATATTTAACACTTTTAACTAGCTTGATTCTTGCTAGGAGAAGTACGATTTGGTCTTCCATAATCTGAATTACAAAACCTTAAACCTTAAGGCAACCGGCACGAAAGTAAAGACAGTGAGTAGAAGGTATCCACAGGGAAGCCACTCTGATGTACAGTACAATATTGAATGCAAATCGTGTTCCTTTTGGTACACAAATGCCAATAAAAGTTATTTTTGCTCATTCTAGAGAAGACTATTAGCAATACTTAAATGTAAATTACAAATGTGCATGCCTTACAAATACAGCTGAGGTACAGGATGATTTCATAACCACAACTAAGCATATCCCCTCATCTAATAATGCTTAATTGAACTCTTCATTTTTGAAATTACATAATACAAAACATCATGTTCCAAGCTCGTCAAGCTCTCACAGATATTCCAAGCTGTCAGGGAGCCACAATTCTCAAGTTCTGAGAGCCAAGGATGTTGTAGCCACTTCCTTAGCCAGTACTCTATGTTAACAATCTCGAAGAAACTTTGGCGTACATGAGTTTACACAAGCTATGGTGCGTGGCAGGAAAGATCGATAGATGGACAGGGGCTCAGAGAGTTGCTCGGAACCATAAGCTCTGCTTCTGGAGTTCAAGAATACATCAGAAAGCTTGTCAGCACTGTCGTAGTTACATGAGTGTTTTTGTGTCCAGTAATGAAAAGTACCTTCTGGCTCAAGAAACACCGATGATGGATCGATGCTGTAACTCATATTGTCTGAGGCAGAGGCCGGAATTAAGTCTCGTTGGAACGCCGAATTGTAACAGCATGCGAAATTCCACTCTTCTTCATCTTTAACTTCGCAGGTCGGGAAGTCATCAGTCCCGTTGACAGTATGGAAAGGGATTGAGGATCGGAGTCGTGGGAACAGTGGCAAAGGTCATGGGAAGGAGAAGCTCTGGGGTCGAGATTATAGTGATCGTATCCGACTAAAAGCAGAAAAGTAGAGAGAGAGATTACGACTTGTCGGAGAATCAAAAGAAGGGTGGATCGTAAACAAGCAAAGGCCCTCCGGTTCAAACGTGACGTTGCAGTAGTGAATCCTGGCTGTTGAAGATCATTCTCATACTCGTCTGAAGCTGCAGCTGCAGCTCCCTGCACAAAAACATTCTGTCATAGCATTTCAGGCGGAGCATTATATATTCGTCAATGAACGCATCCATATCACAGATTGGACGTTTCATTAGATCACCATAGCTGGGATCTAAAAGCTCATCTAAACATTCAGTGAAAACGAATTCCATTCAAAGACTCAACTTAAGACTTCACCTTCAAGAATCTGCAAGAAACATTCTGCTGAGTTTGCCACAATGAATGTTGCTCTTACCTCCTCTTGTGATCTCCGCTGCATCAGGCCACAGATAGTGGCTACAATGTCCTTTCTGTAAGAGACTTCCCCTATAGCCTTCACATACTCCATGCCATTCCGTCCTTCAAGCTCTCTAAGAGAATTCTTCCAAACGTCCAAAGAAATCCTGTCATCCGATTTGGACCATTCATCCCACACTTGGAACCAACGCTCTCGCCGCTTGGGCTTCTTAAACTCTTTGCACGACAGGCGATAAAACAGAGGAAGAATTAAACACCCAGGTGACTGCACAATTCTCACCAGCTCCAACATCGGCCACTTGCTCCGAGTGAAATACTCCTCGGACAGCACTACAACTGCCAACTCACATTCTTGTGCAGCAGTAAATATAAGCGGGGCAAATTCCTCCCCCTTTGGCAAACTGTGGGGTCGCTTATCGAAGAACGGAGACTGTTTGGCTCGTTCTAGGTCTTCGCACAGTTGTTCTACAAAGTCTTTCTGAGACCCACTGTGGCTCAGAAAAATATTGTGCCTTCGAATGTCCATCTGCAAAACACACCCATTTGCGATTCACATATCTGAATTTGACTTCCCTCTTCACAAATCACACAGCTCAGAAGCTCGACTGCAAAATTGTGCCCAGGCAAAGTTCCTACTCCATAGAACTACACTATAATAAACTTATTTAACCTCTTAATCGCAAATGAAAACATAAGTAACCTCCAGCAAAAAAGACATAATGAACTAGACACTGATAAGGAACATCGAGAATCAATAATTAAGATAACAGGGATCATGCCCAGGTCGTATATACTCAGTAATGTGACGCATGACCTCCAGAAAATGTCGATCAATTTTTCTTGCAACAGTACCTATTGCATCGAAAGAGAATGAAGAAAGAAAAAGAACTTACCTCTAACCATTCTTCGATTCACGCGGGCTCAATCCAGATCAACCGGCGTGAAGTTTGACTGTTTGACTATCGTTATAGAACCATGTCTAGCATTCAAGAAACTTCACACCGAAACTCCAACCATCTGCTTTCGGGTAGAATGCGCCATTCGGGACAATTCGAAACTTCACATCGAAACCCGAATTCGGTGTTTCGAATAGACAACAAATAGATTAAACCTGGCAACAGATCCCACCTCGCAGATTGAGAGAGTGGTTGCAGCAATGCTCATCTAGCTATTCGGCGAATTATCTTGCAACCGATGAGTTGCAGCAACTGCCAGAACATCGCCAGTCTGATGCTAGTTAGTCTTTTCCACCCTAACCCATGCTAAACAGCCTTCACAGATCACCAAACTGGGCTAGCACCGAATTCTCTTTCAAATCGAATAAACCTTGTGAGCCTCCGAGATCTCTCACACACACACACACAAACACAAGGATTGTTGAAGGAATTACTGCATATCCTTCCTGTCCACACTTCTGCAACCATTTGAACTTGGAAACCTATCTTCACAAATGGATCACAAGGAAGAAGGTGAAGAGCGTCTCCGACAAACACAGAAAGGTATCTTCTGATTGATGTGGAATCTGAATTTGAAAATACCACCCTCAACCCTTAAAGGCCCAAGGTGTTTTTGCTCAAATTTACCTCCATAAAGCCCTTTTGAAAGCAAGCCGGATAGTGCAAAATTGGAACCACTTTTGGTATTTCCAACCATAAGATCTTGTATCTAACTTCTATGTCTATATGCCTACCAAATCTCACTCTCATTCCTTACCATTTGAGAGATCATAACATTTAAAGTTGAAGGAAAAAAAAATTACCCTTCAAAAGGGGGACATTAGTCTTCTGGGGTCCAAAAAAACCATTTTTTTGAGTAGATTTAGAATGAGCCTCTTTTTATTCTTGTTCCAAGGTGAGTTAGGTACATGTCCACAAAATCTCATGCCCATGCAAGGTGTGGAACCTTGAGAAAATCATCAATTTCCACAAGGGAGTATGCTGAAATTCACATACAAAGGCCATTTTTTTACAATAAAAATAGCATATGAATCATTCTTGGATTAAAAATCCAAACAGCGGAAACATGCTCTAGTTTTCTATATATTGGAATTTTTATTTTTGAAAAACACTGAAATCTCGATTTTTGGTGGAATTTCAAAGTTTCGTCTCTAGGCAGATTTTGGCAGATTTTGGCAGTTTTGGGCAGAAATTGCTGCATTCACAGTGGCTAAAAACCTGCCCAAAGATTGGCTGAAATCTTTAAAATCCCATAACTTTTCTCACTTCATCCAAAAAAATAAAAAAATATATCCCCACAAACCTCTTGAAAAAACCCTTTTCCACAAAAAAAATCAAAAAATTTCAAGTAAATTTGAATTTTTAGGAACATGTCCAAAGTCCAAAAATACCCATTCTATGACAATGGCCGTTTAGGGCTTAAAAAAGAATTTCGTCCCTACAAGATTAGTGCCTTTGCCACATTTTTTGAAATTGTGAAAAATTATTATAGAATATAACTAGAAGGAGAAGTTTGAAGTTGGTATACAAATAATACTTGAAGATTATGAATTTTGGATTACATTTGTGTGGTTGGATTTGTGATTGATATCATTGATATTTTTCTACAAGTTTTGAAATTTAGAATTTGAAAATTTGAATGAATTTGTTTTACAAAAATAATGTTGACAATGTATTAGTGAATTTTTTAGTTTTAGTTTTATTTTTTTAATTTCTTAATTTATGGATTAAGTTTGTCAAAGAAACTTTGGAGGAAAATTCTAGGATTTGTTTTGTGAATCGCCTTAATATAGAAGAATTATATTTCTTCTATTGAATTCATATAAACATAAAATTAGTGCATTATAGAATTATATGATAGTTTCTACATCACCAATGAATGTCATTGCTTGAATATAGTAACATAGCTCTTTAGTAGCTTAGACACCTTTTTGTTTAATAATTATCTAAGTGCATAAATGACTTAAGTGGCCGAAAAGAAAATATTCTAATATTGGGTGGTTTCAAAAAGTAATTAAAATAACCTAGGCACTCATCTAATTTATCTCCATGATTCATGGATGTTTTTTTTAAAGAAAACTTCATATACAGCAGCTACATTAACCCAAAACTTCCACTAAGCAAGTGTTTAGATTAAAATTTGTCTTTACTTTGTATGAGAGGTTTGCTATGTGTAAGAGTGATAAAGAATGCTTTTTGTGAGGACTGTATGCAAGTATAGTCTTTGTAAGACATTGTGTTTGAAAAGAGTGAAAATGGCAAGACATAAGAAATTGCATTGCATGCTTAAACTCATTGATAGAGATGAATTGTCCGTACATGTAGAACTGAAGAAAGCTATCGAGAAGGAGACGGGCATTGACTTGATCCCTATTAGAGGTGCTCATACATGGGAGGTTAAAGGATTTAAGGCATATACTTTTCATGGGGCAAAATGAAAAGCACAATTTCAATATCTTTTACTTCCACTAATAAGCTCTTGTTTATTTAACCCCTAAAGGTTCAAGCCGTTTTTGGACCTCCAAAACCAAAAACTGTGATTTTTGACAACCTTGTAGAAGTTGGAGTATGATTCTTGTTCTTTTACTTTTTTGGTACATCCAACCGTAAGATCTTGAACCTAACTACCTGCACTAATACCATGTCAAATTTCAACGGTTAGATCTTTACCATTTGTGAGATTATAACGTTCAAAGTTTACTGATTTTTTTTTTTTTTAGCTTTGTGCCAAAAGCATACTCTAAATGGTGCCAAAGGAGACTTGATGATTGTTACCTCAAACATTTTGCTCATATTTTTTTCCATGTAGGTAACTAAGTTGGGCACCTTTATGCAAAAGTTTAGAGTCTCATTACGCTTTTTTGGCCTTCATGCAATTTATTTTCCAGAAGAAGGTACAAAAACCACAATATGATAAAAGTTAAATAATGTTAAATGTTTTGGGTTTTTAAAAAAGGTAATGGTTAAAAGTTACATCTATGAGTTTTTGAATTATTGGGAAAAAAAGTTTGAAAAATTCCTAAATCTCAAATTTTGACATATTTTGAAAGAAAAAATTGTAAAATTACCAAAAACTGTGAAGATTGTTTTTGTAATTTTTGGAGGCTACCTTTGTAAAATTGGTAAGCTTTTTGACATAGGCCACTTTGGATTTTGAGTAGTGAATTGGTTATGAACACATTCCAAAAACAAAATTCTAAAAAAACCTAATTTTAAATTGCCTGTTTTGGACTTGAAACCTAAAATTTCTAGATGAAGGTTCTAGAATCTAAAAGTGAAATTTGGCTTTGCAAATTTTACCACATACACCTTGCGGTATAGGGAGCATCCAGTAAAATTCTAAAGCAAAAATATTACTTTTGACCCCTTCATGTAGGATTGCCGAAACAACCGAGAGCCATTTTGGATTTCCAGAACCTTTAGGGGTTAAAAAGTATTCATATTGATTACTGCAAAGAGCTCACTTGTGAAAAAATGTTAGACGAATTGATTCCAACCAAGTTGTTTCGACATTTTGCATATTTAGAAAACCATTGGTCAAATGTTGCAAAAACTAAATTATGATCAAGATTTTACAAACATTTAGGGAAGAAGGAATTGAACAACTTGGCTTATAAAAAGAAAGCAAAATTATTTGATTGCTAGACTACTATAGTGTACACAAATTAAAGGAAATTTAGCTTTTGGGTGAAGAACAATCATCCTAAAATCCTTATCATAGTTGTGCTTGCATCAAGTTTGTACAAATGTAGATCAACCTATTGATGTTGTATTCTAGAAGCCTCTGAAACATAAATTTTGATGAGACTTCAATTTTAAAACTATTGATGACATTCTACAACTATTGAAGTACAAAGATATAAAGGTTGATACAAAAACAAAGGTATTCAATCATCATCTATAATAACCCACAAATGTAATTGGCTACCTTCCTTTGATAAATGAAATGCTTTTATTTAGAAAATAATTTGTATATAGCGTATTGCTGTTGATACATTATAATATACATACTATAATTTATTTATTTTAAAATTCCATTTATGATTAAATTTAAAGTCTTAATTTTTGATATGCAATGTATCAACGGAGAGATGGATTAGAATAGGGAGCTTGACTTTAAGTTTTAACAGTAGATGATAAAGCATATCCTGAAGAATCATATTTTAAAAGAAATTTGATTTTGGGATATGACTATAAGAATATAGCAATTTATATTACAAACAATATTTTTCAAAATTCATGCATATTAAGTTATGTTTACTTTGAGAAAATATCTTGTAAAAATATATTTATACTTATGTATATTAACTTAGAATTACAAATAATGGAATTTGTCCTGGAAAGGACAAATAGCCCAATCCAAACACCAAATAGCTCTCAGTGGGCTATTTGTCCTTTACAGGTTAATGGCAAAAAAATTCATTTTTCTTTAAAACAAGTTTCATTGAATCATATATAAACAAAAGATTACCTTGTTTAAATGCACAAAGCCTTACATGAAACTTATTTTATAAGTCTTTTATACAAGTAACTTTTTTTTTATTGCTATGAAGTGTTGCTTTGTATGTTCTTTGGATTTTTTTAGATATTCTCTATGCATATTTTGACACAATGGAGTAGGGATTATCTAAAAAATGTGATCATATATTTTTCACACAATTCATTATTTATTTTATTTTTTTCAAATTTCTAGAAATCTTGAAAAATATAAAATTAAAACATTATACACTATTTTTTTGGATACAAATTTGAACCTAAATCTAATATATTCAATCAAAATATTTTAGCGCACTATATAGAAATTTTACATATTTTATGCTTAAAATATCTTTAAAAAAGTTATAGAAATATCTAGATTTAAAAAAAAAAAAAAACTCTATTTCTTGAGCTCTTTCTCATTTGAACTGTTGCAAAACTACCACTTTTAAAGCAAAGAGTGAAATAACCAAAATAAAAAGTCTCTTTTCATCTCAAATCTTAGAACCTTGCCTAAGATTATTGGAAGTTCATGCATATAACATTTAATTAAATTTGATGGCAAGGATGCAAAGATTATAGAGTTTGAAGTAAGTGAATTTTTTTTCTTATCTTATTCAAGTTGAATTAGCAGACTTCAATTCTTGGTGACAAATTTATGCACTACACAAGGCTTAGTGTATGATGTGTTAAACTAAAAAATAGGATTCAAAATTAGGAAAATAAGATCAAAATAGAAATACAATATCTAAAATTAGAAAATAAGATCCAAAATTGATCTAAATTTAGAGAATATGACCCACAATGAGAAAATTAATCCAAAATTTGAAAATTTATAATGTTTAAAATTCATAAACAAATTCTTTTGAATCCTTTACAGAGTTAAAACATTATCTTCAAAGACTTTCAAAAAATGCATTTTACAATTTAGAATGGAAATTTGCAATATATTCTATCAAAAAACAATTTGAGAGTCTTTACAAAAAAAATCAAAACACGGAAACTTCAATTTTTAATCTTTCAAAAGATATGTAAATTAGAATATGTAAATTGCTAATTACTTCTATTTAAAAGTAGACATTGTCAATTCCAATTATAGAAGTGATGCAACAAGCAACAAAGGACTTTCACAATCTTCATTATTAAAAAACTGTTAACATTTAATATTAATAATATTAATATTAATGTAGTTTATTTCCTTAATCCATCGAAAATGGGCTTTTTCTGCTTGATTTGAGAGATTGAAATACATTTTTACGTATTTTATAATCTACATGCAAAATTAGGCAAAATCTACAATTCAAAAATAAATTTGAAGACGTTGCCTGCGCAATGGCCACTTGGCAAGTGGTAAGTCCCAAGTATACCATGGATCCATGCTAAATTCATGTGTGCTAATTTGGATCCGTATTGTTAACATTCTTTTGAAATTGGAGCCAATTAAAATTATATTTTATAATATGGCCAATTGAATTTGTCGTTATATTATCGCTCTTTGATTCTTCAAAACGCTTCATGAAAGTGATGCAAATCATAGAAATTGAAGCAAGTATCAAAACCCTTAAAAGTTTATTATGACATGACATGTCGTTTACTGTAATTCAAACATCATATTTTAATTTTTCATTTTAATAAAACTTTTCACACCTGCAACTTTCAGTTAAGTTAAATTTTATGTGTTAGAAGTTGTTTGTAAAAAAGGATGACATTGAATGAGAAATGATCATTATAAAATTGTATTCTTAAAAAAAATAAAAACAAAGAAAAACCTATGACCATACTAAAATCTATGAGCTTTTATCCATTTAAAAAAAATAAAAATAAAATCACCTTTCTGAAATTAAATTCCTTATCCAATGGGTGTAAATTTTTCCAAGTTAAACTCTATCATCCCATTATCCAACTTTTATAAAAATAACAAGAAATAGTAATAGATAGCAAGTTTTTTTTTTAAGTACTCCAAAGCAATGGAAGATGTGATGAATTGGTCCATTGGAATAAAATTAAAACAAGCTAAGTTCATTTTAATATTATTTATAAAGAATTACATACAAATTCTTTAAAATGTCATTGTGTCATTCAATCACATGGATCTTAGCTATCGTAGTCTTAAGGGGAAAGTTCGTATGTGAGCGGAGAGCGTAGAGCGGAGAGCGGAGAGCACAGAATGGAGAGCACAGAATTGACAATTATCAAAATTTTCAAAAGCAAAGTAGACCCTATAACCGTGGAAAATTACTAAATTAAGGCTTGATTTTGACACTTTTTTTAGGAAAAGAGTATATTACCGTGGAGATCAGGGTTAACTCTGGTAAGAATTTATTACGTTTGTTCTCTACGATACAAATTAGGGCTGATGTCATGATGACGTCATGCATACATTTTGTTAGATTTGTCATGGGTTTAGGGAAGATACAATGACCATGCGTTAAGTTTTAGATCAAACAAATAATTCTTTCATAGGATTATGTAAATGCACTAGGAAAAAAAACAAACTTTAAAGAACATAAAGGAGGCAAGGTTTGATAAAATAAAATCAAATCCAATGAAAACAACAATAGACCGAAGCCTCCTTCAAAATCACAACATGCTACAGTCGGTACTTTCACTCTCAGAACTAGATGACTCTGAATCTCCTTCTACCGCCTCGTCATCGACGAATAGAAGGGCCCTAGGATCAAAAGTAGTTGGCCGACTAGGAACATAAGTGAGGGCTCCAGATTGAAACGCCTGTGCTAAGTCCTCTGCGTAGTCCGGAAGTATGAAAGGCTGAATCGGGCTGGAATGAAGACGCCACGATGGAGTGGACACTGATGATGGCCCACGTGGCGGTGTTGCTGAAACTACTCTGCAATAGAGAACCGATTGTGGTTAGATCGAGTACGTAGAGCTGCAAAGAGAAGCAATGCTTGGATAATTTGAACAAAGAATAAAAGACTTACACCACTTGTCAGGTCTTGCTCTCTTTGGAGGCGCTTCGCCTGCTGCTGCCGGCCTTGGATGTTTAGGAGGACCCATGGCGGATGGTTTGAGAAGGGCGTTGAATATGGCTTCGTCATCCTCAAAAGCGAGAATGTGACGACCAACAGCCTGGGCGGCCTTGATGGAGGCCCCTGAAACTCGGAGAGAAACAAAGAAATGAGAAACTGTGGGAAAAACGAGAGGAATAATAAAGCAGAGATATGTAAGAAGAGTTACCTGTCCCAGCATTCCAATCAAGAACTATGTCGCCGGGCTTTGACAGCTCCTCAATTATGCCCTGCATCATCTCAGGGGATTTCTCCCTTGGGCCTCTCCACGGCACCTCCCCATTCATGAGCTGCGAGTCCAGATCGGTGAGGTTGAAAATGGCATCACTCTCGGTAATGTTGAGGAGCCCATGTATCAGGTCTTCCTTCTTCGTCTGGAAGGAGAAAGTACTGCCACTACGAACGTAGACGCGAATCCAGAACCGCATAGTCTGCAGTCAAGCAAAACTAGTGAGTAAAATGAAGCGGAAGGGTTATCAGTAAGCAAAGAGAAGGGCATGTTTAGGAAAAGTACCAAGTTCTCGGGGTTCGTTGGAGAAGTCAGGCCGAGTACATTGACACCCCACCAGTCCTTGAACAGCACGTATCCACCACCAGCAGCTTCTTCCTCGATATCCTTAGCCAGCTTCTGATCAATGTTGTAGATGAGGCAGATGGCACCATCTTTCTGCAGGAATTCATCTGCAAAATGGAAGATGTCGTACAAATAATCCTTGTAGCGAGAGTTCCAAGGCGGAATACTCGTGGGGGGAACGGAAACGGATGGGACGGGAAGATTCTCAGGGATGTCGGCAATGATCAAGTCGACTCCCAGATGGTTCTCTTGTTTGCACCGTTCCGGAACTTCGTTTTCGCGGCCTGCTCCAAACTTGAGGAAACAAGAAAGGAGAGTCAGTAACTACATAGCGAGTAGAGGTGGCAGAATCCATTAAATGTCAAAATATAGGGACAAACCTTGCGAATGAAGTCTTGAGTCTTGATCCAATCCGGGTCGCCACCTTTTCTCTCCTGTCTCCTATTTCGCCGTAACAAGGAATCCACAGATGAGTTGAAGACGTAAACATGTGTGGAAATCGAAGCTCCAGCGGAAGAAGTTGTTTGAGGATATAGTTTGGCCTTCCTCTGCTGAAGGAGACCTCTGGTGATCTCCGAAGCACTGATCGAGGAAGGACCCGGTGAAGAAGTTGAAGAAGGCTTCGTAACCACATTACCCGGAGAGGGCTCTGGAGCCGTCTGCTCTGGAGCGGAAGACGCCGCACCAGTTTGCTGCGAAGCTTGTGAATGTGATCGCAAAGATTTCAGCCGCCGAGCTCTCCCTTTCTTCGGTGGAGGAGCCGATGATTGGTCTTCAGGGCCTCCGTCTTCTTCAGTAGCATCCACCAGTTCTTTGGCGACTACCTCACCGGCATCATGTAAAGTCTTGATGTCCACCTCAGAGTCAATAGTGAAACCGCGAAAACAATCAAGGTACCAACATCCCTCAAGCAAGTGAGGAGATTTGTACCTTTTCAACTGTTGTGGAGAATAGATTCACTGGTCCGAGGTTCTCGACGTCCAAGCAAGGAAGTAGTTGGGGAGCTGCTGGACGGTGA
The DNA here is from genome assembly GCA_014871385.1 of Ceratodon purpureus. Lineage (NCBI taxonomy): Eukaryota > Viridiplantae > Streptophyta > Bryopsida > Pseudoditrichales > Ditrichaceae > Ceratodon > Ceratodon purpureus. Next base: position 7,875,933 of record CM026423.1, read on the forward strand.
GGACGCCCTTTGGAACAAGCTCTCTCTTAAAGTACCTAAATACACAATTTTAAAGAAGGTTAGCATAAGTGAAAAATAAACAGCCCATTCTGGCGGAAAACGAATGAGATGAAGATAACATACGTACCGGTAAGTAACCCGCTTGACAACCTCAGAGGTTCCAGGGAATTTAGCGAAGTTAGACTTCTTGTCATAAACCTTCTCAGCCTGCTTTCCAAGGAACGTCGGGAAGGCCTTGTCCCATAAAAGAATACGTGAACTCTCCACATAAGCCCCCGGTTCTTGGACATCAGGAAAATCCTTCCAATTGATGATGAGGTTCTCTGATTTGAAAATGCCATCGACTTCGTTGATGACAGCTTCCTCCAACTATAATATAGACGAGAATATATTAGCGACGAGGTACGAGTTATGGAAAAAAAAAACTATAATGTAATTTGAATAATAAATGTAGAAATTATACCCCAGCCCAAAATGAAGCCTTGTTCAACCAAGGGTCGAGGTCGGTTTCCTTGAATTCGAGCGGAAGGAATCTGTATGATAGTCTGGAATTTGGGATGAGTTCCACCACCTCAACCAGCGAGCCTTGTATTTGGGCTCAACTGCTGCTGGGACAATTTTCTGTAGCTTCTCAACGGTCATCTCCGGTTTCGAGAAGTCACTGTAATGTCGATTGATCTGCATGAAGAGTGATTATTTTAGACGCTACGAAGTAAGGAAATCACGTTGACATAAGAAGTATTGTAAACGGCAGTAGTGAGTGTGTCACCTCACTGAGGAAGTCGTCACCATTCTTGGGATTCGCAATGGCCAAGTACTTGGTGAAGTCCTTCTTTTTGATGGATTCGACCATTTTCTCAGTTGCCTCATTCATGACATCCCAAACTGCATTTGCAGTTTGATCCTCCTCTGGTGTCTTCTCAAAGTAGGCCCTCGCTGCGTCGTCGGAGGCTTGTGCAATTTCCCGCTGTTGAAAAAAAAGTATTTATCAGGATACTGAAAAACTAACCAAGTCGCAGAAGCAAAGACAGGGAGTTTGTAAAACTTACACGGTACAAAAATGCTATAAAAATTCTGGTTGTCAAGGGAAACCACGACGGATTAGGTGGCTTGTGTTTCAGACATGCATCATATTCTTCAGGGCTGAGGAGGTCTTTAAAATCCTCCAGTTTCATCATCCCGAATGAGCGGATTCGAAACAACTTTGCTGGAAGATTACTCTTCACGTGGTCATTCTCAGTCGACCTGAAAATCAATGTTGAATATTAGAGGAATGTTATGTTGTAGCACAAAGGATTGAGTGTGCACAAAGAAGGATAGCAATGGAGAGACTTACCAATTAATGTCGTGCATGGCATGAAGCAACTTGCCCACATGGCCGCGGGGGTCAAGTATAATGCAATGCACAGAGATGTGCCATGCTGGGTCGTCCGCATGATGCTTGTTTATATGTCGGAGCCATGCAGCGAGGCGGTGGTTTCCTTCTCAGACAAAGAACATCTTGTTGGTGAATTGCATCCAGTCCTCGTCTCCACGGATCTCATCATCAAAACGGGCACTCGCGGCCCTCCATAAAGGGCTCCAACCAGCTATGGTCTCCGCCGTAACATCCTTCGTTTGCTCTTCACTGTTGTATATGGAGATGTACAGGACGCGGTCCCCATCTCTGTACCCCTTAACAAACTCCCGCTCCAAGTGCTGTACCCCCATTTCACCCACTGGTCTAACCTTGGCCATTGATATCATCCTGCACAGGGGCACCATCAAGCGGGACTTCCTTTCAGGTTGAATCCTGAGTTTGTTGATAACGCCAATGGAGTCCAGCTTGTATTGTTTACGGTGCTCCAATTTGCCCTCTAAAGCAGTCTTCAAGTCTTCAGGACAAGATTGTTTTACCAACTCTTCTTGTGTTTGAGTAACCTGGAAAACGGTGTGCAAATTAATGTTGGAACCGCAACTTTAGAAAACTTGCAATATAGAGAAATGTGAAATCACTTCATAATGATAAATCGAATACAACAAGTACAATATCATTTAAGCCTGAAGACTCTATCGACGTGATGATCGCTTATAATACTCCCTAGACTGTCTACAGTTCCAGTGACGGCGCCTCCTCCAGAAACGCCTCGTTTGTTGGACAGGGCATGGCAGAATTGCCGGAAGGGCAAACACAACATGGGCTGGCCGCCTCACTCTAATAGGTGAGGATGGAGAAGGTGGAGACATCGGTGGTGAATCCTCTGCAGGAGAGGTGGGCATGTAGCGAGGGGAAGTAGGCGCATAGACAGGGGACGTAGGCATGTAAGCTGGAGATGTAGGCATATACTGTGGAGAATGGACCACAAAAGGTACACTACCAGAACCTACAGGGTTTGCTACATCACAAGTACAGTAATGCTGATCAAATGAATCCAAAAGGTCGGAGACATTGATTACTGATATGGGGGAATTGGCAGACAGCTCTGGAGCATCGGAATATACCTAGATTATGAAAATTGAAAAGGTCATATTCCAATGTCAAGGGAAGATTGAAAGTAATAAATAAAAGTAATTTCGGAAATGCTGAATCATTTAAAGGTTAAGATACAATTCAAAGTACCTCGGTCTCCGCGGGAGTTGGTAATTGAACTTGTCTCCCCATATTATCCTCAGATGACTCCTAAATTACAGACAATGAAACGATGATTAGGATCATTCAAAAAAAAAATGCGCCGCAGGCTATGCTTCCTCGGCCCCTCCCGAAGGGGGAGCCTCCACACTCGCCCACTGACCACGGCCCCCGACCAAGTGTCGGGGCCGAATGTTGTCATGGATGCACACTCAGTCAAAAAAAAATGAGCCGCAGGCTATGCTTCCTCGGCCCCTCAATAAGGGGGAGCCTCCACACTCGCCCACTGACCACGGCCCCCGACCAACTGTCGGGGCCGAATGTTGTCATGGATGCACACTCAGTCAAAAAAAAATGAGCCGCAGGCTATGCTTCCTCGGCCCCTCCCGAAGGGGGAGCCTCCACACTCGCCCACTGACCACGGCCCCCGACCAAGTGTCGGGGCCGAATGTTTTCATGGATGCACACTCAGTCCAAAACAAATGAGCCGCAGGCTATGCTTCCTCGGCCCCTCCCGAAGGGGGAGCCTCCACACTCGCCCACTCACCACGGCCCCCGACCAAGTGTCGGGGCCGAATGTTGTCATGGATGCACACTCAGTCCAAAACAAATGAGCCGCAGGCTATGCTTCCTCGGCCCCTCCCGAAGGAGGAGCCTCCACACTCGCCCACTGACCACGGCCCCCGACCAAGTGTCGGGGCCGAATGTTGTCATGGATGCACACTCAGTCAGAAAAAAAATGAGCCGCAGGCTATGCTTCCTCGGCCCGTCCCGAAGGGGGAGCCTCCACACTCGCCCACTGACCACGGCCCCCGACCAAGTGTCGGGGCCGAATGTTGTCATGGATGCACACTCAGTCCAAAACAAATGAGCCGCAGGCTATGCTTCCTCGGCCCCTCCCGAAGGGGGAGCCTCCACACTCGCCCACTCACCACGGCCCCCGACCAAGTGTCGGGGCCGAATGTTGTCATGGATGCACACTCAGTCCAAAAAAATGAGCCGCAGGCTATGCTTCCTCGGCCCCTCCCGAAGGGGGAGCCTCCACACTCGCCCACTCACCACGGCCCCCGACCAAGTGTCGGGGCCGAATATTGTCATGGATGCACACTCAGTCCAAAAAAAATGAGCGGCAGGCTATGCTTCCTCGGCCCCTCCCGAAGGGGGAGCCTCCACACTCGCCCACTCACCACGGCCCTCGACACACCAACGTGAATGAAAACCACCAAACCCAAAACCCACCAAACCCATAACCCAAAACCGAAGAACCCACAAACCCAAAACCCATTCAAACCGAAACCCCTCTAAACCTGAAACTCATCATAACCCCACAAGAAATAAACCTACCTCAGTATCCGTGAACCGGGGGCGCTGCACTCTCAGCTCCTCTTCTCTGGCCTGTTCTCCACCTTGGGCGTCGTCCTCCTCCTCACCTTCCTCGTCGTCGTCCTCTTCTGCTCCTTCCTCCTCGTCGTTGTCTTCTTCTTCTCCTTCTTCCTCGTCATCGTCCTCCTCACCTCGCGGTCTACTCTCCCCGTCCTCTCCCACCTCGCGGTCCCTGACCTCATCCCCCCGCCGGGTCCCCTCCCATGGTCTTCGCCCTCAGTCCCAGCCGGGGCCTCCATCTCCAAGCTCTCGGATGGAGCAACAGCAACTCGCCCTGCTCCCCGGCCACCGCGACGCCCTCCCCGCCCCTGACCCCCGCGACGCCCTCTCCCGACCTCCATCCTCGAACACTCCCCTTGGCTTCCCCTCCCACGGCCTCCTACTCTCCCACCTGCTCGCCCTCCCCGCCCCTCCTCTTTTCGCCCACCTTTTTTTAAACCTCCACGGGCCGCATGCTCTCGATCCACAGCTTCCCCTTCCTCCATTATGGCTTTCCTCGCTCTCGCTGCACCTCCCTGCCACTCACTTAATTCTTCTGGCGCTTCTGAATCGCCCCCTCTCACTCCTCCACTCTGTTTAGCAAATCTAGAGCCTCCGCCCTCGGTCCACTTCCTCAAAAAAACAACATTAGCTAAACTACAAAGAAGAATTATAAATTTTACTGTATGAGAAGTACGTTTAGAAATGTCTAGGAATTCGCAAGTCATAAAGCACTGTGAATGTCATCTGTATTAACTATAAGTAAGAAGAGAATCGGAGCAATCACCTCTAAAATTGAACAATAAACATTCAAGAATAAAACGAAGGACAATAACTTACTTCAGCAGAGTGTCCATCCTCTGTTGATCCTAGTGCTCTCTCCTGTGGAAGTGACTCGTTTACGCCAAACGAAGGCTGTGGAGACTGTGGTGTCTCTAAACAATTGATCCCTAAATCTCCCGTCATCTCATTACTTCTATCGTCCATGTTTACTACACCATGGTCCTGAACCGTGACATCTAAAACCTCCTCTTTTATTTCCACTAACGACTCTAGAATGATATTACGAATGCTACAAAATTTAATTGCTAAAGGTAGCCCAACTCCTCGAACCTTCAGAGGTGCACTCAAGATGCTGCCTTTCGACTTCGCCTTTCTACGTGATTCTCTCCTCTTCCTCGCTCTCCTATTCGTAAAATCTGTACTATATGTTTTTCTTCTAGGTTTAGGTGTGACATAAGTGGAGGGAGATGATCCCCCACTCTCCTTCATGTGTCTAACTACCAAGAGAACTATGCACACTATTCAGCTCTCCTCCTACCTCCCCTTCTTCTTATATATCTCTCACCTTCGGCCCCTCTGACTCAGCCCTTAATACTTAGATTAGGATTAACCTAGTTAAATTATTTGAAACTATAAGTAAATGCAGTTTGAATTAAAGCTGATGAGATCAATCTATATTTGAAGAGAATAAACCAAGCCCACAAAATATTAAAAGATTTGAATTAAGTACAGGAATACTTGTATTAAATATGGATGCAAGTGACGGCTCACTCTAATCTCACTCACAGTCTGTCTGTTCAGCAATCTATTATGAAAATTGAGGAACTCCATCACTGAATGAAATATAGAATTTGAATAAATCATATGCTTGCATTAGTCCTATATATATATAACTAATGCATGAATATGATTAATTCAAATTCTATATATTTATTGTTTTAAATGCGGAAGGAAAAGACGACTCTTTTTAATCCAATCACACCCCATAAAAAATAGAATCTGCTCCACGATTTAAAGACTTAAAGCAATATTCTGAAAATCTTACCACGTATATATGGGCCTGCAAAAAGCACATTCTAATCAGTTAGCGCCGTCTCTCTTTAATCATACATTCGTTACGTACCAGAATGAATCATTACCTAGTCGTCCACATGGACATTCCATTTTGAATAAAATGATCAACAGCGATGCATCATTCCTCTCACTTTGCTCTCGCGATACTGCTTTGCTAGTACACTCACTCCTCTTCGTTCTTCCTCTAGTATATCTGAGTTGCCTGCGAATATGGGGATGGTCTGTCTGTACGCCCAAGGCATGGGCATCCCTCTTAGGTTTCGCGTAGATGACGACGGTCTAGCTACGGTGTCCTCTCTTCGCCTCAGTCTCAGATTCCATTTTTGTGAGGATTCCATCAGTATAGAGGAGGAGATCTTTGATGACGTTACTGCCGAGGTTACCCACACCCTCGGGCAACCTTCAGTGAGAGATGAGAACAACATGTTGCAGTGGAGACTCCTCCCTGGATCCTATAGAGTCTATGGTCTTACTGATTCTCTTATGGCTGCATCCACTGAGATCCTCACCCCCCGTCGCTCTTCTACTTGCACAATTCAGACTCCCTTACCTCGTGATGTCAAAGTCAAAGTCGAGCCTGGTACCGAGACTTCAGATGTAGAGAAACCTCCTCCGACCGTCATATCTCTCTCTTCTGATGACGAAGTCAGTCCCGTCAAGTTGGTGCCTAAGGTCCACGCAGATGCTCCTCCTTCCAATGTCTCTCCTCCATTGTCCCAGGTCACAATTAGCATTGTTCCGCTCCTTAAAGAGATTGCTAAGACGCGTGGGTCCAAAAACATTTTGAAGAAGATAGACTATTCTACTATTAGACACGAGAGAGTAGAGTACTTGCCTGCGAAGTTTGATGGTCCGGTTCTTTTTGAGTTGCCCCCAGCTGCTGCAGGATCCTCTAAGCTCGCCGCCAAGTCTATGCAGGGAATGGATAAACGATACGACGGACACTTGTGGACCAAGACCATCACAACAAACATCAAAAACGACTTCGGACTCTCTTTTCGAAGTTCCACCTGCGTCGGATGGCTGCGCTGCAGCAATGAGGAGTGTGACTTCCTCAAGCGTGTTCCCAAGATCTTCGAGGTTAACGAGACTGAGTTCGAAGGCTGTACCCTGCAAGCTTTTGTCATGGACCAGCCTCCTCCATCTGACTCCACGCTTGTGTGCAAGGTATGTAAAGAACCTCCATCATGTGTAGCTACATGCGAGGCTAAGATTTATTATGTTGTGGGCAAACCGAATCAGACTAGAGCTTGTATTCACATAGGAACACATGATCATCCAGTGAAAGTTGGAGACTACAGAGACTCTAAAGCAGAGATTAGTAGCTTAATAGAAGAGCAGGTAGAGATGAACAAGAAAGCAACAAAGAGCGCCGTTGTCCTGGAGGCGAGCAAACTCCTCATCGGGAGCTACCTTCTACAGCCCGAGGATGCTCCACCGAGGAAGCTGACGATGGAGGAGCTGGTTCCTGTTCTGGATCGGTGCAAAGACATGGCGTCACCAAACATCCGCAACAAAGTCGCCACCTTCAAAAAATTCAAAAGGTACGGCATGGGGAAAGTTCGTATGTGAGCGGAGAGCGTAGAGCGGAGAGCGGAGAGCACAGAATGGAGAGCACAGAATTGACAATTAGCAAAATTTTCAAAAGCAAAGTAGACCCTATAACCGTGGAAAATTACTAAATTAAGGCTTGATTTTGACACTTTTTTTAGGAAAAGAGTATATTACCGTGGAGATCAGGGTTATCTTTGGTAAGAATTTGTTTCGTTTGTTCTCTAAGATACAAATTAGGGCTGATGTCATGATGACGTCATGCATACATTCCTTTAGATTTGTCATGGATTTAGGCAAGATACAATGATCAGGCGTTAAGTTTTAGATGAAACAAATAGTTCTTTCGTAGGATTATGTAGATGCACAAGGAAATAAACAAATTTCACAGAACATAAAGGAGGCAAGGTTTGAAAACGTCCTGGAATATTTCAAAATTCGGGTATAGTATCTTAACTGCTCAAACCAAGATATACCTTGTAAGAGTCCTTGTCTTCATCGAAGATTACTCTCTCTTCCTAGGCAGCGAAGCTTCTTCATTTGATTGATACAAGTAGGAGATTTTCATCATCAAACAACACTTAGTAAGTTGGGTTCCACAGAAGGAGGCCACTCTTGGTTTCTTGAGCTTGTTTCTAGGTGGCGTATTTGGATAGTGACACAGTCCTTAGCATTCCTCTCTGTATGCGAAGGTAGCGATGGAGTTTGGGGGGGTCAATCTGTAGGCTTGCGTGGAACGTTTTAAGACTACAACAACTTAGTGTGTTGCGCGATGCCGAAGGTGTGTAATGCAAGATCGAGGAGGACGAGAGCGGTTGTAGGTTTGCCCCCAAAGGCACCGGCGAGTTATGAGGAGCTGTGGCCGTGGCTGTTGGAGGTGGAGCGCGCCAGAGACCGAGGCATGGACCTGCCACCGTTTAGGCACATCGGAAGCCTCCATGTTGGTGAAGGTGAATGGCGTTGGACAGTGCTTTGTACCAATGAGCTTCTCCGTATTATGGAGTTGTCTCTAATCCCGTATCCATTGCTATCGAACGTCGATGAGAATCCAGTCGTTCAGCTGCCCGAAGTGATCATATCGGATGGCGAAACTTGCTGGTTTGATATCGACAAGAGTTGGACTGTATATCCTCCGAAGGATTAGTGCTGTGAAGTCTAGTGGGGTGTTCGAATACAATCCTTTAGACTTGGTCCCTTATTGGATCTAGATACGAGTATTCCAGCATAATGGCTTTAGATAATATAGACGATTCTAGGAATAAGACAACTCGAAACAACTAAACGAAATGGTCTTAAAAGTTAGTGGAATATTTCAGAGTTCGTGTACAATAATGGAGTGGCAGAAACCAAGATGTACACCATCCAAGAATAGGTAACATGGCTATGGAAATGTGGGATTTTGAATGATTAAAATATAAATTACAGCGCAATTTAAAATTTGAGCATTTCTTTCCTAACATTTCATTCTTCATAAGTCATGTCTTAGAAGACTTGCAATTTTAGACCTTTACATACACGAGTATAAATTGGAAATGAGAATCATGAATATTTTAGTGGTTTGCAATAGAGTAGACGATGCAGTATGTAATCAACTCCACTGAAATCAAATCAAATCAAATGGAAACAATGATAGAGCGAGGCCTCTTTCAAACTTAGAAGATGCTACAGTCGCTACTTCCACTCTCAGAACCCGATGACTCAGACTCTCCTTCTACAGCCTCTTCATCGACAAATAGAAGGGCCCTGGGATCAAAATTAGTGGGCCGACTAGGAACATATCTAAGTGCACCACATTGAAGCGCTTGTGCTAAGCCCTCTGCATAGTCCGGAAGAATAAAAGGCTGAACCGGGCTGGAATTAAGACGCCACGATGGAGTGAACACGGCTCTATGCCCACTTGGCGGTGTTGTCACAACTACTCTGCAATAGAAAGCCAGAAGTGGTTAGATCGAATAGGTAAATTTGCGTACAGAAATAATACTAGATGCATTGCACGAAACATACAAATTCTAAAGTAAAGTAGAGATGTGAAGAAACTAACCTCCGCGAGGAAGTCATCACCGTTTTTGGGATTGGCAATGGCGAGGTACTTGGTGAAGTCCTTCTTCTTAATGTAGTCGACCATGCTGGTCGAAGCGGCAGACATGGCATCCCATACACCTGCCGCCGTTTGCTCTGTTATGGGTGTTTTCTCCTTGTAGGCCCGGGCAGCTTCGTCAGAAGCAGCCACGATTTCTCTCTGGAAAATAAAATTATCAACTTCTGAGTGTAAACAGCATGGCAATTCATGACATTTAGAAGCGTGAGGGGGGGGGGGGGGGGGGAAAGTGCTTACACGATAAAGAAATGTGATGAAGATTTTGGTTGGCAAAGTAAACCATCCAGGAATTGATGGTTTGTGATTCAAACATAATTGATACTCCGCTGGTGAGAGCAGATCCTTGAATTCCTCCAATTTCATCACACCAAAAGAGCGAATACGAAAGAGTTTTGCAGGAAGATTACTCTTCACGTAATCATTCTCTGTAGACCTGCTCGAAGATATGGTAGTTAGTAAACTCCGTGTAGTGCAAGTTCAAGCAGCTTTCAAGAAGTGAGGACAAGAAGTAGGGAAAAAATGCTTACCAGTTGATGTCGTGCATGGCATGAAGAAGGTTTCCCACATGACCGCGTGGGTCAAGAACAATGCAATGCACGGAGATGTGCCAAGCTGGATCATCATAGTGATGGTTGTTGATATGTCTGTACCATGCGGCAAGGCGATGGTTACCTTCCCAGACATAGAACATCTTCCCGGAGAACTCCTTCCAGTCCAGATCGGCCAAGAGCTCATCCTCGAAAGCATCGTTGACTTTCTGCCAACAAGGGCTCTAGTCAGCCTTGATCTCAGGCGTGACTTCCGCTGTCTTCTCCTCGTGGTTGTACATGGAAATGTACATGACCCGGTCACCATCTCTATATCCATTGACAAACTCTCGCTCCAAATGTTGAACTCCCATTTCTCCTACAGGTCGCACTCTTGCCATTGACCGCATCCTGCAGAGGGGTACGAGGATACGGGACTTCGTCTTTGGGAGTATTCGGAGATCGTTGATGACGGTTGTAGAGTCCAATTTGAAATGTTTTCTGTGTTCCAATTCACTGTCCACTGCATTCGTCAATTCAGTAGGACAAGATGGTGCTGGCAACTGATCCTGTGTTTGAGTTACCTGTCAAAGGTCATACGTATTTAGAGTTGATTCAAAGATAATGAACGTAAGCAAATCAAAAACAATAAAGTAGAATAAAAGAATTACTTCTCAGACTGGTACATCTCTTTTGAGAACACAAATAGCTGCAGCAAAATTTAGTAGAGCTTAGGCCACTATGTGCGTCGTGCACGACTATAATACTCCCTAGCCTGTCTACAGTTCCAGTGACGGCGCCTCTTCCAAAATCGCCTGGTTTGTTGGACAGGGCATGGCAATATCGCTGGGAGGGCGAAGACAACATGGGCTGGCCTCCTCACTCTAATAGGCGAGGATGGAGAAGGTGGAGACATAGGCGGGGTCCCAAGTCTTGGAGAGGTAGGCATGTAGCCCGGGGATGTAGGCTCGTAGATAGGAGACGTAGGCATGTACTGAGGGGAGTGGACCTCGAGAGGTCCACTACCTACACCTACAGGGTTTCCTAAATCACACCTACAGTAGGGCTGATCAAATGAATCCGAGAGGTCGGAGACATTGATCACTGAGATCGGGGAACTGATGGACAAGGGTGCATCCGAGAATACCTAAAGAAAAAGAACAAAGACATTGTCAGTTTCCCAACTAAGCTTTCAGAAGAAAATTAGGAAGGACTATGGAGGTTGAATATACTATGCTATGTGCAATTGAAAAGGCAAATTCCAACAACTTACCTCAGTTTCTGCTGGAGTTGGGCCATCAAAGTCACTTGCAGTGAATTGCTCTGTGACCTCCTACAATACAAAGGGAAAACAAATAATAAGAAATCAACAGAAAACATCAAACAAAAAGAAGAAAGCAACAGTTGAAATTTAAACATATTCATTCCCCAGATATAATTCTTCTTGTTTTTAAAATAAGCCCCCTTCTCCCCCTCCTCCTCCCCCACATCCTCCCCCTCCTTGTGGGGGAGTGTCGGCTCCGAATGCGCCTTGGCGAGCAGCAGTGCCCCCGGGTCAAGTGCCGCAAGGTGGCTCCATGAAGCAGCAGCTGCAAGCTCTTGGGCTGCGGCCATGGCCTCCGCAATGCCCCACATACCATCATGGCCCTCCTCCCCCACATCCTCCCCCTCCTTGTGGGGGAGTGTCGGCTCCGAATAAGCCTTGGCGAGCAGCGGTGCCCCCGGGTCAAGTGCCGCAAGGTGGCTCCATGAAGCAGCAGCTGCAAGCTCTTGGGCTGCGGCCATGGCCTCCGCAAAGCCCCACATACCATCATGGCCCCCATCCCCCCATTCCTCCCCCACCTGAAGAAGGAGTGTCGGCTCCGAATGCGCCTTGGCGAGCAGCAGTGCCCCCGGGTCAAGTGCCGCAAGGTGGCTCCTCCAAGCAGCAGCTGCAAGCTCTTGGGCTGCGGCCATGGCCTCCGCAAAGCCCCACATACCATCATGGCCCCCATCCCCCCATTCCACTCCCACCTCAAGGGGGAGTGTCGGCTCCGAATGCGCCTTGGCGAGCAGCGGTGCCCCCGGGTCAAGTGCCGCAAGGTGGCTCCATGAAGCAGCAGCTGCAAGCTCTTGGGCTGCGGCCATGGCCTCCGCAAAGCCCCACATACCATCATGGCCCCCATCCCCCCATTCCTCCCCCACCTGAAGAAGGAGTGTCGGCTCCGAATGCGCCTTGGCGAGCAGCAGTGCCCCCGGGTCAAGTGCCGCAAGGTGGCTCCATGAAGCAGCAGCTACAAGCTCATGGGCTGCGGCCATGGCCTCCGCAATGCCCCACAATTCATCAAGGCCCTCCTCCCCCACATCCTCCCCCTCCTTGTGGGGGAGTGTCGGCTCCGAATGCGCCTTGGCGAGCAGCAGTGCCCCCGGGTCAAGTGCCGCAAGGTGGCTCCTCCAAGCAGCAGCTGCAAGCTCATGGGCTGCGGCCATGGCCTCCGCAATGCCCCACAATTCATCAAGGCCCTCCTCCCCCACATCCTCCCCCTCCTTGTGGGGGAGTGTCGGCTCCGAATGCGCCTTGGCGAGTAGTCGTGCCCCCGGGTCAAGTGCCGCAGCTTGAACCCTCGCAGCCACATTCAAGCTCTCCATGCCTCCATGCTCCCCCTCGAGGGCCGCGGCCATGGCTCCAAAACCCCCTTACTGCAGAAATTGATTCGTCTGCCCCACATCCTCCCCCTCCTCGTGGGGGAGTGTCGGCTCCGAATGCGCCTTGGCGGCGGCTCCTTCCCCCGGGACCGTGGCATCACTTGACTCTCCATGCCTCCAAACCACATCTCCAAAGCCGCGGCCATAGCCTCCGCATCCACTTATTGCCATGCATCCACCTCAGCCCCCACATCCTCCCCTCCGCGTGGGGGAGTGTCGGCTCCGAATGCGCCTCGGCGGGGGCTCCTTCCGCAGGAACCGGAGCCTCACTTGGGCTCTCCAAACCACATCTCCAAGGCCCGCCGGTCGTAAAGTTGATAATATATGCGCTGCATCCAAAGCATCGAGCACGAATTGAGTGGGAGTCAGCTTTGAAATCCCTCCCTGCGAGGGTTACGCTCGCAGCCGCTTAAGGTGTTTGGCTATGTATTTCGAGATTGGGAGTTGGAGTCCCCGTAGTGTCAATTTCAGGTTATGTGATTTTTTGATGGTTTTGTTTAGAGCATGGACCATTTGTTATTTTGAATGTGGACTCCGATTGGTGTGCGATTCAATGAATGCATTTTCTTTTATTTTGACTTCGGCCCTTTCGTTCTGGCTTCGGCCTTTTTGCTTTTAAACTCGGTGGGTCTTTTTGGGATTCAGTGAATGCAGGTTAATTTACGTATTTCGTTGAAGGTTTCATTGCGTTCATTTGTTGGTAGGATTTAGAGTCTTTGTTTTGATCATGAGCAAGAGAGATAGAAAGGGCAGTAGGGTTTTGGTTTTTTTGGTGATCGGGTCTTCGATGGAGAGATTTGTAGCTTTGAGGTGAAGTAGTGGAGTTTAAATGCATGGTTGTTTGCTTGTTGTGGTTGAAAGTGAAAATCGGGGTTCAGTGTTTGTAATTTTGTTGTTTCGCTTTGTTCCACTAGACACAGAACATGGTGGCGTATACGCAGAAGCACTTCCCCGAAGAACTCTGGGAACAGCACAAGAAGATGTGCACTCAGTACAAGAATGCGACCAGCATGGCAGAGGCGGAAACTTTGTACCACGCGTTGCGAGCATGGTGGGCATCCACCGGGGTCGTTGGCGAGAGCGGGCTCATCAAACTCGATCAGTGGCTGTCATTCTGGCACCACTGCTTCCGCCAGTGGGGGGGATTCATGACCGAGGTATTATCTCTGCACTCTGTTTTCATGTTTTTGATACTGGTTTCCTAGCCCTAACCTACAAAACTGTAATCGTTGAATCTAACGGCTCCTACTGTCTAAACTGCAGAAATTCACGAAAGAAGAACTCACAGAGATGCCCACCTGTAACCTCGCCGAAACAGTTCACAACAAGTGGCTCCAAGCTTCTGGAAACAACGGGAACGACCTCTACGTTGCTACCGTGGACGATTTCGTTCGGGCTTTTCTTCAGGTTGTTAACTACTACCAGTTCCTCAAAGGTGACGTCGGCGGAACAGGACCGTCCAAGAAGGAACTCAGGCTCCGGATGGCGGAACGCAACGCAAAGAAATGGGGAAATCCTACACTGCTCGATAAGCCCATGCTCGATATGCCAGGAGCGGATGAGTTCTGCACCCGTCCGCCTATCATGCCCGGAGCGGAAGTCTTTGGTTCACAAAAGCGAAAAGCTGACGTCCCCATCGGAGCTGACGAGGAGTCTCATCGCCCGGATAAGACAAACTTCTCACGCCCAAGAGGCCCAAGACGTGCCGTCAGGGCTCGCCCTATGCAGATGCCCGTCATTGTAGAAGACGACTCCGAACACGACAGCGAGGTACAAGGTACCCAATCTCCTGCCCAGGAAGTTGATTCCCCTTTACCTTCACCTGTGAACAAGGGCGGCATTCGCCATGTCAACGCGGTTGAAGAAACCAAGGTGGACGTGAAGGAGTGGCACATTTCAAGACTTCACAAACTTTCTGCAAAGTGCTGCTGGGCCCAAAGAGCTGAAATGAAGAAGAAGTACACTGAGAGAATCGTCAGGGGGCCCATTGCACAGCTGCACCGACCTACACTGGGCTCTGGACTAACTATCGCAGGAACACAGTCAAGAAGACAGAGTTCTTCTTCTGCTCCGACGATATTGAGCGCTGCGTGAAAGGCTCTAAGCGCAAGTGGGTAGCGCACTACTCAAAGGACCAGGAATTCCCCTCCATTCCAGAGGTCTGGCCAGTGAAACTAGGTACTAACCTAAAACTCACTGAGATTCTTGCCCTCGAAGCAGCAGGCTTTCAACTTCCGCCGAAGAAGCCGGTCTCTCCAAGACGCCTCTTCTCCTCTGCCCTGCCCCCTGCAAATCTCAGCTCGGTGCCAATCCCTGCAGACGCTGACCGCTACCCAGGCAAGAGAGACGGCAAGATGGTGAAGCGCACTGCCACTCGACCCAATCCGGCGCAGCTACTCTCCATGGGCTCCTCCGAGTCACTCAAAGCGCGCCTCCGTTCCGTCACCATGATACCTGAGCCGGGCCACGGTTGCATCATTGGGCTGGATTCGGGCGTCGCTCCACACATCACACGGTATCAGATTACCGTCAGTTCTTACCCTGGTTGCACTTGTCGTGCATTCCTGAAGACGATGACTACGTTCCGAGGCAGGACTCAGTTCACGTATTGTAAGCACCTTTACTACATACTCTTGAAGGTCTGCAACCGTGATCCTGAAGCGGAGCTTTTCATCCATGCGCCCACCTTCAGCTTTAACGAGGTCAAGCTACTCTTAGAGAGTGGAATCTTGCGTCACCCCTTGGCGAAGAAGTAGGTAGCCCTCCTACTTTAGAACTGCCATTTCCACAATGGCCATTGATCACGTAGTGAATGATTTTAGTAATATACCATGTACTAAGTCAGCTATTTAGAAGCTGTATTGACTTTTTCATTATATTAAAGGCTTTGTCGTTCGCATTGATTGCACTCTATTTCAATACATTCTATCTTGAACAAGTGCACTATATACCTCGTATCCCCTGACATGTACCATTTATTACGGCAAACATATACTTGTTATTAGATGTCTTAATCTTCGAACCTAACACGTTTAGGGTTGCCCACTACACTATCAGCAGGACTGTCAGCCGCTGATTGTACTACAGGACAAACTACATTTCCATTCACTTTCGTTCCCACACTTGGCAAGTGTCCTTGGTATGAACGTTTGAGCAAAGGCCCACCTCCCCGCCTCCGATTCACTGATTCCCTGGAATAGGTTCCCCTTGGGATCTTTCCAACCTTGGAGTACGCATGAGGTTGCAAAGGAACATCTGCGTCCTCCTCCAGCACTCTGATATCATCCGAATTTTCTGAACGTGGAGGGTCAGCTCTTACATCCGGTTCCACGTCAACATCCGTTGTCGAAGGACACCCTTGGCTGTTGGCCATCACATCTTCTTCGTCCTCCACCTCAACATATGGTTGAAATGGACAAACATCGTCAGCAAGTGATACAACAATATCTCTAACGTCTTCCATAACTGCTGTCCCGCACTACGAAAAAGAGCTTCAGAAAACACCAACAGAAAAGAGGAAGAGACATTCCATAATCCTATCTTAAATATCCGTGAAGATGTTGCTTGGCGCCCTTGAAAATCGGCTTTTCATTCATTTGGAAGTTGTCGTCGTCCTAAAATGAATGGAAAAGGATGAGGGTTGAGCAGAAGTCATTTAGCATTTAAAATTTTGAAAAAAAAAAAAAAACATGAAATTATAAAAGCCAAAAAAAAAAAAAAAAAAAAAAATTATAAAAAATGAAATTAGAAAAAAAAAAGTAAACAAAAGGAAAAATAAATATTAAGGTTGAAAAAAATATGAAGGCGATTGAGAAAATGAAAGAGAAAATAAAATGGAAGAGAATTAAAGGAAAGGACTCTTTTGACCCCTTTAACAAGATAGATAGAATAATGGAACTTAATATAAAAAATAAAAGAAATAAAAAAGTTGTAAGGCATGTAGACTATGGCGGATGAATTCTAGCAATGTTAAGAAAATGTTAGGAAACTAAATATTACTTGATCCCTCTTAAGAGGTTCAATACCAATACATTTTAAGTAGTAATTTGCATATAAATTTGAGGAGATAAGGGCAATTAATGTATGCCTGAACTAGTTAGAAGGAGCTGGAGCATAGTAATTGGTGCACCCTAAAACATTAATCACCAAGAAAAGAGAATATGAACTACAAATTCAATGAAAATACTGTAATCAGTCCACGGTTATAGGGTCAAAAAAATTACTAAAATTAGTAACTTTCCAAAAATACCCTAAGAATATTCGAATCTTCTAATTTTATAATTTATTTTTAGTAAAAAAATTGCTATTTTAAGCTTCTGTCCCCCCTTCTGTGCTCTCCGCTCTCCAAATCTGCGCTCACCGCTCTCCGCTCTGCGCTCTCCGCTCACGTACAAGCTACGTCCGGTACGGCATCATGGACGGTATTATCAAGCTCCGTGGTAACAGTCTCTGGGCGTATGTCCAGGAGAATAGGTTTCCTGGTCAGGGATCTATGCGTGACAAAGTCTTCTTGTTCAAGATGTCGGAGGTCGGGCCCGGAAGTGGTGTCGACTTGGTCAGCCGAATGCAAGCTGGTGGCGACTTGGAGAACGCATGGATCATGTTCGACCATGTCAAACGCGTCAAAGACTGGTCGACGATGGCGTGCCATGTGTACGACGCCACCTACTGCCGCGTGATGACAATCGCCACTTGCGACATGCAGTCCGAGGACACGGAGGCCCAGCTCGTCTTCTGGAAAAACCTGAACCTGGTCATGGAGATCAATGGCGTTGCAGCGCCGAACTTCAAGGGGTTCATGGCGGATAACGCACAGGCGAATTGGAATGCAGTGCGAATCCTTTACGGCAATGGCAACAAAGAGGACCCAATGGAGGACCGGGAGAGGTCGTGCTTGTTCCACTGGACTCAGAACATGGTGGCGTATACGCAGAAGCACTTCCCCGAAGAACTCTGGGAACAGCACAAGAAGATGTGCACTCAGTACAAGAATGCGACCAGCATGGCAGAGGCGGAAACTCTGTACCACGCGTTGCGAGCATGGTGGGCATCCACCGGGGTCGTTGGCGAGAGCGGGCTCATCAAACTCGATCAGTGGCTGTCATTCTGGCACCACCGCTTCCGCCAGTGGGGGGGATTCATGACCGAGGTATTATCTCTGCACTCTGTTTTCATGTTTTTGATACTGGTTTCCTAGCCCTAACCTACAAAACTGTAATCGTTGAATCTAACGGCTCCTACTGTCTAAACTGCAGAAATTCACGAAAGAAGAACTCACAGAGATGCCCACCTGTAACCTCGCCGAAACAGTTCACAACAAGTGGCTCCAAGCTTCTGGAAACAACGGGAACGACCTCTACGTTGCTACCGTGGACGATTTCGTTCGGGCTTTTCTTCAGGTTGTTAACTACTACCAGTTCCTCAAAGGTGACGTCGGCGGAACAGGACCGTCCAAGAAGGAACTCAGGCTCCGGATGGCGGAACGCAACGCAAAGAAATGGGGAAATCCTACACTGCTCGATAAGCCCATGCTCGATATGCCAGGCGCGGATGAGTTCTGCACCCGTCAGCCTATCATGCCTGGAGCGGAAGTCTTCGGTTCACAGAAGCGAAAAGCCGACGTCCTTATCGGAGCTGACGAGGAGTCTCATCGCCCGGATAAGACAAACTTCTCACGCCCAAGAGGCCCAAGACGTGCCGTCAGGGCTCGCCCTATGCAGATGCCTGTCATTGTAGAAGACGACTCCGAACACGACCCCGAGGTACAAGGTACCCAATCTCCTGCCCAGGAAGTTGATTCCCCTTTACCTTCACCAGTGAACAAGGGCGGCATTCGCCATGTCAACGCGGTTGAAGAAACCAAGGTGGACGTGAAGGAGTGGCACATTTCAAGACTTCACAAACTTTCTGCAAAGTGCTGCTGGGCCCAAAGAGCTGAAATGAAGAAGAAGTACACTGAGAGAATCGTCAGGGGGCCCATTGCACAGCTGCACCGACCTACACTGGGCTCTGGACTAACTATCGCAGGAACACAGTCAAGAAGACTGAGTTCTTCTTCTGCTCCGACGATATTGAGCGCTGCGTGAAAGGCTCTAAGCGCAAGTGGGTAGCACACTACTCAAAGGACCAGGAATTCCCCTCCATTCCTGAGGTCTGGCCAGTGAAACTAGGTACTAACCTCAAACTTACTGAGATTCTTGCCCTCGAAGCAGCGGCCTTTCAACTTCCGCCGAAGAAACCGGTCTCCCCAAGACGCCTGTTCTCTTCGGCCCCGCCCCCTGCAAATCTCAGCTCAGTGCCAGTCCCTGCAGACGCTGACCGCTACCCAGGCAAGAGAGACGGCAAGATGGTGAAGCGCACTGCCACTCGTCCCAATCAAGCGCAGCGACTCTCCATGGGCTCCTCCGAGTCTCTTAAAGCGCGCCTCCGTTCCGTCACCATGATACCTGAGCCGGGCCACGGTTGCATCATTGGGCTGGATTCGGGCGTCGCTCCACACATCACACGGTACCAGATTACCATCAGTTCTTACCCTGGTTGCACTTGCCCAGCATTCAAGAAGACGATGACTTCGTTCCGTGGCAAGACTCTGTTCACGTATTGTAAGCACCTATACTACATACTCTTGAAGGTCTGCAACCGTGATCCCGAAGCGGAGCTTTTCATCCATGCGCCTACCTTTAGCTTCAACGAGGTCAAGCTTCTCCTAGAGAGTGGAATCTTGCGTCACCCCTTGGCGAAGAAGTAGGTAGCCCTCCTACTTTAGAACTGCCATTTCCACAATGGCCATTTGTCACGCAGTGAATGATTTTAGTAATATCCCATGTACTAAGTCAGCAATATAGAAGCTGTATTGACTTTTTCATTATAAAGGCTTTGTCGTTCACATTAATTGCATTCTATTTCAATACAATCTATCTTGAACAAGTGCACTATATACTTCGTATCCTCTGACATGTATCTTTTATTACAGCAAACATATACTTGTTATTAGATGTCTCAATCTTCGAACCTAACACGTTTAGGGTTGCCCACTACACTATCAGCAGGACTGCCAGCCGCTGACTGTACTACAGGACAAACTACATTCGCATTCACTTTCGTTCCCACACTTGGAGCGTGTCCTTGGTATGAACGTTTCAGC
Source organism: Ceratodon purpureus (assembly GCA_014871385.1). Lineage (NCBI taxonomy): Eukaryota > Viridiplantae > Streptophyta > Bryopsida > Pseudoditrichales > Ditrichaceae > Ceratodon > Ceratodon purpureus. Next base: position 7,895,765 of record CM026423.1, read on the forward strand.
AATGGCCCACCTCCGCGCCTCCGATTAACTGATTCCCTGGAATAGGTTCCCCTTGGGATCTTTCCAACCTTCGAGTATGCATGTGGTTGCAAAGGCACATCTGCGTCCTTCTCTAGCACTATGATTTCATCCGAATTTTCTGAACGTGGAGGGTCAGCTCTTACATCCGGTTGGACGTCAACATCCGTTGTCGAAGGACGCCCTTGGCTGTTGGCCATCACCTCTTCTTCGTCCTCCACCCCAACATATGGTTGAAATGGACAAACATCGTCAGCAAGTGAAACAACAATATCTCTGACGTCTTCCATAGCTGCAGTCCCGCACTACGGAAAAGAGCTTCACATAACACCAACACAAAAGAGGCAGAGACATTCCCTACTCTTATCTTAAATATCCCTGAAGAAGATGCTTGGCGCCCTTGAAAATCGGCTATTCATTCATTTAGAATTTGTCATCCTCTTAAACCGAATGCAAAAAGATGAAGGTTTAGCAGAGGTCATTTAGCAATTAAATTTTTTTTTTAAAATTGAAGAATGAAATAAAATTTAAAAAAATTTTAAAAAAAAAACATTTATATTAATTGAAATTAAAAAGATTAAAGAAAAGAATAGCAATATTTAAAATGAAGGTTGAAAATAATATGAAGAAGATTAACAAATTGAATGTGAAAATAAAATGATTGTGAAAATAAAATGAAGGAGAGAATTAAATGAAAGGAGGCTTTTGACCCCTCTAACAAGATAGATAGAATAAAGAAAATTTTATAAAAAATACAAGACAATTATTAAAAAAAAAAAAACAAAAAAAAGGACAAAGGCATGTAAGGTATGGTGGATGAATTCTAGCAATGTTAAGAAAATGTTACGAAATTAAATGTTACTTGATCCCTGTTCAGGGGTTCAATACCAATACATTTTAAGTAGTAATTTGCATATAAATTTAAGGAGATAAGAGGAATTACTGTATGCCTGAACTAGTAAGAAGGAGCTGGAGCATAGTAATTGGTGCACGTCAAAAAATTAATCACCAAGAAAAGTGAAAACGAACTACAAATTCAATGAAAATACTGTAATTAGTCCACGGTTATAGGGTCAATAAAATTACTAAAATTAGTAAATTTCCAAAAATAAATTAAGAATATTCGAATCTTCTAATTTTATAATTTATTTTTAGTAAAAAAAGTGCTATTTTAAGGTTCTGTCCCCCATTCTGTGCTCTCCGCTCTCCAAATCTGCGCTCACCGCTCTCCGCTCTGCGCTCTCCGCTCACGTACAAGCTACCCTCGTAGTCTTAACACTATGAGCATGAAGTTTGTGTTGTAGACAAATCATACTTGCAAGTTTCAGATTACTCTTGAATCTTGACTCTCTTGGGTAACCTATCAACATAATCTAGATTTTAGAGCACTCTGAGGAGAGATGCCCTCACTTGTGGATTTTTCTAAGATATATATGCTGAGGCCTGAGCCATAATAAATAATACATAAAGTAAATTTTATCAAGATACATTTGATACAAGGGCCTCTAAAATAAGCATTTTGTTATGTAGAGAATAAAGTCAACATCAAGTGACATAATTGGTTACTTAAGTGTACCAGGAAGAAGAAAGTCCATTTGCTTTCCCATCAATGAATATCTCTCGTCTCTTACGGCGCACAACATGGTATACCGAAAGGCGCTTAATTCTCTCAAAGGAAGTTGAGGCTACTCAAAATTGGTCTCTTTTGTATCTACATCAAAAATAACAATATTTCTTGATAAATTGGACACAAGCATGAGGGACTTATTGAAACCGATAATATATATGTCATAATCAATATAAAGTACATTGGCATCTATATCAAAAATTCTCAATATGTGGGTTCTTATCCATGTCAACAATACTTTTGTGGACCTTCTTTGGATATCAATTTCACGCACTTCAAATACATTGTGGAATTCACGCCAATATGTCACAAAAAGACGCTTGCCACTTACAACAAATTGTCCAATCGCTCTATATTTTCTGTAATTATGTTCGGCAAAGGAACCCTCGGCAAAATGCAATCTTTCCCAAATATCTGCAACATGATAGTACCTCAATAATTCATACTCTGCCTCTGAACTGTGAACTGTGCCTTCATCATAAGCAAAACATAAAATGTATAGAAGATTTTGAAATACAATACTTTGTAGGATTCTAAATATTTTTGTGTTGTTCATTTCAAGTTTGCTTGAAGCCTTCCACTCCTTCATAACAGAATCATATATGCCCACTACACGATTATCAAAATCTTGTTTCATAATTAATACCTTGAAAGTCTTGGGAGTGTCATCAACAATAAGATTTATGAATAAATCATTGCCATAATTTGGTACGCATGGCAATATAATCTTCATGTCTTTTATAGGATTCCACACACATAGTTGTGTACAACCATATTCGTGATGACATAGTTTAAGAGCTCCTGCTGCTCCCTTGAGAGCTTTGAGAAGCAAAAGACCTCCATCCATCGCTACAATTTGAAAGTGTCGAGGATCAAATAGAAATGACATTTCAAGAGCATCACGAGGTTTCATCGAGTACCATTTCTTTGAGCTAATGTCAAGGAAACAGAATACTTGGCTCCGATCCATATACCCTCTTTGTCCATTTTGAATAGAAGTGGTAATGGAATGTATTGCTATAAAAGGTGAATGTTTATTTCTATTGCGCACATGTAGCACACTAAAGGCGGGGTTGTTGATGAGCTCATTCCATGTTTTGCATGTAGAGCAATATCTATACAAATCCTGCATTGATAAAAAAGACAATATTTGTTCAACAACTTCTAAAGGAAGGTGACTCCATAATGCAGCATTGAGAGCCATTGTGTAATGACTCACTTAATAATATCAACTTATTTCACTTTATGAAAATAATTTATTCTATTGAATACGTGCAAGTCTGATGAGAATGGTCACGAGCCTTATACTTTGAATAATATAAAATGATCTTATCTGATGAAGATCTTGTATAATGAAGCTAAAGTAAAAAATAAAAAATAAAATCTATTTTAAAAAGTAAAAGTGGATTCAAAAGCAAAAGTTGTTAGAGAATATTGTATATATTTTATATCAAAATAAATGATAGTCATTTATTAAATGAAAGGAAACATTTTATTTGTGAGAGCAAAAAATGGATTAATATATAATACTCTTAAAACAAAAATGTTCAATGTTCCTTTTATTCTGTATCCTCTAACTTCATGTTACCTATTAGATTTTGAAAACACAAGCCATTTAATTTAAATAGTTAAAATGTTGAAAGTAAAATTAAAATTGCAAATTCCTATTTTTACTATTCTGTTCCTAACATTGGCGACTAGGACATTGAAATTCTATTGTTGAGATCAAGGTCATCAAATTATACTTTATTTTAGATACAATTAACCTTTGCATAATTTACCTTCTTTTCATTATATATTCAATAAAAGAATTTCTTATGGATTAACATTCAAACTATTAGTTGTATACCTCAATTGAAAAGCTCGTTTCTAAATATACCATGATTATTTTTAAAATTACAAAGATTTATAAATTTCAAGGTTAGGATAAATCTATTGTCGTCGAACTTGAGGAAGAATATGATGTTCTATTTTTCTACAACTCTGCAAATAGAAATCACTGCAATCCAATGAGCAATATATCTACTCCAGTATTCCAATGCACTTCGTCAAATTTATGCACTACACAAGGCTTAGTGTATGATGTGTTAGACTAAAAAAATAGGATTCAAAATTAGGAATATTATAGGGTCCAAAATTGAAAATATTGTTAGAAAATATGACCCACAATGAGGAAAATTTGATCCAAAATTTGAAAATACATTATATTGACACAAGGCTATTCCGCTTCTGTATGTTCAGTTTATTTTTAAAAAATATCACATTCAAAATTGACACCCAAAGAACGTGCCTGAAACGGGAAACCCGAATTGTGTGTAGCACAGCGAGAGATTATACAACAGGAAAACCATCAAGCAAGCAGTAAATTTACAACTTTAAAATGTCATATTTTTTATTAAAAAAATATTTAAAAAATATTAAAAAAATCAATGGGAAAATATAGATCAATTTCCGAATCACGCACCTGCAGTCCCTCGTTTCAACAGTGATCAGCTCCGTAAATTGACAGAGAGGGCACAAGAGAGTGGATGAGGTGACCGGGAAGCGACGCTCTGCACTCACGACGAAGAGCATTTCGCTGAGCTTCCCCAAAGGAAGTCCAAATTTCTCCTCACATGCCAGTAACATCTGGGTACTATGCAACTGTGTCAAACAACCGACTCCCGAACTTCATGAGAAGACTGTGGGCGCTTTGAGAGCAAGCTGAAAGACATCTTCCACCCACTGGATTGATCGATGCAGGAAACAAAGAACATCGGATGAGGTCGATGGATTGGGCCATCGAGGACCTCATTGCCTGTACCTGACCATCTTTCACAGGGTAGCTGGATTGAGATCATGGAATTCCGAGTTAACTGAGTGATAATTACATAATTGTTAGTTTTATTTACTAAAAAGATTTGGTTATTCGTGATACAGTTCCGAAGGTATGATAGTGCACATCCAACAGTAAGGTCCTGCTGAGGACCCTTAGAGGGTCGCCGATGGCGCATGTGTCCCACCAAATTTCCTCGACATGAACCGTGCGCATGCCATAACATCTAGTCCGAGACTGGTTGTGGAACGTCACAAATTACAAGTTACTGAAGGTATGAGTTGGACACGAGCTCTGCTGAAATTGCAGCTACAGTTCATCTGAGCGGTTAATTTCACATAGTTTATGTTTAAGTAACATTCTGAGATGCATCCGACTGCCAACCGATCCGACTGATTGGACATTGCTGCAAGAGTACCAGCAGGTAAGGACTATCATGAATCGGTGTTTCGTTCAACTCTATGCAAGAGAAATGCCATTCTGAATTGATTAGAATTCCTCAACGAGAGCCATATCGAGATATTTTATACCAATTTATGCTTTGTAAAATGGAAGGTGACGCGTTCGGATCTGACGCGTGATTAACGAGACTCATATGTTTGATGTGTTTGTTCAAGACTTTGGCTGCTTTTAACGTCATAGGAAGTGGTCGTTTTAGGGGTGGATTCATTCATTGATTAAAACCTAGTAGTCTGTTCATTTGTTAGTTTTGAATTAGTGTAATCTGCTTTTCGCACAGAACGTGCTCAGATTTTTAAATTCCCACATGTATTTAAATCTCAACACTTGGTACGAAAGTTTCATTTGAGAGTTGTGTGATAGCCATGCTTTTGCTAAAGTTCTCTTTTGATGCAATAATTGTGAGCGCCATTTTATAATTTTATGAACCTGAATGGGGGACTGGATAATGGATTGTTAGATGGAGTGAAGCATGTGGCTGGGAACATGTTTGAGACTTGAGTCTGTTTCCTCAGGGGGTGACGATAGCTTTCTGAAGGTCTTTCCAATGTCTGATTGTAAGTTAAAACGTATAAATTATGTATAGTACAGAATTCAGATATTTCGTGAGCATAACTGCTTAATATTGATATGTAACAGCTAACCCCACTTGTGTATTCTTGCTACCAGTACGTTAGAATGTGGAGTAGACTTGGAATTGGCTTAAAACTCATCGTCAATATTAGTCAGCCTGTGTTTAAGTACACAACTTGAACCCAGCACATGGGATTCGACCGTGACTTTTTTTCTCATCCTTGACTAATACTAGAAATTATATTTCCAAAAGAAGAAACTCATGAAACTGTATGCGTGAATGTGGCCGCAATATTTTGTGTGTTGGATTCGAGCTGTGTGACTGTCTCAAGCGAGCAGCGATTGACTAATTTTGATAACATGCGCCTTGTTCCCAGTTCAATTGCACTTCTGGGAAGATAAGAGGTGCCTCACAATTTTGAGCCTTTGAGGAACTGCATGTAACCAGATGGCGCTGCCGGCACAGCGTATACCAAGCCTTCGATATACCTGAAGGTGTCTTAGAGTTGTGGGGTCCTCTTTCTGAATGGGTCGATTTTTTGATTGAGGACAAGAAGTAATTAATCCTGCACTAATCTTGGAACCAAGTGGGGAGGAGTTTGAAAGCGGGAATGGGAGTCATTTCCCTCATTGCGGTGTGAAGCCCCCACGTACTGAAAATACCACTGCAGCGTCCGATGCCCATGTTCCCTAACCTTTCACCCCAAAAACTACAGTGAAACAAGATATCAATAGAAACGACCTGCCCTGCACCAACTCAATAGTGAGATACCAAACAATAGTACTAGACTTGGCATATGTTACTTCAGGATACACAGTAGTACTACTTGCTTTTTCACTTTAAATTCTTTTAATTTTGTATTTTTTTTGTTTTTTGTTTTAGAGCTTTATAATCACGATGCAACAAGTGCCCTTTCATGTGATATTTCCTACACAAAATATCAGCAACATGTACTCCCTAAAAGATCAGAAAATGCCCTTTCCAAATGATTAGGCCCAAAAATGCCACAATTATATCACCACGATGCACACTCTACAATCTTCAATCGAATCGGAGCTAGTCAACCCTTATTTCAACAGTACCCTGGCAAAAGAGGATACAGTAATTAAGGCAGGTCAACCAATGAACATGTAGTGGTTGTCAGAACAGGCTAACAAAGGGCCTTAAAGAGCGTCTAAATCACAAACAAACATATATATCCAGGTCAGCTTGCCAAGCTTGCTCTCACGTTGATGCCGTCGTTGCGGACGAGGAGGAAAAAGTTGGGAGCTAATGGTGCACCGCCTTCTTATTTGTTCTTATTTGCACTTTCAAGTGTGCCTATCAACGATTCCCACGTAAGTGCAAACCAGCTAGCGATCCAGTACGTGAGTTCTTCAACGAATCTAGTTTGCAAAATTTGTCGAAAGTGTAACCTGCAGGTTAGAATGACTACTATCTCACAAGATACTCGTCAAGCTGCCATTGACGTGATCATACCAGGACAACGTGATCATCTCTAGACGACGTGATGATCATATGTGGACTGGATCATCTGGACTAGACGATGTGACGATTTCTGGATGACGTCCACGATTTAATCAACTAGTCTGAATACATATGACTCGAATCCACCGAGTGTCGATGTCCGTGCTTGCCCCATGTTCTGGAATCAAATCCACGTGGATGCATGATTAGTCGCAAGAAAAGAACGAAAGGAAAGCTATTGCACATCGCCTGAGTCACCTTTCCGTCAGCACAAGAGATCATGAACAGTATATAAACCCATCCAGCACCCATGCAAATCATTCCTCACCAGTTCACCTGCACCTAAGTCTCAAGCATCCTGCAGCTCTCTAGTTTCCACATTCGCCTGCTAGTCATCAGCTTCACCTTCGACCGCCTTCACGTCGCAATGGCGGCCAAGTACTCCTCGAACAGCTGCAGCGGCGCGAGCACCATGAGGGCCACCCTGGTGCTCATGCTCCTTCTCGGGGCCGTGGTGGCGGCGCATGGCAAGAAAGTTTCGTGCTATAACAAGTGCCCCAAGCCCATCAAGTGCAACGGCATACTGGTGGATGTGAACGCGACCGCCATTCTGGATATTCTTGGTTTGGATATTAATGCCACAGTGAAGATCGACGTGACCGACATTACTGGCGCGATCTTGTCCGGGACGTACAAGGTCCCGGTGGACGTAACGGAGGTGGTCGTGGTATACGTCGACGGATACGTGAAGGTGATAGTGGGCAAAGTTGTGGGAATCATCGGGCAGCTCCTGCACACTCTGTTGGGCCTGGTGCTGGGCCTGTTCAAGTGCACTATGTAAATATTCGCCATTCGACCACGTTCCGATCAGATATTGCGGACAAACGCTTCGGGAAGATGACTTTCCTACTGAGGTCGATGTTCGGTGACAGTATGGTTTAGACATGTGGGTTGCCGTGTGGTGACTAATAACGTACTTGCCTTACCAGTTTTTTTCCATCCTGTTCGTCCGCTAGTTCAGATATGAGCCATGTGTGTCTGTGAAAAGCAGTACCAGGTCATATGTAAGCTTGTTTTTTCTCTAGCAGCTGAAACGTCATGCCTTCTTGAAAGAGGAGCTACTGGAGTTTCAGTTGGTAGCTGTTGGTTCTCCAGGCCAGGTGCAGATCTTTGCTTGATTTAGTGTCTTGCCTTGCTGTATATTGGTCTTGAAGAAGGCTCTCTTGAGCTTCAGCAAATAATACAGTAAACAGAATGGAATAAAATTGGCTTTTATCATAGAAGGGAGCTGGATTGTCAAAACTCTACAAGTCATTGTGTTATATGTCTTGGAAGTTGGATGGTGTGGTGTGAATGTCAATTTGGATATGGGTTGCAACTTATGGTTTCGGTTCTTCAGAGAACTTTGGAAGATTTGTGCATCCATGCAATCAGTCATGGTCATATCCGTGATTCGCGAATTGCTGCAATGCGAACTTTGATAGCATGTTTTATAATACGTAGCAGATCATGAGAATTCCAATGTGCCAAGTCCATTCCGATCATTGTCTATACTAGTTATTTGATCTGAGGTAAAAATTTAAGTGGTCCCTCGAACTAAGCTGGGGTACTTGAATTAGTCACAACTAACCTATTATGATGTTGATATTAACCTTCCTGAGGTGGCTCTCAATCTCCTATTCAAGGCCAGTAGCACAGATTGGCCGCCGCAGTTTATATTCAGATTCAAAACTGTGCCGTTCATATGCTTGATCAATGGTTGATATTCCAGCACCTCATGCAAGGAGAGAGCGTCAACAAGTCAATGATTTCACTCGGTGATCCATGCTCCATAAGTTTAACGGTCAACATAGAGTCCATACAAAACAGTGCAGAGGTTTAGAGCATGCCGATACTTTTGACAAGCTAGTTAAGTACTCCAGTACTAAGGAAAATCCACAAGATTGTGAGTGAAGCAATAATTTTATCGCGGCACGTGACTTGGTGTATGTGTCGCTAGTTTCTGCACTGGTACCTCGGCGATCGGTGTTGGAAAATACTAAATAAGCACCTAAGTAAAGACACCTAAGTGCTGTGAGAAACTACATGGGCTAAGACTGAGACAATGGATAATGTGATCCAGGAGGCATGATATTCCAGCACTAAGTCTGAGAGTAGACGCACTCCTGTGCAGCCTCAAATTGTAAGGTACAAGAAGACTCCTTCGAAAGTGAATCCTTGATTGTAAATCTTGTGACCCTGCATCACCAATTCTCGAAGTAGCAAGAAATAATATGTTGAGATATGTTCTCTGTAACCCCCAAAAATCACATGTAGTGTGCAATTAGAGCGTCTAGCGATGAATTATCTGAAGTATATTTATGATAAAAATAACAAACTTCAAATCTTAAAATACTTGTGTTTGATTTGCAATATCTTCAGCCGAGGATCAACCGAGGATTAAAATATTCTACATCAGATACTCTGCCACCATCATCGCAGTCATACAACGTGCTAGAAGAATGACAGAATTTACAAGTGGCCATTTAATAAGGATCGGAAGTTTACGGAATGCGAACTAAGAGGCTCCGATTCTTCACTTCCGCATTCACTTGGAGAATTGGCTTATCGACGGCATTGGAGTTGCCACAAACGACAGGACGAGTTCCAAACCAACCTTAGGCTAAGAATTTGGAAAAATCAGGCAGAGACAGGGTTGTTCATGGGACAAAAGGACCTGTCCGTCCGTCCGGTCCGCTCGTCCGTCCGTTAGGGGTCAGGGGAGGTCCGTTTGACCAGGACTTACGGTTGACCACCCAAATGGTGAAATGGGAGTTACCTTGGCCACCTAGGATGCCACGCGTCTGACATGTCACCAAATATTGTTGACTTGGGGGATGACGTGGCTAAGAGGAAGGGCGCCAACGCCTTGAGTGAGGGTGGCGCGAGCACGTGAGAGGGGGGGCGCGAGCGTCTTGGGAAGGGGGGGCGCGAGCGAGGGGGCGCGAGCGACTGGGAGGGGCGCGGGCGCCTGCGAGGGGGGGGCGCGAGCGCCTTTGATGGTGGGGGGGCGCGAGCGCCTGCGACGGCGGGGGGGGGGGGGGGGGGGGGGGCGCGAGCGCCTGCGATTGCAGGGGGGCGCGAGCAAGGGGTTTGGGGTGGGGGCGCGAGCGCCTGCGAAGGGGGGGCGCGAGCTGGGAACAAGAATCAACCACTGAAGGAAATTAAGACACTACTGAATTTTTCATAGTGACATAAATGAGAGAAGTTTCAATTCATGTCGAAACAAAATTACATTCAATAGCCTTAGCTAATGTTTTATGGACATTGACTAAGGTTAACATATAAGTATCTACGTATAAAATTTAGATATATATATATATATATATATATATATATATATATATATATATATATATATATATATATATTATATTTTTTTGTGTTTTTTTAAAATTATTTTGGAGACATATATATTATACTTTCTCTATATAACTTCTATATGTAATATGCTAATAGATGTATCACTTTTTTTTGTTTTTTTTGGCGGAGCGCCGCTCTGGATTCCTTCGAGTACCGGGCTTACCCAATGGTACTCTTACAACAATGTCTTCATCATCAGGTGCTTCTTCACGGCTATCTTCTGATGAGTAATATCCTTCTGAGGATTTCGACCCCTCGTCATCTCCATCTCCCCCCTGATTAGGCACATACTCCTCCACCGTGGATTGAATGTTGCGAATTTCGTGGTCAACTGTACCATCCACCACTGTGGTCACAATTCTTTTGATCTTCCGTCTTTTGGTCTTATCGGTGATTCCGTCCACATTCATTACGGGTAATCTACGTTTACCCAGAGCCACAGGTACAGACGGGGTAGTTCCAACAGTATATCCTGAAAAAAAAGGGCGAACGTTTGTTGGACCTTTCCGTGACCGTATCACTCCATGACGCGTCGTAGAAGGTCCAGCTGGTAGACTTCGTCCAGAAGAAGTGAGTGGAATGCTTGTATTCGGTGTTGGAGTTAATGAACCATGCCCAGTAGAAGTGTTTGAACGAGGTGGGGGGGGTCGACCCAACCCTGCAAGTACTGCTCCGATTGAAGGTGTACTCTTGGGCAGGGGTGTTTGAAACAATCGGCCAATAGGAATTTCATCTTCTTGTCCATTTCTGACTGTCTCTGATTGTTCATTTCTTGGAGGGCTTTCATCCAAACCTCCAGACCTGATTGTTTCCTCAACATTTACTGGCAGAGTGGCCTGGAGTTGTTCAACTTCTTCTCCTCCCTCAACGTCTTCTGGAATTGGAATTTGCTCTCCCATGTTGTTACCCCCTTCTTCATTGTCATTGTTCGAAACGCTACGAACGGGGTAAATGTCATCATTATTGCCACCATCGTCGCTTTGATGCTGAGTCATTTCGACTTCAAATTCATCGTCAATATCATCGTCTGCCCGATCGTATGCGACCTCGCCTCTAGCTTGTATTTCATTGACAACGTGGTGAGGCGAAGTAGCTGCCTCTTCATCAAATCCTGCCCAGTCAAAAACTCCATTCGGCTGGTTAACGGGTTCAGTGCGTGGCATGTCACCATCACCATTGTCCACGGGTAACTCTGGATACTCATCATCCATAGTAGCAGGAGTGTAATGAACTCCACCGTCATCACCATCGCCTTCATTAACTTCAAGTCCGTCGTGGAATCCTTCATCTCCATCATCATCACATACGTCTTCATCGTACATGGCTGGCACTTCTTCATCCGAGTCTTCGGAGAACGGTTGGTTCTCGTACCAAAGAACTGGATCCGCTCCACGTCGTTCTCGAAGGAGCTTACTGTTCGTATAAATGTACACCAAGTCCTCTGCCTTCTTCACGGCCAATCGGTTGCGAACCTTACTGTGAACAAAGGAATACATGCTCCAATTTCGCTCACATGATGATGCCGAGCATGTTAACGAAAGGATGCGCTTTGCTATCAACGGTAACGCATCGCCCCCAACCCGCTGCCACCATTGATGAGGTAGCATCTTAGTCTGTCGAATGTTTGGGGCCTCCAAAGGGCTGAATGGACCGGTGCGTTCCTCAAACTGTGTTAGCTCAAACAACACAGTATCGTGGTCCAGTTTAAGGCACTCACTCAAATGAATTAGCACTTGCAGGAGTGCACGCTTCGTAGCACTGTTAGTCAATAGCTCGTGGCTCTCCGGGAAAATGTAGGGATTCAAAATGGCGCCTGCGTAATGGAGATCTGTCAACATCATCTTCCATCTCTTCGTAAAATGTTTCTCAAAGCGATCTTCTATAGCGGGGTCTAGGAAAAAAGGATCACCCCGTAGACGGAACACATGCTTCTTCAAATTATTCATGGCCAACCATGCCCTCCCCATTGCCGGTGTTTGTCCATCAAATGTCTTCAAGGTCACAACAGCCGGCTTCATAACATGCACAAGATTCTCACAACGTAACCAAAATGTCTCATCGAGAATGGTACTCCGTACTTGACATGCTAAGGTGTGAGCTCGATACCCGTTTGACCGATTGAATAAAGTACCCACATATTCGTCCCATTTCGGACTGGCTACCACCTGGATTAGTGCCTCCCTCAGTTCAAGCAATCGAACAATCATCAAGTACGAGCATCCAAATCTTGTCTCCGCTGGTAACAACAGAGACAACTTCGGGCTGAATTGGCGAAACAAAGCCATGGTGACATGACGGCGACGTATAAAATTTGGTATGCGTTTTGCCAAGGCAATCAGCTCTTTGAAGGTTGCTTCCTTCCCCCAATCTTCTAGTAAGAGGTCCATGATGTGAGCTGCACAACCTTGCTTGTAAATGTGAGGATAAGCTTCAACCACCTGGTCCATGGCTCCCAACATCGCACTAGCATTGTCGGAGCAAATCTGTACCACATTCTGCGGTCCAACTTCTTTGATGTACTCTTTCAATTTCCCAGCTATGTATGCCTTTGATTTCTTGTACCCCGTTGTATCAATGGAACCCAGGAATATATCTCCTGCTGGACACACAAGCATGACATTCATCAACGGCCGATGAACAACGTTGTCCCATCCATCCGAGCAAATAGTTGCCCCGTACAAGCTAATACACTGCTTCGTTTTCTCCTCTATTCTCAACTTGAGAAGCTGCTTTGTTGGCTGGATGTGCTTGGTTCGCATTGCGTTGTATGCTGGTGGACGGTAGACAAAACCCGCTTTCGATGTTGCCTCCACAGCAGCGATAAAAGATGGATGCCTAACCACATTGAAAGGCACATTCGCTTCATAAAAATAGGACGCCCATTTCTCATCCAATTCATTGCGCATCCCAATCTGATAGGCCTCGGTAAAACTTTGTTGCCGCATAGATCTTGGTGTACATGAATCGCCTCTGCTTATAGGCGGAGTTGACTGAGACGGTTGAACTTGGGAAATCCTCTCCTCTTGGACCTCCTCCGTTCTCTGAGGCACTTCCGTAGATTGCTCAGCAGGCATAGACTGGCTAGAACATGGTGCCAAGTGTGCCAAGTGTGCCTCGCCATCACCACCATCAGTGCCGTATATCTCCGCATGTGTCATTCTTTTTGGTATTACATTACCACAATTGGCAAAGCGCCTAAATACGGCGGCGGGGGCCTTGGTACAATGACTCTTGCTTGAACCTTCACCCCATCCATAGTGCTTGAAAGCTCTTTGTCGTTTATAACGAAAGGTGAAATTGCACCACACACATTTCACATGGTCCTTATCAATGAACGTCCACCACGGAGCCCACTCAGCCGTCGACTGACGCTGTTGACCTGCCATTCTCCGTGTCTCTGAAAAAGTACAATGATCTCCTGTCTGCAAGTGTTAGTATGACACATGTGAGAAAAAAATGGTATGTGTAGACATCAACCACAGGCCAATGTGATGCACATAGTCTCAAGCAAGGAGCCCACAAGGAGTTCCGGGACTAGAGGCCATGATTTCAAATGATATTGGGCTTGGGCTAAGTTGGTGGCATTTATACTTGTGAGGGGGGGCGCGAGTTTCTCCAGGCGGGGGGGCGCGAGCGTGTGCAGGGGCGCGAGTTTCTCCAGGTGGGGGGGCGCGAGCTTCTCTTTCCAGGGGGGGGGCGCGAGCTTTTCCAGGGGGGGGCGCGAGCTTCTCCAGGGGGGGCGCGAGCTTCTCCAGGGGGGCGCGAGCTTCTCCAACAGGGGGGGCGCGAGCTTCTCCGAGGGGGGGGGCGCGAGCTTCTCCAAGGGGGGGGGGGCGCGAGCTTCTCCAAGGGGGGGGCGCGAGCTTTTTCAAGGGGGGGGCGCAACCTACTGCAAAGGGGGCGCGAGCTTCTCAGAGGGGGGGCGCGAGCTTCTGGAAGGGGGGGGGGCGCGAGCTTCCAGAGGGGGGGGCGCGAGCGGGTTCAGGGGGGAGGCACCCTTGTACGAGGGGCAGTCCCGGTGAATGGGCCATACAGTTTTTTCATTTTTTTTTAAAAAACAATTTTTCATTCCATTACAAAACCAACAATACCATTTCATGTTCCACCAAGGCATGTATACGCCGAAAAAACGATTTATTAAAATATTCGAAATGTGCAAACAAGGCCACATAGGCAATCAAAATGTTCCAAACGTAATTCACTATGGAACTACAATGTGTATCTAAAACAACCATTGGGAGCTTGGAAGTTGTAAGGGGGGCTCATCAAATCATTCACAACTTTTGCAAGTGAAAGCCTCTTTGTAGGATCTTCGTTAAGCAAGCCATCCAACTTTGATGAGAATACAATCTTTGAGATTGAATCCTTGAAGAGTTCTGGGCAATCTTCTTCTCTCCATATCTTCTTTGCCAAATGGCCTACCGAAAATGCATCAGATAGCGTCGTACATGGATGCATCCTCTTCATGCGCTCCAAATTCCGTTCCTCATCATCTTTTTTGCCATATAAAAAGAACAACTCCGGTGCAACTCCTACCCTCCTCTCCTTTACTTGTACAAGTTCATCGGGGTCCATCACACCATAAGGGGAGGCCTTGTTCTCAATGACTCTGCTTGCCACACCCCAATCGCACACACCAATATATACTTTATTCTTGTCATGAGGTGGAAAGTGGAGTAGAATGTTGGATGGCGTTAAGTCGTTGTGGAGGATTTCAGCCTTATGGACTATGTCCATAACGTAGATGAGACTCCACGCCAACATTCCCCGATTCTTTCGGTAGGCAACAATTCTTTGGCACTCTTCCATGGGCATATCCCTCGACTTCAAAATTTCTTTGTAATCTATTGCCTCGGATGCCTTCTCATTTATCTTGAGGAAGTTGCGGAGGCAATCTCCATTCCACCACAGGGTATAAGCTTCCATGGTCTTAGCGTGAATGGCCCAAAATTTTATCACACCCGGATGCTCTACGGGGTTAACCGTGGCCTCAATCGCCCGTTCCTCTCGCTTCTTCACTTCGGTTTTAGCCTTGGAAAGTTTTCCCGCAAATTCTATGTGAATTGGAATTTTCTTCATATTGGCTATTCGCACTTTTCGCACTTTGCCATACCCCCCCTCGGCATTGAAGCCAGATAATGGCACAACCTTGGCCGTAACCGGAATCCATATCAATGCACCATACATGTGTGCTTCCAATGCTGAGTTCAATGCTTGCTCATTCCAAGGCATAATCTTTGTTTTCCCCTTAGAACATCTCTGACATGCCTCCTGAACCGTTGTCAGTTTTTGAATAAACACTTTGTCTTGGTTGCTCCATTCTTCGCCTTGTGGTTTCTTGACATGTGATTCAAACACATGAATGACATTTGTCGTAGCACTACTCACTTGTTGTGTCAACCACTTCGGGCTGTGAAAATACTTCGTCTTGCAATCCATGTACATCTCTGATCCTTCCAATGCGCTCCAAAATTCCCTTTCCAAATCACGTTGGAGGTTGTAGATACCATTCTCTCCGTGATCAAGGTACATTGCCTTCAACATTCGTATGGTACGGGCCTTGTAGTACTCGACGGCCACCTTCCTGATGAAATGCGTATACTCCAATGGTGGATAACCGTCATCCTTCTCGTGCGCTGGTATACTCTTCTTCTTTTTACCCTTCGAGCTAGATGAAGGAGTAGAACCACTAGAACCATGAGGTGTTACGCAACTCATAGGGTCCACCGCATCTGGAGCATCCAAGTCCACATACATAGGCCGCTTGCCGGAGCCTTGTCTAGAAGACATCGCAAAGTAAATCCCTGAAAAAAAAATTCAACAACTTCCCCCCCCCCGCCCCAATGAAGACTTCCCACATAAGCAGTTCCAAGCAAGGCGTGTTTTCACACGTCAGGACAAGGAGCCGCAGTGGGAAGGAGTGAGGGGGGCGAGAGCTTCTCCCCACCTTATATAGTCCCCACGGACCCGCTCGCGCCCCCCCCCCCTGAACCCGCTCGCGCCCCCCTGTACCCGCTCGCGCCCCCCTATACCCGTTCGCGCCCCCCCCCTGTACCCGCTCGCGCCCCCCCACCCGCTCGCGCCCCTGTACCCGCTCGCGCCCATACCCGTCCGCGCCCCCCCCAACCCGTTCGCGCCCCCTCATACACGCTCGCGCCCCCCCCCTTCCATTTGTTTTCGATCTCATTTTTTATTTTCTATTTCTCTTCTGGAAATAGTGAAATCTCTACACTACTTTCTAAGAGAAAAAAATAAAATAAAACAAATTAAAAAATACAAAGTATTGGGATTTTATACTTGCACAACCTCTCATGCAGCTCTAGCCTCTCTTCCACTCCATGCTATTGATGTAATTGTAAAACGTCTATCTCCCAAACCAATTGCGTCGATCCCTTATTTATGATTCTTTATAATATGTTAGAGCATTGTAGGATCCGTATGTACAATGCATTATATTTTTTATGTTATTAAACTGTAATCCTACGTATTTCCACACCATGCTATTCTTTTTATTTTATTCCTTTTATCTCTTCCACTCCATGCTATTGATTTAATTTTATTCCGTTTATATGCCAAACCAATTGCATTGAGCCCTTCTTTATGATTCTTTATATTTTTAATTATATGTTAGAGCATTGTAGGATCCATATGTTCAATGCATTATATTTTTTATTTTTGTAAACTCTAATCGAACTCTCTTCCACACCATGCTATTCTTTTTATTTTAATCCCTTTATCTCTTCCACTCCATGCTATTGATTTAATTTTATTCCGTTTATATGCCAAACCAATTGCATCGAGCCCTTCTTTATGATTCTTTATATTTTTAATTATATGTTAGAGCATTGTAGGATCCATATGTTCAATGCATTATATTTTTTATTTTTGTAAACTCTAATCGAACTCTCTTCCACACCATGCTATTCTTTTTATTTTATTCCCTTTATCTCTTCCACTCCATGCTATTGATTTAATTTTTTCCGTTTATATGCCAAACCAATTGCATCGAGCCCTTCTTTATGATTCTTTATATTTTTAATTATATGTTAGAGCATTGTAGGATCCATATGTTCAATGCATTATATTTTTTATTTTTGTAAACTCTAATCGAACTCTCTTCCACACCATGCTATTCTTTTTATTTTAATCCCTTTATCTCTTCCACTCCATGCTATTGATTTAATTTTATTCCGTTTATATGCCGAACCAATTGCATCGAGCCCTTCTTTATGATTCTTTATATTTTTAATTATATGTTAGAGCATTGTAGGATCCATATGTTCAATGCATTATATTTTTTATTTTTGTAAACTCTAATCGAACTCTCTTCCACACCATGCTATTCTTTTTATTTTATTCCCTTTATCTCTTCCACTCCATGCTATTGATTTTATTTTTTCCGTTTATATGCCAAACCAATTGCATCGAGCCCTTCTTTATGATTCTTTATATTTTTAATTATATGTTAGAGCATTGTAGGATGCATATGTTCAATGCATTATATTTTTTATTTTTTTAAACTCTAATCGAACTCTCTTCCACACCATGCTATTCTTTTTATTTTATTCCTTTTATCTCTTCCACTCTATGCTATTGATTTAATTTTATTCCGTTTATATGCCAAACCAATTGCATCGAGCCCTTCTTTATGATTCTTTATATTTTTAATTATATGTTAGAGCATTGTAGGATGCATATGTTCAATGCATTATATTTTTTATTTTTGTAAACTCTAATCGAACTCTCTTCCACACCATGCTATTCTTTTTATTTTAATCCCTTTATCTCTTCCACTCCATGCTATTGATTTAATTTTATTCCGTTTATATGCCGAACCAATTGCATCGAGCCCTTCTTTATGATTCTTTATATTTTTAATTATATGTTAGAGCATTGTAGGATCCATATGTTCAATGCATTATATTTTTTATTTTTGTAAACTCTAATCGAACTCTCTTCCACACCATGCTATTCTTTTTATTTTATTCCCTTTATCTCTTCCACTCCATGCTATTGATTTTATTTTTTCCGTTTATATGCCAAACCAATTGCATCGAGCCCTTCTTTATGATTTTTTTTTTTTTATTATATGTTAGAGCATTGTAGGATCCATATGTTCAATGCATTATATTTTTTATTTTTTTAAACTCTAATCGAACTCTCTTCCACACCATGCTATTCTTTTTATTTTATTCTAATATTAATACACTAATTTTCTTGTAGTCAACATTATATTATTCATGGTGCATTAGATCAGTATTCCGTTATGGGATATTTCAGTTTCTAACCACCATGACATTTATTCATCTTGATAACTTCTTTCATCCCATGTTATTCATCCCTTTTTATCCCGAGTCCCTTATTATAGTCATGATTGTTTTTCTATAATTTGATTTCTCATCCCCAAATTATTCAAATCAGTATTCCTTATTTTCATATCCCATTTTAATTTTTAATTTTTAATTTTATTTTAGAGAGAAATGGTGAAAAAATCCATTGCTTTTGTTTTTATTATTGTCTTCCAACCTTCTTCAATGGTACTCCTAAGGAAATGAGAGTTTGTTTTAAGGGGGGACCCTCTCGCGCCCCCCCTTGATCCCGCTCGCGCCCCCCCATACCCGCTTGCGCACCTCCCCTGAACCCGCTCGCGCCCCCCCCCCCCATACCCGCTCGCGCCCCCTGCCTCGCTCGCGCCCCCCCCCCCCCCCCCCCCCCCCCCCCCCCCCCCCGACTATATAAGTGAAGGGGGCGCCCTCCCCCCCCCACTTTTTTTAGCTCCACTTTGGCACTCAGGCCTTGAACTACCTCACGGTGGCTTATTGCTGAGTACTTGGGTGGGGTCTACAGTATTTTGACAACGCCACGTACCAGCTTTCAGCCTTATTTTGTACGCTCATCCGGGAATTCGGGCCCTAAACTACCTCATGGTGGCTTATTGCTGAATACTTGGGTGGGCCACAAAGTATAGTTACAATACCATAATCAACCACGGAGGAAAATTTTAAAATCAATTGGGGGAAGTTTTGAGGAGTTGGTGTGTTTTTTAACACAGAAAACTTTACCAGTACACCACGATGGAGGGAAACCCAGATCCGGCGGAGGAAAGGCCACTCACCAAGGCCGAAAAGAAGAAAATCAGAGATCGTGAACGGAAGCGTGGTGGCAAGAAGATGAAGAAGCGGCTCCATGTGCTGAACAACCCCACAAAGTTGGCATTTAGAGGTTGGCAAGATGAGCCGGAACTGTGGAAATATTCCACATGCGAGGAATTCATTGAGTGGTGCCACATCACAAAAATATTTCCACATGATCGGCACAGAAAACTCAGGATCTCAGACAAGGCTAACCTCTATTATTGCTTGAATGCGGAGTTTGTTGAACGTTCTATACAAGTTTACCAGCATCTATACAAGCAACGATGTGTTGAACGCAATGAAGTACCATTGTTCATTTGCAGAATGGTGTATGCTGAGGTGGTGCTTCACAAAGTGGTGGATTGGTCCACCATCAAATCCACGCCGAGTGTTAGGGCGCCGACAGAGCGTGACATTCCCAAACAAAGGAAATACGCAGATGGTGGCCTGGGGAAAAAAATGAAGGAAAAAACACAAGTGCGGGAGCCTGATACAGCAGAGTCTGAACCAGATTCTGATTCCGATGGTCGTCGTGGAGAACGTCCACCACGTAGAATTGCAGCATCAGCAAATATGGCTGTAGAGCCTCCAATGAACCATCCAGCGGACGTCATAGAACCTCACGACGATGCGAACAACATCTTCATGGAAAACGATCCAAATACGGCAGCTAATTTGGACGTGGTCGGAACTGAACCTACGATGGTTCTTGGCATGCCGGTTCTAGTTAGAAATGACCAGTCTAACCAGACCGAGGAGGTCGGGGAGTTACAATTACAGCTAATAGAAAAGGATGGCTTCATTGCAGAGTTACAAGAGACCATCCGAAAACTACGATTGGAATCAGCAGCAAAAGATGCAATAATATCAGATTTGCGCAATCAATTGCAAGAACGAGAAAGACCTCAGTCTTCTCAAGCCAATGATATACCTGTAGTTCAAGATCCAATGTTGGTGGATGAATCTTACATCAACAACACGGTTGATGTTGCAACGGCCGGTGTGTTGGAGAATATTTCCACTCCAGCAAAACGACGACGAGTTGGAGTGATATTGCCTCCACCAGCCCCATACCCGCGACCCTATGTGGACATCGATGGACCATTAAGTCAAGATTCCTTGTCATTTCCACCCGATGCTCTAACGGGAGAAGTGGAGACATTGAAGAGAGCCAATAATGATTTGCGGCTCCTTGTTTCTAAGTTTGCTAAAGCATACTACGAGTGGAAAGTGGCAACCATTCTCAGCGTTGATCGCGGTCGCCAAATTGCATTAGAGTTCAAGAAGATCGACGAATCGTACTTGCAACACAACAAACGAAGGAATTTTGGCCTCACTTCATGGACTAACGCAGATGATATGTATCCAGATACCATGGCAAAGCAAGAATCGAATCCTGAACTCATAGATTGGGCCAAGTTGAATTTCGATGTGAAGAACGCAACTTCGTGCCATGATCTTCAAATGAAGGAAGGAGTTAATAGCAGAAAGCTTTGGCCAAATCCTCAACCGTGGGTGATGGATGGTTCAAAAGAATGCCCTGTGTGTATAAATCCATTTGGTCCTGAGGGTGGATGGGCAGTTGGATCATGTACCCACATGTTCCATCCTATGTGTTTAATTAACATTTTTTTGGTAAGAAGATTTTGCCCGGTGTGCAAATCCCCGTTCCATGAACGCTTGTACGAGGTTTTTGGACTCACTCCATACATGCCACCAAGCCATGAGAAAAATCCCGAAAACACACCAGGTGAACAGTACCGCAGCGTGTGGGGGGAAGATTTGATTTGGAGTTGGCGGGCCCAGACTCACTCGGTCTTCAAGAGCAATGTAAGTGACGAGTTGGGATGGGAGGATGACCCCAATCAGATTGTGAGGGTGGCAAAGAAGATAATTGGATCAAAGAAGGAGGACCAAGGGAAACGAAATTTCTTCTATCAGACTTTGAATGGATACTGGGATCCGAAGCATAGGAAGTTCCAACTTGGTAATCACCCAAAAGGCCTCATATGGAACAAGGACGGGGAATTGGTTACAGACCTCGAAGGTCAATTCATGTCTTTGACCGCCCGTGATGCAGTCCAAATGTCTCTTTCGGAGTGGAAGTTAATTTTCAAACATGAGGCTGTTGACTTTCTTCTGGAGGAACACTCTCCACAGACATTGCGTACATTGAGAGAATTGAGGAACTCGCAAATTTTGCGTTCTCTCAGTGAAAGTGATGGCCCATTCCGGCGAACACGGACGAGAGCCAGGCGCAGCTTGACGCTGGACGATGGAGCGGGACCAAGTGGCACAGCGGGAGTAGATGCAGATGAATAGGAATAGTTACAACTTAGTACTAAGTGACTAGTTTTCATATACTACAGTTTTTGTAATGTTTTGGTTTGAATTGGTAATGAAATGCTTTTACTTTCATAAATGTATACAACTTTGCAAAGTCCATGTATTTTGGCTCACGAGTATCTCATTTTTTCTATGCTGAATTTACACTTTTGTCATTGCGCTTAGCCCCAATATATTATTCTGATGAAAATGTTAGGTTTTTTTGCATTGTCAAAAATTTACTATCTACCTGAACCCCCCTGAACCCGCTCGCGCCCATTCCCCCTGAACCCGCTCGCGCCCCCCCCTGAACCCGCTCGCGCCCCCCCTGAACCCGCTCGCGCCCCCCCCTGAACCCGCTCGCGCCCCCTCCCTGAACCCGCTCGCGCCCCCCCCCCCCTGAACCCGCTCGCGCCCCCCTGAACCCGCTCGCGCCCCCCCTGTACCCGCTCTCGCCCCCTACACATGCTGGCACCCCTTTTGCATATGTGGAATTCCCCGTCATCGTTCGTTGTCCATGTCATCAATATGTTTCCCCTATAGGTAAGTTGTAAAAAAAAAAAACTAACTTAGTAATTTTCCTCCTCCCCTCAATGTCCGAGTATGTCCGGGGACCGACCGGTCCGTCCGTCCGTCCGTCCGTCTATGTCCGGAAATTTTGCCCATGTCCGTCCGAATAGACAACCCTGGGCAGAGAAAAGAAAAGTTACTGATTCCACAGGAAATTGCAGAATCAAATAAAAAATCGTCCACATGAACCATGATGCATATGAGTCATATACAGTAGACTGAGACTAGATTTTGGAACACAAATTGCAAGTAACTGAAGGTATTAATCGAAACTTGAACGGTGAACACTAGAGGCCGTGT
The DNA here is from genome assembly GCA_014871385.1 of Ceratodon purpureus. NCBI lineage: Eukaryota > Viridiplantae > Streptophyta > Bryopsida > Pseudoditrichales > Ditrichaceae > Ceratodon > Ceratodon purpureus. Next base: position 7,918,456 of record CM026423.1, read on the forward strand.
GCTCAAATTGAATCCCTTGCTACAGTTCTTCCGAGTGAACTTCACATTCGTCTTCAGATTATACATTCCTCATGCATCATTGGCCTAGGCCACAGCACTGGCATCACCAGTCTAAATTAATATAAAATCTTTGGTTGAAACGAGTGTCAAAATCGATACCAGGGTATCCATAAAATTTCAGTCTGGCATATGAAAAGATGATGAATTATATCCACTTAATTTAGCTCTGAGGTTCAAGTTTAATGAACACATATTGCCATATTCATTAAAATGGCCAATCTTATTATATTTTTGTTACACTATTTAAATAAGGAGAGAAAATAAATTGAAATCACACTATTTGAGCGGCCAATGTAATCAAGATTGACCAATTTAATGAATAATATTATGGCGTGACATGCAATACTCAGAAAGAGAAATTGGACACAAGCTGAAGCTTGTAGCCTTGTGGATTCATATAATGTTCACCGAAAACCAAAGCCATAGTTGATTGGACAGGGTTGCATTGCCCGGGTTATAGTAAGTACTAAGGTAGACGAACTCATATCAAACCAGATGATCCTCGTAATCGATTAGTAGACTTCTCCATTTTAGAAAAGTTTCAAATTCAAAATCTAGAAAGATCTTCCTAGATCTTTGTGCGATTCTAAAGCATCATTGATTCATTCGTCACTTGGTGGAAAGGAAATCGTATGGAAATATTTGTTAGGGGTTTTGAACTTTTGATCCAATGTACCATGATCAAGTTTTGGTGTCATGGTGGTCGGTTTTACAGTAGCCTACATGTCCAACATGTTTGAATTCAAGTTTTCACTTCAAATAATTGTAACTATTTCAAAATTGGAAATAAACTTCAAACAAATATGCTAAAATCCTCAAGTGATTGGTTTTAGGTTGGTCTACTTAAGTACTAGCGGGTTAGAACCAGGGTTGTTCATGGGACATAAGGACTGGACCGTCCGTCCAATCCGCTCGTCCGTCCGTTAAGGGTCATGTCCGGTCCATAAGAGAATATTCAAGCATATTCAAGCATATTCGAGCATATTTGAGAAAAAATTAGGAATATTCATAGAATATGTCCGATTTTCACCCCGGACCGACCGGTCCGTCCGTCCGTCTGTCCGTCCGTGTCCGGAAATTTTGCCCATGTCCGTCCATTATGACAACCCTGGTTAGAACTAACATGGAAGTTTTATTTAACTCTCGTATGATTCGAAGCTATAGTGGGGTGGAAATAGTAGTCACGCATTGAGATTTAATGGTAGTTTCAAATCTTGATATTTTTATTTTATTTTTGTTAACATTTTAGACTAATATTGTAGTGATGAAAATATGATAGAGGTGGACTCTTTGGTTTAACAAAAAATTATGAAGTTACTACAGATAGAATATTCTTGTTATAGTCTTATAGAAGACTTACTTTGGTACAAAGTCACAAGTATAATAAAATATAAATGCACTCATTTCAACATATCATTTTTTACAACCTGTTTTCAATAATTTTGTAAGGATATATTTACATGTTGATCTCATCATTTCTATTTTTAACTAACAATAAATATAATATCACTATTCAAATAATATGTATAGATGTAGAAACAAAAAAATAATGATTTTGCTACTTTATTTAAGTATATCAATTTTTTACTCTTCATGAATTCCTTCTTTTTACTCTTCATGAATTCCTTCTTTTTACTCTTCATGAATTCCTTCTTTTTACTCTTCAACAATTGGCTGTGGAAAAGCAATTCTTAAGAAAATAAATCTTTTCATGTAACACATTTGATTCTTCCCAAAAAAGACTAAAACACTTCCAAGAGAATTGTACCATGGAACTGCCCTCCATGCAAGAGAATTGTCTCAACTTCTCACTCATAACCATAACATGATGATTTACACTAATTTCTGCTTTGAAAATGGATGACGACGCCGTCAAACAAAAGATTCATCACAGCAATATCACTGTAATATTTATCCTCTTCGGCAGAAACGTAACGCAAATTATCGCAGTCACACACCAAAGCCTTCAAGCACAAAGGCGTCAAGAATCAACGCCTGCTCGAACACAAGCAGCGAAGTTGTCGACATGAATTTGCATAACTATTCACGCTCATACAATTTCATACCATTGCACTCAAAACATAATTCCTTCATTTCTGGAAACGAGTCACGACTGCTTGACGAAACCGAAATTGCAACAGCACGCCGGAATGAACTTTAGTGGTCACTAATATTCATATAAAACATGAACGATGGACAAATCCAAAACATGTATGAAAAGCTCAACAGACTTTGCAATATTGTAAAAAAATATATGTACAGGGCCGACAAAATGTCGATAGATATAACCCGAAGGGTGTTCTTGCGTTCGAGCAGTGCTAAATTAACGTGGGTTACTACTAAATTGTTGTGAGTATCAGAGCCAGTTCGTAGCTATGCTGCGATGAAACGATCCGCATCACTGTTAACTTGTTTCTTTGGATCCAGAAGTGCTATATATACAAGGCTGAGATATTATACTTCAACCCCTTGCGGCTTTGGTCTTTTTTCTCATCTTCATCTCAAAGTGACGGTGTTCGATTGAAACCAACTTGTTCTTCTTCTTTAGCTGTTGCAGCTTGTAATTCAGCCTCTTGTGCACACTCTTCTCCTCCTTCTTCCGTGGCGGCATCCTTGACCTGGGACGATAGATGAACTCCATGGCGGAAGGCTCTGGAATTGCCACAAACTTCCTCTCGTTTGGTTTGGTTGGTTTGGCTTCCTTTGTAGCCATCATGCACTGGTAGTGAAGTTCACCTACAGGGGAGAATGCAAGAAAGAAAGTATGGAAGAGAGAAACTGAACGTAGCAAAGATTGTTTGAAGGATTCCTGGAAGGAGGAAGAGGGATCGGATAATGAGAGAGCGTGAGAGAGCGTGAGAGAGCTCAGAGAGAAAGTGGTGAGACCAAGATGGTGGAATGGGAGTGTTTAAATACTATTTGAGTAGAACTATGTTGAGTGTGGGCCACGGCACCCTTAATCTAGAGAGTTCTTCAAGTAATTTCAGATACGCGCAAGCGGAGAAAACTTCGTGAACTCAACATACATGAGTGCCGAGCGGTAACAGGGCCGGCCGGCTTCGAGACACTTCCTCCTTGACACGAACTGAAGCTCAGCTTTCCAGAGGTGGGAGACTAGATTTTGGAACACGAATTGCAAGTAACTGAAGGTATTAATTGAAACTTGAACGGTGAACACTAGAGGCCGTATGCTCAAATTGAATCCCTTGCTACAGTTCTTCCGAGTGAACTTCACATTCGTCTTCAGATTATACATTCCTCATGCATCATTAGCCTAGGCCACAGCGCTGGCATCACCAGTCCGAGTGAACATAAATTAACATAAAATCTTTGATCGAAACGAGTGTCAAAAATTCAAAATCCATACCAGGATATTCCATAAAATTTCAGTCTGGCATATGAAAAGATGATGAATTATATCCACTTAATTTAGCTCTGAGGTTCAAGTTTAATGAACACATATTGCCATATTCATTAAAATGGCCAATCTTATTATATTTTTGTTACACTATTTAAATAAAGAGAGCAAAGAAATTGAAATCACACTATTTGAGCGGCCAATGTAATCAAGATTGACTAATTTAATGAATAACATTATGGCGTGACATGCAATACTCAAAAAGAGAAAATGGACGTGCAGCTTGTAGCCTTGTAGATTCATATAATGTTCACAGAAAACCAAAGCCATGGTTGATTGCATAGAATTGCATTGCACGAGTTACAGTAAGTACTAAGGTAGACAAACTCATATCTGACCAAATCATCCTAGTAACCGATTAGTAGACTTCTCCATTTCAGAGAAGTTTCAAATTCAATATCTAGAAAGACCTTCCTAGATCTTTGTGCCATTCTTAAGCATGATTGGTGGAAAGGAAATCGTATGGGAATATTCGTTTGGGGTTTTGATCTAGTGTACCATGATCAAGATTTGGTGTACGTCATGGTGGTTGGTTTTACAGTAGCCTATATGTCCACCATGTATGAATTCAAGTTTTCACTTCAAATAATTGTAACTATTTCAATATTGGAAATAATTTAATAAACCTCAAATACATATACTATAGTCCTCAAGTGATTGGTTTAGATTAGTCTAATTAAGTACTAGGAGGTTAGAACTAACATGGAACTTTATTTAACTCTTGTATGATTCGAAGCTATAGTCGGGTAGAAATAGTAGTCACGCATTGAGGTTTAATGGTAGTTTCAGATTTTGATATTTTAATTTTATTTTTGTTAATATTTTAGACTAATATTGTAGTGATGAAAATATAATAGAGGTGAATTCTTTGGTTTAACAAAAAGGCATAAAGTTAATGTAGATAGAATATCCTTGTTATAGATTCAGTACTTTGGTGCAAAGTCGGAAGTATAATAAAATATAAATGCACTCATTTAAACAAACTATTCTTACAACTTTTTTTCAATAATTTTGTAAGGATATATTTACATGTTGATCTCATCATTTCTATTTTTAAGTAACAAAAAATAAAATATCTCTAATAACTATTTAAATAATATGTTTGGATGTAAAAACAAAAAAATAATGAATTTACTACTTTATTTAAATATATCATTTTGATTACTAATAACTATTCATGAATTCTTTCTTTTTACTCTTCAACAATTGGTTATAGAAATACAATTCTTATAAAAAAATAAAATAAATAAAATAAAAAAACTTTACATGTAACACATTTGATTCTTCCCAAAAAAGACTAAAACACTTCCAAGAGAATTGTACCATGGAACTGCCCTCCATGCAAGAGAATTGTCTCAACTTCTCACTCATAACCATAACATGATGATTTACACTAATCTCTGCTTTGAAAATGGAAGACGACGCCGTCAAAGAAAAGATTCATCATAGCAATATCACTGTAATTATCCTCTTCAGCAGAAACGTAACGCAAATTATCGCAGTCCCAATCCAAAGCCTTCAAGCACAAAGGAGTCAAGAATCAACGCCTGCTCGAACACAAGCAGCGAAGTTGTCGACATGAATTTGCATATTCACCATTCACGCTCATACTAATGCACTCAAAATATAATTCCTTCATTTCTGGAAACGACTGCTTGACGAGACCGAAATTGCAACAGCAAGCCGGAATGAACTTTACCACTAATATTCATATAAAACATGAACGATGGACCAATCCGAAACATGTATGAAAAGCTCAACAGACTTTGCAATATTGTAAAAAAATATATACAGGGCCGACAAAATGTCGATAGGTATAACCCGAAGGGTGTTCCTGCATTCGAGCAGTGCTAAATTAACGTGGGTACTTATAAACTGTTGTGAGTATCAGAGCCAGTTCGTAGCCATGCTGCGCTGAAACGATCCGCATCACTGTTAACTTGTTTCTTTGGATCCAGAAGTGCTATATACACAAGGCTGAGATATTATACTTCAACCCCTTGCGGCTTTGGTCTTTTTTCTCATCTTCATCTCAGAGTGACGGTGTTCGATTGAAACCAACTTGTTCTTCTTCTTTAGCTGTTGCAGCTTGTAATTCAGCCTCTTGTGCACACTCTTCTCCTCCTTCTTCCGTGGCGGCATCCTTGACCTGGGGCGATAGATGAACTCCATGGCAGAAGGCTCTGGAATGGCTACAAACTTCCTCTCGTTTGGTTTGGTTGGTTTGGCTTCCTTTGTAGCCATCATGCACTGGTAGTGAAGTTCACCTACAGGGGAGTATGCAAGAAAGAAAGTATGGAAGAGAGAAACTGAACGTAGCAAAGATTGTTTGAAGGATTCCTGGAAGGAGGAAGAGGGATCGGATAATGAGAGAGCGTGAGAGAGCGTGAGAGAGCTCAGAGAGAAACTGGTGAGACCAAGATGGTGGAATGGGAGTGTTTAAATACTATTTGAGTAGAACTATGTTGAGTGTGGGCCACGGCACCCTTAATCTAGAGATTTCTTCAAGTAATTTCAGATACGCGCAAGCGGAGAAAGCTTCGTGAACTCAACATACATGAGTGCCGAGCGGTAACAGGGCCGGCCGGCTTCGAGACACTTCCTCCTTGACACGAACTGAAGCTCAGCTTTCCAGAGAGTGGGAGAAAAACCTAACCTACGTTTGCGAACGAGCTGCAGACACTGACCATCACCCGGGAGTTAAGCAGGATTGACAGGATCAGACGACTTAGTGCAATTGGAGATCAGGATTCTTCACATGTCTTATTGTATGCAGGGTACAAGCTGTTTCCTGATTTCCGGGGTAAGTCTGGTACGTTTGTGGTCGTCGGGCCGTACTACAATGTGAAATATATATTAAAGGTTTTGTTAGATTTAATTTACTTGAGAACATTGGAGAGTCTACTGATCAGTACATCATGCTAATATATGGAGAGACGTTTTTCAATGCAAAACCCGACGTATTTTTATGTGCCACGCACCTTGGTGTTCAGTTTGGCGAGATTGGTTATAAAGGCGACATTTACTTCTACCACCTAAAAAGATTATCAGTCACTTATAAAGAGTATGGCAGTATTCAAGCTGAAAATTTACATCTAACAGTTGCGGCTCAAGAATGTCATTAAAATATAGTAAGACCTTAGTAATGCCCATGAATGACGGTTTGATATTAAGACGACACTGGCATAATATACATAATACACATAATATACATTCATAATACCTGCGACTGTAACAGGATTCCTTGTGCAAAAGTTAGTCCTCACATGCATTTACGTTTTAGAAATCTTGGCATTTGATGCGGGGATCATGGAATCCAAAGGAACCATGTTTGGATCACGTTATGATTCATTGATATAGTTGGGCGAAATTCCTTTGTGTAAATCCATATGTGTGCATCGAGCATCGTAGAATATGTCCAGTTCACTAGTTTAAACAATGCTAATGAGGAACCAACATAGCAAGGAACATCATATAATTGTGTTCAAGTGGAGAGGCATGTGCGACTGAGTCCGCAAGAGAATCGCAGCTGTTGATGATCCGGTTCTAGAATATGCCTACACCTTTGATAATCACAACGGCTTACGATATATTTCACAGATTTGAGCATGAAGAATGAATCTTACTCCAGGAATAAAACTCTCTGCAAGTGTACAGCTAGCTAGTTCCTGCACCTGGTTTCGTGAAGTACGATCTCGGAAAAGTCTCAAGCAGTGGACCGTTCATTGTGGAAAACTTTGGACTCGGATTGGGACAACGCGCAATGTGGTCCAGGAGGCATGTTCCGGCACCACTGTGATCACCTTTCAAGCTGCAACTTGGAGACTCCTTCAAAGAGGTGGAGTCGATGAGTCAGACTCATCTGCAAGGCCGGTGGCTATAGCTGTCGAGTGAGGGCGACACCACTTTAGTAGATGGCTAATTGTGAGGCCATCACACGGTACAAGCCTGTGAACACTAACGAGCAAAGAGTGCTGAAGATCAGTCCGGTACGTGGCAAATTTTTCTGGAGGAACCAGCACAGGAAAGGACCTGACCGAGGTGAGTCGACTTAATTGGAAAAACTCAAGTTGAGTAAGAGACAGCTTGAGCCAAGAGGAAAGCAAAGGACAAAGAGTTGTCATTGTTGCACATGGTCCCTTGAAGTGTCTGTTTTGAATCTACCCATATGCTCAGACCTACAAAGGGGCCAGGGCCTGAACGGCTCAGCAACTTGTACCTCCAGTGGATGGATCAGTTTTGGGCAAGGCTCATTCATGTGAGTGATCAGTGTCCCACGAAAAAAATCAGTGTCCTGGAAATTTTGCGAGCATGGTTTAGTTAAAACGCAGTGTGCCGGGGGCCTGTAGTTTAGAGTGTTTGAGCAAGCTGTGTGAGCAAAGATCTTTTGCATGTTTGCAACATTCGGTGCTTGCAACAGTGGAAATGTGCTTGGTTTTCCTTTGACTCGGTTCCACAAATGGTGAGTACAATATGACTTGAAGCTGGGAAAGATTGTTGGAAGTGATAAGGGTGTGATTTTTTCTAGCTTCTGCATGGATTGGCTTGCGCAGTTTGTTGTGTATTGTGACTAGTGTATGTGCAGGGTGTGCTTGTGAACCTTTGATCAGTGTAAGTATTCTTGAGCATCACCAACCCTTGAAGTAGCACTAAGTCTATATGTTGTAATGTGTTTTATAAAGTGTTTTTGAACCAACAAAACTATGTGTGTACATTGTACAATGAGGTTTAAAAGATCTAAGTGATGGATTAATTGGTATAAATTTTCATAAAAGTAAAAATAAAAAATAGAATCTAAATATCAAATTTGGTCATGGTGTAGCATATGAGGTGCACAAGTTCACAACCTCTATTTTACACATTATATTTTAATAAATGTCAAGGTTTTTTTAGTATTACTACCGATTTTGTTGTTTGCAAAAAAAAAAAAAAAAAAAAAAAAAAAAAAAAAAAAAAAAAAAAAAAAAAACAAAAAACAAAAACAAAAACACTCTGAATAGGCTACTACGAAGGGCTCTCTATGGACCTTATGATTACATTTATTTTGTCCTTCTTTGAATTATTTCCCCTCAAGCTCTGCTCACTTTGAGTAGTGGATGTTATGATTGCTTTAAGTGAGTAGTCGATGTTATGATTGCTTTAAGGGGGATGGATTAATATCTTTAGATAGCTACTCAGTTTGGGTAGTGGATGTTATGATTGCTAAATAAGGAGTATGGATTAATATCTTTAGGTAGCTTTACTACAGTACATCAAAACTGTTAAGGGCCTCTCTCTAGACTCCATGATCATATTTACTATGTCCTTCATACATCAGAAATATCAGGTCCTCTTTGTCGACCGGAAATTACGCTTACTTTGTCCTTCACACATCAAAAATATCAAGGTCCCCTCTGTCAACCAACAATTACATTTACTTTGTCCTTCATGCATCAGAAATATGAGGTCCCCTCTGTCGACCAGAAATTACGCTTACTTTGTCCTTCACACATCAAAAATATCAAGGTCCCCTCTGTCGACCAATAATTACATTTACTTTGTCCTTCATGCATCAGAAATATGAGGTCCCCTTTGTCGACCAGAAATTACGCTTACTTTGTCCTTTGTACATTAGAAATGTCAGAGGCCTCTCTGTGGACCCACGATTAAATTTATTTAGTCCTTGTACATCCAAAGTGTCAGGGGCCTCTCTGTGGACCCAGAATTACACTTATTTAGTCGTTGGTACATCCAAAGTGTCAGCCTGGGCCTCTCTGTGGACCCAGAATTACACTTATTTAGTCGTTGGTACATCCAAAGTGTCAGCCTGGGCCTCTTTGAAGACTCCATGATTACATTTATTGTCCTTCTGTAGACTCTTTCCACTATTGATAGGATATGTGACCACTGCTTTATGGAAGATGGCTTAATACCATTGGGCAATTCTAGTACGATACATCAAAAGAGTGAAAGGCCTGAGTACACAATTTTTGATATTTGAAGAAGAAATGGTCCTCACGAGTCACCTAACATCCTAAAATATATTGATTTATGCATTGTCACCTACCTCTTATCTTGTCAAATAATCACATAAGATACATATAGGTTCTAATAAAGCTTACATGGTTGTTAAAGTAGCTTATGAAATTCTACTAGCTCTTTAGAAAATATACTTTTTTAAGACAAGTATTAAATGAAAAATCTTATAATGATTAAACCAATTTCCATGTAAATGAAAAGTATAGAAAGCAAAGGATCAACTCAAAAATAATTTAGACTTCTTGAATGTTTATAGATTTTATAAGCTAAATTATTTTTACAAATTTAATGATGTATTGAAAATTTATAAACATTGTATGTGCTAAAGATCATTCAATGAGAATTTTAGTAATAGATGAATTCAAATTCAAATCTACATCTTAGTCATTCATTGTAATAGTCCTATAATCTAAAGACGTGCTACATATGATTCGCTAGTAAGTGGTTTGAAAAATCACTCACAACATTGTCATCTCAGATTTTCTGTAGGTATTCATTGCAATGAAGAACGAAAGGACTACTGATAAAAACCACTAATGACACCTTCCCTGATACATATTATGATGAAACGTCGACCCATTCCAGTTGTTACTTGTCTTGTGTGAATTTACATTCAGTATTAAATGTAATTAAATCACATGTACTGGACACATCATTATATGATTCAAGTAACATGATGGCTATTTCAAGGCATTATGAACTACTTGAAGTATATTAAAATGTAGTGTTGTATCAATTTCAAAATTTAAATTTTAAAAAAAAAATATTATTAAATAAATTTACCATATATATTTTATGCATTAGTAGAATGTATTAAACACATTTTAACACATATCAATATTAAGTACAATTTAATGATATACTATACTAAATTATTCTTTTACATATGTTTTTGATAATTGTGCAAAGAAATTTTATTTACTGATCATACAAATTAAATTCAAGGTAAAATTTGAATTTTTTTATATTATATCTATTTTATCACTAAAATTTCATATTCATGAAATTAAATATGTCATTCAAACACCAATGTTTAAAACTAATATTTTCATGCTCAATCTATTTTAAATTATTTTAGTATATAAGATAAAACTGTATATTTTAACTTCTAAAGGACTATTGTGCATTTCAAAAACTAGTGAAATTTTAGGCTTTTAGCTAGATTTCTTTAACTTTGATTTTGAATGTGATTTTTGATAATATTTGTGAATGTAGACAATTACTAAAACTTTAGCCTTTTCTATATTTCATTAGTCTTTGGAAAATGAGTTATGTTCCTTGAAAGTATTTTTTTTCAAAGGGGGCAGTTAAAATTAAAAAATAAATTGCTAGACCTCTTCCTCTACCTTTATATTTATTATACAAGTAACCAACACGATTGCTTTGAAGTTGTCAAATAAACACATAGTCTAAAATGGAGAATTTTCATTTTATTAGGAGTTTCAGGTATCTCATCCATTTTTGTTATAATTCAGAAAAGACTTTTTCTTTTCTATTCTATTTTTCTACTTCAAGAAAAGACAAAAACTTTCATTTGGATTATATGAATTCTAATTCTAAAAGAAAATGAGTTATCAAAAACTAATATGTGTATTAGCAATATTATGAAACCATGTCCATTTCAAAAAAATTACAGAAAGCCACATCCATTTGCAATCTTTAAAATCAAGTGAACAAGAAACTAACATCATATACACCGTACTAATATAATATTTAGACCTTGTGTTGTGCAACTTTCTGTAGTCACTATAATTTTTCATGTGATCATTAGGAGAAAAATCGGGTCACAAAAAGGCCGTGTAAGCGGCACGTGAGAGAAAAAAACAGGCGATGCCCGCGTACTTTTTGACATGGCATGTGAGGTGCCACCGTGGTGCCAGCAACCGCCACGGGGGCTCAAACCAATGACTTCCGAGCGAGGCGTGTGGAGGGCACATCTACAGTGCCGGGCTGACAGCGGACTGGCGAAGCAAGGACCGGATCCCGAGTCGACTGCTCATGTCAGCAAACTTTCTGCCAGCACTTTGAACGAGGAAATTATGAGTCCGCCCACCTACCTCCCCCACCGACGATGAGTGAGTGCCGAGGTTTTTGAACTTCGTAGGGAGAGTGAGTGCAGCCAGCAGGTGTTCGGCGCTACGGGAGATGCGACGCACTTGGGAAATTTGTTGCAGCCAGCGGGAGTTGGGGCTGAGAGGATTCCAGCTGATTTGGGAGAGTGGGTGTGGGTTAGTGCGAAGGGAGAGACAGGTGATTGTGGAAATTCGGTGCCGGCAGCAAGAGTTAGCACTTGCTGGGAGTTGACCAGGTGATTTGGGGTTGTGGGTGTTGTTCATGTAGCGAATTGTGCTTGAGTAGTTACTTGCTGAATCAAGGTGGAAGTGCGGCTTTCTTCGCTGTCAACTCAATGTGCCGTTTGCTGCCAGCGAGCTACAAAACTAGGTAATTTTTTTTCCAATATGATCAATTCCCTGTCTTGACATGATCCAAGCTTTTCTGCCTCCTGGGGGCAACGTTGTGACTAGGCATGAATTCCTCAAACTTCATCTCTGATTACGAACTCAGGATTTTGCTCTCCTCAAGTGCTTAAACTATGCAAATTTGATTTTCTCTGTGCTGGCAGCATGTTCGCTCGCCTTGGTTGGTACGAAAGGGAGGTGTTATAGTTCATTTCTGTGTCTCCCAATACCTTGGGGTTTAGGGAAGCATGGCCAGACGGCCAAAATCAATAGTTGAGAGCCTTTTTTTGCACAACGATCAAAATGTCCACGGCAATTGGATCCCAACGAGGCTGGACCGGGATTCGTGGATTCTGCTGCAACCAAAGTCGGAAGGGCCTTGGGGTAGAGAGGCAAGGCGGCATGGTGGAGATAATTTGTCGAATAGTCTCCAATTCAATCCGCAATTGCATGCATGTATCCTCAATGTCCCTGTTATGGTCGAGCCTCTCTCGGCTGCCAGCAAGGTCCTCTCTCACCTTGCCGAGTTCTTCTTCTAAATGTCGGCACTGCATCTTTATCTCACTCCGTGTAGGTCCTCCTCTATCATTGAGACCCAATCTGCGTGCATATCCATACAGACCTTGCTCTCCATGACATATGAATTCCAGGCAATCTCGAAGAGTTCTAAATGGAGGTGGCCTCTCTGTTCCTGGATCAACCGGGTAAATGCTGCCATCACTAGTAGAAAATGTGTCCTTTGGAGCCGGTCTGCACATGACAGGATGTCCGGACGTTGTCTTTAATGACTGGATAAATGACGTAAGTATTTTGCCCTGTTCCTCGGTCATCAGTGCAGTGACGTGTCGATTGTTTGTTCAATTGAGTGAAAAGTGGGTGACTTTCTGGTGATGTGCTTCATCGGGACTGTGAGCTCCTCTGCCGCATATCCCCTCATGGACAACATGGGTTCACGATGTGCATACATCTACATATCATGTGCAGCCAATCTCCGGCCATCATATCCTACATTTAAAGTGCGTTCTACGAATTCTAAGGTCGAAATCTACCATCGATCCTGTCTGGACTTCCAGTAAACTCATAGTGTAGATTTTTAAAGCGTGGAATACAGATCTTCTTCCCGACTGTGAATTTGATTCTGACATCTATGTATTTCCAATGTGGATTATGCTGTGTCCAACGTAGATCATCCTGTAATGTATGTTTCTGGTACCCGGCACGAGTTGCATTGAAGACCATAGTCATGTGCCATACCTAGGTTAGGTGTTTATTGTCGTGCCCTGCCTTCTGCACAGTAACCTTTGCTCTGCGTTTCCACTGCGACAATCTCTAATGCAATCTGTTCAGTGCTACCAACTAATATTGTAACAAAAACTAAGGTATCGGCAATGACTCTCATAATCAGAAACACACAGATACATATACATTGATTTCCTTTCCGACTGTTACGCAATGGATACTTCAATGTTGTCACGAATTGATACCTAGTTCAGCCTCTGTACACGTATACTTCTCTCTAAATCCATGCTTTTAATTAGAACACGGAATAACATTACATAAATCAATTGAGTCAGGAGGGCCTCATTATGGCCACTAATCTGAATTCCCTCAACCATTTTCGCATAAGCTACTGTATCAAGGTTAAGAATTGTAAATATGCATTGCAAAGAATTAAAGGGAAATTCTCTTCTTGAAACAGAACTTAGGACAAAATGATTTAGACATTTCAATGAATTCACTCGAGAGTAGTTGTACACATGATCATTGCATAAGATCATACATCATGCATTACAAACTTTTGAAAGAAGAAATAGATTGCAGGAAATTTCAAGGAGTTGGTACAATCTGTAATCCTCCTTCCACCTTCTTACACACTCACGTGTCTTGCATCGGATGAGAAACCCGTCTAATTGTTGAGTTACTGGACGAACTCTCAGTAGAACGTCAGCAACGCAGCGCAAGCATTGTTGAACACTGAATCGCACTGCAAACCTACTGACATGCAAGTGAAAACATCGTCTGTAACAGTAGTAGGCAACAACCTCCTCTCCAGAATGCATCCTTCACCGTGAGATTATGTAACCATGTCCCTGAAGGAAAATCACCTGCCATACAGAGTGTTGAAACTGGTTATCCCTTATCAAATTTTTCACCACAGAGATGTATTTTCGAATGCTGAGTACAACGGAAAAAAACATATCATCGCTTTGCACTTATACTTACAAGAGTCGTTATTCGGAGTTCACCTGTACATCGAAACGTACGTCTCCTTATTTCCTAGGCCGCTTCAGAAATTTGCCACGCAGAATTGGAATGTAAATTGCTGGCTTCGGACGCTTTGGTTTTCCGATGTTATCATCGCTTTCGTCTCCATCGGTCACAGTTTCACGCGCTCTCTTAATTGGTTGTACAGAATCCAGTACTGTATTCTGAACATTCTCGCCTTGAGCAGTCGCAGTGTCACCAGGATTTACCTCATCATGTGCTTTCTCTTCCTCCTTCAAGGTCCCTACCTCAGCGGCTGACTTCTCCTCGACTGTCGAAGTCCCTGGGATGCAATAAGTTGAAAGGCAGAACATCATTCTTCGTGATATGTTACTCAAGCTAATTATCAAGGAAACAAAGGAATTTAAGAAACAAGCGACATACAATTATAAATCTAATATAAATGAGGAGTATGAAGGACAGGAATTCTGTTCGCTACCTCCGGACTGAAGTTTCCTTTCGGGACATCGAAGAGCTCTTCTTCTTTCCCTCTCTACACTCCGTTTCTTGTCATAATAGTCCGTCTTGAATCGTAACTCCTCTTCCAACCACGGCGGTTTGGTGATGAAGAAACCGGATCCGGAGCACACGTTTTCTTCAGGAACATCCAATGGGTCACCAACTGTTTTCCGAGCAGGAGAAGTAGTTACTGATACTGGTTTTCCATCTGAAACTCCATCCACCTCCAAACTCTCACCATCTTCCACTGTCACCTTACCACATTCCTCCAGATCACTTGTTTTCATGGAGTCCGCCATCGTCAAGTGGGCACAAGTTCCTGCTTACTTCAGTGTCTGTATACACAAGAAACCAACATAGAACATGCACTACATCCACGACTATGTCAATTGTGAGTACTGCATAGAAGCACACAAATACCAGCAAGAGATGAGCGCCTACTGGAGCATGCGATGACAAAAGGTAGTTTACCAAACAGAAGATTAACTTAGAGTTCACTTGGAATTATCATGTGGCAACTCCGTGACGGTTTACCTTTTACTATCGCTCACATCACCACCAGCGACTTCGTTCACTCCGCGGAATAGAAAGCATGGAGATCAACCATCTTTTTGAGCAATCAACTGTCAGTGCTTACAAACAGATTGACGTTAGTTCATTGCGGTAACTCCAGTTCGTTTAATGAAAATCAAATTGACAATTGATCAACAGCCCAGTGACTCTTTTTTGAGCTGGAAACAGTTTACCATGTAACAGAGAAGTAGTAATCCGGGATGCAGAATATTACATTTGTTACATTTAAACATTGCTTGGCGGGGCAGTAAAAATTCTAATATAATTATTAACCGTCTACGACGTCGTCTTTGGAATTATGTCTACATACTACTACCCTGGAGTGAAACCTATATTCTTCATCCGAACTAGAAACAACACAAAAATAGAAACACTTCAACCTAGTATTCATTGATGCCACAACCATTTTCTAGAGAGATAGTCTGTGATGCAATACCTCAATCACAAAACAGTCTTCCCAGATAATGTTTACATACACTCACTGAATCAGATGACACCATCAACCAGAACTGCGTATATTAGGACTTTAACGGTACGGCAGATGATTACGTTGTTAAGAACCATGTTTTCACAAAATGACTGAACATATTTGTACTTACAGTACATGTCCTAATGTTACTTCGAATTCTTTGGACATAGAGGGTTCTACAAGTTCAATCACGTGTCAGTTTAGAAGCCTAGAGACGTAAATCTTGGAGTACCAGGAATTAGAAATCCAGAAAGAAACAAAACATCAAAAAATATCATGTTCTTCACACACTCCGAATAGTGTACTGTCATTATAATCCAGAGCTCTCTGAATTTTCTGAGAATCCTACGACACTGTGTTGGAATCAAGTCCGTCAAAACTGCACTGAAACGAAAGGGTACTGACTTAAGAGTCACTGAAGCTGCATTCCACAACGGTTCCAAAAATGTATTTCCTAACCCGGCAATGTAATACTCCCAAATCATGAACTCCCTCCGTGAGATGTTCTATCTTCAATCTGCATAAGCAGATGTTTTAACATTAGGAAAAAAGGAGACATTGAAGTGTTGGTGGTAGTCTTCATTATCAAACATCGACGTTGCACTCTAGTTTTCTGATGGTTTTCTCTAAGTCCCTTCCCCCTTATCCGGGACACTAAGACAACCTGAGCTTGTACACACGACAACTATTTATTACGTGAACGGAAGTGCTTTAGTCATTCGACACACCTTATGTTTGATTCTTCATTCGACCTTCTCCTTGCCTTTTCGAGAGATAGTGGCTCCTTCTTCGTCAGCATCCGATGTTCCTTCTGTTATCTTTTCCTTTCCTTTTCGAGAAACAGGGGGTCCGTCGTCGTCAACATCCGATCCTGCTTCTGTACGTGTGGAATTCCCATCCTCATCATCTGACGAGAATTCGTCATGTGTGTAAGTACGCACGTATTTTGGGGGGTCCATCGCAGACAATAGTTTTCTTCGTTTACGTTGAACTTCTGGGTCTACACTCCCCACCTCCAATCCTACTTCAGCGGCCCAGCGTGTAGTGTCTGTGACGCCGTCAACTGGGAACCCGTTTTCATACTGCCACTTCTGCAGCGGGCTAAACGTCATTCGAGTTGTTGGCATGAGCAGAAACGCAGGGACAGTCGGCTTTACAGGGTTTGAGACGAAAATGGTCACACTTCCACAACCTTGACCTTTGTCTGAGACACTGCTGGGAAGAGAAGGTGCTGTCGCCGATGAGCCGACGGATTTGTCATACTTTGCAAACTCCTCAGCTTCGTCTTCACTGACTGCAATCTCGATATCCGCTGCACTTGAATTTAGAACACGGTCCACAACATCCTCCGCCTCCTCGACTTCTGAATCGCTACTTCCTTGAATGGTGTGGTTGCTGTGATTTTCCATGATAACATCCTCACAGTTGTTATCATTAGACTCTGCTATAAGGTCAAGAAGTGTGTTGTCTTTTACTGTCTCCTCGTCAAATGCATTGAGACTGTCGTCTTCCTCCCGTTTGTCATTGTCATTGCCACCATCGACTCGAGCTATGGCGCTACCGATGAATGCATTATGGACTTGGATATTGTGTGGATCACCGTTCATAATTCTTGCGTTGGAATCCGTTGGCGGCTTCTGTGTCATAACTCCGGGGGGGATAACAATCTGTGGTTGGATAACCGGAAGAGCACTCCCAGGCGGATGTGTTGAAGAATTCTCTGAAAACATACGAACGACTGCTCCTGAGTGACGTTGTTGTTCCACGTTCCGCACTCGTTCACCCACGGGTTCTACAGAGTCACAGGACAAGAGAGAATTACGATGGTGTTAAGTCCATATAACTTGGAAGATGCTAGCTCAAAGTGAAGACACGCTGAACTGGGATAGAAGGTAATGTAAACAGATGGCTTAATGACTCACTTCGTCTCGTAGGAGGACTGTCCTCCTCAGAAGACGACGACAAATCAATACCGAACCTCACCATTGTATTTGCTCCAGCAAATCCTACACAGGAGTAAACCTCAATAGAACCCCAGTTAGTACATCCCGTAAGCGTCTAAATTGGGGCGCCATACACACAATTCAACGGTTAACGTCCGAGTTTGCTGGCATAAACAACCCCGCCATGTGTGACACCGAAACAGAGAAATTTTATCCTTAGCTACCTGGAATTTAAGTTACCAAAACCTTTGCTTCTTACGTCGCGTGAAGTACACCATAACTACTGACATAAGCTACCTCGCAGCATACGCTCAATTGTATACACTGCGCGCTAAGAAGAACTTGTGATTCCAGTGATAACACAGTTGCAGTGACACGAAACTGAGCATACCCTGGTGCATCCCGGGAAGCAAGTAATCAAACATAAAGAATGAACGGAGCATGACTCTCACCGAAGAGAACCTCCTTCTGGCCGAGCTCAGCGCTCCCTCAGCATCCACTCCAGAAACTACACAGCGAAGGAACACACTGGAGTAACGAACCGTAGATATGAAATGCATGTGCGAAGAGAGCGGGTGGTGCACTCTTAAGTCATATGGAGCTCAGAAGAGAAATGATTCACAAAAACGCTATTGATTTATGTTGGTTAATCTGCGCACCACTCTGGCTGGAAACAGCACTCTCTATCAGAATCACTTCTCAATTGACAGTCTGGGGAGTAGGGTTCTTTGAATCATGATACTGGACTGAGAAAATGACAGCATGCTACACGGTAATGAGTACACCTCACAGAAAGTTATTTGATATGACAGGTGAGGGCCACTTTGTTGGCTGATTAGTATTCCATCATTCGTGAACAGTTCCAGTATGTGCGATCAAATGAAATCAATCAGTCACATATATGTAACATCTGGAGTACTCCTTCATGAGTCACTACTTAATTGAACCAGTCACTAATTCAGTAACTAAAATAACAAATTATATCAATATTGAATAAATCGGCAAAGCTTCTTACTTTCTAGTGGTCAGACAAGGAATTATGTGGTTTATTTCCGAATATGTAAAGCCAGATTAGTCTAACACCGTTGCTTTTATGAATTATCATCGTTTTTTGAATTCTCTATGATTATCTGCGATTATGTTGCGCCAGAGTGTGTCTCGTTTTACCCAGTGCTGTGAAACATAAAACCTCAAGTACATCCAACAGCGACTACAGTGTTTCATATTGAAAGTGGTGTAGTAAAGTCCTATATAAACTGGTCTGCACCTACCGAAACCATGATACAGAAATTCAGACTACACTGCCTTAAACATCAAATACTGATGGTGTAAGCAGACACTTGCGATCTCATTCATTTTAAAAATATCAAAACGTCCTTAATTATCTCCCATTATAGATGTCTAGCTCTTGGATTACAGAAAGACGAATACAATTCAAGTTCAATCGAAAACAATCGGATGTATACTATAACAGTCCAAAGAAAGATTGATTTACAAGATAGGCACTGCATAATATCATTACAGGAATCAGTTACGTCAACTACGTATATTCATGCACATATGACTTGTTTTATCCTGAATATAACTTCGAATAGCCTTAGTTAGATGAATTGTCCGCAACAGAGCGTCTTATGTCTTCCAAAACCAGAGCATTGAATTCCAAAATTTGTATTTACTCCTGGTTTTAAGATAAAAAAGAAGGGAACCCCATATTAGATTCATAGATCACTGTCGTTATTTTTCAATTTGTCAACGAACTTCTATTCCTCTATGACTGTATTATCAATGGAGACGGCATTTCAAGAACAATCTAAACCATTAACATTAAGTACATGTCCAAATTAACATACTGTAGGATTCAATAAAACACCGAGATAGACTCAAACTTTAACAGTTCAGCGAAGAAGAACCCTTTTTGAAAACTCTAGGAAAACATGCTTAACATTCAAAAATTATGGCATTTGATTTCAAATCATGTTATGAGTTATCAAATTAATCATTTAAGAAGCAGATAGTGCACGTCCATTATGCATTGCTGTAATGGAATTTTCTATTCATAATAACAGTATTCTTCACAGAGAAAAGTGCGACACATACCGCAGGGTGTGTTACATCCGTCGCCTTTTACTCCCGCGACTTCCATTTGTAGTCCGTTTACTGCTGCTACCCAAACGCGTTGTCTGCCCCACTCTATCAAGACTCTGTAGAGCCATGGCGTTTTCAAACTCGGTCAGCATGATCGCCCCAGTCAAATCAGGTTCAAGTGGAGTAGTGCGAAAAGTAGAACTAGAAACGTGACCACTGGATTCAACATTGGTGGAAATAAAAATGTCGTCGTCCTCCTCTACAACCCTCCTCGCTCTGGCCTCTTTCCGAACAACGACCTTCCATTCAGATCCAGGCGGGTGTAGATCATCAGGTGAAAAAAAAACTTGCGTACATTGAGATGGGAAGACATATGGATCTACTGTCCTGGGAGTATTGTGCTTAAAGTTGACGACAAGAAAACCGTCACCGTCACGGATATAAGTGTTTCTTCCATGGGTGTCACTCCGTTTTTTCCACTGACATGCGAATAGTGTCACTGGTGTATTCAG
Source organism: Ceratodon purpureus (assembly GCA_014871385.1). Lineage (NCBI taxonomy): Eukaryota > Viridiplantae > Streptophyta > Bryopsida > Pseudoditrichales > Ditrichaceae > Ceratodon > Ceratodon purpureus. Next base: position 7,938,717 of record CM026423.1, read on the forward strand.
CTTCCCATAGTCTAGGACAATGATGTCACGAAGCAAACCGACGTAGTCCTTTCCTGCTCCAACGGACTGGGGATTAGCCTCGAAACAAGCAACTCCACTGTCAAACGTACTCATACTCCTTGAAATGTCATCATCAATTCTCCAATGGTTCCCGTACGCTGTCATCCGAGCATACTTCGTGCATGTCAGTGATGGTGAATTCGATAAAAGAACAGTGTCGTGTTGGTCGGCATCTGTCATGTCCATACTTTCCGAGTGTATTTTTCGCTGAATCCAACTTTCAACAGGTTCTACGGAATTTCCATGTATTGCACTCTCGGCCTCCCATTCACTGCAGTCCAGTAGCTGTTGTTAGTAAGAGTCACGACTCCCTCTGTTACATCTCGGGAATGACTTTTTTCAAACTCCTTACATTACAGACAGAAATTGAACAGTGCATCTCCATAGTACTGGACCCAGTCATTTCATTCTGCAATGTTCAGATTGCATGAGGTATGTGTTTTAAAGAAAAGGAAATCATCTCTGCATCTTTCACTCATCATGCATATACAAGACATAGCCAAGAAACCGATGAAACTCACCTGTAATATGATGCAGTTAGCGTAGAATTCCTGAGAACGTATCTGTGTGCCGCGTCTCGTTCTGCTCTGCATAGAGTGACCTCGGTTGCTGCACCCTCTAGTACTTCGAATTCTGCCGAGTCTTCTGGGTCTGCATCCCAGACACGACGGCGTACAACGTCGTATCCGTGCATGTAGGAAGTCACAAAACCCATCGTCTCATCATGTAGGTACCCATGAGCTATGGATGCCTCTGGCCTGGCCCTATTTTTAACATGATTTTTGAGGGTCATCATGGTCCTCTCAACTGGGTACATCCAACGCACTTGAGCCGGTCCAAGTATCAGCAACTCTTCAACTAGGTGCATAGGTAAATGTGACATTATGTCGAAAAAAGTCGGAGGAAAAGCTATCTCCATCAGACACATTGTAACAGCCACGTCTTCTCTTAAACTCTCGGTTTGTGCTGGATCCCATACTTTGCAGCATATTCTTCTGAACACACGGCATGCCCTCATGATTGCCATTCGAGTGTTTGGATCCATCAGTCCACGTAACGCCAATGGAAGTAGAGTCTGGATTAAAATATGGTAATCATGGGACTTTAAGGCTCCAAATTTCCTATTCCTGATATGTGCACCTATGTCTGAACAATAATTAGAGGGTACTTTCAGCTTTTCTAACCTTGAGCAGAAGATATCGAATTCACGGGGTGTCAACACATAATTCGCTGCCGGTTTGAGCATCCTTGCAGGGTTATTTGGATCCGGAGTCATCCACAAGTGAGGGCGAATTCCCTCTCGCTGCATATCCCTTCTCACTCTGACGCTGTCCTTCTCTTTGTACCCACATATCGTTTTGAGTAAATTCTCCGCGAAGTTTTTCTCGCAGTGCATTATATCAAGCGAGTTTCTGATTTCCAAGTGCTGCAAAATAACATTATCGACGTGTTAGAACATGGATAAAACAATCTGAACAAGTTTTGAGAACAATAGAATCCACCAACCACACCTTCTCCATTGCTTTTACCCAGCCCAGATTGCGAAGTCACTTGTACTGCAAGTCTGTTACAGTATTACAAGACTTTCTTGTCATGTTCAGTGCAACGTGGCCAACGAAGACAGTATTGATAAACTAAGAGTACGCCCAACTTAATTTCAGGACCTCTACATTGACATAGAAAGTGGAGGAATGACTCTGTACATACGGGGTGCAATACATAAATCCGAAAGCGAATACAGTACACATGTAACATGTTGCAATAATAACATAATAGCTGATATTGAAATGTGATCCATGGTCAACGACGTCATAACTTCTAAACACAAACCGTGATAAAAAAAAGACAAGGACACTGTCGGGAACAGTAAGAATAAGAGCGCACTACATATCAATGGCGTATACAAAATCCATAGAGGAAAGGCACTGGACCTCTTCAGTTCTACACACCCAAGAAAAACCGATGTAACAGAGTGGGTGCCAAGGCCAACGCAGACATTATCAAAACAAATACAACTATGATTTTAGTGATTTGAATCAAACTGATGTCAAAGTGGGGAAAAGGTACTTGCCTCCCAATACGGAAGCTCAAAAAAAGCACTTCCACGCTTGATTCCATGAAGTTTGCTTGGGTCTGGGGTCACTTCTCTTCTCCTTGACCGAGGTCGAGTCCGAGATCTTCCAGGTCTGTCTGCTGATTGCGTTGCTGGATCATTTGCCGATTGTACGTCCCGACTTCTCCTTCTGTTCCTCACTGCAGTACCCACCGTGGCTTCCCTGGTTGCTGTCGCGTTCTCTCTGCCACTACGACCATCACTTCGACATCTCTTTGGTCTGGCCAAGTAGGCTTGGTATAGACGCAGAGCCTCTTTCTGTTCCGTCGGCGTCTTAGCTACTGGAGCCAATCGGGATTCTGATTGCCCATCGAACAAATAGTCGTATTCCTGACGACGCAAAATGTGAGACTCCTTCACCCAACGCCTTGCGTCACGGTAGATAAGTTTTTTGCTATCGTAACAGTACTTGCCTCTCAATTGATCACCGCATGGTGGACATGCTGCGTAGCCTTGGTGTGCTGCCCCCGACACTGTCCCGTAACCCGGGAAATCATGTGTTGTATATAACACTGCACCTCGTAGTTTGAACATCCGTTCTCCTTCGGGGGCTAATACATCATAAGCGGGTACTCCAGTCCACAATTCTTTCAACTCATCTAGGAGCGGTCTCATCCACACATCAAAGTATTCGAACGGCACCTGAGATCTGCCAGGAATCAGCAGAGCAAGAATTGTGAAAAATTTCTTCGTTATAAGCCAAGGAGGGAGATTTAGCAAACTGATGAGCACGGGCCAAGCAGACCAGGTTGACTTGTGCAACTTGAAAGGACATATCCCGTCACATGACACCTGCATTCGGACATCTTGTACTGCAGTGCCGAATCCGGCGGTATCGAAAATGGATGGGTCCATGTTGTCCAGCTTCTTCCACGCCCTTGAGTCCCCAGGATACCGCACCTTTCCATCTCGGCTTTGATTTTCATGGTACCATCGCATAAGTTTTGAAAGCACTGGAACACGATAAAATCTCTTCAGCCTAGGAATTGTCTTAAAATGTCTAAGCACTTTAAGAGGTCGGGTTTTGTTCAACATGTCTTTGTACCTGTTTGCCCCACAGACTGGGCACCGATCAAGATGTTTGGTCGAATCAAGGTCGTACAGAACACAGCCTGTGGGGCACCCATGTATGTTCGTGAAGTCCAACCCTAATCTTCTCGTAAGTGTCTTCGCATGATAAAATGATTCTGGAAGACAATTCTCCTGCGGAAGGAGACATTTAATCGTGGCTAACACATCATCTGCTGCCTTCTCAGTCATGCCCGGGTGTGTTGCTACTAGATTTGCGACCATGATGGTGGCTGCCAACTTTGAGTGTTTTGATCCAGGGAACAGGAGGCAAACCGCATCTTCTAATGCCTTTGCGTCTCGGATTCTTTCCGCCTCCATTGCGGTCTCCTCGGCACCCGTGAACTCTGCGTTTCCAGTGAATCCATTTTCTTGAGTTATATCAGGGAAGATACCACGTTCTACTCCTCCATTCGCTTCTTGGGAGCCCTCTTCCGCTACGTTGTTCTCTTCGCCCAGATGGTCTGCTTCGTTAGAGTTGAATTGATCCTTGCTCCCGATTCCTTCCACGTTATTGACCCCTGTAATGTGATCCATGGTCTCCAAAGCTGACATCGTAATGTCATCTATTCTCTCCTCCGCTTCTGTAAATTCCTGAACTTGCTGGTATATATGCTGCATCATCTCTCTTACTTCCAATCCACTATCCCTAACCTGTGGCTCATTTCGTCTTCCCATAATGCGGTTCGTGTACTCTTCCTCCCACTCCTCGTCCGATGAGTCAGGTTCTGCAGGCCCTCTGCAAGTCCGACAGTCAATTGACCTACCATACCTAAGCAAATGTCTCTCCACCTCCTCTATTCCGAATGGACGCCCAGTGCCGTTATGAATAACACATGGACAAGGTATCCTAGGGAACTTGTACAGTTTGGCTCTCTGTTGATCACGTATCCAGAGCTTGTTATCCCTGGCCCGAATCCTCTGTGGATCCGATATAGATAGTCTTCGCAACATACTGTATCAAAAAGAATTGCGTCGTAAATATAATCTCAACAATAAAATGGTATAGAGTACGTCATATTTTAAAACAGAAAGTACTGGGTTTCCTTTGTATTCTAATATGTCTGACATTGGAATGCTCGATTCTCTTCATGAGCTATCTGTGGGACTTTCTGAATGCAAGACACTATCGTGCATTGCCTTAAATCTTAGATAATTATTAGACAAACAGTGTACACTGAGCGGATCTATTTTTGCCGCACTACGTTTCAATGAAATGATCTAGAACTAGGACGTGTAATACGAGATAGGATAATGCATGAAATGATGCAATCACGATTGTCGCTGGCAAGTAGTACCTGAATAGAGGAGTGTGTCTCCTGAAGATCAATGTAGTCTTATCTCCCAATTTGATTGCCCCTTCTGTATCAGGAGAGACCACAGGATCAATGACGACCAATACGTCGACCAGTGGGAATCACTGGATGATCATGTCTAGTTGCTACGACATCCGATCTCCAATTGTAAATTGAACTGGGAAGACGATATTTGATGGGGAGATAAAATGTGTACCATGAAACATAGGGTTTGGAGGATACAGTACTGTAAAACTGAAGCGTTTACATTCTACTCTACTGTTTAAAAAAAATGTTAACGTAGGTGGCATTATTTTTTTTTATGAAGTGAGCATATCATGCAAAGCACTGTTACTTCAATAGCAGAATATCGTACCTGACTGTGGTCACGCGTAATATCGTAACGTTAGTCGATCCGTTCAGTCAGTAACGCGTGTTGTCAACAGCAACACATGCCTTCCGAATCTTGATTACCGCAGGATGTAAAAGGGAATTCGAACCAAGTGTTCGAACTCAATATTAAAAGATGTAGACGCTATCTTCTGGACAACTTGTAACCATGGGCAAAGAAAGCATGAAATTCTTGTTGCAATCCATTCAGTATGACCCTAAACCCAACGAAATTAACGTAGTGAATTCATGAACACGACTGTTCAACTTATCTGGAGACTTCGATTTGTCCTTACCCACATTCACATTGGCGTCCTGAATGGAGCAACGGGGATAGACAGCGACAAACGACGACAATACCTTCTGGCCCTCTAAACGAGCTGAGCAACCGAGGACAACAAGTTGGTGACACGAAAAGTAGGAGGAAAGGAAGCGAAGATTGTGACCGATTGAACTTTCTAAAACCGAGAGTCACTTAACTGTCAGATAGCGCACTCCGTGGAGAGTGTTGCTTGATCTCGACTCGATGTTCGTCACCATCCTCTTGCAAAACATGGGTCTCGACCGCTGAGAGTAATGTCTTATGTCGCAATTGGTTTTGGTGATCTCAGTCCGTCGATGTTTTCAAAAATTACAGCCTTGTGAGCCACAGTCAACAGTAGAAATCAGTGAACAGCTTTTTACAGGCTTGACATATTGTGAATATGAAAGGAAAGAGAGTTGTCGAAGACTTAGTAGACGAGGACCCGATTGAGTCTAGTGACGATGATCACCCACCTCCTCCGAATGAGTACGAGCGCGCGAGGAACGCAAATATCGCTAGTCTTCAAGCGTATCTTCAACCAGCGCTTGTGGCTGCAAAGGATCTGTATGTTTGTTCATGGCAGAGTAAACCCTATTTATCTGATATCCGTTTGCTTGGATGACTGCCACGTGGTCTTTTATACGGACAGGATTGAAATCTGTAATGGGTTTAGGGTTTTTTTACCTTGGAATTCGCGTCGTCTCTGATTGCGGGGTGGAATTTGTTTAGTTCTGGTGAAGCATGAATCACTGTTCATTGTTTTCACGTGTCTCTACACTCATGTAAAATTCTTATTGTTTTGGTGTTGGTGTTGTCATCAGAAAAAGAAGCGTAGCACAGAGCAAGATAAGGCGGACACATGATAAGAAGAATGCAAAAGACAAGCCCTGCCGCAGGAGTGGCAGAATCAGCAAGCAGGGTTTACGTTCTGTTGGAAAGGAGAACGACGACGAAGGAGAGGACCACAGTAATCCTGAAAACGCAGACGTATCAGAGTACTCTCTACCAGGTTTTCTCTTCATACTTGTGCGTGGTTTTGTTACAAAATGACTATGTCGCATTTCAACCATGTTTAGATTGTTTCTCCAATTGGGGTTCGAATGTTATTTCAGAGACCTGGGAGTCCGTACTTTCGAATTAACAGTGAAAACCCATGTACATGATTTGAAAACCGACGTAGTTTTACTTGGCTCCCACACGCATCTGTTGATCTAGACAATTGTTAAAGAACTGGTTATTCTCCAATTTATGTTCGATTATATAGTGGTTGAAGAGTTTTATCAGAACTGAGTGTTACTTAGGTGATTAAGAGTACTCTGGAATTCCAGGAAACCCACTTCTTGAACAATGTGATTACTCTGTTGTCGATAAATTGCGATGACTGCTAAGTGTCGACTCCCATACTCCTGCATTTCAGCATATGTAATCCATGGGGGTCGAGTCTGCGCATTATGCTCACGTGTATGAGACATTAAGTGTAATTTTTTTCAAGAAATACTCGGCGACCCTAGCAATGCTAAGTCGGCTTTGGTTTTATTTCAGAAAATGAACTCGAAGATTCCTCATCCGATGAGTCCAATTCGAGTAAGAGAAGCCCCAGTGGAGAACGACATATTAGCTCAAGAAAAGGTAAGGGTAAACACTCCAGTAGTCAAGGACATGGAAGTCTTCGATATCGGTCCAGTGATGGACAGGGAAGTGGCGCCCATTTCGAGATTCCTGCGGAGGGTTCTGTTCACCCTAACGTGATACATCCAGGAGCTTCGTCGCATATGGCACCAGCAAGTTGGGGGACCTGGGTTCAGATCCCCCCGGGAACTTCACCCGGTGTTGGACGAAACGTGCCTCCAGTTTCGATACCGCAAACAAACTACCCAGGTCAGTGGCACTTCGTTCCGTCCCATGTGAACACTAACGTGCCGCAGGTTCCTAACCTTCCTGGTGGCGTCGATGCGGATGTGTCTGGGAGCAATGCGTCGGCTGTGAAGGAGGACTCCATGAAGAGAAGGAAACGACGAGAGAATAAACGACTTGCTGACGAGGAAAGCAGAAGAAGATTAGAACGTGGACTTAAGCCTTATTCAGTACAAGTAAGACCGTCAGGAATAATTGATAGCAGATGTAAGGGACACCTGAAGTGGCAAGAGTATATCCGTGATATAACTCCTCGGATGCTGGACCTTAGCGTGATTGTTTATGAGGAACAGAGTGAAGACTCCCGCAATACGCTTTGGGAAGCTTTGAAGAATAAATTTGAATTTCTAGAGAACGAGGTAACACAGTCCTCTTTTGACAGAATGGTTAGAACTTGGCTACGGAAGGACAGGGAGAGAGTGAAGAGGCTACACGGTAGTGACCTGAAACCTCCGCCGAAGTACTCGGATAAGGAGTGGGCCAGTTTGAAAAAATATTGGAACACGGAAGAAATGAAGCTGAAATCAGAAAGAATGAGTGAGACACGGAAGAAGGTAGCTTACCATCCCAAAGTAGGAAGACAGGGTTATGCTGGGACAAGGGATAAATTGGTAAGTGATATATTCTATGAAATGCATTCTACAGTATTTCTAGGTTGTGTAAGCTACGTTTAATGTTGACGTCGATGAAGTACTAACATCATGATCAACTCCATTGATATTCTAGCGAGAAGAAAGAGAAACACCGCCGGGGTTAGTCGATGTAGCAGATGAGCTACAAGTTTCACAGGACACCCCATTGAGCACTGTAAGTCCATGTGTACTTTACGAGGTTGGTCATGTGAGTTAATTGATTTCTGGAGATCATTATAGGTTTTGCTATCAGACTTTTTACAGCATTACGTAGCGCAATGCATGACATGGTGTATATTTCCGCTTTGAAGTGATGATGTATGTTGTCATTTTTCTACTAAGGTCGACGTTTTAAAAATCGGGTACTTTATGCATTAACCTTCAAGAGCAAAGCAAATGATGATTTACCGTAGGTGTGCAGGTTACTGGATGTTTGGCTAACCGATTGCGTGTTCCACATTTCACTCGACCTAATCGTTTATGCTTCGTGCAGGACACGCTTCGCAAGAACTCGTCACGTCTGACCGCGATGGAACGTAACCAAGCTGAAACTAATCGCCGTCTGGAGAATATGCAGAGCATGCTGCAAGAAGTGATCACTACCATATCATCTGGAAAGAGCCCTGATATTCAAAATCCAGTCCCTACGAATACACCATCCGTTGGAGAGAATATTGGTTCGAAGCAAGATGGTGACTTCAGTGAACGTGATTCCCCTACGGCAAGAGGTCATAGTGAGCAGTGGTGGGACAGTTTAGGAGTGGGCAGTGGGGGTGAGGCGGAAGAAGAACCGGTATGAGGAACTATCCGTCTTCCTTTTTTATGTTCGTCGCATTATCAACCGTGAGGGACTATGTCAACGACGTAGTCATGTTCGTAACTCAGCAATCATGGTTTCCTGGTCGTTGGTCATTAAAAGTTTAACTTGTTCAATTTCTTGACATTGCAGACCCACTGCATATCTAATAGTCTGTGACACCGCGGACATTCGTTTTCTACCCGACCTAATGTACTCGTTATTGCACTGTATTCGTTCCTAGATGTGAACCTGCAATGAATGTTTTGTTGCTTTTAAAAAAAAAACAAGAAAAGGATACATAACAGTCCTTGATGCACTGTCCTGACCGTCTAATGCTGCTAGTAGAACTGAGTTATGGTGTGATATGGTAACCGATCATCGATGGTCCATTTATTTATTATCAGTGAGTTTAACAGCCCACAGTGACTGAGCTGTAAACTCTGTATGGTATCAGGTAAAGGACGATGGAAAATCGTCAAGAGAAGACGCTACCACCATAACCGCCAAGGCAACAAAGGTGACTATCATCCCAAATCTTGATATGGAACGTCAATGGATTTCTAATGCTAGACTATTTCTAATTAGTAGTAGTATCATGAAACTTTTTTGACGGTATTCAGTGTTAAGTTGAAGTGGATGAAGAAGTAGATGCGGTTTCTATATCATTCAGATGGAAAACTTTGATTTTAGAAAAATATGCTAAATTGTATTCAATTTTCGTTGACTCTAGATTTCGTGCATTGTAGTTATGTTTTTTCTTTTAAAGTAGTGGATATACATATTTCAGCGGTGGAAGGATAAGTTTGTTCATTCTTTTTTTTAAAAAAATTATTCTATTGTAGTTTCTTTATTATTTTGATACTCCAGCAATGTTAGCGACTTTCTATATAGCGCTTTGCTCGGAAACCACTGTTTTCGTCGCGACAGTAGGCAGAAGGTCTGTTGAACGATGTCAGGATATATAGTTCCAAATGAGTATGACATGAACTTTGGGCAATACTGATCAGAGTGACTACAACGAAGTCGTCGTAGTTGAGTAACTAATTCATGCCTTCTGTAAGTGAGATTTTTCATTCCTACGTTTGACATAGGACCACCATGAAAAAACTCTAATTTACTTTACAAAACGTTGTGTATAGCAGGGAAACGGAGAAAGTTCTCACGAGACCGGGGAACGTAACAGCAACGTAAGTCTGCAAACACTCTATGTAACCATTTTTTTTTTGACTCCTTCATGTTTACGTTCTCTATCTTATGTACTCCCTTCAATGTTGAGTTCGGACTATGAACTACTGAATCTGAAAATATAACATAATTGATTTATGGATGCAGACATTTTTGGGAAGTACAGAAATCGACCATATCATATATGGTGCTTGTTTTCAATTCTGTAGATAATTAAACCGTCCACTTTTGAAACAGTGAACTCTTGCAAACCCAATCACTTTACTTACAAAGTTTTTGTCCATGTGTGTACAGAATCTCAAAATCGGCGACTGGGTATGGCTTGCTGATAAAGTGGACTCCAGAGTTTTGGTGGCGAGTGGTCAGGTTTCCGGGCTAGGAAATGGAGGGATGTTTCATAATCGTCCAATTCCAAATCAGTTTGCGCGTGTGAATATCGACAAGGTGGATGTGAACATGCCGCTGTATGTTCCTGTAGAGGAGGCGGACCAGACGTTCTTGAAAGACGCGGAGGGATCCAGCGTTCTTTGGCCTCAGAGTCTCACATACAGGAAGACTTGACATCGGTGTCGAATCCTGCAATTGCTGATTCGCTGACGGCCTACACTAGAACCGTAAGGAGTTGGATAGTTTTCTGGTTTTTAATGCATTCCATAGTTGTGCGGAGTTATATACTTATGCTCCGTACACTACACAGAATGTAGACAAAATGTTGAATTCAGTATCCTCTGCAGAGGATATTTGTCGACAGGGTTTCACGTGGTTTCTGTGTTAAATAAAGTCATACAAATCCGTAACTGGATGTGTATGTTTGATTACATTTTTATTCATTAATATCACCGTGAGAACACTAATTAAATGGAACACGATATAGCATAACCGAATGAAAAAAAACACATGTCGTTCGGAGCATTCAAGTAAACCCTAAATCAGTATTTGTTCAGGCCTGACGCGTGGACAATTGAACCATCGCATCTGTATTGATACCCTGAACACAGTGGAAGGAGAAAATGGGTATATACTTGTAGATAAATAGATATATCACCGTTACAGTGAACATAACAGAAATCAGCGACGACGAAACATCCTCTCCGTGCGAACTCATCCTCACAAAAGAGGAAATAAAATCAATAACATGTACATGAGCACCTGTACGCATTGTGGATATATCGTAACTGCCAGTGACTGCGAATTGCCCGTATGTGGGGTCATCTACAGCGGTCCTGAATGACTTCAATCCCGGAATGACTGGTCCTAGTAGACAGAGCAGGGACATGTCATTTAATTTTCAATCAGTCCAAAGTGACTTCGTTTCAGGTCATTTTTAATGTCATTAAAACTCCGATTTCTACTAGTGCATCGACCCACAAGTCAATGCTTGTATCCCCGGCTGCCCTCCGTCCTGGAAATGTTGATGGGCAGGGTTGCTCGGATCTCAATGAACCTCTCCTAATAAGTGGTGCATAGCGTGCATCAAGCTCAGCACTAACACGGTAGCTTGAAGGCTCCACCCCTCGTGCTGCCATCGAGAGTTCAGAATTTCAAAGTAGTGATTCAAGCTCTCAAGGCCCCGGATCGACCTGGAAGTATGCAGAGAATCGTTTTTAAGATTGCCGTATACCCAAAACCGCAGAGTTCACAACAACCAAACCCTAAACCATAGCCACTCAAGGAAATTGCAGGATCAAGTGAATAGCATGCAATGTACAAATGCACGACCCAAACTTGTCATAGAGAAATTGACACTTACACAACCTCTTCAGTCCACGGCAGGAGGTGTTGCAAGAACACCCTTCGAATGTTTGCTGCTCGAATTTGGACTGCTGCCAACGCGTATCAACACAATCATGCTCGCTGGTTTAGTTCTCACAATTTCCCTTGATCCTCTCAAATTTCACCTGCGAATTGGGTCGTTGGTCCTGCAACACCAAAATTCTACGCACCCAACTTCGATTCACCCCATTCCCAGGTGGGGAGACCAACCTACTGTCGACCGAGCTCCATGGCTTCTTCCCGTTGTGGCAACAAACTTCGAATCTTGAAACGGTTGACACCAATCTCCCGTCATCTCTCCTTCGAATCGGGCTTTAACTTCAATAAATGGGAGAAGGCGTGGTTCACCAAACAAGGCAGCCACCTCGGCGCCACTAGGCACACCGACCCCGCCCCGCAACCCCTTCCCGAGACCATTAAGTCGCCCTATTAACTCTGCGGGCAGCGATCCTGGCACCCGCTGCCAGCGACAGTGCCGCATTTGGGCAGGGAGTTCACCTAGAAAGGGCAGGCTTACACGGCCTTTTCATGACCCCAAATTTCTCCTAATGTAGATTTGATGAAATTTTTATGCATAATCTTCTCGTAATCTTGTGCAAGATCCTACAACTTGAGATGAAAAGAAAGTTTCTATTTTTGTTATTTCACTCTTTATTAAAAAAAAGGTAAACTTGTATTTTTTTTAATAAAAGATGATAAAAGAGCATTAAAGAATAGTAATTTTTTATTTAATCTAAATGTTCTAATGATTTTTTTAGATTTAAGGAAAAAACAAAAACGTTTGTTTAAATGTAACTTTTATCCAAAATATATATAAAAACGATTTATAAACTAGGTTTCATGTAAGTTGAGTGCATTGATAGAGGTATCTTTTCCCTTCTAATTTAAAATATATATATATATATATATATATATATATATATATATATATATATATATATATATATATATATATATATATATATATATATATATATATAATTAAAAAATAAATAAAAATAAAACAAAAACTCCCACTAATTCAAACATTTCAAAAGAGTCAAGTCTCATCCAAAAGCAAATGCCCACAAATTCAAATATTTGATTCCAATCACATCATATCTCCAATCCGAAAAAAAAAAAAAAAAAAAAAAAAAAACCATCAATTCAAACATTTCAAAAGGTTCCAATCATATCATATATCTAATCCGGGAAAAAAAACTTCCACCAATTCAAAAGATTCCAATTACATCCGAAAAAAAAAATTACCTACAAATTCAAATATTTCAAAGATTCCAATCACATCATATGACCAATCCCATCGAAATTCAACTAAGGTCAAGCCACCCATAACCGATCACTTAAGGATTTTAGCATATGAAATTAAGGTATATAATTTTTTTAGGATTTTTATGTGTACAAACATAAGGTTCTTGTTGAATGCAAAAATTTCCGTAATTTAATTCCCACTATTCAAATAGTTATAATTGTTTGAAGTGAAAAGTTGCTCGTAGCCCACAACCAACCTATAGAGTGCTACATAACCGCTCACTCCCGATGCATATAATTGTGAACAAAGAAAGTCAGATTTTTGTTTCAACACAAATTTGTAAAAACCACCAAAAGTGAACCACCTAAGCCTATTTAGAAGCATCCACAAAAAGTAGACATGATCGGAAATGCGTCCAGCCCATAACTATTTCTATGTACTCTACATGTTGTCAATGGGTGGCTCGACCTTACTCACCTTCTCCACCCCTTCACTTCCAAACTCCAAATCCAAACCTTTTCCCATCAATCCCAAAAGAAAACTCCCATCAAGTCAAACATTCAAAAGATTCCAATCACATCACATCACATCACATCACCAATCCCATCCAAATCGAACTAATGATCCGCCCTCCCCATCCCTTCACCTCCAAACCCAAACCCCACATTCAAACCTTTGGAGTCCAAACCCTCCCATCCCTCCAAATCCAAACCAAAACTCCAAATTCCAAAACCAACACCCACTTCCCTTCACCTCCAACTCAAATCCAAAACCCACATCTTTTCCCTCCAATCCGAAAAGAAAAACTCCCATCAATTCAAACATGTCAAAAGATTCCAATCAACTCACATCACATCACATCACATCACATCACCAATCCTATTGAAATTGAACTATCCACCTCCCCTATCCCTTCACCTCCAAACTCCAAACGCCCAAACCCACATCCACTCCCCTTCACTTCCAAACCCAAATCCAAAACCCAAACCCACTCCCCTTCCCTCCAACTCCAACTCCAAACCCAACTCCAAAACCCACACCCACCCCCCTTCCCTCCAACTCCAAATCCAAACTCCAAATCCAAACTCCAAATTCCAAAACCCACACTACAACTCCCAACTCAACTCCAAACATCACCAACATCACCAACTTGGTCCAAAACCAAAACCAAAACCCCTGATTGAACTCAACAACATATTCAAACAAGGAAATTGAGAGGAGGCAGCAAATAAAAAGCAGTCCCGCCCCTTTTACCCCACCACCCTTTGGCCCCCAAACCCACCCATACTAAGACTCACGCCAAAACCACCCTCAGTCGAAGCCCCTCCCGCAATCACGCCCCCAATAATTTTATTCACCACCTCCATCTCCATTCCACACCATCACTGCTCAGAACTCGAGCTCATCACTCTCACCGAACTCCGGGTCGCCCTCGCCAACCCAACCCAAGCAAAGAAGCAGCAGCAAGATTAATGAGACCTCAGCTGCCAGCCTCCATCTCCACTTAACCCCAAGCACCACACTCCTCCTCATCATCGTCGTCGCCTAACTTGCTCTTGCTCGGGTGAAGGAAGGGCACACTCGCATTCATGCTTGGAGCTTCCTTCGCCTAGGGTTTCATGCCACTCCACACGGGCAGGGCGGTCCATCTCCTGCGATCGATCGCTTCTCTTCTCATGCCGCTTCTTGCTCCAAAATGCCGGCCTTCCAATGCTGCGTTCCTTGATGTCATGCGCTCGGCGTGAGCTTCAGTTTTCGAGTTTCTGAGTTTTGGAGTTTTGGAGTTTTGGAGTTTTCGGGGTTCGGGAGGAGTGGAGTAGTGGAGGTGATCGGGTTGGTGCGGGAGGACGGACGGGGCGGAGGTTTGGTGATTTGTGATGTGGAGGACGTTTGGTGCGAGGAGGGGGAGTCGGTTGCGTGGTTTGGCGGGGATGAGAATGGGGGAGTGGTGTTGAGGGGGAGGTGGAGGAGGATTAGGGGTTGAAGGAGGTGCATTTGTTGAGTTTGGTGGGAGGGGGGTGAGGTGCATTGTAATTTGGAATTTGTGGAGGTTTGGAGGACGGGGATAGGCGTGTGTGGGAGGTGCATTGGATGGGAGTTGGAGTGTGTTGTTTTTGGATTTTTCATGGATTTTCGTGGAAGTGGTGAAGGTTGAGGGGATGGTGGTTGTTTTGGTGATTTTTGGGAGGGGCTGTTGAGGAGGAGGAGGAGGGGGTTGAGGATTTTTGTTTTCTGTTTGGTGTCGGGCTTTTACAAATGCGCTTGTTGAGCGGGACTTGAAATCGAGGAGAAATGAGCGCCCCATCGGAGTCCCCTGCGGAGACTCCTGCACGCCGGTATCCGAAGCGTTTGAAAGCTGGCAGTCCGCTGCCGCCTCCGGTGCCCCCGCCGGTGCAGAGTGAGAGAAAGAAAAGAAGAGTGTCCAAACCTGAGCCACCGGTACCGAGCTCGCCGCAGACTCCTGTGGAGAAGACGAGGGTGATTAAAACTGAGCCTGTGCCAAGTTCGCCGCAGACTCCTGCTGTGCAAAGCAACGGCGCTGAATTGTGTTCATTGCCCAGCGCAAACCTTTGTGCGAGAACTGATCCCGTTGCAGCGTGTTGCTCGGGGTCGGGGTTGCCTCGTTCGTCCTCTAGTCTGAAAGATGTGCCTTCTGCCTCTTTGGGAGACTTATTTGCAGTTTATAGTTATTTAAGGTGCTTCAGCCGTTTGCTGTTTCTGAGTCCGTTCTCTCTGGAGAAATTTACGATCGCGCTATGTGCCGAGAGTGGAGATGCGCTTATGGACAGTGTTCACTTGAGTCTACTCGAGGCTTTAAAGCGTCATGCTTTGACCATCGACACCTCTACTGTATTCGGGTAGGTCCTCTTAAATTGACGAAGGGATAGAGAAAACTCTGAAGGTTTGTGCAGGCGTAAAATTTCTAGATTTATGAAAGACTACGCAGAATTTGCAATAGCGTGAGTCTTGCTGTCCCGACTGTCCGGTGGTTGTTTAGCAGAGATACCTCTAGTCGTAACTGCATTTGCAATCTATGACTTGTTTAAATGAGAACGTGACCAACTTCTCTTTCCCTGTATTTATGTAGCGGTTCATTAAGTTTCGTTCCATGACTTTGGAACTTATTTAACAACTATCATGCTTTTGTTTTTAAAATATGTCAATTGATTTTTAATTATAACATATGAAAACAACCTTTGGAATAACATTTCCCGCATTTAGAAACTGCTGCGCACACAATTCATTCCCGAGGTTTTGATCGTGCTTTTGCTCCTTGCAGGGACCTCAACTGGGACTTACTTGATGTGGTCACCTGGCCAGTGTATCTACGCTCTTTTCTAAGAACGCAAGGGTACAGCACTCTCCGCAAACACAGCTTGGTAAAGGCTGGTTTAGGAACAGGCGAGTTTCAGAAAAGCGTTCCAGTAGCTGAGAAGTTGGCTATCTTGAGCTTCCTTTGTGACCGTGTTATCCAGAATGAAGAGAGTCGAAAAGAAGTCAGTGTGCGACTAATGGCTGCTCATGAAGGCCTTGTTGAGTCCACAGTGCAAAGAACTGGAGATGATGACTCTGAATGGAAACCTAACGATGCACGAAATGAAAACAGGGCCCAAGATACGCCGCTACTAAGGAAAGTGAGTGATAAATTGCTCAGGGACACAGAGAAGGGAGAATGGAGCAGGGAGGTGCAGCGTGCTGCCACTGCCCTTGGAGGAGATGGTAACAGTAATGACTGCATGATATGCGGCATGGACGGTGTTTTGATCTGCTGCGATGCCTGCCCGGCTGCCTATCATTCACGATGCGTTGGTGTCATCAAGGCGAAGCTCGGCTCGGGGGATTGGTTTTGTCCAGAATGTCGTCTTCCTTTTACGGGGATACCATATGCGAAGCGTTTGCTAGGAGGGGTGGTTTTAGGCTATGGTCCGAAGGAGCGTTGCTTCATGTCAACATGTGACCACCTCTTAGTGTACGTATCTGACTATCCTTAAGGAGATGTGCAAAACATGTCTTGATCAGTTGGTGCCTTTTTGTGTTGAATTATCCTCATCTCCAGACGTAACCCTCCTCATCTCTAGACCTGGTCTGCAGAATAGTCTCTGTTAGTTCTCTGTTGTCATCACAAATCTCTCTCTCCACGTACATTGAACCAACTCTAAAGTTAAACCTCAAACTAAGCAGCTGCTCTGGAATGGGGATGCGCAGTCGCTAGCTGTTGGTTTGATAGTCGGTGTTATGAATTATGCTGGTCATCCTGGGTGCAGTAATTCGTTAACTTGCGACCACTTCTCAACCGATAGGACGCTAAACAGTTTGTAGTCTTCGGGTGAAAGCGCAGAAGTTAATCGGATTGACCGATTATAGAATATTGAAATATTTAAGGTGTTGTTGATCTTCGCCCATGACCAGCAATCCAGTTTACAAATTTTCTGATCCTCGCTTTCATGAATGTGATCCCGCAGGATTGAGGAAGGCGAAGAAGAAACGAAGTATTGGTATTATGGGATCCCAGAATTGCCTTCAGTATTGAAATATCTGCAAACTACTGATCATGGATATCGTCAATTGCAGCAAATCATTCTGCGGCATTGGAACGCGGAACTGATTGCTCTCTGTGCTCTCCTAGAAACTAAATCTCGAGAAGATTTAGCTGCGTCAAAAGGGACGCCTGTCTCCACCCCTCCAAGGGCTAGATGTTTCAGCGAGAAGAAAAGAAAACTAGATAGCAATGTAGAGAACGACAATCTGGACTCTGTACCAAAAAAGACCCCTAAATCGGAGGGAAAGCCCAAGACACCCAAGACTCCCAAAATGCAGACTAACCCTGGCCCCTATGTAAACTATTATGCCCATGGTGATGCAGTTGCCGAGGCAGCTGATACCTTGGCAACCTGGCAGGGTGGAGGTGACCCGGCGTGGGTCCCTGGTACCCGTGCTCGTGGTACAGGTGCAAACGAGCAAGTGAAAGCTTTTACCGTAACGCTCCCAACCTTTGCATGGCCTAGCATAAGGAAACTTTTCAGTGAAAAATGTGGGTGGTGTGGCTTGTGCTCCTCCAATTCGCGAGGCTGTTTGTTGGTTCAAACACATCTACAAATCAGTCGCCATGTCGATGATCTCAGGCCTTTGAAAATTTCGAAAGGGCCACGTCATTTGGGTACAGTCGCAGCGTATGTGTTACACTTGGAAGAAATTCTACATCCACTCTTAGAAGGAGGGCCGTGGGAAAACCCCTTGCAGCGCCAGCGCTGGCGGACACGTTTGGAGAAAAGTCCGTCTGTTTCTGTCATTCAAAAGGCGCTTTTGCAGGTTAGCAATCTACACATCTCTAGTACTCGTTCTTGACTTCTGGGTTGCTTGATGTTTCTAGTTTACGGACCACGATTAGCAACCTACAGTTGTGGATGTTGATTACAATCGTTGTGACTGATTGATGCTTTTACTTAGATTGAAAGTGTTACCATGTTCTTTAATGCTTTTAATTAGCACCTTCTGTTGATTACAATCGTTGTGACTAATCTGAGTTAGTTTTTGCTTATTCACTATGTAGTTGGAGGCTTCTTTACGACCAATTGCTATTTCAACAGACTGGGTGAAGCATCCAGATCTCGCTCCGCAGTTGTGGCCAGCAGGCATGCAGAAAAAGGAAGCCCGTCCCTTGACAACTGCCAAGAAGGTTCCACCAACTCGAAGTTGCGGTGCGCAGTGGTGGCGAGGTGGCAGAGTAGCTCGTTTGCTTTGTGACTGGGAAAGTCTTCCACGAGAGAACTTAAAGAAAGCCGCTCGCAAAGGTTAGTTACTGTTCATTCCTGGATTTTCTCATGTATCCTTTTTTGATGTCTCACCATGCACTTCTTTATTTGGCTCCATCTGATTCAGTGTCTGCTTCCTCTCATAATATAACTACTGGTC
The DNA here is from genome assembly GCA_014871385.1 of Ceratodon purpureus. Taxonomy (NCBI): domain Eukaryota; kingdom Viridiplantae; phylum Streptophyta; class Bryopsida; order Pseudoditrichales; family Ditrichaceae; genus Ceratodon; species Ceratodon purpureus. The sequence goes on from CM026423.1 coordinate 7,957,412, forward strand.
TCATCCTAGTGGGCGCACGAGTCTGTTTGAAATGAAGAACTACCTACTTATGTACAGTGCTCCTACCTGGTTCTTAATCAATTTATCTGACAATACATGAGTATACAGGAGGCTCGATATCGATTTCTGGTATTTTGTACAATGATACCAATGCTATTCCTCAAAGGTCAAAACAATGTGCTTGGCGAGCAAGAGTTGAGACTGCGTCAAGTGTTGCCGAAATTGGGCTGCAGGTAAGCAGTCCATGCCTTGATTCCAAAGGCGGCCTTCTACTGATTAAATGCTGAACTGTGTGCAGTAGCCCTATTAAATCAGATAAGCTATCGATGCTCATGTTTCATCTTATTCTAGGAAAGATCTTTTAAGCTTTCCAGAAACTCTCAGTTCATGAAACTGAATGATGCTATTTGAGTTCTTACGCTAACTTGGGTATCACATATTGTTTCCACAGGTCCGCTACTTTGATTTGCAATTGAAGTGGAAAGAACTTTTGGTAGAGATCGGTGAAAATGAAACACCTTATATATATGGAAAATCCAAGGAAGAAGCAGTAACGAAGTACTTGGTTGCCATCACAAATGAAGAGAACGGAACTGAGAAAGTGAACAAGGATTCTCAGCCTTCAGAAATCATAATCAGTGCCGAAGGCGTGAAGCAGATGTGGAAGCCTGAGCAGCAGGTGCCTCTCTCTCAAGTGAAATTGTACGAGAAGTATTTTGGGGAGAAGATCAAGAAGGGAACCCCAGGAAAAAAGAAAAAATCTACAATCAAAGTGAAAGCGGGAATTCCATTAAAGAAGCGGGTTCTAAGTGTTGTTGTGGACAAGCTGCTTGAACTGGTCAAAGTTGAAGAGAGGAAGCTTGAGCTCTCAGCTAAAAAGCTACAAGCCGGAAAATCTCCCTCAAAGATAGTGGCCGACAAGAAGCCAGAGAAACAAGAATCTGTTACACTGAGGTGAGCTGATGTTCTGCTGTTATTGTTTAAATCTATCACTTTTCTCTAAAATAGCATGTTAAAGGTGGTGATGATAATCTCGATTAAACAGTGAAATTTGGTCTTTAAGAGTGTTCACTTCCCTAATGTGTTTTTCTTGTCCACGTACAATATTCTTCAGCCATGCTATAAGTTCTTTTATTATTTAATGTACTAAATTCATTTTTCATAAAATATTCAGTATGGGCATTGGGTACGAGAGACACTGAATGACCTGCCTTGTTTGGGAATTGAGAAAAGTTATGAATGTTGATTGTTATCAAAGTTACTGACTTTGCTGTTAATCTTTATTATCATGCAGGCGGCAGTGTAATCGTTGCGCAGGTAAATTTTCTCATAAACATATTACTTGACTGTGTTCTCTTTATTTATCCGTTCTGTTTATTTTTGTTGTATATTTAACTTAGTATTTTCAATCACTGTACACAATTTACAGTCTACGGAGTCATGACAGTCAGCCCATTATTGTACAGCTGTGTCTGATGCTCTTGAATTTATCTTGAAGGCGTTTGTTTTGTGAAGTCGAAAGTTGTAAATAAAAGGGACTTTAGCTTCTAGGAGCTGAATCTCTATGGCCTCATTCAGGGAAATGTTCACTAAACCGAGTCTTGTTAGGCTTGAAAACCGAGTCTTATTATACATGAATAATAAAACGAAAAGTCATGGCGTTTTTGTGGCAGTTGATGGTGACAAGGTAGAGCTCTCGACTGTAGATGGTATGCTGGTGTGCGGACAATGTCACGGTAAACGACCACGGAAGCTGTCTGCAAAGGCTCTTGCAGCGCTATCCACGGAAGAGGCTGAGAAGGATGATGATGAATTGGAAATTGAGGTTGAGAGTGTGCCGGTGTTTGCTAAAGAGGAGACTCCTCCTCTTAAGTTGGAGTGGAGTGGTACTTCACTTAGGAAAACTGGCCGCAAAAGAAAGAGAATTAATCTCAATGCTGGATCATTTGCCTGGGCTGATAAATATGATGGTTCAGATGGTGGCCTAATGAAGACGGAAACCGTAATGGAGACGGAAACGGTAATAGAGACGGAAATTGTAACGGAGACGGAAACTGTAATGGAGACAGAAACTGTAATGGAGACCGAAACTGTAATGGAGACGGAAACTGTAATGGAGACGGAAACTGTAACGGAGACGGAATCTGGAGCGAAGACGGATCCTGGAACGAAGCCGACGAGTCCTGACTTAGAGGATCCTCGCTGATGGTCGTCATTTTTCATGACTCTGTCGACCGAACTCTTATAAGAACAGCAAACTTTGCGCACTGCTGGTGCTCTATTGTAACAGCCACCAGTTCGTACAAAGTGATTTGACACTTGATCGAAAATCCGAATGATAAGTTATCTGGCTAGTTTTCTCCCGAGTTAGATCCTCACTTCATTCTGTATTGTTGGGTTTATCGCAAGCCATTTTTGGGGCTTATGCTGACATTAGCATCGTCATGACAGGATCCTGACTATTATCCTGTTATAATTGTAAGTGAATCATTCAATGACTCTTAATTTGAACATGTGATTATGACCTAGTTTGATTTACTTTCATTGTTGGCTTCCTTATACTACTTCCTGCACTATGTTAAAGAGCAGGTGTATAAGTGGAAAAGAGGTATGTAACATTATGGAACCATCTGAAGCTTGAACCGATCTACTCAGTTTTATATGTTCGAAACTTGTAGGAACTTTAACACCTGTATTTGGTTTGGGTGAGGGCAAGTAAAGCTGTGTCAACTCTAACAACCTGGCAGGGCTGAATATTCTTCTGAAAATAGAGCTGGTCAAAAATCAACTTAATTTCTTGTGACAAGACTGAGTACAGTACAGTTGGGTCAACCGTGATGGAGTGGAGCAGGACAGTTTTAAATGAAAGTAGAATTCAGTCAAAACCCAGTTTCATTCCTTGCTTCGTCGCGTCTCATCATTTTCTTGTAGACTTACAAGTGGATATTCAGTACACACCAATTAAAGCCACTGCTATTGATACCAGGGGTGTTCCATTTGATGTAACTTATGCTGAGTGAAGACTTCTAAGGGGCGGTCTACACCATGGACCAAGAGCTGTGACCAAGGAAAATGGATTAATTCCATGGTCACACTTCCATGGTCATATTTTCATGGTCACACTTCATAAAATGTAATTTTTCAAGTCCTTGGGCCTCTCACTAAGTATAAATCTAAAATAGACCTAGGCTCTGGAAGGAAAGACTATGTACCAAAAAGTGGGTGTGCTCATTATAAATGCTTGCGTATTGATGGCAGTTGTAGAACATTGCCTCCCGGTCAATAATTAGCAATCGTTTAAAAATATTAAATGTTTAGGGTCTCGTCGTTTTTGAAATGAGATAATGGCATTTTTGCCTCTCTTACGACAAAATGTAGGGGACCCTTCAACATTATCCATTCATCATGTTTTGAGGCCTTTTAAGTACTTTGATAACAAGTTTATTCATAAGTAATTTGGAGACGATAAAAAAACAAAAAAAAAGAATTTTGCGGATGGAAAAATGAAAATACAAGAAATCACTTTTAGAAATATTTGTTACTTTTCAGCCATCAATATGCAAGCATCAATAGGCAAGCATTTAAAAATTTTAAAATTAAATTAAGCATTTCTTTGTTAATTAAAATTTAATTTTTTAGAATATGAACCTTATTTTCTAATAATAAATAAATATTTGTTCATTGGTAAATAAATTTGCTATTGACGTATGGTATATTTTAAAAACATTACACTTAGATAGTGTTACATTTGAGTAAGCCTATTTTGCGTATTTAATTTCCTTATATTTGTATAGAAGTGGTTTGTAATATTTTCATTTGTAAATTTCAATAAAAGCTTTATTAATTCAAAAACTCAATATAAATTTTTGTTGTAGCAAGGTGTAGATAGACCTTTGAAAGCATTTCACTTCAAAAAGAAAATTCATTTTTATATTGTGCTGATTTCTTTGTAAAAATTTGCAAAACAAAATACACATATTCAATCCTTCCAACCAAAAGTGTCATATATCAAGTTATCACTACTATCACATGTAACTCCGTGGCATACATCTAGATTCAACAACCACAATTTATTTTAGATATTACTTCAACATTGGTTTTCCTTAAATTCTAAATACCACTAGCAATCCATGAAAAAAACTTGACATGATACAAACTGTAAAGTACAAGTTCAAATTCAAGAAATTAAAAGACATCTTAGACAATCATTTAGTAAAGAAATTAAATTCCACAAGCAATATTTATATTAATTATTATGTACAACAAGCAATATTCATATATATATATATATATATATATATATATATATATATATATATATACATACATACATACATACAAGCAAAAATAAATACATAAAAAATAAACACCACTTCTTTTATTGAAGGTGGGCCAAAGACACGTGTAACTAAGAAACTAGTATTAATTGTATTAGACATGGTGGATGAAAGCAAAGTTGAATAATACTAGAGTTGTAAGTTCTAAGCAAAAATAGATTTAAAATTGCAATGACTATGAAAATTTCTTCAATAATTATATGTTGCATGTGAGTTGTAAATAACTTGTGGCCCAATCTTGTCTAATCTAAAAGAAAGGCCATGGCATTGAGTTAAGGAGTTATAATAATAAAAATAATAATTCCAAATCATCATGAAAATAATTAATAAAATTTTATAGTCACTTTATTATTTTATTTTATTTCTATTATTGGATGCTATAAATTTTGCAACCCCAAATTTTAGCCAGCTTTCAAGGTTAGAAAGCCATATGAACTTTTAAACTAATAAGCTTATTTTTAAATACAAAAACTTTCTATTTAGTTTTTTTAGAATTTTGATTAAATTATTTAGCCATAAAAGAGCATTTTGTTTTTATAACTCAATGTATCCTTTGTATAAATTCAAAAACTAAATATACCACGACCATTGGTGAATGAAAATTTATTATTTATTCAAACTCAAAGCCAATGTTTTTGGTGTATATTGTTCTCCATATGTATGCATTTTCCAAGACTTAGTATATAATTTTTCAATTCTTTATAGCTTTTTGTGCAAGAATTAAAAAAAATATATCATTTAATTATATGATAATAAAATGATGTTTATGATTTTTGGAATTTCCTTGAATGTATATAATATATTTAATTTTTTTCAATGGAATAATGATATTGTGTATTCTACACTAAAAAATACTCCCTTTGTCTCACTAAAAGACACTTGATTGCTAATAATATCATATTTAAGGGTATTCCAAATTTAAAAACAAGTTTCCAAATTTAGAAACATTGATCTTATTAAAAGACAATTTTTTTGAGCAAACAACGGTCTTTTAGTGAGATGGAGGGAGTATTAAAAATGACAATGATGTCCACACTTGTGATTTCATTTCCATTCTTATCCAAATGGAAAACATTCAAATTATGACATTTGACATTGCATCTAAGTATTACATATATACTTTAACCCATAATGCATCAACTCAATAAAAATGGTATGATTTGGAGTCCGTCAAGCTCCCCATGAGTCAATTTTTATAGGATGAACTTGTAATTTTGGCAGAGTATAGATAATTATCATATCTTTCTAACAAGACCATTCATGCTTCAAAATTCCTCATACTTTACAAGATATTTGCAATCAAAGTTTGAAAACACTATTAAGACATGCTGAAATCTTCCCAAAATTGCTGTAAATGCTCAAAAATCTGCCCAAAATTCAAAATTAAGTAGATAACAGAAACTTCAAAAATTCATCAAAAATTGAGAATTTTTTTTTTTCAAGTTTTGTTTTTGAACATGTAAATACAATTTGAAGGCATGATCTCACCGCTCGGATTTTCAATCCAATATTTCTCCATATGCCTTTTTTATTATTATAGACCGGCCTTTGTATTTGAGTTTCAGCATACCTCATTGTTAAAAACCAAGCATTTCTTTAGGTTTTATAGGTTGTATGAGGGACAAAAGTGCAGGAACATATTTCTAACCAACTTAGAAATAAGAATTTGAAGAGCCTCACATCAAATTTCCTTTTAAAGTTGGTTTTTTTGGCTCAAGAATCACTGGAAACCCATTTTGCAGCAAGGAAATTAACAAACTTTTTTTCCAACTTAGAGCATTATGATCTCACAAACAACAAGGACTTTGAATCTGAGATACAAGGTACATATACATGTACATGTAAGGTACTAGATCCTACGGTTATTTCCCCCCAAAATACAGCAAAACTTAAAAACTTACACCTTGTATTAAAGGTCTAGATTTGAGGGTTTTTGGTGATTTTGAGGCCTTTCAACTATAGGGGTTAAGTCTTGATTGTAAAGAAAGTGATGGTGCTTTGTGAACATAACTTTGAAGTGATATGAGTTGAACCACATTCATATGCTTACCTTTATTGTAGAATATCTAATTTGATGGAGAATATATAAATGCAACAAGAAGTTGATTGGCACATAATTAAAAGTCTATTAAAAGACATGTGGTGGATATTTTTTTATAATTTGATCCACATTGGAAGGGCAATACAACCATTCCACAAATTGTATTTGTAAGTTATGGCCAATTCAACAGAAGCGTTAATCACTAAGTGAATTGCATACTAGAATACAAAGCATCAAGAGCGCAAAGTTGCAATTGTAGTGTTTGACTTCTACAACGTTTAAAAACTTTCAAATGATAGCAAGAATTATTTTAGCTTTAGATTTGTAGAATTTTGAATTCAATAGTCTATTGGAATGGTTGTTTTGGGCACATAATATTGGGTTAACGCAATATCACTTTGGCCTACAAATAGTCTTGTCAAATGACCAAGTTTGCTCAAAAGAATGTCCACCCTTCTTAATTAATTGTTCATACATTTTTATCATTTTTTTGTTTTCATGTGTTCATTTGACTCTTCAATTTCATAAAGATAATATGAGATTAAAGAATGGCATCTGAGACCAAATAAAAAAAAACGTTTCTAGACATTGATAAACCAAAAGGTTTCAAATGATAAATCAAATTTTTTTAGCAAATAAATCTAAAACTCATTCTTATCTACCTAAGTAGAATTAGTTCATGTCATGTTTAAATTTGTCTAATTTTCAAATCCTACATAACTGCATTCCCTCAAATCTCCACAATAAAGGGTAATGTCTTTTAATTACCTTACCATTTTAATGTATTGAAGTATAATTTTCTAAATTAATAAGAATGCACTATTATTGTTTCATGGCGGTTATAAAATCTGAATGTTACTATTTGGATTTTTAGGTCTGTGGTAAGTATCCAATCTATTAATAAATGTCTAATAATTAGCTACTATTGTACATTTGCATCGTGTGTCTTTTCAATATTTCATTAAACACTTTCGATTATTTCAAGAATTTGTCAAGTAATTAAATATTGTAGTTGTTGTACACAAACATTGAAACATCTTGTGTCTCTTAAAATTAGAATTGATGTTTTTACTTAGATTGAAAGTGTTACCATGTACTTTCACTATCATTGTTTTTGAAACCAAACCATTACTATCTTTTTTTCATAGAATATCTCCAATCATTTGTTTAATGATTCAACCATATTTATAGCACACTCATAACCAAAATGAATAATATCTTATCATTTGGTCAAAAAAATTTACAATATCAATCTCTTATGTCTTTTCAACTTGAATATGTCGGTAATACTTATAGTAAAGGTTTGGCATATCTCATGTCTTTTCACTATCATTGTTGTAGTCATCAAATGATTACGATCCTTTAAACGATACTCTGAGTAGAGCTGTGAGACCGGTTCAACCACATCAAGGGGGATTGTCTCAATAAAAACATTATAACTCTAATCGAGTGTTGGTGGTACAATGATGTCTTGTGTCTTTTCAATATGGAAGTGCCAAAGCTTGTTAAAAAAATGTTAGCATATCTCATGCCTTTTCAATATCACTATCATTGAAATGCCTTTTCAATATCACTATCATTGAAATGTTTTTTCAATACCACTATCATTGAAATGTCTTTTCAATATCACTATCATTAAAATGACTACACCCCATTGTCAGGACATATTTCCGATCATGTTTTTTTAAGTTCCTCATAAATAATTGATATGTGATGAAAGAATAACTTCAAAACAAGTAAGTGCCCATGCTTCATTATCATTTTTATTGAGAATCTCAATTATCCATAGCACACATCTAATAATTTATGATTAGTTAAATATCCATTTATTCATGTATAAGCTAATTACATACATTGAATCTAATTTAGATCTGATAAAACCGATATAAACTAAAGAAAACACATAAGTGCACATTGAAGTAACAAGAAATGAAAATATGTGAAGAAGCAGATAAGGTGAATCCAATTTGTTCTTCAATATCTTGCAATTGCTCAAGTGTGGTCCGGATGATGTCACTACACTTAAATAAAAAAATAGAGACATGCCATAAAGACTTGTGATAATGAACACTTGGAAACTTTCTCACCAACAAGCATAGCATCTCTTTGCACACGTGGTGTGAGCAAAACATGATGGATTAGATCATGATGAATGAACTCATGCTTCTATATAAGAACTACCCGCTTCGCAAACCAGGAGAGTCCAACTACAAGGAGTGGAAATTTTAGCAAAGTAGAATCATATTGACTATTGGGGCGGTTTAGTGGCTTGAACTCGACGACTACTCCAACTCCGGACATATTCAACGAAGTACTCCAAGCTTGACCTGGCAGATTCGTCGCAATCAGTGATGCAATTTGATGCCCGTGTTGCCCTGACTCTCGACGAGGTCATGAAGGTACTTGATGACAGTGGACTCTTCACTCGGCAGTGTGCGTCATACCTCTCTACCCAGATGTTGTTGATCACGGTGTCATTAAATTCCTTCTTGTTCTCAAGCAATTTTCATTTAGACATACTCCACTCCTTGTAGTTGGACTCTCATGGTTTACAAAGCGGGTAGTTCTTAGACAGGAGCATGAGTTGGTCTCGAATGATGTAATCCATCGTGTCGTACTCACACGTGTGCAAAAAGATGCTATGCTTGTTGGTTTGAAAGTTTCTAAGTGTTCATTATCCCAAGTCTTCATGGCATGTCTCTATTTTTTGTAATCCAAAAGTAACTTGACTCGCATCTAATTTGGAAAAACCTTTGAGAGTGGTAGAAAGAAGGTTCGGAATTAGGGATAGAAATGACCAAGGAATTAGGGATATATATGAACAAAGCTTTACATAGAGGACTCCCAATTTAATGTATGAAAGAAAGCACTCAGTTTACTTTCAGCGACCACAATGGAGCAAAAGGGCCAAGAGGTCACAAGACAAGCGGGCAGTGAGCATTTTGCACAGATTTGCAGTGTAGTTTTGCTGATCCTTTTTTGTGATCCGGCCACTGTAGAATCGACTGTGTGTACAAACAAAAACCAGTAATGTTTACTATGGTTTAATTAAAATCAAATAGAACAGCCGGTGTGGTAACAACTGCTGACCATCACGTTCAAAAACAAGAATAAAACAGAAATAATGCCAGAAATACGAAGAAAAGATATCATCATGTTTCTGTTTACTCACAAATAAGTGCGCACCTCAAAATAGACCTCATTTTTTCTATTAGTGAATACAAGTCACAACACATCCGAAAGAATTATAACACAAGAGAGTAGTGGACTAGAGGAGGTCTCTACATGCGCTACACATTTGTCACTAGCACTACTCTCAATAGTCCCGAGTTCTCTGTCATTCTAAGACCAAAATGTTGAAGAGCGTCGTCTAGCAAAAGCCCCCTCCAGGCAGAAGCATACCCGTTCCAGTGACCTATCCGACTGCTGTTGATAGGCCATGTCTTTAATCACCGCGGCACTGCTTTGCTTCATGAGCCAGAATACAGCATCAGAAGAGTGAGGACAGGATCCGGCATCGAAAACTTCTGCTTCGGGCGTCTACTAATTGCTGGTTGCAACGCAGGTAGCATTGCAAGCCAAATTGGCATAGAAGCACCCAGGTTTTTTTCAAAAACTGCTAGACTTGCTTGATAGTCCCGAATTTGGCACTAGTGCTTCTCGTGGAAACGAGAAGTACTCTATAATCATAGTTAAACATCTCCACATAAGATGTATCTCATGTGATGCATGCTCCACGGACTTTTCTTCCCTATTTGATCCACGAGCAACATATGGAAACCCAAAAAACTGCCGCTCCATCGAGATCTTCTATATTCACGGAATTGGTGAAAGATTTCTCGCTTGTCTCCTAGGGGACAACCTAGACCTACCTCCCCGTACAGGAGATAGACTAGAAGGTACCCCTCGATCTTTAAATGAATCTATTCGCATTCGTTTGCTACTTCCAGGAGATCTGCACGACGGGCGATAGAATGTTATGTAACGTAAGCAGGCTCATTAATCCATAAAATATAGAGATATTCCAACAGAAAATTTCCTCAGTGAGTCAACATTCAAAATCAATGGACACAATTATAACAAACACACTAAGGAAGAAAGGGAAAAAACTAAGACCTTGGTGGCCCATTCCCTCGCTTATGTGGCCGTAGTGACATCTCCACCTCCACATAAGCTTCTTTTGCTGCCTGTACAACACGCAACAGGGACAATTAGCATAATAAAAGGAATAATAAAATGTACCGTTGAAAGGATACTTCCATGGAAAACAATAACTGGACAGATAACAAGTCACTCTAAAAGTCTGAAACCTACAAGAAAGCTTTTAAGATTTCCACTCACTTGTTGCTTGGCTTCATCCCAAGAAGGTCCACTACCTCTACCCAATGTTCGCCCACCCACCTCCACCTGTTACAAAGAATTCAGACAGGCACGTGTAACGTTAAGCCAAAGGTAGCTCATACCATTCAAACCCGATCAAAAAACATGTAAGTTCAGCATAAAAATCCAGAAGTTAAGGTATACAAGACGTATTCAAAGAAGGTAAACACATGTGACAGTAAGCTGTCAAATCTATTGCCAAGCAAGGCAACTGTCTTCATGCTGTCAACATTAGATGAGACATGATCAAAGAACATGGACAGAATTCTCAATGACTACAAGCAACATGAGAATATCATCACGTTTAAGCCATTTCCTAATGGAGTACCTGACAACGGAAGGTTTGTCGTTGCCCAACTCCAATCGACGGAAGTGCTTTGAATTGAATATTAATAGCCTCCCTGGTACACTGTAAGCACAACCAGTCAAGCATTAGACACAGACAAGGTGTTTTCGTAGGCAATGAAATTCAGTAGGAAGAAACTCGTTATCAATCCAAGCAAAACAGCCATCGAGTACAGGGCAGAATGTTCTTCAAAGGGATTACATTCTGACCACAAACGCGATCAGAATATGATACAAAATATTTCATAATCAGCTACAGCTGGAAATCATACATATGACTAAGTATAAATCCTACTGTAAAAGATAAGAGTACATTTGATCACTTACCAACTCCTTAAGAGCTGCAACATGATTATATGGCAACGGCTCCTCATTTGAGTGATAGCCGCCCAACGGAATATGCCCTGAAGTACTTGCGACTGGACTGTCATCATCCCTAGGCAAAGGTGCAAGTCCAGCCGACAAACGGGGATCTCTAGGACCACGTGACATCCGAACCTCTTTTACTGGCTCTGCAACAGCAGTCGTAGTCGTAGTCGTAGGAGGTGCTGTAGTTACAACAGAGGCTTTATCTGCCAAGCAATTAGGAAAGAACGATGAAACTTATTCTACAACTAGAAGATGCAAACTTCAAAGAATCAAATCCTTCAATTACACTAAAATAAGTAACTAGGGTCATTTACGTCACTTTCCACATGATTAAACACCGGTTCAAAATAAAACATTAGAGTGGTCAGCTGCACATAGTTAGCGCTCAACTTAAATGACACTTCAAAGGACATAGCCCAAAACCACTACCATCTTGTTGAGATTATATTTTAGGTAAAAGACTCACTTGCTAGAAACAGTAGAGCCGACTCGGCAGCATTATATTTGGCTTCTTTTCTGGTCCTGCCTATGCCTTCTCCCACCTTTTCACCACCAAACATGACCTGACATAGCTAAAAATAATCAATGATTAGCACACAGCAAATATATCCATAATCTTTCTGATCCGTCTTGAACTTTCAGATAACCATGCACGCACCAGACAAGCAAAACTTAAGTCAAGAGAAATATGTGTTCCTTCAGACATAAAAGTTAAGACGTCTAATGGATGAAGTAGATGATAAAATAGTCCCAAGCACGAAACCAAACCATGACCATAATTCAAAGACCAATAATTTATCAACAGTTAATAAATTATTGGCTTAGACCCACGCCAAGCACACTACCAAAACATGCGACCCAGTATCTTAGCTGGAATCAATGAAGGTAATCAAAACAAACCTCGACAGTAACTCCAAGATGTGTTGAACTTCTTAAATCTGTGCGATATTGTACCTGATTTCTCCCACCATTAACACCGCATAGAAGTGAGTAACATTTACAAAAAGATTTGCATAGTTCAATAGAAATGTCAATAACCGATCGCAGTTCAGACTGTAAGCACTAAATAGGAGGAAAATAATGATTGGAGAAGACTCAAGGCAAATTAATATGAAAAATGAAAATGTTGGAACTCACAGTTCTTTTTACTTTTTGCCCTATCTCATGCAACGCGCTGATTGCATTAACAGTAACAGCAGGAAAAGGTGCCCGGGGTGCATTAAATGGCTCCCTTGAACTGCCTCGTACAAAGCTATTCGAAGTAGTTTCCTCGTCTGGGAATCACCACCACTAACTCAGATGAGGCACTCACTTTCAAAATCGAGAAATGCAACCCGTAAAATAATTATACAATTCCAGAACAGGTTAGCCACTGCTTAAGAAAACACAGTTCAATTCTGCGAAGATACCTGAAAATGCAGACGTCTCCAGTTGTGCTCTACTCTCTCCAAAGAAACCCTGCTCACATTCCCCGCCACAACAATGTCAGTAAGAATTAATAAATATATATCTCCCTCTGCTCGGTTCCCTATCAAAAGGGGATATAATCCAGTAGGAAGTTTCAACAACCCTTCTTAGCTTCAAAAATATGGCATACCTCTTCATCATTACGTTGTCTTCTTGATGCTTCTCTAATCAGCTGTTGCTCACGAATATAGGGATTTTCAAATCCAGGAGGTGCAGAACGATCAAAAGAAGGCGATTCTGGTTCCAAAACCAACTCCGGAGACCTACGATTAGGTCGGCGAGGGCTCATCTCCTCCTCTACGCCAAGCCATCCACCTCCAGGGGCAACCACAGGAGGAATCTGGACCTGCAATGGTGCAGGAGGTGCAACAGGTTTGCTTGCGTCCATACCATGTTGTAGTATCAGTAATCGTCTACGTGTATCTGGATCAATGTCTGTTTCTGGTACCTCTCCTTCTTCTCTGCCTGGGGAACCTTGAATAGCACCTTCTGCTAACCTGTTTGGAACAGGATTAACAGGTCTTCGAGGCATACCCGGCGGGTAAAGCATATTGTCGGCACTTGATGGATACGTGATACTATCTCCTGAAAGATACATTGAGGGATCCACTTTGGAAGCGTCCCCAATGAACTGCGGTCGTGGTCGACCAGTGGAATCAGAAACTAGGAGATGGGATGGTTGTTGTTGCTGCTGCTGTTGCATTTGTAGTTGTTGCTGTTGCTGTTGATGATGCAGCTGCAAAGGTTGTTGTATTGGTTGCTTGAGAGCCAACCTTAAGTCATCATCCATAGAAAAGCTACGGCTGTGAGCTAGCCCATTGGTACTCTGGTGACACGAGACCGGTACTTCAGTGCACAGTCAAATAGCAAGCAAAACTGGTGTGCTGGATTATTTCCTTGGATAATCAGGGCTAAACGTCTAAAGCATTTGCAGCAGGATTTTCTGAATTCGACTTGGATGCAATATCACGGTACAATGAGAATGCCAATCTCATCATCTAGGTAAGGACTTGTTTCTAATTAGGTAGTTTTTTATCAAGAGTAGCTTTTGGAAGATCAGGCATAGTATGATTAGTATCAAATATATAATTTGTCAGCACTGTAAAACTTTCACGAAAAATGCAAACGGTAGAATGAGATGCTAGACATGTGACATGCATAAACCAAACAAGCGGGCATCATGGTTAAGAAAAAAAGCAATTTTGAAAATATTCACCTGTGTTTTCAAGTTCATATCAACTTCCGAATTTGCCATGCCATCACCGAGGCCCGTAACCCCATTCGCTGCAAAACCTGGCACTACTTCCTCTTGCATTACCTGTGTGAGGACACAAAATCGAAGAACAGAACATTATTTTTTACAAATAGCAAGGCAACCCCTATCAACGCTCATTCGTCCCAACCCATAGCCCTCAGACCAAAACATTTCATTGAGAAATCTTAAATGGACCATGAAGATTTGTTCCTCACCTCAGGAATAATGTAACTGCTCACATCAGGAGCCTTAGGCAAAGTGTGTACTTCTGTGTCAAACTTTACTTCCATCATCTGCTGCGTCAATGTTTCATCCAACTCCCTGGAACAAGCAGAAATAGTCCAGATTGATTAAGTTGCTCCTCGTCCAAGCTATAACAAACTATCTTCTGTACGAACTTACACCTTCTCCGGTAACTTAGAAAACATAGTTTAACAATGTTTCAACAAAAAGTACTAATTTAAAAGAAAGGACAGTAAACGGTTTGCCGAAAAAGGATAATAGGACCTTGAATATTTGTAATCAACTGAATACTTGCTTCAGATGTCAAATCCACTCAAGATGGGTTGGAGGGACCCTGACTCTATTGTAACCAGGATGATGCTTACTTAAAAAAATAGCCTCGAACATTGCAGGCAATGTTTCTTGCAATACAGAGTGGTGGAAGTTCCTTCATAGTCTGTGCAACAGTAATATATGCAGACTTGGTTAGAAGTTAAAATCAAATTCGCACTTAGTTAGCAAAGACAAAAAGGTGGACAAGTCAAATGAAAAACCAAAGTAAAATGGTACAAGTCAATAATCTTACCTCTCCTTTTGGATCCGTGTAAGGCATAAATGCTTGCACTTCGTGCACACGAGGTTGATCCGATTTTTCCCAAACAGGCAACCGATCATCAATAACCATTGCCATCTTCGGGTGACAACAGTGACGAGGAAAACAATCTTTCAACGCTTTTTTTGCATCTGAAACAGGGATCAAGGAATCTCTATCAAAACCAAAAGCACCACTATTTGCTACCAACCAACACCGAATAGCAATATGTGAGTCCTGGACAACTACATAAGCAAGGGGCCCCAGTATCTAAACTTTAAAGTTCAATAAGTCCAAAAGAAAATTTTGACACACAAAGCGAGCAAATGTAAAGAATGCCGTACCAGACTTCACACAGGTGACTCGCTCATTCAACTCTCGTGGATTTATGAGACGAGCATCGGGATCCAACAACCGCCACATTTCCAAGGCATAATCCCTCTCCGACATAGTGCAAATAAAGGCTTCAAATCTCTTGCGGCCTTTCGCCAACAAATAGACCTTCAACTCCTCCCAGTTTGGTCTCAATCTCACCAGCACACTAGTATCCCTCACCTGTGCAAAACAAAAAGGTTTAGAAAGTTAATATTTTCAATATAGAATTACGCAACCACAACTTAATTATCCAGATGGTTGTCCAATATAGGCATGAGGGTTTCATCAGTTTTTAAACGGATCGATAACGACTCTACAGATTCTGGTGCAGTAAGATAAGTGAGAACGAGAGTTATTGCAAAAGTTATTTTAAACAATATTTAAAAATCACTTGATATATTTTAAAAACAAAAGCAAAGCTCGAGTAATTGCAGTACCCCTGGATTGATCCGTGTAAGAATTACACCCCGTTCCGGCAGCCGAACAATGGGCCGAACGAGTGGAATTGCCCCATCTGCCACAGGAGGAACCACCTCTGCCTGGGCTTTGTAAAGTTTTCCATTGTCAAAAACTTGATCCGTCTTTATGTACTGCTCTAAAATAGCCTTATCTTCCTGAAACCGTTTAAGGGTTCCAGCCAGAAGGGGATCCTCTCGATTCACTAACCGGCGATTCAAAGCGTCGATTCGATCATCAAAGGTCTTCGAGGTATTAGCTACAATGAGAGTCTCGTCGAGGTCGAGTACCATGGCCAAGCAACGAAGGTTAAGCATGGCAAGGCAGGAATCATACATTCCTTCGACCACAACAAAACCCCAGAAGCAAGCTTCTGTCCTGCCCTCCAAGATCTGTTTCTGTGATGGCAGCATAGCTACCAAGTGTATCTGATGACCGCCAGCAATAGAAGATACCGCTGTCTGCAACCACCAACGCACAAACACAGGTATCAGTACCAGTTTTATTTCCAAATCCAACTGAGAGCACATTTACCAAACCCTGCTATAAGAAACTATCATTTCGATGCAAGGTGACAAAAAACAAGCCTGACCAAATTGTTTGTACGACACGCGTAGAGTAATGAAACCCCATATTTTTTTAATCTAAAAATACGACTTAAAGGCATTAGTAGAGGTGAAACCGTCAAAGGTTGAAGTACGAAAGGTATGAGTGATTAAAAAGACACTAAAGAGAGGCAACTATGAGCATAGAATATAATATCGAAATCACCACAGACCCACAGCAGAGTCCCGGCACACGGATATTAAGTCACGGAGCGATTTGTCACGGATCACCCTGCTAAGAGTACACTACGAAAAAGCTAAACAGGTCAACCTTGAAATGCACGACTCATGTATGCTCCAGACGAAGTAAGAAACGGCGAGTGACAAGACAATTAGTGACAAGGATGTAAGGCAGTGTCGTACATCAGAGAGTTGAAACGGAGGGTGATAAATCAACGAAATACCTTATTTTCGTGGAGACAGGATAAGTGTAGGGCTTGGAGCGCAGGAATCTCCGCAGCTTGCTGAACATCGGAAGGGGACAGCTTGAACGCAACCCCAGAGGATATGGTGTGAAGCACCAGGAGTGGCAAGCATCTTTCACTTGAAGTAGAAAAAGAGGTTATTCGAAGTTCGTTCCCGTACACTCGAGACCAATAATCATCAAGGGATTGTGGGGAAAGGACCATTTCTCCAAGGCGCTCATTCTTATGGTACAAATTGGTCACAAATGAGTCGCTATGGCGCGCAATTGTTGTCGCGTTAGTCGGTGAGTAGATTAAGGGCAGATCGGACGCCATTTCTGCGGCCGAAGCTTGCCTTCTCCTCCTACCCGAGATAAGACTGTCTTGTTGGGCAAATGCCAGGCTGAGGTCGTCATACACTATGTACTAAAGCCCATTGCCAAATTGTCCATCACCGTCCTCCCCAAACACTCTAACAGAGGCTCTTGTCGCATATCGTGAGGATGCCGTTTAATTCAAGCATGTCTTCGCCGGTACAAAAACTCAAATAGGACTTGGTCGCAATCAAATCTCATTCACCATCGCTTCCGCAACAACAACAGCATCAACATCAACGACTAGGGCTGGCGGCTTCTCTTCGCCGGGCTCGATGTTTGTCAGCGCTGACTCCTTAGCACTGTTCCTTTCGCTCATCCTACTCTTCCCTACAGTGTAGCTTCTTCTTCTTCACAGTCGCGTTGTGCTCGACCCGGCGCCAGTGTGCAAACTAACAGTTGGGTGCCTCTGCCGCACCAGAATTGCAACAATATGTTTCTCCTCAGCTCGCGTGCATGCATCAGCTGCACGCGAAACCGCCCCTCGGCGCGAACTTCGAAGCTGGGCCCCCTGCACACACTAGTGTTCCGCCTCTGTTTCGGCTCGGCGGCTGGCTCCACCCCAACACTAGAAACCCAACTTGCGCTTCTCTTCTCTTCTCTTCTCGCACAACCACAGATCCTTCTTCTCGAGGGCGACTAGGGGGAGGCGAATCCGGTCGCCAAAAGTTTGGAGCAGGTGCCGCAGACACGGGGAATTTCGAGGTTTTTCGCAGAGAATTGAGTTGGTTTTTGCGCAGCAAAACTTCACGCTTGATGTGCGGCGATCAAGGTCTCAAAACATGATGTTTCCAGTTTGTGAGTGAAAATTCTCCCCCGCTTCTAGAGATGATGATACCCAGGTTGTGTCCCAAATTATGACCGGGTAGGTATCGCACCAATATGAACAAATTGTTCAGTTGTTTGACCGGTTAGGTAAGTAGAGGGGAAGCAAACACAAAAATAAGTTCGGGAACCCAAAAGGGTGGGGCACTCGGGGAGTAGTGTACGAAGTAAGTAACTCCAAGGTTGGCCGACTGAAGAAGTTTAATTCACTGTTCACACTCACATAAAAAGAAGAAGAAGAATCTCCTTTCCCTATGTCGAAGTATGGTTGGGGAAACACCAAACTATGTCACCGTTCATGCGCCAATGTATGGCCGGGCTCGTAGAATATAGTGCCCGAACTCTGATCCACGTTTCAGATGTTGATGAGACTCAATCAACATACGCAGCGGGACCAGATCTGAAAGGGAGGCAAAGGGAGAGAGAGAGAGAAGTGACGACGGCCAACTGATGGCGATGATGATGATGATGACGACGACGATGATGGTATAAGCGGATGTCCCTTCAACAACTTCTCTTCCACACCACAGTAAGTGTCAGAATCTCTACATATACCTTCACATCAAATCGTCCTCCTCCGGAATCCGCCCCTGCAAAATCCTCCACACCTACACCCCTCCACACCACCTCACAATTCCCAATTCCAACCCCAGCCACCCCCAAATGCACACGCTCCAACCTCCCACCCGATCACTTCCAAATCTCAAACCGCGAACCGCTCACGACATCCCCTCTCACCCTCCCTCCTCACACCAACCCCCTCTCCCAAAAAAAAAAACGTCCGCTCCTCTGCCTCTGTAATGGCAGGGAATAAAGGCACGGTATCCGATACAGTGCCCGGGCTGTGCGCCACCGCCACAGCGACGGCCACGACTAAGTTCAATCTCAGGCGATGGCGATGCTGCCGATTGCAACCTCTTGCAACCTCTTAGGGTTAGAACCAACCACCTCTCACACACACACACACACACGCACCCCGGCACGCACGCACGCTCAACTAGGGTTAAGGTTATAATAATGGCTTCCTCCGCCGCGGCCGAAACGGCACTGAATTCACGAGGATAGGGAAAAAACTTGAAGCGCGATCACTCACTCGCACATCCGCAAACACGGAGTGCAGAATGATCCCGGCGTCAGAGAGGCTTTTAAGGTGCGTGTTCCAGCATCCACACGCAACAGTTTCCGGCCCCGCGCACGCCGTTCGGTGCGCAGGGAGCAGGAGAGCCTGGCGGGGATGCGGCGGGATGCGGGTGTGAGCTCGCAGGGTGAGGAGTGCCGGGGAGTCTTTGGAGATGGCGATGGCGAGAGGAGAGATGGAGATGGCGACACTGAGCTTCATCACCCTCCCTCGCTAGGGTTTTATCACGCCTCGCCTGCTCTCGAGCTCTCCCTTCCTCCCCCTCCCGGTCATACCCGCCTCTTCTCTCGGTAAAACCGGGTTGATGTATGGGTTGATACCGTGGTTGTGTCTCGGTAGTTGGCGTGGGAGTTCACCGGGGGCTCCGGTCGTGATGCCCGGTTCTTTCCGGGGACGGTCTCGGGAGGGGGATTTGGTGACCGGGAGCGGCGGTGGTGGGGAGTGAGAGTGGACGCCGCTGGGCCTCATGCTGTGCCTTTTGCTTTCTCGGGTGGATTTGCTGATCAGGGCTATGTTTGGGGGTTTCATCATTTGCGTAAATTGGGTTCATGATGGGGGAGTGGGTGTCATCTCAAGTGAAAGTTAACTAGCTTTTTGGCTACTTTTTTATCCTTTGGGTTAGTTTTTTGTGTTTGTGGTGGACTAAAATTAGATGGTTTTTTTAGGTTGTGAATTATGTGCAATGATTCAATTTTCAAATTTTGAAGCAAAAGTTTGTAGTTGGTAATTGGTTTGTGGAAAATTTAAATGGGTTGGTGATAAAAGTGGCTATAAATTAGTGAAATTATATGACAAAGATGAAATTGAAATTCTCTTTCAGTGGATGTTTGGGTGGAATTTAAGATTACATTAATTTACTACAAATATTAATATATATTCTGTATAGTTTTATATACTAACCAACCAATGAAGTGGCAAATCATTGATTTTTATTGTGAGACTCAAACACGTTTATAGAATCTAATATAAACTTAAATATTGAATAAAATAAGAATACATTAATTTTTGTTGCTTTAAAAATTACTTAAATTAAGTTTCATTTAGGGTTTCATGTAATTTGGCTTATAATTGACTAAAGGAAAGATTACAAAATTACATGTATGTATAATGTCATTTTTACTTTACGTGGGTATTAATTCATTATGGAAGTTTTCATTATGTTTATTTGAAGATGTCTCATCTATGATTTCCAATGCCCAATCATTTACAAATATAGCAATTATACTTGCAAAACAATTGATGTTCATAAATAATTTGAATTAATTTGTTAAACACATAGGCTTAAAAAAATGTTCATTATATTAAATTCTTTGCTACCTCAATCTCAAGATCTATAGCCGTAAATCCACAAATATTCAGCAATTTTTAAAACCGTTGATGGTATTTCTTATGAGTTTGTCAATATTCAATTTAACCCCTAAAGAACAATCATCCACATTTGGGCTTTTTTGGAATTTGGGCATGTACCTATGAATGCAATTTATATCGCGATTTTCTGAAATTTTTATTGAAGGAGGGCCGTTCGGAGATCCTCGTGTAGGTATTTTTATTTTTCAATTCCGACATCGGGATCAAAAGTTATGAAGGTTTAAGTGTCAAACGCTGCTCGTCGGGCAGCTGCTGAAATTTTCTAAGCCACTGTGAATGCAGCAAATTCTGCCCAAAACTGCCCAAAACTGCCCAAAATTGCGAAAATCTGCGAAAATCTGCCCAAAGAAGAAACTTTGAAATTCCACCAAAAGTTGAGATTTTGATATTTTTCAAAAATAAAAATTTCTATGTATAGAGAAGGCAGTAGAGCATGTTCCCACCGTTTGGATTTTTAATCCAATTTTTTTTCATATGCTATTCTTATTGTCCAAAAACGGCATTTGTTTGTGAATTTCAGTATACCCCCTAGCGGAAAATGATTTTTTTGGAAACCTTCCACAACTTTTTTGAATATAATTTTTTTTAATACAATTAGCTAACTTAGTCTTCTTTGACGTGCATCAAAACCACCAAAACCCATAATGCAAAAAAATGGTTTTTTGGGCCTTCAAAACTCTGCTGTCCCCTTTTTTTGCAGTGAAAAAAAACTTGTTTTCCTACTTTGAACGTTATGATCTTGCAATTGGTGAAGAATGAGTGTGTGAGATTTGGTGGATATGTAGACATGGAAGTTAGCTACAAGATCTTACGGTTAGATGTACCAAAAAAGACCCCAAGTTTGCAAAATCCGCCTTGCTTTGAAGAGGGGCTGTTTTGAGGCAGTTTTGATGAAAAATACCCTCAGAGTTTTAGGGGTTAAGAGACGTAAAGTACTTTCATAGTTATGATAACAAAATCATTGATGTCAATATTTGTATTGAAAACTAAAAATAGCCTTATAAGAAACAAATTCTTTCAAACAACATTTTTTGATGCTACACTAAACAATAATTGATGACTTTAAGTGATTGGAAATAAAAACTTACAATTTGTGTGGCTCAACTTCATAAGCTCTTCCACCCGTATACAACACTAAATTCTAAATAATGAGTTAAAATTTACGAATATCAACTGTATTTACATTGACTGAAGATACAATATAATTACAACAAAATTATATCAAAATTGTAGAGATTTAAATTCAAAAACTTAATGCAAAAATAAAATAAAATAGCATTGTACAAGCTCCAATCAAAATTCCAACTCCAATAGCTTAGCATGTCATCTTTATAACTCATTTGTTGAGGCATACACTTATTTACATTTATACACTAGTATGCATGTTGATGCAATTAAACATTGGTAAACATTTTGGCATAAAAATACAAGAAGTTTGGAATGTTTGACCAATATATATCAAAATGTGAGTAGTAAAACACTTGACTACATTTACGGTCCAAAATCTAGATGCACTAACTTTATGGAACAAAATACATGATCATTAACATAATTACCTTGATTATTAACTCACATTACTAGCTTGGTGATACCAATAATATGCATAAATAGATACTTTCCTAATAATTTGTCAATAAAAAATATTTTAAAGTAGTGAATGATGTGTATATTGATGCTATAAGAAACACTTAGGATTGACCAAAACAAATCAAACCTTGTATCATTTTATCTTCCATTCATTAACTTTCATGACATTGCAAACTATTGTCTATGTTCATCATATTTCTATTAAAAATTAATAAATAAAATCCCCTATTTGTAGTCATGCATATCTCTCAATCCACACAGATGAAATGACTTGGCCTTTTATCTTGTAAACCAAATCCATAACTTTGAATTTATAATGATTTATATAAATATTTTTTAAACTATTAATAGCTATACAATTTCATACAAAGTCTCCACAAATTGAAGGTTGAAGAACAAATTCAAAGATGAAGAACATCAAAATAGAAGTTTTTATCTTACCAAGCATTTAAAATCCAATCACTTGAATGTTGACACTAATATTCCAAATTACACCAATGATACATGGGTCAATCATAAGCGTTTCTTCATTGAAAACACACCTAATAATGGCACAAAGTCCCATCCCCTCAAGAAATCACTCACCATCTCGTCAAGGAAAGGACACTCAAAACCACAATCTATCCCAACAGTCCCTTCAAAATCCCTCAAGGCATCCCACTCCTGAGATTGCTGAATCCGCCCTTCACACCTCCCCCACTCATCTCTCTCGGAACCGTAGCATCTACGGTCCTCGCACTCTCACTCCAACAAGGATTTGGCTTGCTCTTGACTCACTCCCGAATTAGCCCCCCTGCCCTGTCACCCGGTCACCCAACCCCGTCACCTACCTCCCCCCCCGCCGAAGAACGCGCCGACACCTCTGGCACATCTGACAACACAAAAAACAAAACTCAGGACAATCAAAAATTCCCTCCCAACCAAACACCCGAGCCAGCTCTGACAAATGTACCATAATACCGTCACTTGCATTATAACAACACGACGAGTACATTCCACTACCTTAAATCTAGTCCGTGAGTATGATTAAGTTAAGGGTACAGTGATGGTTTTAGGTGCGGGTTTCACATTCAAAGCTACATGTACCCAGCAGCTATACTCAGCTTCTTGAAATCAACCAATTGAGAATAGAAACAGCCCAAAATCTACCTGATCCGTAGATCTCGCCATCTGCACCCTGGAGTCTGGACAAAGAAACTTGAAGTCGAACACTTGAGTGAAAAGCGCAACGACAACTTCCATACATCCAAAATTTCAATCACAGTACTTGAACAAAATGTACCGAGGGTGAACATATATGTTTAGTGAAGTCCATACATATCGTAGATCTCGCCACAGCCTTCGCGTCGATACTTAAAAAATTCGAGTGGGAATGCTACTCTATGTCGTTAGACACATTACAGGGGACAATGTACATTATGGGTATATTTGACTAGTGGAGATCTACGGGATACGATAGATCAGGCTTGTTCGCTAGGGTTTGGCGATGGCGATGGCGTTGGTTTTTGGAGGAGAAAGCATGGCGATGAAGTGATCGAAGTGTTGGAGGATTCGAGCTCGCAGGTGTGTTCGTCGCCGGTGAATCGCTTCTGTGGCTTCGTCGCGCCGCCACAGGTGCGCTCTTCTTCCTCTTCTCGCCCTCGCTGTTTAGTTTTCTGATGCTCCTGTGATCCGTGGCAGTTATGGCAGTGCGTCGAAGTTGAATCCATTGATTTGCGTTTTTTGTTCGCTTGTTTTGGACTGGCTAGGGTTTTTGGCTCAGTGTTTTCTCGGTGCGGTTCTGTTGTGGAACGTGATGGCATTTGTTGCGGTTTCTTTGGAGTCGGTAAATGACGGTGTGCATGAGTTTGATTGCTTTTGGAACCGTCGGTAGCAGTTTTTCGTCGGATTGTTTGGATTCGCTAGGGTTTGTGGTGCAGTGTTTGTTCGAATAGGTGCGTGTGTGTGGGATTTGATGGTGTATGTCGAAGTTAGGAGTCGGTGTACGTGGAGGATTGAAATTTGAAGTACGTCGGGCGGGAGGTCGATCCGGTGTCTGTTTTGTTTTTGATGATTTAGTTGGATTCTGATTTAGTTTTGGTTGATTTTTCTCTGGAAGGCTTCTACATGTGGAATATGATGATGTATGTTGAAGTCGTGTGAAAGGTCAGTAGTCGGTAAATAGCAGTGCGAGGTCTTCATTGCGATGAATTCATCACATGGAGCTTTTGTTTGGATTCTGGATGATAGAGTTGTGGTTATGTTTTTTTCCAATGGCTTTCGTATGTGGAATTGAATGGCATGAGTTCCGTTGAGGGTCGAAATCGGTGAGTGGCGAGGATTATCATGAGTCGAGAGTTGGATTTTGTTGCGTCGCTTGTGTTTGGTTGATTTCGATGTGAGACTAATCTGGTTTGTTTCGGTTTCTGTAGAGAAGGAGAAGTGCGGTGTGCGGTAGAAGACGCGGTAACAGGCGGAGTGTATAACGGTATTTGGAAGAGGGGAGGATTGCGAGGGAGGCCGATTTTCTTCGAAAGGTGTGTGAATATTGGCGGGGACATTACGGTGGAGGGAGGTTGGTATATAAACGGGAGATATGGCTTTCACGCGGGACCGGGATTTGTACAAGACGAAGTTGTGTACGTTGTACTTGCAACGAGGATCGTGCCCGCGTCAGAGCTGTTCTTTTGCTCATGGAGGTGCGGAACTACGGCGAATGCCTGGTGAGGCTGCTCATCTCGTCAGAGTCTTTATCCCTAACTCGTAGGTTATCATGAGATGAGCATGTTCACGATGAATGTCTTCAACGCTGTGAATTGTTCTTCAAGGTGGCAGAAGAATGCGAGTATTATTATTTTTATTATTTTGTAAACATGAGCGAGGTCGCATATTTTCTGGAAACGGGCTTACCGGTAGTGAACATCTTCGGAACAAATATTGGTTAGGACCTCGCTGAAATCATCTGAAAACATCTTAGGCATATTTTCAGAACCGATCCAACAGGTTAATGACAGAAAGGGGCCGCGTAGGCTGTGAATTATAACGGCTTTGCAAGAACATATTACAGGAACGCCTGAAGTGTATTACTTTGGAATATACTCATGGTTTGCAATGTGCATCTGCTGGTTCGGTGCTGTGAGAGAGCAGATGTGCTCGGGGTATGTGTACTTGCAAGCAGGGCCACCCTCAGGAAGATTCGTTCTTCATTTATTGGTTGTTATATTCGTTTTCTCTCCGGGGGGGTCACTCTCCGTCAGAAGTCCGTCAGACTGTCTATCTTAAAGGACCCGACGGCATATTTTTATTGGTGATTATTATTGTCAATTCTCTCCGGCTTGTCTGATATTGATTATGTCCAATATCTGGACTTGAGGAGTTATATTATGGAAGGTGGCTTTACGTCGTAAGAGCACGGAGGTTGCACACTCCATAAATTCAGTCATGTCATTTTCACATCTATTGGTAAGCCCGTTTTCATTGAGTCATTGAAACTTGACATAATCTTGTTTTCGCTCAAATAGTTTTTGAGGGTTAGGACTTATATCTATGCGAAGTTTGACGTATGGTGATCAATTTTAGGGCACCTTGACGCGCGCGGTGTCGGTTTGAGGAATCGATTCGAGAGACATTCCCCATTAAATCGGTTCTCACGATCTCACAGCCAAGAGAGAAGGGGTCGAGGATTTCGCAGATCACCTATTCGAGACAGCGGTAAGCTCATCGACCCATGTTAATATGTATTCATATTGTTTTTGTCTGACATAATTTTCTGAGCGTGCCTTCTTGGCCCCTACCATTTGTCTTGTTATGCTGCATTTGGTAAAGGTCCTAGTGACAGTTCTTCGATCAGAGACATTTGTTGATGTCTTTTGGTTTCCAATCTACCGGGTTGAATTTATTTGTATTCGATTCGATCCTGTATGTAAGTAATTATGTAGATATGTGGAGTGTGGTACATGAATGAATGCTAAATCGTTTCTATCGTTGTTGGAGTGGCTGATGTGCAATATGTTGTAGGGCAGACCACAGTCGTTCACCGGCCAAGCGTAGGAGAAGTAGATCACCTTCTGCTCCAGAGCTCTCCGAATGTAGAAGGTAGTTTATTAATTAAAATGTTTTATAATCGCTTTTACAAACGTGAACCAGTGTACTCTATAAGTTTCCTGCCAGTTGTTAGCTTTGAACTTTCGTGCCTGGTTGCTTTCTTTTGGTTATTCTCTTGCTCAGGTATTGTGTACTCTGTCATATTTGGAGCCCAGGTGTTATTTAGACATTGTAGCACTAAATTTGAAATATATATGACAACTAAACAGAATTCTGTAACTTATCACTGTTGCAATTTGATATCAGTAGGTAGAAAATCAAATTAATGTTTCGAGTATAATATGTTATTCGTATGGATAGTTCTTGGACAAGATCTTCGTATGCTCTACATGTTATCCTTGGTGGCTTGTCATTCTTACTGTTAGGGCCGTTGGTTGTGTCATATGGGCCATGCCTGTGAATAGATTATTAAAATTTCATTGTGTTGTGTGAGTATCCGAGTTACCAGTTGTTTCATTTGGTGCTCTTAAAACGTTTCACTCAACTATGACGTGGTTTTGAACTAGGAACAGCAAGAATGCACGTATAGAAGCAAATGAACCGCACTTGAGTGATGTATCAGCCGAGGATCTCGGAACTGATAGTCCTGGCGCTGACAAGGATGCCAAGGAAACGCAATCGATAAGAAATCAACTCCGAGACTCCCTTGAAGAGCAGGTGTTTACATATTGAGCTTCCTATAACTTCCTCTTTCCTCTTCATCTTTCGATTCGTCTGAAATTCTGTTCAACTGAAGCGGCGGAATGAAACTCAGGAGTAAATCTAACTTCTAAATGATACGCAATGCAGTTGGCGGAAATACAGGATGAGAACAAAGTTCTGGTGGACGAGAAGACTAAACTTGAGGTGAGAATGGGATTGTAAGAATAGTGCCTTAAGGTGCATTGTGTAGAGACAGGTTGTATCTGTGGATTGTATCACTCGTGGAGTGGTGAATTCGTATTCTGCTGCACTGATGGAATGAATATTTTTGTGATTGCGACCGTAACTGTTGCGCTCTGGCCATAGCAACATCATCGGCGGATTTATTTCACCTAGGAGGACGCTGACTTATAGGTTTTTTCCGGTACGGTTTTTTGTGTACAGCTTGTATTGGAGAGTAAGCTGCATGAGACCACGGAGTTATCTGATAAAGTCACAATACTGGATGAGAAAGTAGCAGGGTTGCAAGAGGATTGTAAAGGGTATCTTCCTATACCTTGGCTTAGAATCATCTGCAGTATGTTTCCTTAATTGTTGGAGCTGATTTCTGCTTGGTGTATCTGATAAGCACGCTTTAAGATGTATACTGTTCTTAACAAGATCTTAATTCTATACACAGTGGATCGATTGTTCAAAGGAATGATTTTGACACCCCTAACGATTATCTGAAAACGGGGTTTGGGTTGTTCCAGGTTAGCTTCGAAGACGCGCAAGCTTGTGAAAGTGTTTAAAGTATTCATTCGCGCACAAGACGACTTGAAGAAGTACATATTATTTCTCCACGTATCTTATGTTTTTCCTCCTTGTTTATCCTTGCTGCCTAGGAGAGTTGCATGTAATAGCTCGTTCTATGTCGATAATTGAAGCTTGTTCGATGTTTCATTTATTAATGACTTAACACTCGATTTTGGAGTTGCTGGAGTTTGAGTGTGTTCTCAGGATGTTATGGTTGTTATGTGTCAGAGCACAAGCCAAGTTGATCAAACTGGTTGACGACGTTATCGTGGAGTCATACAGCAAGAATATGGATATCGACAGTATGAAAGTTTCGCATTCAAATAATGCTGGAATGTTTGGAGAGTATGCGACTGCACTTGATGGTTTGTCCACTATCTTGCTAGAAGATGTTCAGAGGTGATTAATCTTGTGCAACAAGATCTGGTTTGATGGCCAACGGCAGTACATGTGACTATCAGCGATGCCTTGTCCATTGGGTCGAGAAGTGCTGAAATCGTCAGTCTTTTTTTTGGGACACATCAAGCATTGTTCTATGTACGAAATGATATCTTGGAATTGAAGTGTTGTTTTTATCACGATGCAGGTTCAGCGGTGAGTAAGAAGGATGCTAAAGTTGAAACACCAATTGTGACTGAGAATCGTCCTATGTCTCAAATCAGTGATTACAACATGAGTACAGTGCAAGATAGGAAACTTTCTGTACAGAGCAATTTGCAACAACCAGGCATGGCATCGACAGGCAATAATAATATAGCGAATTGCAGTAGCCTTGTGCCAGCCATTTCAGGCGTTGATGAAGGTTACAGTCATATGTTTTCTTGAGGAAAAGCACCAGAATTGGGGGAAGTGGCCCTGATATGGTTCTTGTAATCTGAGAAAGATTCTTCATCTGCCACTTTGCGTGAGCCTCCTTCAAATCTGTTCCTGGGCTTGAGGAAGAAGTCAATTATCTTGTATGCTACCTGTCAAGTACTGTTAGTCAGAATGATAGTGATTGTGAAAAAGGCTTGAACATGCATAGCTTGTCTAAAGAGGTCTCAATGTTGTCGTCTTGTACAAGTTCTCGTGTGGAGTCTTCATTTGTTGAAAGGACGAGTAAAGTGGAAGTACCGTACTGTATGAGATTTTCATTGTTGGTGATTAATTTATAGTAATTGTCACTGAATCCTGTGTTAAGCTTATCATCATGACTCTACTCCACTGTGCCATAATGCATGTACTGAATACGACTATTGCATATTGTACATTATCTGAATAATGCATACCGTACATTGGTGCAGTAAACTTGCATGAGAAAACTAAGTACTGCGCATGATGACTTACTATATATTGTACCTACAACTTGAACTTACGAAGGAGGTTTACCAAACTTATAATTTTATTTTTTTAAGTGTGAACCACATTACTTAGAGCAGTTTGCTTTATTTGAAAACCCCTCTATGTGTGGGTCATTCTAATTGAGAAACCCGCATTATTTGACATTATAAGCATATTTATTGCCCAACAACTTCTAGAGAGAGTATGTGATGGTGCCGTCGGTGTAAGTCAAGCTGCAAATATTGAAGACCTGACAAGATTGCTACGATTTTTTGAAACATTTTGGAAAATCTAGATTTTTGCATGTTGAATGTCCCGTCAAACTTTGGAAGGTGACAAATCAATATCAAATTAAGACGTATTATATGGTGAATTGTTGTGAAGGAAACATTGGGAATCTTTAGAAAAAATACTTACCCTTACTAAACAAAGAAAAATACACTCTCCATAGTAATGCATCACTATTGGGTCACACTTTTACTTGACCGAACTTCTTGTTCTTCCCACTCGTCCACTACAACCTCTCTCTTGTGGAAAGTGCAAATCCATGACCACTTCTTACTTGGTCCAATGGTGTAGTGCAATGGCTGACTTTCAATCCCCAAAACACTGGCAGTCAGAAGTTTTAAGTTCTTTTGTGGTTGCTAGGTCAGAACTGGACCTTGACTACAATTAAGTCAGCTGGAAAAAAAAGATGAGGAAAGAGCTTAATCGTTCAGAAGCTAAAAGGATAATAAGAATTGGAGGGACCAAGATGTGCATAAAAACTTGAACGAGATGCTCAATTGATGAAAAGCTCTAGCACTTGAAAGCGCCCAGTAAATGTACAACTGGTGGAAGGAAAATCAGTGAACACACCAGAACTATTGTGACAAGAATCCCCTGGGTAGCTACCTGATAATTCTACCTAGGATTCCAACTCCGCCCTGTTCTACAACATGGTACATACAAAAGCTACAACACTTGGTGAAGCCATTCCTCGTCTGCCGAGCAGATTACAAATACCACCTAGTGAAATTTCACTCCAGATGAGTTCTCCAATTGGACACTGCAACTGGCTATACTGATTCGTCTGTAAATGTGAAGACTTCCATAAGGGGCCAGTGCCAGAGTCCATCAAAACTGCCAAACCAATGCCTGCAGTTCATCCATAGTTCTTACACGTTCAATCACAGTGAAATAAAAACAGACGAGACACCTAACCCAGTTGCAGACTGCAACGGATTGAGCTTGGTTTCAAATAATTGCGTTTGTACAAGAAGTGACTATCCTCTTTAATGTTCTGTCACACAATGTAGAAAATCTATAGCCCTGTCCATTAATTGAATCCAACTAGGACTTAAAGCTACGAATTCTACAGACTGAGGGCTACACCGATTGCCTTAATTCCCACAATGGAAACAGTGCCTTTTCACTTCCAAGACAATGCAGTACCTGAGCCTTTCTCAAGATGAAAAAATTGCTAACAACCTGATGCGGAACTGAATATTCTGAATCTGGGGCGAGCAGTGCGAACTCACGGGTTCTTAGACGCTCTATCCCGTGACTTCACTCCATCACGCAGGACCTGCGAAGGCGTAGCACTCAATTCTGGGGGTTGCAACACAGTTTGTGTGTTCTCTCGACTGCAAGTCAGCAGGACATGATCATGATCTCCTATTCTCTGCATTATACACTATCAAATTGTTACTAATAGAAAAACTGATAAAACTATGTATTATCTATTGCCAAACACGTGAGTAAGACCCCATGCAGTAAATTTTATCATCAAACCTCCTACATTGAACCTCAGTAGTATCAAATTGATCTATCAATTCTATGTAGATCTTCTCTAAGCAACAAAGATATTGTACCACGCAGAGAAAAGCAGAAAGAAGAGACTACATTGATACAGCCGACACATGAGCAGTGACTACCTTGAGATTCAACCAGTAACCAATGGGTTTATTCAATAAACGGTAATGCACAATTTGTGCCCGAAAAAATCTGACAATTAAGGAAATCAACTGCTACAGAAATATGCTGAAATCTTGTAGCTAGTGCGGCGACACATGCCGTGAAGCAACAATCACATAACGGGATTAAAAATGGGAGACGAACGCAATAAGCTCACCCAACTAAAAGGGGAATACTAGCCCAAACACTCGGACGGCACACACATACTAAGGTACTCTATGCGACCGCTGGAACTTTTATGACATACCCAAAGCAGTACCTAAACCCAGCTCCAAATGGCATGCACCGCAACCCTAAACCAGCAGGATGGTATTAGATGCATGCAAAAGAGTGGCTAAAAGCACACTCTTGAAAGAGCCAACAGAAAAAGTCTTGAGGTTCACTATCTCCTGGGGTGTTATAACTGATGAGACGACACTGACAAGTAGGAAAAAAGCGAAAGAGAGGTCATAGACCATCGTCTTTCTTAGGTTTGAAAACAACCTCTTTGAAGCTGTCCCTCATTAACGCCTGAGTATTGCCACTGGGGGTAGTAATCAAAGCACGCTCCTGGTCACTCTCACTTTCCATCATCTCCTTCCCTTCTGCGAAATCACGGACGGCCTCTGTACTCGGCGCCTGGCATTCTGGAACCTCCGTAGCTGTGACTTGCAGCCCTTCGGGCAACAGACAATTACACATGTAGCCTACTCTCGCAAGGCGGTTTACCCATCCGGGGATTGATTTTCCGGTGAGCCTTTTACACACATCCTCTGAAAAATGGTTGCAGTTCTTCACAATAAGATGGTACGTGTCCCCGTAGTACTCATCCGCGCACTGCTCAATGAAGCTCCGAAACTCAGCTGCATTTAGGCTCGTTGTCCCCAGTTGCACCGACCTTCGGAATGTAAAACCTGGACAATGTTTAGGCTCAACCTCGAAAACGCCACTAGTAGGATAATCATGGGCGCCAAACGCGTACTCTGCCTTATGACATTCGATTCCTGAGTGAAAAATCCCTAGGCCCACCCAGTATACATATCCGTTCATGGGAGTTAAGTCATACACGTTCAGGTATATCGGCTCTTCGCGATTTGGATCAGAACCCTTTGGGCACTCTGGTGCCGTCATTCTCACCCCCAGTGGGCACCTCAATCTCTAAACTAACAACTACTCTTCTTGTTTGATCAGTATCTGTATGCACGTCCAGCGCTGCACTTAAGTCATCTTAAACACTCTCCAGCATAACGACCCATAAGCACAGTCGGGACAGTGTTCCTGGAGATAACAAGAGATGACAACGGGGAGTTGCTTGTCAGTGAGGCATTTCAACAGACATTACCCGTGCAGTGCACGAGCTTGAATCAGATCCTGGAAAGGAGAACAAAGAGAAGCTACCCCTCTTAAAAATTCCAAATCTATCATGTCGATGATTGTATGCCCATGCACTCTTCATTGTTGATATCCTAAAATAACTCCCCCGTAGAACATCCTCAAAGCCACTTTCATATACTAATTACATGCTTCCTCTGCAAATAAAAGTGCACCCAGTTCCGATTCCTAACAGCATTTCCCCGCATAACCACGAAGCCCAAGTTTAGAAATCTAAATTTTCCATCGAAACTCTGACAAATGTGAAACCCTTCGAATGATCTAACAACCTGACCAAATGAGCAAAATAACAGGAGGTGACGCATAGCAGAAGATAGAACGAACATCCGGGATCTCGACTCACCTTCCCATCTATATCCCAAAACCCATCCGCCATGGTGACCTCGAGAAAAAAAGCCTTGAATGGAAGAACCACTACATCCCGTTTCCTCCTGTTCCAAGATCTCCGCCCATCACCTCAGAATCTCCTTACTGTCACCAGCTGCCCCACATCAACCCTGATTTTTTCTTCTGGAAATGCCCAACCAAGAATCTCCGCCACAGCTGAACCACCCCACCAAATGCTCTAATTAGCGACTAAAAAATCCAAAACACCTCGCTCCAAAAACCCAAAAAAAAAACACAACCAAAGAAAAACACTAGCTCAAAAAATAACAAAACCTCTTATCATCACTCAGAAAACCCCCAAAAACTAACCCTCACCGCCTCAAGAACGAAAACACCCCCAAACCCACCCACGCACAGAATTCTCTCCCTCCCTCCACAAAAACAGACGCCAAAAAACCTTGAGATACGAGCTCCAAAAACCCAGATCCGAGGGACAGAACAACGCACCCAAAATCACTGCACGAGCTCCCACGCCTAGAACCAGGTGCAACACGCTTAAAACCGATCCTCAACCCCCGAACGCAGTCTCCGAACAAGTGCGCCAGCGGGAAGAACAAGAGGCAAGGTTGACGAGGTCAGGAACGGAGGGAGGGGAACAGAATGCCCTGCCCAGAAGAGCGTCGCGCGCGAGCCCGAGAGCAGGATGCGGACCTGAATCGTAAACGACGAGCATGGAACCAAGTCCCTGGATCGACGAGCCTCACCCTCACCCTAAAACCAAAGCCTGAACCTCTTCACCTGAGCCTGAGCCTGAAACTGAGCCTGAGTGTACTGACCATAGCACATGATGGCTGTGTGTTTGGTGAGGATCTGGGAGCCTGCGAGGCGGGGCGGGGCGGGGGCGATGGCGGGCGATGAGGCCCGTTTCTCTGGCGACGCAAACCGAGTCCTCGGAGCTCCAACGTGCTCTTGTCTAGCTCTGCTCTTGCTGTGCTCTTGCTCTGGTGTGGTGTGGTGCTGCCCGGGCTGCCCGTTCTGGTCCCGCTCTGCCCGCTCTGGCCTGCCCGCCGGGGGTGAGCCACCTACTCTGTCCATGCATGGCGGAGTTTCTGGATGATCGTTTACTGCTCATGGATGAGGAGTATCCCCCGTGGGTTAGTGGGCCCACTCACTCACTTACTCCTGCCATTGTGATTGGGGGAAGTGAATTGGCTTACCAGTTCTGCCCATCTGGGTTTTGTAAAAACCTCTTGAGTTTTGAAGCTCTTGGAGGAAAATTCGATTTGATGGAATGTGGTGCTATTGGATGAAGAGGATGCTGCATTGTACTTCCTCTGGTTTTTGCATGAACTTTATACCAGGATAAAACCATGGTTTCATTATTATTACTAGGAGTGTTAGAAATCAACTTTAATGGAAACTATATATGCATGCAATAACATGAAATTGTAGACTTGTATTGATGGGCTCTAGAACTTAATGGGCCCAGTTGTAGTAGAATTCGTAGTAACAGTGTAACCAATCACATCCCATATAGATAAAGGCGTCACTGTTCTTAATTCCACACTAAAAAGGAAACCACTATTTTTTTTTTGTGAAACATAGGGAGTAGTGGATATTTATCATTTCCAAAGGCTCTATTTCGATACACTCTCTCTACATATCTCGATTGCATGGAGATGTAGATTAGGATTCTTTTGGGAATGCATCCATTTTGTCACCTTGGTATTGAACTTCATGAAGTTCCTACACACGAAAAAAACCAACTAATATTTACACCATTTTTTTAATTGAATAAACATAGATGTTGAGATGCAATGTTTGCTCACACAACAAGTTTCATCGTTCACTTTCGGTGTAGTAACAAGACAAGACCAGACCAGCTGTGAATGAGGGATGAAGTGGCATTGTGGAATAAGATGCCCCTCACCGAGGTGGCTCGAAGGAGGATGACGTGGATCAAACAATCCGACGAGGGGGCTCGCCCTCCGATGACTCAGTATGGATGAGGCAGTGGGTGGGTCGGTTGGATGAGCCTGGATGATTGGTGGATGGACATGCTGTGGTGGCAGCCAAGCAACTCCGCTTCCCGGGGACTGTGGGATAATTCTCTTCAACTGGGATAATCGGTAATGGGCGTGACTTCCCTATCACCGACTCTTAACCGTACCCATTTCCGTTTTTGCACCGAAGGGCGTGAATTCCAAAATCTCCCTCTAGAAAGTGAGGTAGAATTTATGGCTTTTGGTGTACATTATTGAGTTTGCATAAGTGATGTTGCTTTCCTGTCTTTTGTTATGAGGGGGAGTTTGTTGTTATGAGCTTGTGAATTACTGGGTTTCATGATCAGGCTACAGTACTTGAGGGTCTGCACCGGAGCGCTGTGTGCTTGGCTTGTATAGGAGAGGAGAACAAGATCTTCTGCCAATATCTTTGGCATCTTTGTTTACCATTATGGCAGCCAGGTATACAGTGGGCTTTAGGTTTGCTTTACTACCGGGTCGGATATGGAGGCACTCATGACAAGAAACTAGGGCAGAGACCGAGATACGGTGCTGAAGTGAAAACATAATATTACTGAGGCCAGCTCAAGCTTTGCATGGTTTTGACATATGTCGTAACCTTGAAAGTGAGAGGGAGTACATACATCCAGAATGAAAAATGTCTTTGACCAGGTGGCCTTGCACTACCTCTAAAGCGGAATCTAAAATGGAGGGACAGACTTCAACTACCAACTAACCAACTCCTGAACATAATTGCACAAGTCATGCCTTAATAAATAAGAAACAGGTTACGCCCTTTCCCAATCGAGTCTGCCCCAATCTACAACTAGTGAATGGGAACATTGAGATCTGACAGATCCCAGGACAGGAGCAGTCTATTTCAAATGACAGAAATAACACCTCAATGCAATACTGTGAGTAAGATCTGCTCAGAATACTTCCCTTGAGACTAACTAAGAAACCATAGTGCTAAGGCAATCACTATGGCTTGAACCAGGTTGCTGACAGACATGAGGGCATTGCCACAGCACCACAATCTTGGTGCAGCACAGCAAAATATAATGGTGGCAAGCTGCACTCTACTTGGGGCACCATATGAAGGTATTACAGTCATTTGGTGTCTCCGAGAAATACATTTCTACAAGAAGTAAGGAACCGCTGCTCGTGGTGCCATCATCGCCTGGTTCTCCCCGGTCTCGGTGAAAAATTTCACATCCCTCTCCTGCAATACATAAATCAAGTACGAATTCAATATATGCAAGATATCATTTGGAAGAGTAGACAACGGATCCTACGAGTAGCAACATTGTGAATGACAGGAATTAATTATTCCTAAAAAATAAATGGTAGTACTACAGGAAGTGGTTAACACACTCGAAATCTAAAACATGAAATCTTACCATGTTCTCATTGAAGCTTAAGATCGAGGCAACATTTCCACATCTGTAGCAGTAATTGGGTGCAGACCACACCTGGAGAAAATACGGAATTCACAATAATATAATCAGATCGTTCATCCTGATCAATGTTAGCGGATTGACATAGACGGTGAGAGGAAAGTTTCCACCAATAGACCCACTTGGGAGAATTCATGCAAATGCCAGAATTCCATTACGGGAAAAGACAACACAAACGAATCAGACGAACTTGGAAAAGGTCACGGCTATCAGAGGTAATGAACACACCGTCACAAGCCCCTTATCAGGAAACATATACTTGAGTCCTTCTTGAACCAATTGATGAGCCCGACACACCAGCTCCAATCCATTTATATGATTGAACTGCAATTTTACACACAAGCGCAGGTCAGCGATAAAATTATTTATTAGTTATGCAATTGCACTATTTTTCACTGCACATTGATAGTCACGTCGGTAAAATCGAACCTGGTAGGTAAAATTTAGACCTAACACAAGCATGGCAATAAATTATGAACATAGAAAAACTGGGTAAAGGTTCAGAATGCCTGCCTCGGAGGTAACGCGTGCACCAAAGAGCCACCCGGCACCTCGAGGACTAACAGCCCAGGTCTCAATGTCCTCAGGATCACTCCACATCAAATCACAGAATGGTCCCTCATGAGGAATTTCACACTGCCTTTCTATCACCCTAATCTGCGCAAACAAACAAAACACAGAAATCTCAATAAATTTCCACTTCGTCCATGTTCCCTATAATACAACTCAGAGGTCCATATCTGCTAATGAAAAAGGTTCAAATTTGTTTCTTGTATACATCACAAGAAAAACACAGCTGGATTAGTAGAATATAATAAAGACGCTTCTTGCCTGATCTATTGTCCGAATGTCTGGAGACAATCCTCCGTGCACACATAACACCTGAGAACACACAAGGAGAGAAAGAAAAATAAGTCTAATAATAATCTTGAGGTGTCTTAAACTGATTTCACAATTCCAATGGTAAGCAACAAAATCGCTAAACATTACTAATGAAAACCAACGACATCAATACAAACGTATTCCTACATCATGATAAAAATATTTTGAAATGGGTCTTTTTGAAGCATCTCACAATCCGAGCATCAACAGGTGGCAAAACAGCACTTATATCATGCAGATTTCAGTCTTACCCTTCCATCTATGATAGCTGAGAGTGTCAGGTAGTCAAAGACATCAGTACAATATCGCCAAGCATTAGGATTTCCATACTTCCGCTGGCATTCATCATAGAATCCATACACCTGTCAATGAAGCAATTTCTAATTAAAATTCCATAGAAGTAGCATAATTCATAATAATCAAGGCCTGACAAAATTGAAAAAATCACTTAGACAAACATTTTGCATCAAAGACGTGCATCCAACAATCCCCCACGTGAATCTCATAATCTCAACAGAAATAGAATGTGTCATTCAAAGCAGTTGTGCGAAAATCAGTCGATACCTGAGTGATTTGTCTACTTTCGTGGTTACCCCTCAACAGTGTCATGTGTGCTGGGTATCTGCAATAAGAAGGAATAAATAAGAAAATGTCGTGTGCATTCAAGCTCAAACGCAATGAGCTCGTAAAGCTTTTCTGAAGAAGCGTGGGCAATTAGAGTGACCTCTTCAATAACACCTAATGAAAAGAATCGCGGGAAACAAATCACAAGCTAACGATAATCGCAGAAATGCAGAAAAGCAAGAGTACTTCTGCTGAAAAATATCTGCTAATATCCAGAATTCAAGAACTCAGGTTCACAAGAGTGACCAATGACATTGTCGTACCTTGCTTTCAGAAGCAAAAGAATTGTAAATACTTCCAAACTGTTATAACCACGATCCACAAAATCACCCTGCTCATATCCACAAGAAGAGGAATTTCAGCGAGGAGAGGAAATATCAATTCCAAACACACAATACATGTGAAACCACCAAACAACCAGAAAAAAACGAGAACTGCAACAGACGCACATACTGGTAGACATACCGATAGTAGAAATTTTGTCGAAATAGAAGCAAGAGCAACAGTAGAAATAAAACTTGTTCAATTCAGATAGCGCACGTGATTGTGTTACAGATAAACCTTTGTTAACCCGAAGGAACTAACCCCAGCACAATTAATCAAGAGACCCTCGAATTTCTCATGACTATAGTTGACGTGTGGTTCTTAAAAAGCAGCGACCCAAAGCTCAACAGGAAAATGTGGCCCCGTACAAAGCGCTGTACCCTTAAGCTTTCACACGTTTCAGAAAAACAAAGACCATGGCAAATAAGTTCACCAAAAGTACGCACCATGAAGATGTAATTTGTACTAGGAACATGACCTCCAGTCTGGAAAAGCTTCATCAAATCATGAAATTGGCCATGGATATCGCCACAAACAGTCACAGGACTGTTGACAGGCTGAACATTGGACTCCTCCACCAATATTTCTTTGACCTGCACAATGGGAAAACCACGGCCCGGTGAGCGCTACAAACTTCAATGCCAGACAGGCCACCTGTGCTGATAGTCCCTTGCAAAACCAGACAGAAGTTGCAATTCTTAAAGCACGATACTTCCAGCATCCTTGAAAACTCTTTTAGGTTCATATACAAAGGAAATAAATCATAATACCCTTCAAACCTCACACATGCATGGCTCCCGAGCCATTGAAATAGCCAGGGCACAGGTCAAGATTCATTCCTAACACCCTTCCCCCACCTTGAGCAGAACATAAATAGGCCTAAATGCATGACAAGCTATAAAAGCAGTTCCGACCCTAATATTTCATTTTTCACCAAAAATTTCAATCAAACGAACCAGCAGCAGGCAATTATTTCAGTAACAATTACAATGACAAAGTCGCAATGCTTCCCTAAATCTAAAATTATATATCGTTCTAAAATTATACTTAACTACAAGTAGTAGCTCCAGCTTCCCCAAATCCTCAACAGCACAAAACCAAATCCCCCGCATATTTTATCAACTTAGGGCAGGCCACTGCCATTTCACCATTTAGCACGCACTTCAAAATAGAACCGTCGCCACAACGAAATTCCTACAAATTCCACCGCTAACAAAAACCCCTGCCCGCTCCAAAACCAAACCCTAAGACACGAATTAACACCCTGGTCACCTAATCTCCACCGCTACCTAATCACGGCCACCGCTCCCCCTCACTCACCCCCTCCCCCTCCCTCTCTGCCGTGATCCACAACGACCAAACCCCAGCCATCACCACCATCCCGACCCCCGCCACATCCCGCAACACTTACATATTCACAAAGTTGCTTCAGCTCGTCTTCCAACAGGTAGTTGCCGCCCTTGACTTTCTCCAGCCACTGATCCAAGTCCATCGTTCGTTGTGCCCAGCCCGCTGCCCCCTCGTCAGTGTTCTCCCCGCTCCCCCGAACTCCAACCAAAAACCTCTCCCGTCGCTAGGGTTACTCCCGCAAAACCGAGATTGCTCCTCCGCTACAGATCTAACTCCCTCCAACTCTTCTCCAACTCCCGCTCCTCCTCCTCCTCGTCCCCCTCCTCGTCCTCGTCCTCTCGGCCGTGGTCGCGTTCCGCCCGAGCATCCGAGACGCGAGAGAGAGAGTTCACGATGCAAGCCCCGCACTCGCGCCCTCACTCACTTCCTCAGATTAGCTCCATCGCTGGGCCTCTCCCTCCCCCGCGACCACCACGACGTAGACCCGGTCTCCTCGACGGAACGTCGGTGTTTCGTCCTTCTTTCGTTCCGCTTTCGTTGGGTCCAGGGACGTCGTTCGTCAGGGATGGGACGGAGGGCGGTTCTCGTCCGTGTTGGCTCCGGGATTCGATGTGGGCGGGGGAGGTGCCATTTGGCTCATGCCCTTGTGTCTACGTGGGTTTAGTCTTTTCATTTTTTCCAAGTGTTTTTTAATGCTTGTGTGATATCTAGGTGATACCCGGGTTTGATGTTTGGTGGTTGTGTGTTGATATCTAGGTATTACTTGGGGTGATGTTTGGTGGTTGTATTTTGGTGTCTAGTCTTTTGATATCTAGGCATTACTCGGGGTTGATGTTTGGTGGTTGTAATTATTTTGGGGAATTTTGGATATGGATTTTATTGTTTTCTTAGTATTTGGTTTTTATGGTTTTTATGGTTTTTTATGGTTTTTAAATTTTATGTTTTTTGTGTGAATTGATCAATATATTTCAATTATGATAAAATGCCTAAAAATAAAATTTAAATGGTGTCAGTTATTTCGATTAAGATTTTAAAATATATATTTGAGCTACAGTAGAACAAATATTATCTAACGTCTTAAACTCTTATTGTCATATCGGCTATATTCTAAGAGTTATTTTTTGAGTAATTATTTGTTGTTAATTTAGAGTACAATTGTAATGAAATTTGTTATAATCAATTTCAATTTGAATCTGATTTTTTTTTCTTCTAAGAACTTCATTATATCTACTACATTATTAATAGTTTGCTGATCATTTTAGAAGTTATAGTTACTTTTTTTCATTTGGAAAATTTGGAACATTTTGGCATTGTAGAGCTAATTCTAGATACGTATGTAATAGAATTTTGTAATGTTTCATGTACAAATGTATATTCAATGTGACTTTTTGAAGATTGTAATCTAATTTAATTATTTATTGCAAAGAGCTTAGAAATGAATATTCAACTCCATGGTATTTAGAAGTGGGTTTTGGAATTTTTTTTCTCATTTTAAATAATAATAATCTTAGTGTAATTTCCAAAATCCAAATTTGATTAATATCATCTACAAACAAAAATTGTGTTATTGCTATTTTTCACTTTCAGTTTTTCCAACAAAATTTTGAAGTGATGATGTGTTTTGATGGAAAAGACCAAGGACCTTTGTTAACCGGATCCCATCGGTCTTTCTCTCAGTTCCATCCACTCCCTCGCAGTTTCATCCATGTAGTCCCATGATAGTCATCTAGTTACTGTGGATGAATTATGTTAGCCGAATAAATGAACTATGTCAGCCGACTAAATGAACTCTGTCAGCCGACTAAATGAACTCTGTCAACCGACCAAATGAACTCTGTTATAGCCGACTCAATGTTTTCAAGGTTCAAGGTTTCAGGAGCTCATTCTACACTAAAGGATGTAGGATCAAGTGGGTTTGAAAGCTGCTAGGTGAAGTTGTACTTAGATTATTGGTTGTTTTGCCTTTGAATTTGCACAACTAAAGCCATTAAATTATTTTCTTGAGTTTAATTTAAATAAATATGGTATTTTTTTTACTTACACATCTAAATTAACATTTTACTAATCATGGTAAGTAGTAAAAATCCTTCTTTGATTAGTTAAAGGAAATATATATTATTCTTTGTAATGAATCGTGCTCATTTGCTTGTTCAAGTCACAAAATCCATTGAACCCTTCATTGGTTAGGATTATTATTGAAAGTCATTCAATGACAAATCATACTTGCCGGTTATTTGTAGTAATTATAAAGGTGACTTGACATTTCAATGGATACAATCAATACAATTATAATTGTTTACACCTCAATAATGTATTTCCAATGACCCAGCAAGGTGACGATTGAGACTTGTTGAATTTATCTGTACACAATAAACTCGTGAGTCTGTCTGTACATAATAAAGTTGTAAGGACAGTCTGGACAGTCTGGAGAAGATAAGACCTATTCCAACATGGAGACATTGTCATTGGAAACATCGAACTTGGACATAACCCAACAATTGTACACTGTCATAGAGAAACAATGGACCTGCTCTACAGTAAAATGTTTGATTATGTCTTTTCAACATTCATGTTTTTTACTAAAGCTTGAGTGAATAAAGTTAAAGTATTATTGCTAAATGGAGTAACAAATGGTAGTCACTACATCACATTTTGTAGTACTAAAGCCAAGTTGATTTTTTTATAAGTTAGTTAAGTATGCATGGTTTTTTCAAGAATGTTATTAATTTGATCCTTAATATAGTTTTGACAGGCGTTGAAAATGTTAACAACATCAAACATGTTATTAGTTTTTATCTTTGTAAATAATTTTGATATGGACATTCATACAATGTGAATTTAGTTATCTTTGATGCAGAAGTGACATCGAAATCAAAATTGACAATAATATTTATTTCTTGTACATTAGAAACATTGAGTTTATTAGTTGACAACTACATCCTGGTTTTATTACAACTATCACACAATTCACTATCAAAAAAAAAATAAAAATCCCTGAAAGAAAATACAGAATTAACTTCATGTTCAAATCTTGTCTGGATAACATCCAACATGCTGTCCAAAATATCATTATATAAAATGACCACAAACTCAATCATTTGGCATGTCATCGTTTTGACATTTCTAATATTGGTGGATCATTTTTTCTTACAACTATCTTATGCTCAACCTTTGGTTGCAAACACAAGGCGCTCATAATCTGTTTGTCCAAAAATAATTATAAAATCAAAAAACCATGACGTCTAAAAAATCAAAATATAATAATTTTGTTTTTACAACTTTTTAATATTTCTTGTATCTCATGTCAAAAGTGAAGTAGAATGACTGAAATTTGGCATAGAATTAAAAGTGCAACCCAAAAAACAAACCCTATTTTAAAAAAAAATATAAACATATCCATTTACCATGTGGCAAACCTCCTATGGTGTTACGATATCAGTTGCTTTAGCAAACATCCAAATCCTAAATTAAACACATGACTAATTTCATTTTATCTTCACATTTCCTAAATTGTTCTTTTCATTTCTTGGATTTATCTTCACATTTCTTAGACTTATCTTCACATTTTTTACATACACTTCATCTTTAGAATAAACCATCCTTCAAAACACAAGCACAACTGCATTCCCTGAGGCCAATTCCAGATAGAATTACCAAAATCCACAAATGATTACCAATCCCCAAACACAATGATTGAGAAATCCCAGGGGTAAAAAAACCAAGCCATCAAATCCAAACCCCACCCCCTACTTACACCCCCAGTCCCATCACCCCTCAAGAGGGGCCACTTATAGGACGGGACACCCACCCGAAACTTCGCCGCAACCCCCTCAACCCCGGGCAGCACCTGCCCCCGAATGCGCGGACATAGGTTCCCCTCCCCCTCACTGTTCCCCTTACCCTAGCCCCCCACCCCTCCCCCAACTCCGTCACCCCACCCCTAAACCACCACCCTCCACACCTCTCCTAGATCCCCATGGCGAAATACACCCAATTCCTAGATAGCGCCGCTTTTTGAGCACAGTACCGATTATCCCCGTAGCTGCCCGCGCCTTGACCGACTGTTCCCGTACCCTAGCATGTCAGATCAACACCCTAAACCCATCACAGAACCCATAACCAACACAAAAAGTGAAGTCATAGATCTGGGTGGTTGAAATGTTACAATTGGGTAGAGGGAGAGGGGTTTGGGGGTGGGGTGACGGGGTTGGGCGGCGGGCGCGAGGAGCGAGCTTGTGCCGAAGTTTTGCCTTGACCGAGTCCTGCCAAAGCTGGTTGCAACGCTCGCTCATCGCAGAGCTCGCTCTCTCTCTCTCTCGTCACGTTTTTTGCCTCGCCATTGAGCTGGGTTTTGGCGCGGCCACTCCCATGGGATTCACTTTTCACGCGTTGTAGGACCAGGACGAGTTTTGGCTCCGCTCTCGGTGGTTGGTGTTGTGTTGTCCGGTAGCAGTTGAGGTGATGTGAGTGGGAGGTCAGTGGGAGGTGGAATGATATGAGATGAGCAGCCTCGTGGAGGACAACAGCTTAGTAGTAGGAGGAAGAGGAGGAAGAGGAGGAAGAGGAGGAGGAGAAGGAGGAGAAGGGTTTAGATGTTGAGTTTTGCTCAGTTCGGCGTTCGGCGCTTGTGACCGAAGGAGCTGCCACCATGTTTACCAACGTCTTCCGCATTGTGAGAATATGCTCCCGTTTGTTTCTTCTTCTTCCGGGAAATTTTGTCTGAATTTTTTCAGATTTTATTGAGGATTTTTGGAGGTTTTTTTGAGGATTTTTGGAGGATTTTTTGAGGATTTTTGGAAGGGAGTGGGTGAGGTGTGGTTTTTATGGAGAGTACTGCAGTGGTGGTGGAATTGAAGCCACTAGAGATTCAGTTGAGGGCTGCTAGTTGGTAG
This sequence comes from Ceratodon purpureus, assembly GCA_014871385.1. NCBI lineage: Eukaryota > Viridiplantae > Streptophyta > Bryopsida > Pseudoditrichales > Ditrichaceae > Ceratodon > Ceratodon purpureus. Next base: position 8,001,578 of record CM026423.1, read on the forward strand.
GGGGAGGAGTAGTACTGGAGGATCTAGAAGTACTTGAGTGTTTGGTGGATTAGTTTGTGTTGAATTAAGGCAGTGAGGAGAGGAGGTGTTGCTTGTTAGGTTGGGAATCATTTTGGTGGTGAGGTGGAGGTGAGGTTGAGTGTTGAGGAGGAAAATTGTTAGTTTAGGGGTTTTTGGTGAGTTTTTGGGTGAGTGTTTTGCAAGGTTCATGATAGGGGAAATGTGGAAATAATTTTGCAGGGAGGATTGCAGCAAGTATCATGGTTTCAACTTCTAGCCGAGGGAGAGGTTCTCCCTTCAAATTTTGCAAAGAAAGAGAGATCACAGCAAGAGCAAGATGTGGCTGCAATGCAAGTCATGAGAGCGCATATGTGGTTGCAAGACTCTGGAAATTTGAGTAGTTGGACAGTGTCAGGTAATAGAGTTTTATCATCCTTTTAAAATGTGCACAAGTAAGTGTTTTGAACTAATTTTTGGCTAGGTTCTAAAGGTTTTGATCATATTTAGCAGATGCCGAGAGCTGAAGTTAGTATTGATCAAAGACTTGTGTTGCTGTGCAGACGACAAAGTGAAACTCTGGCTTTTCATACCTGGTCGACATGACACACTGAATCCTCTAGTGCAGCGTTCCATTTCGGGACTAAAAGGTCAGCTTACTTCAGAACGGAAAGCACATGTTGTACACAATGTTGTGATGGGGTTTAAAAGAGACATTCAAGCTCTGTAGTCTTTTGAACTTTGGAGCGTCCTGGCCACTAGAAGTAGCATTAGGAAGACTCCTGGATTTTTTTTGGTCGTAGGATACATACAGTTTTTTTTTCGTTTTGATTTTAACTTAGTGAGAGTTTCTAGTTATTCTGCTGCTCTTGACATGAAACCTTTGTTACCATAGTTTCTACATGCTAGCTGTTGATTTAAAATGGCTAGTCTCTCTTATGCTTTTGTTAACTCATGTATTACTGTGTACTGAAGCATTTTTGGTTTTACACCTGGGTCCTAGACTAACTTTTGATAACTTGGGTTGGTGTTTAAAGTTGTTGGATCTGGACTTTGGCGCGTGCCTGGGGAGTGCACTGAAATTGGTTACGCCTTGGACCAGGCGCTACGAAATCGAATTGAAAAGTAAGCTGGGGATCTTCATGTATCATGAATATGCGAGGTGTATCATGAAGAATTGTATGCCTTGTTGTGTTCACCCTGCCAGGATATGTGGTTGAATTCTAACGACGAAATTTTTGGTCTTGTGCAGAGGATTTAAAAGTGTGTCGTATGTCCGTTTTGGGGATGTGTTTGTCAAGTGTCTGCGGCAAAGTGCCAACGAGTTGAATTTGAGGTAAGACGATGGGCTGGGCACTGAAGTTGTAGCTTATTTTTTGTGAATTTTACGTTATCTGACTTGGTCTATTTAACCCAGATTATACTGAATTTTCTTGAATGTAGTTGACCATTAGGTGTTTTGTAAAGACAAATATCATTGTCTGACAGCATGCCAAACATGACTCACAAGTACTTGAATGTTGCCGAATTTTATCGTGTTTCAGGAAGTCACTTTTCAGCTGCGAGCTAGTTTTTACAACAAGCAACGACGCCATCTTTGTGCATGTGTTGGTGCGCCGAAAGTGCGTAGAGAACCTTGTGAGGCACTCTTGATTAAGCTAGAAGTTTTCATGATCCTGTTACAAACGAAAGTATTTAGTGTTGTGAGCCTTTTATACCTGGTTGAGAGGCAACGTAAGGACGAGTTAAGTTGATGAATCCTAGAGTAGCACCCGAAAATCTTTCTGGTGAAATTTCTTTAGTTACATTCTTGCAAATGTGTGTATTAATTGCTGGAGAACTGATATTTGGTTTGTGCACTACATCACAGGAGAGTGCGGCAGCTCGTAATTAGTGATTTGCAAGCAGCCCTTGCTCAGCAGAGATCCAACTCCGGTTTGTATGATAATAGTCTTGCAGGTCTTTCCTTTACCCTTTCAATAATTTGCAATAGATACGCTTTCTGGTTGGAGCGAATGACGAATTGGGTTGGCAAATGTTAACTTGTTTATAATTTGATAGCCTTTTCTGGAGACTGGTTTGTGATCAAGTGGACTTTGTCTTTGCAGTTATTGTTGCTCCAAATGGGTTATCTGGTCGTCTTAGTGGGTGCGCTCCAGATGATCTTGTGATACAGTTGTACAAAAGGTAAGATACAATTTTGAAAGTGTTTGACTGAAATTTTAAACCATAAGCACGTTTCTCACATCACAAAGCAAAGTTGATAGAATATGGCTGCTCAAACCCGTGTTTCACAAAAATTATAATGTGTTCGTGATGTGGGTTAGTGCCCATGTTTCACTTTTTTCTTGACAAGCTCTAGAGTGTTGTGATACGTGACCCAGTGATAATCCTTTTTACTGTAATATATAGCCGAGGAAGACATCTATTACTCCTCACCAGTAATTCCGTAGAGTCTGGTCATCCAGCGATTGCAAAACCTTCCGTTACATCATGCGTCTGGACCATACCAGCTACATAGATGTAATCTGGTATTATACTGGGGAGGACTGCAGATGCTGGGATGGCTGGCGTGACACTCATGCTGATTTGGGTACTATAAATTGCCCCCTGCTGTCACTGTTGCAGCAAGTCACAGGCGTACGAAGCATCGTCCCTCCCGTTCCATGTGGTAGGTTCTACAGCAGCGAGTGGCACGGCATCTGTGCAACCATGCTTTGCAGAAGTAATGTTGGAACCAATAACTGGCAGGAAAAAAATTACAAAGCCTTATACCTCTGAGGTGAGTATTCAATAGAAGGCTTCACGAATGTTTTTTGACATGTATCTATTTGATCCGCTTTTTCCAGATTAAAATGTGTTTTTAACCATCCCATGCTTCGCCTGAGCCTTATCTTCCACATGCATGGACAGGTTACAGGGAAAAAAAGTAACGGAGTAGGCACTGGACATGTTTTAATCTATCCTCTGGACGCAGTGCTTGTACCTATGCGGCCAGTAGTTCCCAGTCATCCCTTTATTCGAAGGTTTGCATCTTACCCGAATTTTATGATTGTTGAATTGGGTTCTGGTCCACATCAGGGGAATCCATTTGTGGATTTCTGACAAGATGTTTGTCTTCAGATGTTGGTTTCAAGAGTGGGCAGGCACGACTTGGTTGGAAGATGGGATGAATGATGAATTTCGACCCTTGAATAGGTTTGTATCTCTACTATATTGTTTACAACATATTGGAAGCATCATATGTAGCTCCTGCAGACTTCACCTTCACATGTAGGTTACTGATTCAGTGGTGCCTCTTTGAAATTTTGTCCTATGTCTGTGTTTTTAGCAAATATGAGCTCGATAATGGAGAAAGCAGAGAGAAGTCTACTATTACCGGATTCGGAGCTAATGGCTCTGTTCCTGGACACAGTAGTGGGCCAGGTACGAGCAGCAATAGCAGTGGAGGAAGCAGCAGCAGCAGCCAAGGAAGCAGTGGCACTTCCAGTTCAAGTGATGCTGATGGAGATGGTATGTCATTTTAAGATCTTTGTGAACTTCTTGTGATGAGTCGAAACGCCAAGCTTTCGTGGGTCCGACCCAATTCTTTTAGACTATTTTACTAGTGAATGAATGAATTTTTTCTCTCTTATTTGTGTCTGTTATCAACCTTCTATTTATCCTTCATTTGTTACTGGTTTTCCTCCTGCTTGTGTAGCACCTGTGCAATTGTTCAAAATTGTGTTCGGTTGTTTGGATTTTATTTGGCGACGGCTGCTTTCTCTTCAAGCTGATTTTGATTCCTCATTATGTTTGACGATGCATGTTGCGGTGTTTGAAACTGATAATGTAAATGTATACAGGGTTGGGAGAAATAGAAGCCGATGGAGACTCGTTAGGTAGTAAGGCAGCTGGAGCATTAACCTCAAAGCACAATGACATGCGTGCTCCTGTCCAGGGCTTGGACATAGATACCGGGGACATGAAAAGCTCACATGGTGCTTATTCGCAGGTTGGAGTTTTTGAACATTCTTAGCTGGGTCTTTGGTTGAATGTAATTTTGCAAAAAAATCAGAGTGATTGTGTCGGAACCCTAAATTTGTAGGATTTTTGATGCCTCTCAATGCTGCTCGCTTTTATCAGGTTGAGAATATTGATGAAGGTCCATATACCATCTCTTTCGTTAACATAGATCAGACATCAAATGGTAATGAGAAGATTTTTGAGATAGTGGTAAAACTGAATAGGTAATGCTTGGACATGCAGGCCAATAAAAGAGGGCGACCAAAACCAGTGGTGGCTGCTTTTGACCCTCCTTCAAAAGCTCTAAAACGCTCCAACAGCATCGGTAACGACGTTCTAGGTCTTCTAGATACGCCCACTAATGAAAAGAAGGGAACTGGGTTTTTGGGAGAGTCAAGCGGCTTTGGGGGCAGTATGTCAGGCATGATGGGAGCTGGAACTCCTCGAGGAGGGGGAAGCCAAGGGTTAGGGAATCCCTGGGATCAATGGGATAACGATGGCGGGTTTGGTATGGGTCTAGGCATGGACATTCAAAGCGATGCAGATATTCTAGCTGAGTTTGGCGATTTTGGAGATTTTTTTGAAGACGATGGACTTGGATTTGGCGAGGTTAGTACTATACGCTGAAATATACTAGAATATCCTGTTGGTCTACCGTGGTGACGTTTGGATTGACTGCCTTTTGCATTGATGTTCTGATCGTCTTGGAAAGGGGTTGAATGGTATTGGTAATTTTGAACACGTCTGATATAACTCGCTAACTTAAAATTTGGATACTCAACTCTCGATGATATAAATTCAATATTTATTTTAGGAAATGCTGAGAGTAGTGAGGTTAGGATTTTGTGTGTGCATGTTTGAGAGTTGAAATTATTTGTTCTGATGTGCACTTTTGGTCTTGCAGCCTCCTGATACTGCTGAATCTCAAGCACTCATGTTCTCCCTGCCTGACTACGGAGAGGTGACTCAGACTCCTGGCACTGCACCTATTATGGATACATCAGATCCAATGGTGCTTCCGATTCTCGACTTTCCTTTGTTAGAGATGAACCAGAATATGGACATTTTAAGCGAAATGAAACCAGTTTCATCAATGGAAGTTTCTCAAGGTCATTTTGGCGGACTTGCATCCCCTACACGTACAGCTCCTGCCCTCAATCTACGGCTAAAGTCTGAAGCCTTGCTCTGCTTCGCGACGGGATTCGAGCCTGTTGACATGACGGGCGTGCCAGATTCAGGCATGGCTATCGTAAGGTATGTTATCGAAAGGTTTTGACCAATCCCTGTCATCAAAGTCTATTTTAACGATTTTTTTGCAGTGGAGACATCATACTGGGTACCATTCATCTTTTGTTTTTATTTCCATGTAAATTGTAGATGGTTTTCATTATGTTGCTGAACTGTGTAACTGTGCTTCCAATGATGTTAGAAAGGGATCCAATTGGACATACTTTTTTTATTTTCCTTTTTCTCTTTGACCAATTTGTGAGAGAACTTTCGTTACAGGGACCCGTATATACCAATGTCCAAGAAGAATGCTGCGAAGTCTGTCAAGAAGGAATCATATGTCTATACAGCAATACCTGTTACCTACGCCAAGTTTGACAGGATTGATACTGGGAAGGACGAACAAGGCACCTCAAAATCTCCCAATGAATCAGGCGAATCCAAGAGAAAAAAGGAGTTAACTGCTGATTATATTGTTGTCTCTAGCTCAAGACAAACGAACTTGAGTGGCAAGTTGCTTACCACTGATGACACAGGTCCTGATAGAGTCGCAAAGATGCCAGTGGACGCCAGTGGTGGTGGTGGTAATGGGTCAAAGATTCCAGGAAACGCGCTTGCTGCTCAATCCCCATCAACAGTCAAGCCCAAAGAGAGTGTGAAGTCGTCAGTCCGTTCTTCTGTATCTGTGTTGGCAACCGAGTTGGAGTGTGCTCTACTCCAAGTAATGATATGTCGAGATCAGGACTCCTCGTCATCTGTTTCTGGCACCTCGGGTGTAACAAGCCCAGCAAACGAGGCAGCGAGATATTCTCCATTACCGTCCAAAGACAGTGGCTCTGATATCACTCAGGTGATTCTCCTACTGCCTTGTTTGTTTTCATTTCACACTCTAGGGTGCGTTAAATGTTTTCATTCTTTTGGAGTTGAGTTGGGCTTTCATGGCGCTGAAATGCAATCTTCAGGCAGATTTATTTGCGTGATTGATCGGAACAGTTCAAATCTGCATGGACTGCGCCAAAACTGTAGCGACATACTTGAGAATGTTCGAGTTTTTTCCATGGCTTAATCAATATTTGTTAGCACATCTGTTAAAATTCTATAATGCTCGCGAAAATGCTGGTTTGGTATACCTTCTTTGAGTATATGCTGGTACTGGTGAGCCTGGTTCAATGAACCTGGGTAGGGTTGCTGGTTTGATGGACGCAATATTTAGCATCTTAAAATTGACAACGCGAAGGTTTGCATCCTCAATCTATTGCCGCAATTATGTATATCTCTATAAGTCCCATCTGATCTTCTTAAGGAAATATTTCGTTCCTTCTCTTTTGGGTTGGCGTCCACTAACTTCTCGCTTCAATTCCACCAGGTACAATCTGATTCCCTTGTTCAGTCTGCAAGCGGCCTCGCAAGACCTCAGCAGGAGCGTCGAAAGAAGGTCCCAGAGAGAATTGCTGGTCATGCAGAAGAAGAAATCCACGACGGTGGAGGCCGGGTTGCAGAGGTCGGTGTTTGGCGTCCTGTGGGGGTTCCGAATGCACCTCGACAACCCACCAACACTACCTCAAACAAATACACAAACGCTGTAGATTATCCCTTATCTAACATCACTTCCCCTGTCGACCCAGCTGTTGACGACACTGTTGGAGACCCCCAAAGGCAGAGCAACATCCAGGAGATTCTAGAAGCAATTCCTTTGCTAGCACAGCAAGCTTCCATAGCTGTAGATGTTTCTTTGGATGGACAATATGAGGATGGACCATTTGGATGGCTAGCTGCTCAAGAGGTACAAAAACAGCAACGTAAACGAAGAGCTGATTGTTCACAAGCAGGAGGAGGGGGAATGCTGGCTTCCAGTAGATTCCTTGACCAGTCAGGAATGGAGATTTTGGATCCTCTCTCTGCTGAAATTTCAGCAGCAACAGCAGCCAGTCTTTTGCAGTCTGATGTAAGAGTGGCAATTTCTAATGCGTTCGGAGATGCTGCTGCTGATGGACCGTTGGGCCTTGTCGATTGGTGTAAAGGAGCTGTGCAGGGTTCAGATGGTGGCCTTTGTGCTGAGAGTACAAATACTGATTCAAGAGAAGTGAATAGTACTGTTACCGTTGTTGGGGAATCTATGACTCCAGGCCAGTCTGGTGGGGGTAGCAGCAGGAGTGCTATTGATTCGTCGTCTCTGTCGGATCAGACTGAAGCTTCGCAAAGGCGTGGATTGAGTGGGGAAGATTCAGGGCTTAGTCAGGTTGATGCCCTGGGTTATAACGAGTCCTCTATTCTAGCTCTTCCGACTCCTTCATTGCTTGTTGGGTAAGTCTATTGGTACTGCTGGCATACTGTTTGCAAAAATATAGTTTTCTGTTTGTTTTTGCGATTTTCTTTGTTTAGGATCTCTTGCTTATTTGAATGCACAGCACATACATGACAGCTTAGACCAACAATTTGTATTGGTTGAAATGGCAGCTATCAGGATGACTGGCTAAGAACGTCTTCCGGTGCACTACATCTATGGGAAAAGGCTCCGCTTGAGCCGTATGCGCTTGCTAAGCAGGTGTTTGATCATCGCCTTTCTTTTTCATTGTTTATCTTGGGAAACAGTCAATCAATTGGAACATTATACTTCACTTTTCAGCTATATGGTTTTCCTTATCTATCTACCTGGTGGACTGGAGTAGGAAATCACCAGGCTTTGCAGAGAAAGCTAGGAATTTCGTGCTGTGCTCTTCATCATGCTATTCTAGCTTAAAATAAGTTTTCTTTTTATCATGACAATCATTGCCTGTGGTTGTCCAGGTGAATTATCATGTGGTATGTTTAGCTTCAGAGCCACTGGTTTCTGCTGCTGCGGATTTCTTCCAGCAACTCAGTTCAGGTGAGTTTTGGAATCTTCCATAGACTGCTTGTTCCTAAACTACTAATCTATAAATTGTTGGACAAACTGCTATGCATGAATGTTGTCTTGATACAATTTATCACTATCTGTTAATACATCACAATGCTCTTGTGCTGGTTTTGGATGCAGTGTATGAAGTATGCCGGCTTGGTTCTCACATGCCTTCAGGAGCGGCTGCTGGGCAATCTGTGCCAACGGCAAGTTCTAGTAAACAGACTTTGCCTGGCTTTACTCTTGTGGACATAGCAGGGGTATCACAGTCATCAGCACGAGGTGAATTTTTTAATGCATCTAACTATAGCCTGGCTAAGGCTTTTGCGGCTGACATGGCTGCGAATTGGAACATGGCTGAATTCAGAAAGGCTCTTGGAAAAGTTTGTAAGGCACTGCCCATCTCATCTGGATCCTCAGCAAGTCTACGGGAGCCCGAGCAAGGCCCATGCACGGTGAGTTGATGGACTGGTTTCTGTTGGAATCTTTTTTGTATCCCGCTTTTTGTTACAGATACGAATCAGACTTGGGAATTAAACAAACTGCGCTCAAGACGAGAATAGTTGACGACACCTGTTGTGGTTTCTCTCCTTGCTGCAGTTTCGCAGGAACCATTTTCTGATGTTTCGTAAAATTTTATAATCCAGCTCTTTATTCCACTACAAAAGTTTCCACTACTTACCATTACATTAATTTTGGTTGAATCTTTTTTTCAGGTTGTTTATATTGTGTGCCCTGTTTCGGACCCTGCTGGAATACTCCAAACCATGGTGGATGCTTGTTCAAGTTTAGGCTCTGCGATATCAAATGCAGATTCTCAACGTCATGGAGCAGTATCTACACCAGGCGAGGACAGTTTGCCCTCGAACATCGTGGGCTTTTCTACTCCTCGGTTTGCTTTACAGCTGATTACTGCAGAAACCATTTTCAAGAACAGTGGGCCTCAAGTATCCTCTGTAGATGTTTTGAAAGAGGTTGCACTGGGCGTGTACAATAAAGTTCGCCGCATTCCAAGGAAAACTCAAAATACAGAATGTCTGCCGAGTGGTGGTGCTCCTGTGCCCCGTGGTCAACCTGGGAATGCTGGTCCCTCACAAGTGCAGGCAAATTCTTCCATGCCTGGCCTTTGGAAGAATGTCAGCAATCAACAAAGCAGTGGGAATGCTACAATGTCCGCAATGAACTCCAGCAACAATCACACTTTGTGGGAAGGCGGGTGGAAACCATCGATGCAGACGGATCTAGGTATTTGCTCACTCGACCTGTGTTTGTTACCAAGAAACTGTCTCTCAGGTCCGAAAATTGGTTTGGTATTCCAAGAAGATCTTGTTTTGAATAGACAAAAACATAGATGTTTCAACTGAACTATGCCTCCAGGATTTATATTTCTCACACTTTTGTAATAGACTTCATTGACAAGAACCCTGCATCTCTTGTTAAATCCAGATAGAACAAGCACTTACTCAGGAATTGCTTGTGTTATGGTGTAAGATAAATTAGATTCTCATTAGCTACCAGTGCTGAGGGCTCTCTTATCTCTCTGATAAAATGCTAAGTACTCGGGGAAATAAAATGTTTTTGATGGTCATGTTGACAGCCGTTATTTCTTTGCCACCAGGTTCTGGTGCCTCCTGTGCTGACCCATCTCAAGAGAAAACAAGATACCTCTATGAGCCCGCCTATATCCTGGCCAGGTCAGGCGCCCAAGCTCCGGCACGAGCATTAGGCTCCGACGCTACCCGTGATACAATGGCCGGCAACCCCCACAGGACTCCCGGTGTTGGCACCAGTGGCCCTGACGTGGATTCAACCGCAACAACTGAAAGGCTGGACGTAGACCCAAGTGGTGCTTCTCAACAGGCTGCTGACCTGCATTGCTGTTACACTTGGTCCGGCGACTGGAATTGGTTGGTGTCTGTGTGGACCGACGCAAGAGGGGAGCTTTTGGATACTCAAGTTTTGCCTTTGACAGGGGTGGATGTACAAAGAGAGAACTGTTTCCATGGGATTTTTGATCAGGTTTTGCAGCAGGGTTTACAGCTTTTGAACTTAGCAGTGGAAGCTGGGAGTTGCAAGCCCAGGGGGTTGAGTATAACTCGCCTTGGTGGATTCTACGTGAGGGAATCCCAAGGTATGTGGTTATGCACCATAGCTCAAGGGGAATTAACTCGCTTGTTATTTCCTTTTAATGCTGCCTTTTTGTTGCAGACCATTTTACTGAAATTGATGAGATTTCGTTGAGAATTACCTGTGTCTAATTTTATAATTGAAAGGAATGGTAGATATGTTATTTCACGTTCCATTTTCTCCACATTTTTCGTCGTATCTGAGATTACTTGTTTTGATGAAGAAACGATAAAGGTGTGGACAGTAGTATGTTCAATTTTATTTATTAATTTATTACTGTTATCTGATTGCAGAATGGCACCGAGTAATCATGTCGGCTGGAGCCGACGACATTCGGAAGTGGCCAGTGCAAATTCGACACCCGGATTATCATTCCTCCACCAGTGTTGGAGGCACTGGAAGCTCTTCCGACATGGGCTTGATGACAGATAGGGGCCTGGGTCTAGCAGGCAGTGGGCCAACTTCACCTAGTCCCTCTTCCTCATCATTCGGAGGACGTGGGAAGTCATCACATTACAACAAACCTGGGGCAGATTTGAGCACAGGGATGAACAGAAGACAGAACCAAGCGACGAATCAAATGGTGCCGAGTGAGAATGCTATGGCGGCCTTGAAGTGGGTCCACAGCATAAGCTTAGTGTCTGTGAGAGCAGATCAGAGCCTTCAGATTGTGTCCACCACCGACGGTATGACATCTCACCTTTTTCTGAGTTTAAACTAACTTAATACAAACAGAAAATAATTCGGCTCAAACGGAAAATTGCTTTTAGGAACGACAGAATTAGATATCCAAACGCTTGTAAAAGCAGGAATTAGTTGAGTTAATCATTGAGATCTAAATCATGTGGCAGCCTTCATCAGGTGCCTCTCTTGCATGTCTCGGATGGTTGTAATACCTTATCATGATTTAAATACTCATCACTTACACTTTCACGTCTTTTCTACAGGACCACCAGAAGGAAATTCCTCATCAGGCCCATCCTGGCCAACCCCCTCCACCTCCACGTCAAGCGGCGTGGTGAGCATGGGGGTAAACACAGTCAAGACACTGGCCTCAACAGGAGCCTCCTACCTAGTGGTGCCCTCCCACCCCAACCGCCCCCTGACCCCCTCATCTCTGGAGCTTCTCTTCGACCCCTCTTTGTCCCAATCTCCACTAGCCCAGTGCCTCCACCTCAGTGGCCTCGCCTGCCCTGTAACCACCGCCTTCGCTGTCTCGGCCGGCACCACTTCCACCAGCCAGGACTTCGCCCAAAGAGGCATGAAGGAGGATTGGCCTTCCACCATGAGCGTTGGCCTGGTGGCCCATTACAGCTCCGCATCTCGTCTTGGCAGCTCGGTACAAGAGTCTCAACACACAACTCTTGGAATGTCATCAAAGGGCTTCTCCAAGTCTTCGGTGATGGAATCCAAAGAGCAAACTTTGGAGGTTTCAAGAGTCTTGCAAGTGGTAGCTTCTGACCTCCATGCCTTGTCTTGGCTCAACGTTGGCCTTACATATGTGCAGAGGAGATCTCCACTTCCTTTCCATTGTGAAGTAGCTCAGAGGTTCCAGCGCTTGCTAGACTTTTTAGATGGAGAGTATGGGCATGGGCTAGCAGTTGTTGCCACTTAGATTAATTATCACTCAAAAGTAGTAGTTTGACATGGGTAATGACACTGTTGGATTTAGAGGTTTTGATGATGTTGTAAGTTGTGGAGTTGGTTATTTTCTAGGCTTCCAGTTCACCACTATTCTTTTCTCAACTGAGCAGTTGGGGTTGTGTATTTTGTTATATTCCTAGGTTTTAAGAAGAGTTTATGGCTACTCACAGGTTTACACATCTTCTTGTAATCGTTGTTGATGGTGTAAAGTATTTGTCATGGAGCAAACCTGTGGCAGCAGGCTTTTAGATGTGGTTGAGCTATGGACTTTGCCCTTCAACACTTGCATTTATGTTTATTTCCTGTTCAACTTGTATGTTTTATTTTACTTATGTTACTCTGTTTCTGGGTGGTTAAGTTGGGTGGTTAAGTTGATGGGTCAATGACAGTTGCTCAGAGGTGATGATAAATCTCTACTTGGGTTGGCCAATTCCTTTCCTACTGAGAATGCTATCATACGTCAATATCAAGTTTGTTCAAAAAAACATCTAAAAAATCAAAAAAAAAAAAGGAATTTTTAGGGTGGAAAAACGAAAATATGAGATTATTATTCTATGTGATGTTTCTCTATATTCAATCCATTTGAGGATCTATTTAGTGATTTTTTAAAAGAATCAAAAATTGACAAATTAGATTTGGGGAGAAAAACCTTATATTTTCAAAAATAATAAATATATGTTCAAGGGTGAATGAACTTGCTAATGATGTATGATATTAATTTACAATCCTATTGTCTCTAGATTATTAGTTATATCTACAATAGTGTGGTATAACATAAAATATATCCAGCAACGTTACAGTGAATTTGAATTTCGACTTTGAATTTTGAGACTTAGATATAGTGATAAATTTATAGACATTAAGACCTCAAAATCCCAAAGAGAGCCATGTCTAGGAAATTTTCAATTTTGAGCATATATTTTTATTAATATTTAACATATATTACACATTTTGCCAATGGCAACATTTCTCCTTGATCCTTAAACAACCCATGGAGATAGTAGATATAATATTCTATATATTGCATTTGGTTCCAAAAAGAAACTCTAAGACAAAATTTCAAAAGTTTGCTACAGCTATATTGATTCAAATTCTAAAATATATAATTGTATGTAATTCTTACTAAGGTAAAGAGGATTGTAAAAAGAATATCACAAAATCAAAATTTTCAGCAATTAACCATATCTAAGCTTGACCAATTCTAAAATTCAAATCGCAATGAGAGGTGAATGTGATCATTAAAGAATAGTGTCTAGCTATCATTCTATTCTATATAATGATAAATATTGATTAGATGTGAATTGAATTGAACAATTTTCTTCAAAAAATTACATCTTTGTTGTAAATTATGTAAGTTTATTCTTATGATTCAAAAAATGAGACTCCAAATCATTGTTGATTCTTGATCTATAACAACAATGCTTTTTAAAATCCATATATGAGTATATATACTTTATAATAAACTTGATGGATATAATGGATTTTTATATGTAAAATGTTTACACCATAAAATATCAATCATATTTACTTCATAAAGAATCCATATTCTTTAAATAGGTATAAAATTGTTGAACATCTTCAAATTTCTTATTTGTACATCAATCTTCCATACTTACAATACTCCATACGATAACCTTGAGCTTCAAACCTCCAATCAAATCTCAACCCGATAATAAATCAAATATATTTGTTTGATTCAAAAATCAATGTAAATTCATAAAACGAGAGATTAAGAATAGACTCATAATTCCAAAAAGAAAAACAATAAGTATATCAGATGCATCATAGGCACCTACATCAGTTTCAGCCATGATGAATAATAAGACAACAATCCAATAGTGGTTACCACAAAATCTCAAAAATGTATACTATTAAGGGATTTACATGAATTATAAATTTAATTGATTTTAGAATATCGATAAGATTAGTATTCATAAATCTTAGATCAAATGGCTAAACTATAGTGGAACATCTTCAACTTTTAGGCAACTGTAAATCATGATACAGCTTTTAAATTTATTAAAAATAGTTGTGATTCTTCAAAATATTATTTGAAAAAGTTATATGGTATACTATAATTTTTTTACAAAATGATCTTATATGTGTAATGATAATGCGATATTTTGATTTTACAATAAGAATATGAATGAAGAATAGAGATGTTAGTGGTGAAAGTGGTGAAAGGTTTGATGCATTTCATATCTGATAGTCACAACTTATGGTAGCTCATATTGATTAATAATGTTTTTTCTAATTTTATACTAGAAAAATATAAATTGTAAATGTAGTTAAATTGGACTTTGAAATAAATTCTTTCATGGATTTCATATATTAGCAAATTTATGATTATTACGATAACATAGATAATACAACAATTCCAAAATAAATCTTTCATAAAAGACCTATTTCTGAGTTATTTCAAAATGTTCAACTTTCCAAACTACTTGAATGATTAGATATTGTGGTTTAAAACTCTTAAGAAGCTGTTTATGCAGCTTTTGTATAAAACTACGTTTTATATATAATGTGTATTTTTCATTAAATGCATGCTATAAATGATAGAATGTTTTTCTTTTTTAATAGTTAAAAACCATAAAAATATGACTGAATGTTCAATTATTTAAATGTAATTGTTTTATGTAAATTGATTATAGCCAATTCAAAAATAGTACAACACATTATATAAAAATTTATACATTTATATGTATATTTTTCGAAAAATGTATACTTTAATTTATACTTATGTTTTCTTCTATAACCATATTTTAAAATATATACAAATTTTTAATATTGCGTTATTAAAACTTTAATTCCTAAAGTTCTTTTTCTAGCTCCATAACAAATGGGCTAACAATAAAGTTCCTACAATGTCAATTTTGAATAAGATTTATGAAATATTTTGTAGACATAAGAAATTACAAGAGTTGAGTAGAAATATTGTTTTATTTTCAACTAGACGACTAGAAAAAAGGTTATGCCTTTCTAAGTCATTTTCCCTTGACAAGTAGCAATTCCATAAATTTTGTCACAGCCCTCTACTACCTTTGAGAATCTTAATAAAATAGGTTAATCTGATTCCTTATGATAATATGAAACAAAATTCTTTGTATGATTGAAATATTTTTTTCTATACATCTTTAAAGGTTTCCCATATTGTTTTCTTAGAAACTACTCTATAAGTGACAGACCTTTAAAAAACCTCAAAGGTAGCATAGGAAATAAGCAACAATTTCGGAGTTACTCCTTGTAAAGATAAAATAACTTAGAGAAGCATAGTCATTTTTTCTTCTACTAGTCTAGTAAAAATTCAAACCACATTTCCTCAAAGCTTTTGGAATTTCCAAATTCCACAATTTTTTCTTTTAAGTCTCATCTAGAATTGACATTATAGTAATCTATCCAAAATCCAATTGTTTTTCAAGAGACAAAAAATTTAAGCTGCAAAGTTTCGTAACTCTATTTCAATGTAAAATGTTTGGAGGCCACAACAACAATTTGGTTTTGCATCTAAGAAAATAAGAAATCTTTGAAATTAAAACCATATTATAATCTCAACATTCATGGTTATTTACAAAAACTTTGAAGTAAGATGTATCTTATACATTGACACCAAAATTTGCATATAGTTAAAGAGTTTAATTTTTTTAATTTTTTTTAATGTTTGACACAATAGCAAATAATAACTTTGGCACATCATGACAATTCTATATGCATTTTTTAATATTTTCATTACATGTACATTCATGTATTTTTCATAATTAAAGAATATTTTAAAGATGTTTTTTAAAAATCAATTTGAAATTAAATTAGTATTATTATAATGTAAAGTACTAGGAAACTATCACTGTAGTACCATAGGAGATTTGTCTAAATGTAATTCTGAATTATTTTGCCATAAATAACGGATTTTTTTTCTAACCTACAAAAATTCATAAATTCATAATTTTGATAAACAAACATTATTTTTTCAAAAAATATAAAAATATTTGTTCGCTAAGTACTATATTGTCATCTTCGGTTCATGGAAGTATGGTTGATTTTGGTAAAGAGATCACTTGGATTATGCTAATATCAATAAATCTATTAAAAATATTGCCAATAGATTGACTATTGAGACGTATGTGCTGCAATTAAATGACAAAAAATCTAAATGGATGTACAAATAGTAGAATGACAATAGTATATTCCATTATGGTGAGACCAATGAATATATTTATGATGAACTCATGTGTAAAAACATGCCTCTACATTAGATATTTAGATTCATAGTTATGCAAAATGATAATTAGGTGTAGTCATTGTAGTGAGGTTATTGTTGAGGCCACATATTTATATAAATATTATTATGAATTTAAGAATCATTATTATTTTAGAAATTATGTTGTAGTATAATTTGATTTTACTTTATTTTGTAGATGTTATATTTTGAATGGTAAATGTACTTTCATTTCAAATGAACCTTTATTTCAAGTCATATTTTTTAAAAACCTATATAATTAATGACAATATTTTAGATTTTCATTCAAAGTATTTAAAAAAAAAATTATCCCCTGTATTTTTTTTTTTTGAATCAACTAAAAATATATTCAAGAATTTTAATTGAAATTTGATTTATAATGAGATTTACAAGATAACTCTTTTGGTATACTAAAATAAATATTATTAGTGATTTTTGCATAAATATTATCTGTGTGTTGATTTTTTTTATTTTGTTTTATGTTGTAGCTTCATGTTTATATCTTATCAAGCCTTTTGGATTAAATTTATAAAAAAAAGTTATCTCTTCATTTTAAAAATTTAATATTATGTTAAGGTCATTTGTTTGCTATATATGACTCATCAATATTTATATTGAGTATGAATAGTTCTTTTTAAAAAAACCTCTGCTTAGCTAATAGATATTGAAGGTTGCTTCTATGAAACTTCCTAGTGAGGTTTTTGACGTTTTTCAATTTCTCCTATTTTGAGTCTTCCTATATACCTTCATCAATTTTGGATCAAAGCCAAAAGCTTAGAAAGACTTAAGTAAAGACAAAACTTGCTCTTATTTTTATATTCAAACTGTACTTGATCTTGCATTGACTTTACAATGTAATTTGACATTGATAACGACACAGACAGAGACAATACAGACACAAACACATATAGAGACATTGATATTGACCCTAACAATGAGATAGTGAGCCGTCATAATTGCTGTCACGTCATCGAGTTGTTAAGTGATCTCACGGGTGTTTTATAACGTAATTTGAAGTTGACGGTGACATTGGCATTGAGACACTAGTAATGTCCTTGACAATGAAACAATGAGTTTCTCGATGTTTCAGTGTCAATGTCAATTTTGAAAGTTTTGGCCAATGGAAACGTTGTCACAATTGCATCAAACCTGTCCAAACATTTTGGCGCCAAAACAATACCACATATATTGTCACACATGATGATTTGAAATTCCGGTCCAACCTTAGTATAAGGGCTGCTTCAGACTATGGCTAAACTTCAAGAGGAGAAGCGTCCCAACCGATGAAATTACAGAAAACCACAAAGTTTCTCCTCTCGGCCTTCACACTAAGGCCAAGGTCCAAAGGACGTCGCCTCCAAAAAAACTTAGGTGGCAACACTTTTGTAAAATTATGGCGCCGAGAGTTTCTCCTCCTCAACCAAGTTCACGACAATGGACTGAGGCTTCTCCTCTCAAGTTTGGAGTATGAAGTGGCCCTAAAGCCATTCGGCCCGATTTGAGAAATTAAAACAATTCTACTGATCAAAATTTGAAGAGTTTGGGCCGACCCTCAATCCGCCCTCAATCCAGCCCCAAGTAGAAATTGGCCTTGATATTCCTACTCAAGGCCAGAAAAGGAAGCTTCTACGAGGAGCCCTTCCTGCCCGCTGCCCGCTGAAAAGTGCCGTGCCAACTAGGCAGTCCAATTGCCCATAGAATCCACGCCCAACAAAACCACTGGGCCACGACTCCCCACTGCCCGCTGCCCGCTGCCCGCCGCCCCATCTGCCCGCGGGCAGCACAGCCCAGGAAAAAAACCGCGGAGAAAGAAGGCCCGAACGCGCTTGCTGGGGCGTAGAAAGCCCAGTCTGGGCAGTAAGTTAGGTTTAGGGTTTGCGTCCACTGTTGCCAAGGCCAGGCCTCTTCGCTTGGTGCCGGTGCCGCTCGCTCGCCACGCACCTTCGTGCTCGCCCGCCCGAGTCTGCCCGCTCCAACGCCGTGCCTGCCACGGCTACCGACCGGTGGCCTCGCCCGTCCTCTTCCGCTCCAGGTGAGCCTCGTCTCATGTAAAACGCTTCAGTAGCGAGTTTTTCCGGGTTTTGTTTCTGTCCGCCGTGTCGGTTACTTTCGAGGAGGTTGAGTTGGAGTCGGAGACGGAGAGGTTGTGTTTGTGGAGATTGTGAGAGGCTTTCTCTTGTTGAGAGGTGAGTTGGAGGGATTTAGAGCGGTGTTTGTTGGCTTCGTGATGTTTCGCGTTTTGAGGGTTTGAGGGTTGAGGGTGTGATTTGAAACGGGGAGGTGGTGTTGGATTTAAGGGTTTGAGGTGGTGTTGATTTGGAGTTTTGTGGTTTTTGGACTTTGGTTGTGGTGCAGGATCTGTTAGGAGCTGGCGTTGGGAGAAAGAACGACGTCAGGGGTTGAGTAGGGAGGGTTTTCTTGGGGTAGTTTTGGTGGGTTGTTGATCGCGTTTCGACGATGGTAGGCGCTGCAGTAGCGGCGGCTCCTCGGTACGCTCCTGCGGATCCCACGCTTCCACCGCCATGGAGGGCTCTAGTGGACGGGAATACTGGGTATATCTATTACTGGAACCCGGAGACGAATATCACGCAGTATGATAAGCCGTTGCCGTTGGTAGCACCTGGACCGCCTTTGCCTTCTGGTCCTCCTCCGTCTTCTGTTATATCTGGGCCGAAGTTGGCTGCAATTCCGAACGGAACTGAGCAACTAAATGGAGGTTCTGGAAATGGACATATGGCCGGTTTGAATGGGTATCATGGACATGGGGTTGGGGCTATGCCGAATCAGCAGCCGAAATTGGCTGCAATTCCTGTTCCGCGGGGAGCTCAGGTTGGTATTTTTATATTAGTCTGCCGTAAATTGTTTCTTGATAGTCTGAAGCATTGCATGTCAGTGATGATTTTACGAAAAGAGTATCGGGTGATTCATTTTAGTGATTCATGTAATTGATTTTCTGTTGGTGATTCGTTTTTGTGTGTGAACTTGACTGCGATTAGCGTTGACAGAGAGCTGTCTTTTGCAAAAGTTCATGTATCTCACCTTTCAAATCTTCTTATTTTTTTTTCTTTTGCAGGCACCTGTAGGCCAAGCTATCTCTGTCGCTGCTAGCAATTCTATGCCAGGATCCTCAGCGTCTATGGTGATGGGGGGTTTACCTGGAGGACAAAAGCATAATGGAAATACTTATGACAATGCTGACCGTGATGGTTATTACAAGCGTCCTAGAGTAGAAGCATATGCGAACGCTTTGACGTCGGATATTGACTCGTACAGAAAACAGCATGAAGTGTCGGCATTGGTTAGTTTTGTCCTGTATCTTGAATCTATAGTGTGATTTTGGTATATTAATCAAGTTTGTTGCAGCAGGTGAAGCTCCGTTTATGAAGTCAATGTGATGGTCGTAGAAACTTATTTTTTTTGAATTTCTCCAGGGAGAAAATGTTCCGGCACCATTCATGTCGTTCGAGGCTGTTGGATTTCCGCCAGACATGCTCAGAGAGGTACTACTCTAATTCTTTACTTCTATTTGAGTTACCTCTGAAATCTACGACTCTTAATTTTTCCCCAGAAATTGGAGTCTTAAATGTATTTGTGTCTTCTACGTCTTATAATTTTTAACACACTAGGGCGTCAACTGGATCTCTCGGTTCTGTAATTTGCGTGTGGTCTGGTCTTCGGTAGTACTTCACTGGTCGAGTTGTCATTCTTTTACGGAATTTCATAGCTTATGTCGGGCTGAAGGGAAACATTTAATGCAGTCATATATTTTGACTTGTTGTGCTTATAACTATTGGTGGGTCAAACTTACGGTGGCAATTATACTGGGGGCTGCTGCAGGTGCGATATTTGCTCTGCTTGGAGCTTATGTCGTACACTGCCCGCGTACAGCAGACTGTTGCACACATCCTCATCGTGAGGGCTGCGTGCGTCTGAACTGAACTGAGTGGTGGCTTCGTCACCGTCTCGGATCAAGGCTGTTGTCAGCTGTTGTTGGTGTCCTTGCCACTCGACCTAAGATGAGGGGTCCCCTGCAGTTGGCCTGGTGTTAATTCTAGCAGGCAAACGTAGAGCTCCCTCTTTTTTTCTCGGGATAGTCGTGTGCATGTTATATTTTTTTTCTTTTTCTTTTTCCTTTTTTCCCCCCCCTGTTGTTTTGGGTTGGCAGCTCGTAGGTTCTCGAATTGTATTTTGGTGGTCCGGAGTGTTCGTGGTTTTCTTTCTTGCAGTTATTTTGTTCACTTGGCTAGCCTTGGTTCTCCGTTGTCTGCGTGTTCACGTATACCTTTTTCTCGCAGCTTCAAGCCGCTGGCTTCAAATCCCCTACACCCATTCAAGCTCAGTCTTGGCCAATTGCTATGCAAAACCGCGATATTGTGGCAATTGCGAAGACAGGATCAGGAAAGACTTTGGGTTATTTGATACCGGCTTTTCTACATTTGGAGCAACATCGAAGCAACTCACGGCTTGGACCAACTGTTCTTGTGTTAGCTCCTACTCGGGAGCTGGCCACACAGATTCAGGATGAATGCGTGAAGTTTGGAAGATCCTCTAGAATCACAAGCACGGTATGTTGTAAAGTATTTTTAATTTCCTCCATTGCTGTGATCTCAGTTGTTGTGTGCATGATATCTGAGTGTCCCTGTAATGAGGTCCTGTGCATGAGTATTTTTGAGATTGGTTATCTGCGTGGCATCTCCTTTGCTGGAAGCATGGCCCTTACCATTTCTAAATATTAACAGGAAAAATACTTACCATGTTTTCTGTTATGCATCCAGTGTGTCTATGGAGGTGCTCCGAAGGGTCCCCAGCTACGAGACATCGAACGGGGGGCTGACATTGTTATAGCTACCCCTGGACGTTTAAATGACTTTTTGGAAGTGAAGAAAGTTAGTTTAAGGCAAGTATCATATCTGGTACTAGACGAAGCAGATCGCATGCTTGATATGGGATTTGAGCCTCAGATTCGTAAAATTGTTAATGAAATACCGGCACGAAGACAGACTCTGATGTATACCGCGACGTGGCCCAAAGAAGTGCGCAAGATTGCGGGAGATTTGCTCATAAATCCTGTGCAGGTCAACATTGGTAACACGGATGAGCTTTCTGCGAACAAGTCTATTACTCAGGTTTGAATCCGCTTGCCCTCTTTCATAACTAGCGGGTTTAGGAGTTTGCTTCTGTTTTGGCATGAAATGGGAGGTTGGATTCTATATCTGAGATGTTTCATCATTTTTGGTTGCAGCACGTGGAAGTGGTTGTGCCTTACGAAAAGCAGCGACGAGTGGAGCAGATTTTACGGTCACAAGAAAATGGTTCGAAGATCATTATTTTCTGCTCTACCAAACGGATGTGTGATACACTTTCTCGGAACTTGAGTCGTGAATTTGGAGCTGCAGCCATTCACGGTGATAAGTCTCAGAGTGAAAGAGATTATGTCTTGTCACAGTTTAGAACCGGCCGGGTGCCTATTCTTGTGGCTACTGATGTTGCTGCTCGAGGTCTTGACATTAAGGATATCAGGTACTACAATCTTTTTTATTTACATTGTTTTGCTTCTTTTCAGATGGTTGTAAATTATTCAAATTAGTTCTCTGACAATTTCTTGTTTCGTTGGCAGAGTGGTAGTCAACTATGATTTTCCTACGGGTGTTGAAGACTACGTTCACAGAATTGGGCGGACAGGCCGAGCCGGTGCAACCGGTCTCGCATACACTTTCTTCTCTGAGCAAGATGGGAAGTACGCAAAAGACCTCATCAAGGTCCTTGAAGGAGCAAACCAGAAAGTGCCCCCAGAGCTGAAGGATATTTCCAGCCGAGGTGGAGGCATGTTCAAAGGACGCATGGGTAATCGGTGGGGTGGTGATGGCGGAGGCAGAGGTGGAAGGGACGGAGGCCGCAGTAGCTACGGTGGTCGTGGTGACTTTGGTGGCAGAGGCTCTTATGGTGGCCGTGATGGAGGTGGTCGTGATGGGGGTCGGTTTGAAAGTCGGGACCGGTACAGTGACAGGTTAGGATCAGACCGCCATGACCGGTACAGTGCTCCTGATGGGGGCAGATATGGCGACAAGGACAAAAGCAAGAACCGTAGCCGTAGTTACAGCAGGAGTCCGAGTCGGTCGAGGGCGTACAGTCGCAGCAGGAGCCGCAGCTATGACCGTTTCAGTGACGACAGGGGACGCGATCGTAGCAGATCTCCAGCTGCGCAGAGATCCTACTCCCCGGCACGGAGTGGACGACGATGAAGAAAAGCACTGCGAAATTGAAAAAGAATTAATTTGTCACCTGGGGATATCTTTGTAGACCCCGATTTTCCTTTAAATCTCGATGTAGTTTGCTCTGACAATTCTGCTGTTCTGTTCGTTCTGTTCTGGTGGCAGCACCATGGACTACTTTCTTGACCTACTTTCAACTTTGAGAGCCTTCAACTTTCAGAAGGCGTATGTGGCAAAACAATTCCGGAGCTGCTGATTTTCGCAGCCCTGTCCAAACTTTCCATTGTGACAGCAGAATTCCGACCTGCTGCAGTCTTTCAAATTTGCTGCAAGAACTTGGTGGTCGTTGGAATCACTATTTTTGGTCGAGGCCTTGAGATCAATCAGATCAATCAGGTCAAAATTAGGAGGCCTATGCGCACGCAACTCGACAATGGTTTTTTGATCTCTTTTGTTTGCTGCGAATCGGATGACTTTGTAGATCTCATTGACATTGCAATTAAATTACCTAGTTGCCACATTTTTGAATTGTACTATAGTTAGCATAGAGTTAGTACTGTGACCACTGTCTCTAGGCCTTTCATCACTGCGATCAGCGAAAATATTTGTGCCAGTTGCTCCGCTCACTTTCTCACGGAGGTAGGAAGAATTATTTGAGGGATCCCGATTAGAGTTTAGATATTTGATGTCATGTTGACTTCATCGGTGTAGTCGTAAAATTTGGAAGAGTAAAAGGTTCGATCATATCTTGAATTGCCGAAATGCATTCTGTTCCTCAGTTAATTGTTGTCTTCTAGTGGGTGTGCTTTGTTGAGTGCATACTATTCTGATTTGTTTCTACCGTATTTGAGAGCTTACCTTGTAACCAATGCTTCCGAGTCTGGTATGTTTTATTGTGAGAGTTCAGTGCAGCTTGTACTTTATCAACCGTGCGAAATCCATCTTCCTCGTCTTATTAACACACCAGATCAAACTGTTCGCTGTATTAAGTTCCAGTGCCATTAAATTTCTTAGGTCTACAGCTTACAATCTACAGTAGTGAAACGAATGTGCTACAAAGATGTGAACAACAATTATATGCAAAGATTAAGCTTGGTTGTCCTAATACCAACCTCTGACCCAAACCAACCAGTAAATTCCCAAAAACTGATGAGGCCTAATTCCCAGATTTTGAAAAACACATGTACCTCATTTTGAAAAACACATGTACCTTAGTCGAGAATAGAAGTGTGTAGGTTGTAACCCATTCTTGTGCAGTTGCAAAATGAAGCTCAAGTGCAGTCGTGGAATAAAGTTCCATTTAAGTCAAAAATAAAATATGAATATAATATTTACTTAAAGGGATTTGTCAAATAGAAGCTTCGAGCATCCGCACCCTTGCGCTGGGTGCGAGACATGCCAAGCCCTATACCAAGGGCCCTTGCAGCCTCCTGGTGCTCGCAAAAAATCGCCCCCCACCCCTCCGCGGTAAAACGCCAGACACCATCTACATGCGTCAAATGGCAATGCTCCACCTCTGCTGCGCCCACGTGACTATCCAATATCTCCTGCAGATACTGGAAACACCAAAATTAGGACGCGCAATAGAGGGACGAGTACATGAAACTCAAGAGCCCGCGAGGTTTTTTGAGGAGCCCACAACTCAAGTGTCAGAGAGGAGAGTCCCGGTGGGTACCTATTTTCTGTCTGGGCCCGCAACAGACCTCCGCGGCCCCTCGTTGGGCGCAGGGGTGCGGATGCTCTTACAAGGTTGTACTGAATCCAACATCTATCTCAGTTCTTTGGAACAATTAAATGTAGAATGGTACATTCCAAGATGTTAAAGTGCAAGCTATAGACCATGATATAGAGTTGTTTGTTGCAAGTTCTTACATTTCTATGTAAGATTGTTGCATTCTAAATTGATGCATATCTAGTATCAGATGCTATGATTGCAACATAAATGAAGCAAAACTTTGCGCAATTCTATCACTACATTTGAAATGGCACTTTTGATTAATTGTAAATCTATAAATTAGCCAATACCATTGAGTTACATCGATGCCGATTCTTCAACTTAAAAAGAGGCAAATTATTTATTTCCAATAAAATAAGTAGAAACTAAAGTAAAAAACTTAAACATATATCAAGGCTTCCGAGATTACTCATACAACACAAGCAAATTGAATTTTGATAGAAGTATTTTGGAAAGCAAGCAAAATTTTTGAATGAGTAGGAGCCATGGCTAGACAATGAGAATGGCAATAGAAGGTAGAGCTACTCAACTAAATCCAGATCTTGAAGATCTTGAAAACAATGAGGATCTATGCAACAAACATGTAAATGATACTAGATATTGGTGGACATGGAGGTTTGGGTGGAGCTTGCTTGTATGCAACATTATTGCTGGAAGTCTTCAGAACTTTAAGATCTTTGAGAACAATGGAAGGTGTGATGTTAAGTGGTGGTAAATGTTATAGTGGAGTAAGAGATAGGAGGAACACTATTAGAGCTGAGATCCATTGTAAGAAACAAATTAGTAAACAAGCTCTTGGAGATTAAAGACAAGTAAGCGATGTGCACGATGGACGAAGGGCTCTTGATAAAACACCATTGATGAAGCATATATCTTGGATGGGCATATATTTTGGAAAGATGATGATCAAAACCTGTACATTCGCTTGTATGAGATGAGTGCGAGTGGCTTCCCGTACTTATATGCATTAATTTTGTTGAACACTGTATGCCCAACTTCTATATTTTTGAATGAGATACGACCACATCAAATGGAATAGAGGTACCATAGCTATGTCACAAAAGACATGGATGACACACTACTAGGAAACCCGTCGTTTTTCATTCGAAAAGTGTTGCTTCTCATTCACTGAAATGCGGAAAAGAGCTCTTTTTCTTGTTTTGTGTGACCACCTCCACTCAACACTGTGCATAACCCTCAAAATAGTAAATGATTACCGTAGGTGGAGGGCTGGTTCGACACTAAATAATTCAAAAATTATAAGTTGAGTTTTGTTTGAAATGAAAAACAACAGTAATTCCACTAGGGGCGTCTTTCCTCTGAGTCAGCTCATTTTATCGGATCCCTACATCATAATGGAGGTACCTCGTCTTATAATCCTCACTAATTGATGGACATAACTCCAACTCCTGTCTCTACACTCTGGACGACTTCACAGTCTGGAGAGTTACAATATAGCACCATTTGCAGGGCCAACGTCGAGTGCTTTCATTTAAGGCTTACCCCTTCGACATTGATAAGGGTACACTAGATCTTTACTCACGACAGAGAATTATTCATGAAAGATTGGCTCGGTATCATGAAATCTTAGCTGATTCAACTGAATCAGCACCTGCTAAGTTTTTGGTCATCACTGTGATGGCTAATATTCCACATGATAAGCAAGCTCTCAGGCTTCTGAAATCTCTGTCCTGAATTTTTTATCAGGCCTTCGTAGTAAAATTTTCTTGAAGACCAATTAGAAGATAGGACTTCTATTGTTTAACTTTCAAATTCAGTTCTGAGTGAGCTTGGTGCTCTATGCTCGAGTCTAATCACCGGCAGAACCTCATGTTCACAGCTTTCAATAGCTGTTGCTCAAACATCGATTAGTTGGTGCAGGTCACCTTCACTCCCAGCTCCCAGCATGTTATAACCAATGCGCAAGGACTGTTGGGCAGGCTGGAGCTCTTAATCACTCCCTTCCTGACATCAAACAATAATGCAACGTCTCACGAATCCTGAATTCCTACATATTATACACCTAAGTTGCCCTTCTCTACCACAATACTTGGAGTGATCAGCCAGTCTAGTTCCCATTGTGCTTGCAGCTGATCATCCGGGTACTCAGGATGGGGAAGATGCAGGGCCTAGTGTGTACGCTCCTATTGTGCGGTCTAGTTGGAGCACTCGCTGCCTCTTCATCTGGGGAAGCTGGCGAGGGCCAAGATTTGAAGAACCATTATCTCCGAGGCACACAGGCTGAGATGGTGGATGGCAAGAAGTTCAAATTCTGTGAACCTCCTCCAGTTGACTACCCTCCTCCTTATGTGCCTCCTTATTCTCCTCCATATTCACCCACCCCAAATGTTTCCCCAGATTATTCTCCTCCTTACTCACCCACCCCAGATGTTTCTCCTCCTTACTCTCCTTCTCCAGATTACAAATCCCCTCCATACTCTCCTTCTCCAGATTACAAATCCCCTCCGTATTCGCCCAAACCTGATTATAAATCACCTTCCCCTCCTTACAAGTCAGGAGCTTCAAGTACTGCTCCAACTCTCCCAAACTGAGTTATCGCTGCAAATTTAGTAGACGCGGAAGTAACCTCAGGTGAGGAACTGAATTCAATCAGACACCATTCGCTTTGCTCAATTTTGTAGTCACTGATTTGATGGCCTTGTCTGATTCCAGTTTTGACCTGTAAGTGGCTATTTTATGATTGCAGGCGGTCATGGACGAAAACTTTCTCTTATGTATACATGGATCATGGAAGCTGCTGCTGTAATGTACTTTGTTTTCTTACTCCTTGATCAGGCTTAGAAAATACAATTCTCCTCGGAGAATGGTCTTGTCAGGGGAGTCTGTTTCTTGCTGTAGTGATACTGATTATTCTTTATCCATCAACTGTCGTGATTCAGAAATTAAGTTGTTCCAGCTCTAGGAAGAAATTTTGGTATTATTATTGGACCTATTCAGACACTGTGCTTACTATGTCAATAAAATTTAAGGCAGCTTCCACCACCTGTGTCACAAGTGTGTCGGTATAAATCATGTATGCTTTCTTCTGTGGTATCCACAGATGCTAGTAGTAATGTACTTGGGCTAGGCCCGATACATTTAGTTATCTATTGAGTTGCCAGGACTTGAAATGGTCAGCACATGTTTTGTGTTCTTCAAAGATAGGAATCTCTTCTTCGGATGTGCAACACCCAGCTGCCACATTACCGCCACTTGTTTGGCAAACATAGATCAGGGTTACATTTTTATTTGGCCATGTATGTAGTAATGAAGGCTAGAGAAGTTGGCTTGTATCCTTTCAACACTAGGTACGCAGTCGAGCCATAGATGTGGGTATATTTGGACCATTCATGCCTGCATTTTGCATCTATCTTAACATATGGACAATGAACAACTCCGGGAAAGGTGCTAAGAAGGTTGTTCTAGCTGAGTAGGTATCCTAGGTCTTAGCGAGGGCATTAACAATTCAAAATATTGAAAGTGGGTTCATTCTATTGGAATCTATCCACTTAAACCGTCAGAAAATGGACTCAAAAATGACACTTAATATCTTTGAAGATCTTGAACCATATATTGATGGACGAGTTGGCTTTGGGCAAGTTTATATTCGTCACTATTTGAATGGTGGCTCAAAGTAGGTCGGTCGAGCAGCTATTGAGGTACTCTATAACTTCCATCTATTTTTTGGATCCTTTAGAAGAATAGACTATATTCAAGGATTGCATAGGTTGAGTTGATATTGTTGACACGGCTTCAAATTGAGGACTCAATCTTGCTATGGAGCTCCCTATATGTTCAATATCGAACACATATTAATGAGCACAAATTGTTGATTGCAGATGAAACAAATTTGAATAATCGTTAGAATTGTAGAAGCTTGGAGTGATTGTTGTCGGCTTGCTAGCATTTGGAATAACTACGCTCTGAATAGAAAGATCAAGTAGAAGCAGTGATTGAGGTAGGCAACACAAATTCATCGTGAATTCTTGATGGGATTATACAAATTGAAATGAAGGGAAGGTCCAACCAAAAGACCCGTTGGGGGGGAAGCACAATAAAGTGTACCACAAAAGTGCTTAGCTCCTTGCCAATTTCAGCCCCTATTGCAAAGACTTAAAAAAAGTGGCATCTCCGTTGTTGGTATGATGGGAAGAAGTTTGGGTATAGAAAATAAACTTGATTATCTAAAGTGTGAGAGAATATGGTACGAATTCGCGTCTTCTACAATGCCGTACGAGAACCTTAAAGTCCGACAAATTGAATGCAGCCATTTGAAAAAGTGATAAGAACATCTGTCAAATGTTGTCGGAAATCACTTTTGGTTCCACAGTGCCCTGCGCTTGTGAATTGCGGTTGTAGAAATGACAATGACCACTTCAAATGAAAGTTTGTGCGGACAAGAAGTACTGCAAGGACGTTTTTGAGACTAGTTTTCCGCAAAACTTTTTGGGGGTTATTTTTCACCGGACATTGTTTTTTAAATTGAAAAAAACATCCTCTAAAGATAATAGATGGCACCAAATGAAGAAATTAAGACTTCGGAAAAGTTCATTTTTATGATTTAGAATTAGTGGTCAAATTAAGTTTCAATTGAGGA
Organism: Ceratodon purpureus; assembly: GCA_014871385.1. NCBI lineage: Eukaryota > Viridiplantae > Streptophyta > Bryopsida > Pseudoditrichales > Ditrichaceae > Ceratodon > Ceratodon purpureus. The sequence continues at coordinate 8,030,237 of CM026423.1, forward strand.
CGTTCTTTTTATGAAGATCCGTGTAAGATACTTTATGACACCCTAGAAAGTGACTACAATGCTCAAAATCAGCTTTGAGCTTTATAAATCATATTCACTTCTTAGTGATCACATATTGCACTTTGTGGTCCACTTTATTGTGCTCTTCCCCGTCATCATCGATAATGTTGAAATGGATGTTAGAATTGCAATATTGCAGCGGGTCTTAATCTTAGAATTGGTAGATGTCAGGATCAGAAAGTGGGATAGCGCTTTCAATAATTTGTAGAATCATTATTGGTCATGCCAAAACAGGAGAAAGTTTAATTTGAATCACTGAAGACTTCAAGACGGCTCCGTAGTTGAAAAGAGGCATATCAATTTTGAATTTTAAGTTCTAGAAAATTGACTGAAGTGCATAGATGTTGATGGTAGGTAAAGAGTCAATTCACAATTCTCATCACCATTGAAAAACAACTTGTCTCATTTAGTAGTGTTTGTTGCAATTTTGTGTACCAATTTTCTTCATAGTTGTAGCCCCTGAATGGCTAACATTTGCGTGGAAAAAGTTACCGCTGATATTGACACAACCTATGTGGTAGATAGACGAAATCTAAAATTATCATCACATTTAGAGATGTACCTAGCCATGATCAAGCTCATTTCTATGTTCCATTCGCCATAAAGGTAGAATGCTATGAGCCTAGACTTGGTTGTTGAGGAAGAAATAGAATTAGATGATTTTGTTGAATAGTTAAGAATTGTGTGCCCTAACTCATTCATTTAGAAATTCGACATCCTTGTTGATAGCACTCAGCGGACATACTTGTTCAAGATGTCAGAAGATAGACTAGTGTCACGAATATGCCATATTGGACTTCATCCACACTCCACGAGATTTCTAAAAGACCTATATAGACCCCGCAACAAAGAAACTTCTCAAGAGTTTTTCCAAAGAGCGGTGGCTAAAAGTGTTTAGATGCTATTAGTTTTAATAGCTTCTAGAAGCTTCTAAATGTTTTCACTAATTTCTAGAACCTTCCACAAGCTCTATTTCAGTCCTAGTAGTTTTTGGAAGTTTCCATAAGTTTTTGTATAATTCTAGTAGTTTCGAGAAGTTTCCACAAGCTCCTAGAAGATTCCATAAAAATTCAATTGTTTTTGGAAGCTTCCACAAGCTTCAGGAAGGTTTCCCATTACCTTCATAGATTCTGAAAGCTGCCATAAGCTTTCAGAAGGTCCCATGGATGCTTCTTAAGGTCACTCTGACCTTTTTCAGGAAGTTTCCTCAAGCCTAATATAAACAGAGAGTCAAGGGTTGTTGCTCCTCACTCTCTTCAACACCAATTGTACATACTCTTTTAGTTATTAGTACTACTTCTAGTTTTCTCACTTCAAGTGTTCTTCTGAGTCTTGTGTGAGGAATGCCCTCACTCCTAGTGTATTTTTGTCTGCTTTTGAGGTATCCCTTCAATATAGTGCTTTGTTTTAACATAGAATTGCCGTCTGCAACAACTGGGTTGCGGCGTTGATCTTGTAAAGCGGATGCAACCAAGTGAAGATCTAGACAAGTGTTGAATCATGTTTGACCATAAATTATGAAGAGAGTAAGTGATTAGACAACAATCTCTTGCCATGTTTTTTGTGCTAAATTTGGTCGACTGATGATTTTAGCCACATGTGAAATTAGTAACAATAAGACATTGGTTGATTGAGTTTCGGAAGAAAATTGATTATCATTCACTAATGTTGGAGCTATTTGAAGGAATAAACCTATGAAGGCTTTAGGGATTAGATGACACAAGGCTGGCACGCATCTACAATACATCTTTTGGCCTCTACTACTCATTTTGGTGTTGGACAATATACATTTTGGGTTAAATAAGATAGTGAAAAGAAGACAAGAAGATCAATTCCAACACTAGGTCAATGAGCTTCTCCAATCTTACATTCAAGTAAATTCATGTATTGAGGCATTTGAGCAATCCATCCATCTCACCCAAGAATTCATTGCCAAAGGACTCTTGAATTTTGAGCCTCAATTAATGGAGGTGCCAAAAAGACGGTTCTACATATAGCTAGGATGGAGGCATCTACAATAGATAGTCGGGCTAATTGAAAGCATGAGCCATAGATGTATAGAAAATTATATGATCCAATGCAATGCAATATTTAGGATTAATCTATAATATTGAGAGAAGGAGATGCATGAAGAACGGAGAGGGCGAAGGTTGACGGTGAATTTCATAGAAATTTCAAGAGTGAAAATAAAGAAAGGAGAGAAGAGATCATAGAGTGAGCGTAGGACAAGGTTAAAGACTAGAACAGCCTCTGTAGGGGCTTGAAAGATGTAAGGATTGAGTGCGCTCAAAGACATAAGATGGCATAAAGACTAAGCTCGAAAGGATGTACAAAGAAATTGGGTATGCCAGTATATTGGTATGCGGAGAAATTGAGCATGTAGAAGAGATGTGCAAGGTGAAGAGTAGTTTGCGTTGAGAGAGAGAGAGAAGAGGGGATTGCCTTGCCTTGAAGTGAATTTTCCTGTTTAGTTGGCAATTCGGTCAGCCATGCTAAATACATTTGTTACCTTTGATATTATTTCTATAGATACTTAATGTTGTCATCTTTGAGATTTCCCCAAAAAAACTTCTTTTGGTACAAAGTGTTCACTCATCAAAATATCAAAGTTTTCTCATCGTTTCAGGCAAAGAACTAAAAAAAACTTCTTTCCCTCATAAAAGTTAGGAAATTTTGTTTTTTTAGGTTTTCTCTTTTTTCCACTTAAAGGATGAACATAAATCTTTACTTTGACTATTTGGTTTGGGATTTTATAAAATAATTGTATATATGAAGTAATTAGTGCAATAGTTGGTAGTATTAGATTTTAAACACTAAAAAGGAGAAAATAAATTGTGTTGATTGTAGATTTTCCTTTTACATAAGCAAATATTATCATGGAAATAGTCTAAAACTTTCAATTGCACTTTCTTGTATAAAATTCCATAAATTTTTATGAGCTTAGTAAATGGCTCTTACTGAAATGGAAAAATTCTGGAATTCACGCAACATTTCTTCCGGGTGAAGTAAATCAACCTGCCTTACGAGGCAAGTCTATACAGGCTGCATTTGATTTATACGGAAAGGCTGAAGTGAGAACAACACTGACCATTCACAGAATTACATACACTATGTTATTCACAAGCATGGAATAAAAAAATACCAATCAAATTGATTGCTGAGATGAACAAATGGAATTCTGTAAAACGAAGGCTATAATTGTATTTGCCCAGTTGTTATATGTTGAAGCAGTCAACTGCCGTACTCAGTACTCTAAAATCCTCATACAAAAGCGTGTTGTGAAGTTCCACTGCAATACAATAACTCAATACATTAATGGGTACATAGATGGCTACTATCAAGTGAGGTTGGAAAAATGTATCTCCGTAGATCTATTTCTTTCCCGAGGACGTCACGTTAAACTTGAAGAATATAATATCTCCATCTTGAACGACGTAATTCTTGCCTTCTTGCTTGTACTTTCCACCAGCCTGCAGAGAACAGCACGCGATACCTTTTCAGGAAAAAGAGGGGAAAAAAACCCGGATACAATATAGGAAACAATGTTCCATTGCACAAGAGCGCAGATAGTGTGCAATACCTTAATCATGCACAAAACAAGAAACCCAAATCATTTTTGAAGAAGAAATTCAATTTAAATTCCAGAACCAAGGCGGAACAAATCCAATACCTTAACCGCAGACTCGGATCCCAGCTCTTTTAAGTCGTCGAACTTCATGACCTACAAAACAACAAAGATATGATTGGTCAACATGGTTATCATGTTATCTTAGGTGAGAAATGTCAATATACCAGGTGCGTATGCTTGGGTATGATTGGGAAATATGAGAACTACATGTCAAAAACCTAACAATACCTCTGCACAAATAAACCCGCGTTCAAAATCGGTATGGATAGCACCAGCTGCTTGTGGAGCCTTGGATTGCTTCCTAATTTGCCAGCACTTCACCTACAGTAACACGGAGAGTAAAACTAGTTGCAATCAGTTCAAAAATATATCGGTCCATAGCTAATGACTAAAAAATAAATATCAGAGACGCGGCCTTAAAAATGCGCCACAAATAGCAACAGTTCCATAGGCTTTCAAATTGATGAGATTGTTTCGAACCTCGTCTGGGCCAGCTGTGAAAAAGTATATCAGGTTAATAGCAGCAAAACCCGTCTTGATAATCTTGGGCAATGCACTACACACATCACAAAATTTGCAGCAATTTTTTGTTGTCAATAAATTGAGGAAACATGCGTCAAGAAATGTTCTACATGCACAGTAGTCCCACAGCATTCTTGACAAGATAAGAGATGTTAGAACAGCACAATACTCATTTCAATACTGTTGACACAGACCTGGTAAGATCGTTCTCTTTGCAGTACACTTGTGCTTCATCTGCAGGCATATCTGCTAATTTCTGTTCTAAGACCCCGCTGAAAGGGATTAGAACACCACCTCCGTGAGCCTGTACCCTGGAAGACAGCCCGGACCCAGAGGTTTGCACTTAAATTATAGTATTCCAGTATTTTGCTACATGACCGACAAATACATTGTAAACAATTTTGACAAAAACAATACCTAGAACAAATGCGGTTGAATATCAACAGAACGTACTCAAAACAGTACAGTGCAAATCAAACTGGACTTACCAGGTATGAATCTTAGCAAGCCATTTGTTCTTCTTCCGTTGGTAATCTTTCTCCGTCATGTTGATCTGCAAAGGCCAGTTCGCGTACAATATTAGAGGGGAAACGATATCAAATGATATTTATAAAGGTAGAAAATGCAGACAGCATTGACACACATAATAATTTAAACAACTCAAAGGCACTTTCAGATATAGTGGACTTTGATGGTTCACTTCTCGACTAGTGTGAGGAGCAGGAACCAGACTCTAGACAATACCTTATCCTGTAAAAATAGAGAAAATGCTGGAAAGCCTTTGCAAAGAGGACCAAAGTTTGAACCTCGCAACTCACCAGGTATACCACGGGCTTGGCAGATAGCAGCTGGAACGAATTCATAATCTCGATTTCAGCAGTTTTCCATTCACCAAGTCTGACATCCTTCTCTTCTTTCAACCAATCATAGACCTAGTCCACCACAAGTAAAGGACCAAAATGTCAGCCTGGATCTACCAGTTGATGATTCGTTCGGTGGTCAATGATACATTCGGTGGTTCATTTATAAATAGAAACAAATGAACAGGTTCGGGCTCTACTCTCCACTTTGTACGATTCACTTGAGTCATTCACTAAGCCTTGTTTCTATGTTGATACCTAGTAAAGCAAAGTCAAGAAAACATTAAAAGCAACGATTGAGAATGGATACAGACCTTTTGACAGCACTCGAGTTCCAGTTTTGCTTCTTTCGCATTACTGCGCTTCAGCACCTTCTCACAGTCATCAATTTTCTTCTCCATGAACTCAATGTCCTGCAACGACGCAGAGCATAAGTAATCTTATCCAAATTAGAAGAAAGATCAGGTAGCATTTACAAGAAAAAAATATGCCTAAAGAAAGCAAGTGAGCAGAAAATGGAATGAGAAAGAATCAATATAAAATTAGGGAATCAAAATAAAGGAGAACTCCTGTGCTATAACACAGCATTCGATCTCTCCTAATCAACGTAGGAGGAAAGACATATACCTTAAGACGCAATTCTGCGGAAATGATATCCAGATCCCTAACCGGGTCAACTGAATCCTCCACATGTGTTACCTCCGGATCATCAAAAGCTCCTACAGCAAATCAAGTGACGAATGATCATTAGAATTATTGTCGGCAGTAAGAAAGATGTTTTTGTCTGCAAGGTCCAGCTAGGATATATATGCCGTGATTGACATCAAACAATTGAAATACAAAACACAATAATTGGCAATATGCTTCACCACCATCACAGCTATCAATTGAACTTACTGAGAACGTGGAAAATGCCGTCAACTGCTCGAATGTGAGACAAGAAAGCATTCCCCAACCCTTGGCCTTCATTAGCACCACGAACTAGCCCAGCGATATCATTAATCTCAAGAAAAGCAGCCACCTGCGTGACCGCAAAGAGTGTGCCTTAGTTTGAATCAGCATAAAGTGACATTAAGACCCTACAGTTTCAAGGTCTACTAAGGAAAATCTTTCGGCATCTAATACTTATTCAAATACAACCCGATACCTCCATGATTCTCTAGACTGCCAGGTAAAAGGCCATCCTCTCACATTACGCCCAAATTGTGAAGACCTAAGAAGTAGGAGCACAATGCAAGGCAGCTATTACGTATCAATATTACGTATCAACACATAGATAAGTAGACGATAAGACCGACTCATCAAAATCCGGAGCCATGCATATCGTTACCAACCTCGCTCTTCGGCTTGAACAGTTGACAGAGCCAGTCGAATCGCTCGTCAGGCACATAAACGCGGGCTTCATTGGGTTCAATGGTACAGAAAGGAAAGTTCATCGCAGGGATGGACAATTTCGTGAGTGTGTTGAACAAAGTCGATTTCCCGACATTTGGAAGCCCAACCTGCAAAAGAGTCACAGAACATTACACCACAACCATAATTCTACACACAGAACACCAATCAAGCCAAAGCAAGAATCCAAAACCCCAATCTACCCGATCGATACAAGCCAGACACTCATCACTCACCCATTCCCTAGCTAATTCCGCATCCCCCTAAAATTCAACACAATTCATCAAAAATACCAATACAGACATCGTAATCAAAAACTCCCCACGATTTTAATCACCACCTCACAAACCACAAAAAAACCCCTAATCACAGAATTCACCGCATCACCACTCTCCCAACACATTCTCCAAATCCTCAAAAAGAACATCTCATCACAAACATGCACGTCGAAGTAATACACCTCAACTATCCAAAAAAATACAAACAGTCACGGTTCTCCCACAGCTCCCATCTCCATGACCCAAACCCTGAATTCCGACCCAGTTGCCCTAAACCCTGAGACCAGAATTCATCAACAACTGAACAAATGGCGAAATACCAAAATGTCAAATTAGGACAGGTAGGAATGGACAGAACGTGTTGGTTTTCGTTGCTCAGTTGCTTATGGTTGTGGATTGTGGTGAGTTAGGGGACCTACGATACCGATCTTCAAGTGGGAGGAGAAGCGACCGAGAATGGGGCGCTCGGCCGGGGCCTCCTTGCCCTTGGCTGTCTTGGGCGGCATGGCGGCAGAGTGATGGCGCACACGGAGGGTGTTGGGGTGGAGATGAGATGGGGAGCCTGGCGATGGAAGCAGGTCCGCAGCACAGCAGCTCCGGAATTCGCAACCGGGAACTCTCACAGTCTCAGACTCTGGCCTCTCTCTCGCAAACCCCCGCAAACCCTAATGCTTGCCCTAACCCACCCGCAGCTTCACCACGGAGACGACGACGGAGAGGACGACGATGGCTATAATAGACGACGATCGTCGACGATTCATGACGATAGTGGGGGTGGCCTCAGACGGCGACTTCTGGGCGCCCCAAGTCGTCAGTGGCTTTCTTACAATTCCTAACTCTTTGTAAATTTTCTTACTACTCTAAGGTGTACACACCTATGACCGATAACTTAACCCTTAAACGACAACCCCAGCCCCAGGGGCTGGGTTTAATGGAATAATTTGAGACAGAAGTTTCATTTCTCAACCAAATCAAGCGAGACTTGTTGCGTTGGAAAGGTATTGAAAAAGAGATCTAGATTCCAAATTTTTGCCTCATTTGAGAGATTGTGGAATCGTTGGTAAGCAATCAAAGTTATCAGATTGAACAAGTTTTGAGGTTGGGGCAGCTGAAGTTGAGCAGTGCACCAATGGTACAGTGCTACAGTGCAGCGCTACAGTGCACTGTAGAGCCATTTTTGGGGGAAAATAGATTTAGATTCCGTCCGGGCTGCCCACCCAGGACCCAAAATGTCGTTTAAGGGTTAAGCATTTCAGCATAGTAAATCTTGGGTTTTTAATGAGGAGTTATTTTTCGTGCCTAGTACCATAAGGTTTATGAAGAATGGGAATTTTTTTAAATTAATTCAGTAAAATTCAAATTACTACAAATGTTTTTGTCCAAAAGTGGCACTGATCCATGACTGACATATAGGTGTACCAATGACCGACAACAACAAGAGTAGTGAACAACAACATGTCCATAACACTCACAGAGGCATTCTATTGGAGGATGCATCCCAAATCTATTGTTCATCAATTATAGGTTACTGGTTTTCTATTGCATTGCAATGGGGAAGCCTACATATCAGTCACGGGTAATTATCCGTCATGGGTGTGTATACCTTAAGGGCCCCTCACAATAAACCTCACCCTTGTCTCAAACCGGGAGTCCCCTAGCATGAAGTGGGGATAGACTTTGTCCATTTGGAACCCTAATTTTGCCCTCTTTCATAACTCTATTTCAATCAAATTACTAGCTAAGCAACTTTTGACCAATGAATGGAGTGATTTGCTGTCTTTACCTAAAACTCCCTCTTTAATGACGGGGTGGGCCATCCCCTTCCTTCTCTCTTCTCTGATTCTATTTTTAAGGTGCATTCGGTTTTCTTCTAGAAATTTAAAATTTTTTTTTGAAACTGCAAACCTCAAATTGTTTTGGACGACCGATGCAATTAATTTTAATTAATTTATACATGTCTTTTTTATTCAAATCTTTTTAATGAAAAAATTATTTACAGGGAGTTTTTAGCCTTTCCAATGGAAGCCATGCGTGGAGGTTTCTCGTTGTTAAAACAAGAGTGAGGTTTAAGGGTCGCTTTAAGGGTCGCTTTAAGGGTTTAGTGATTTAAGGGTCGCTTCACATTGTGAACAAGTTGAAAGGGCAACCATTAAGATTTTAGACCGAATTAAGACAAGAATTTCAACATTTGGATTGAATCCACCACAATCACGTCAATGCTCACAACAATAACTAAGATGAACGACAATAAACAGCGATGAACAAGACAATTGACAATGGTGGTGGAGGCTTTAGATAGTGATTTTCTAACAATTTCCAATTTCTTAAGTTGTCTCATACAATGACTAAACTGAGAGGCAAGAACATCAAATTTCATGTCAAACTAAGGTAAGATTTCCAACTATTAAATGGAATCCACGACTATCGTGATGGCGATGACAATGATAGTTTCAACAAGGACTATGATGAATGATGATGAACAACAATGAATGACAATGAGCGAAGATGGTGGCAGTGGTCTTGAACAACGAATTTTGAGCGAATAGCACCTAGCATTGAGATAAAAGTTTGAACACAATATTCTTTGGTACTTAGTAGCAGTTGCATTTTTCTCTTCTTAAGGTAAAACAACCTAAATGTTCGTCTACTTTTGGACTCTCTAAAATCCTAATAAAATCATGAGAATTTAAGATAGATAGAAATACTAGCCCGATTAAGGGCCAGCGTGAATGAAGTGTCCGTTCGTAGTGTCAATGACCCGGTGCGCAGAGGACAGAGGGACAGTGAGACAAAACTACTCGCCCCCTTCGGAGATGGACACTATAGTAACCAGAGAAAAAGGAAAGAAGATAAAAAGAGGGGTACGAAGTATATGGGGCCATGTATGTGTAGGTAGATGTAATTATATGTAATTATATGTATATATATATATAAATATATATATATATATATAATTATAGTTATATATATATATATGTGCATTTATATGTATATATGGTACTGATATAGGGGTGTAGAAATGGGAGGGGGATCTGGGGAAGGAGTCATGGGTAAAACATGTTTGTGGAGTTTTAAGTTATGCGGGGTATAGTAGCCGGGCAGGGAGTCACGTCAAGTGAATGCAGGTTTATCGTGGTCATTAACTACAGCAGGGAAGACATGTGAATGGAGAAGGTTGGGGAGAGTGGATCAGTAAGTGGAAGAGGAGAGAGATGGGTGTGTTGATGGGACAATTTGCTTGTGAGTGGAGAGTGAGGGGAAGAAGGCGTGGTAGGGTTTTGTAGGGGGAATCATTGGAGGAGGGAAGAATTCGGCGGAGGTTTATGAGGGTGGGGGGGTGGTGGGGGGAATATGACGAGGGGTGGGAGCTGTTGGGGGTGTGAGTTCTGCGAAGATGGATGCTGAGAAGGGGATGGTGTTGGCGTGGGTGGCGGAGGTGTTTAAGCAACAGGTGGCACATGACAAGTGGGAGGAGAAGGCGTGGTTACCTGACTTAACGTTTCTGGGGCGTGCGATGATGGATTCTGATGTGTTTGTGTAGACGGAACAGTGTCGACAAGAGGTGGTGGCGTTGGGGGTGGCTGCAAAATACACATTTGAGGAGTACATTGTGGAGCAGCAGGGGCTAGGGGCTGAGCTGGGTGGTTGTGTCGCGGATCCAATCTTGTTGAGGGATGGTTCAGTGGCAGTGGGTAATGGAGTGGCGAATGCGGTGGGGGGGCGTGATGAGCATGGGGCACAGAGGGCGCAGGGGATGGCCCTACTAGATCCAATGGCCCCAAGTGTGGCTGATATCATTCAACAGATGGCGGGAGAGGGGGGGGGTGTATGAGGATGATGGTGCAAGTGAGACCAAGGAGGTTGACGGGGTGAGTATTTAAGATATGGTGCACACAAGTGTGTACCCTTGTTGAAGATGAAAATTTATGTTTGAAAATAGTCACACTTGCAGTAAACATTGAAAAAATGTACAACATAATCTTATGGTTTCCAAAAAGATTTCTTAAAGTGCATTGAAATCATATTTTTCTTGCTCATGTAGTTGAATAAAATATATTTTTTTATTTTTTTATAAACAAGAAGTGTCTTAATTGCTTCAATGCAGAAGAAAAGGTTGGGTTACCTTGATGAAGATCATATTTTTTTCCTCTAAGTAGATGTCATATCTTTCTTCTCTTTGTAGGTCAATTTCTTTTCTTCATTATAATAGATAAGTTTTGTTGAAGTGAAAAATATTGAGTTATTCAATATAACTTATAGTAATAAATCAGATAATTCATTAAATGATGTATGGTTTAAACTTTAAAGCTTAAATTCTTTCGTTGGATGGTGAAATAGAGAATTTTGCACAAAAACAAAGCTTACCAAATATCACAATGAGTAATGAATATCTATATTATCACTTGATTTATTTTTCATGAAAAATTTTAAATGAGATGATCAAGGCAATAGAACTAATTCTCAAAGAAAAAAAAAATTTAAAAATAATAATTAAATTCTAACATAGCTTCTACTTTTGAATGCAATTATGAATACTTACATCTAAACAAGCAAAAATAAAAAATGACCAGTCCAAGGTAGCTAATGACTATGCCATAGAACACATTTCATATTGAGCTTCTACCGAACATTGGGTGTTTTAAATTGAATTGTAGCCAAATTTCATTGACACCTAAAAGAATAAGGATTAACTATAGTTTATATGAAATAAGTTAGAAAATATTTAATTATATTATAATCAAGTTCCAATGAAATTGACTTCTGAAGAAGAAATAGAATAACAAATGTATATATTAAAGGTTTCAATCTACACCAATAAAAAAAAATGAATTTGTCAATCATCTAACAATTCTTCAAGAAACTTTTCAAAAAACCTAGTTTGTTTGTTTGTTCAAAACACACAACATTTTTAAGAACTTAAAGTCGTGTTCCTATGTTGTTAAAATTCTTCAATTATTTTCTAATTATCTTCTAACACAATTTTTTTTTATGCAATTATGTTACCTTCACATTATGCAAATTGTGATTACGTTCATTTCTTTTTTTAATTGTTAGACTATGTGGTGGCCTATTGGCCACCACAACTCATTAACGCCTATTGAGCCAATGCAAATTCATTTCAAGTAGCCATTATAAACCAATATAATCTTAAAATATTGTCAAAGTTTTGTTTGTCATTGTCAAAGAAGTAATATATTCCAAGTACTTTAAATCATAATGAATTACCAAAAAAACAAAAAACAAAATTATTTAATAGAAGAATTTTTGTTTTTAGGAAAATAAACATTATTGCATGTTCAAATTGACATTTTGTACAAATATACACATAAATTTATAAAATTGTCAAGACTAAATTATGTGGTGTCCTATCGGCCACACCAAAGCATTGATGCCTTTAGCGTCAACAAGTATTGATTATATAAACAATGATAAATCTATCTAGCTAAAATAAAATTTACAAATCACTTTTTGAAGGTATTTTTTTAATAAATAATTATTTTAGAAGTAATTAAAGATTTATAGAGTAAAAAATAAACTTATACATCCACTCTACTAAGGCTTTTCTGTAATGACAAATTAGTATTGCCTCCAAATAGTTACCGTTATAATAGCAATATCTATATTTTTAGTTTTTTACCTTTATTCCTATTTAATATAGTCTATAGTTAAGAAAATTACACAAATGCACATTCAAATGTGTATATCATGAAAAATATACACAAAAGTATATAATATTAGTAACACGGATCTCAAAAGCATCAATGCAGTGTCTACACACAGATGGGTGAAATATTTCTCCCAAAACCGAATTACAAGCTTCTCTTGAAGAATACGGTAGTGATATGTGCATTGAGTGCACTTAACGATCGTCCACCAAGTAGACATTAGCATAATGTAGGCCTAAGGATTTCACCACATCATCTTGTACCATGCACACCATTTCACACAGGTATTACTAATCAGTAGATAACGCACCGGACAGAAATAGAATTTTGTATAAGAAAATCGTAAAACAAAAACAAAGTCTAAGAATTACTTAGACGCTATACACTTCCGAGATTGTCTCGAAGTTTTTGATCACCCAAATCTGGTCCGGAAAGTTCTTATTGAAATAATCCTCATACCCCGAAATTATGACCCTTCCGGCGGCCACGCCCTTCCTGAGAGAATTAATAGTTCTATAGTGGGAAAAGACATTTCTCACCTCCACACACCTCTAAGCCAACTTAGTCAATACAACTTTATCTACTCCGAGATTTTCAGCAAGCATTTTGGTCTTCAATTTGCACTTCCACCTAAGGAAGGCTTTGCTTGGCCTCCATTATAATGTGCCAAAGCTATTATTCATTGAGTGTATCAATTTTGGATTCCATTTTTTTACATTACATAAAATGTAAAACATAATTAAAAAAAAAGATTTTCTATGTTATTAAAAAAACTATGGATGTAATTTGTTATTATATACATGAACATGTCTAATGTTGATTTGTTTGAAGAAATGATTGAGATTTATCCATGTTTTTTTTAGTTTTAGGAGAATTGGCACAATTGCAAATGTTAAAGACATGATATATAGAAATAATCAAAGAATTTCAAATAACACATTTATTTTTATGGTATAAATAAATGTGCCAAAACATTCTATAATTGACTACAGTTTTTTATTTTATTTTAAACTTTTTTTTTAATAAAAAAATCACAAATGCATTTAGCATATGCATTGTCTGAAAATATACAATAGCATGTACCAAAAGGAATGTGTTAAAATATACATTAAAATAAATTGAAGTTTTTTAAACAACAAATTGAAACCATTAAAGTAGTAAAAAGGGACGCATCTTTTGAGAAGACATCTACAGGTCCTGTATTTAAGTCATTTTGGACAAAATGTTTAATTATGGACTTTTTATCATTCCATCGACAAGCCGCCGATTAAAATAGCAAGGTAGTAAAAAACCTTTTTTTGGATTTATCACCTAAAATATGTTGTAAAAATTATTTTTTGCTTTGTATTCATTTTTTTTAAACTAGGTTATAGCTATAATTTCTACATTTAGACATCTTGAAATAAATTTTTTTGTGAATTTATTGAATTATTCATTATTTTATAATATAGATCCTTATTTTTATTTAAATTTTTTAATGATTTTAAATTATTTACTACAAAACATTTGTCGGCGGATGAGCTGACCACTAATTATGGACTTTAATAAGTCCATAATTAGTTAAATATGGATTTACATTAGCTTTTTTTATGTTTATTGTAGAATTGGCTTATGATTGAAATTTAGTCGTAAAACAAGATACTACTTTTTTATACATTGTAGGTTTGGAATCTTCAAAAATTACGAAAATAGCTTCAAGTTTAAATTTTTAGAAAGCAAAGTCTGAGCTTTAGAATAATATAGTCATTTGAGAAACACTTTGGCATACTATACCTTTTTAAATTTTTGTATGAATGTTTTCACACGATGGCTATTTTAACATGCATTTATAGTTTTTTATTGATCATAATTTTTTTTATATCAAACGAAATAAAAATTTAAGTTCTATAAGGCTACTATAATACAATTTACTTGGAATATATAATTATTTTGTCAATGCAGAAATACCTCAACATAATGCATATATGAGTTTTTTACTATTTTGTCTTATGATGGTTCATAGAATTGAATTTGCATTGGCATTGTAAACGCTAATAATTTGCACTGACCAATAGGCCTTTTTATGATCTAGATAATTTTTGAAAGCCTCACATCAAAATTTAAACAAATGCCGGTGCATCGAAAACAATATTACACTATAACTGATAGTATTGTAAGAAGAGTGTAGAGAAGGTTTGATTCCAGAATTAGAAATTCAGAGTGGAAAAAAAAAAAAAAAAAAAAAGAAGAAGAAGAAGAAGAAGAGTAAGTTCAAGAGCCATTGTACTTGTATTCACAATGAAGGATTAAAGCCTCCCATTCTCACCAAAACCAATGTCACAGCCATGACATCACTAAAAAAAACTGCGGTGATATTGCGGACGCTCATCAACTACGATTGACATTGAACTCCATTTACATTTTGGAGTTTTTATTCCATTTTACATTTTGGAGTTTTCATTCAGTAATCAAAGAATTGATCACACAATTAATCCTTACCTAAGTTACAGAGATGAATGGCGCGACAAAGCTTTCTACAGGACCATATTTCTTGATTGCTTGATCCACTCCAACCTTGATTCCCAATTCAATAAATGTAAGAGTATCCATCCTTATTCTATTTGAAGAATTGAGCTACAACTCCTTCTCCTCAGTTTGCATCATCAGTCCAACACAAACACGTGACAGTTCATATATTGAAGGTAATCACAAGATGATAACAAAGTATTTTGTTCTAAATAAGTACCAATAAAGCGGAGAATCAAGTGATTTACACTCACCCGGGCTATTGTTTCATATTGTTCTTTTGCATTCATGTAATATTTGGAAATTACGCCATTTAGATTATCGATTGCCTTCTTCATATATACAATTAGAGGATGCTTTTGAACAAAAGCCATCCCCAATACTCTTACCTCACTAAACCGCGTGGTGCAGTGCACTGTGTTGTTGTCGTTCATGAGGAATGCTAAGCCATTCGGCGGAGAGAGATAGACATGGTACTTGGGAAGCCATACATATGGGTAGTCCTTGACCTCCAACTCCTGAATGCAACATTAGTGTTGGTCTTAGTGCGACAAAGATAATATATATAAACCTCAGTAACTTGGGAACTGCAAAATAGGAATCATTATCTGATGTAGAAATGTTGGATGAGAATGAACCTGGATGTAGCCAAACTATAAATATGTATCCATAGTATGTTGGGTCATTGTGGAGATGGCATGAATAATCCCGAGTGATGAAGAAGCATATAAATGGCATGTTGGCAAAGCGACTCTGGTCCTCTATCAGGTCCTCTTTCTTCAAGTTCCAATTGAAAATTTGCATCGTGAAGCCAAATGTGTTGCGGAGATGGTTGACAACGAGTTTGCTGCAAATAGCTCGGAAAGAATGTATAAGCAAGGATCTAGATGCTTGAACCTACACCATATCATTGAACAACATAAGCAAACATGTTAAAACCTATACATGTGAATTCATAAGTTTGACAATCAATCATATATGGGAGAGGCTATATCACTAGCTGCAATGGTGATTCTCGAACATCCCATACATCACCATCCTAGTCCCCCAAATCTTTTTCCACAAGCACTGGCCTTGCCATGCTCCTCCAACACAAAAGCAATGCAATTAGTCTTTGGATGTCCGACTTGGGAATCACCTCCAGCCTTAAGATGCCAACACAAATTACCTATACTTACTTTTATCCATACGGGGCCTTCAACTATGTTGAAAGTGGGCTTGTCTTCCTTAAAGTTGTATTTTGTCTCATAATTTGTCTTCCTCCGATATACCTTAAAGACCTCAAACATTGGCATCTTCATGGGTGTTCATATAAAGGCCTGTTGCTACTTTGTCTTTGCAAAGTCCGTGGATAAAAATCTAACACCCCTACAATTTTAGAAAAAATACCTTCTTTGTAAAAAAGGTGTCATCAATAAGGTTTAGAAAGGTGTCATCAATAAAGTTTAGAAAGGTATTAGCAATAGTAAGGAGATTACATACTAACCCTTAATTGCCACATTAGCTAAGACCCGTCTTTACTGTTCAAAACTAGGAAATATTTCATAATTTGGTGCTTCTTTAACAATTGTCTACTATTGCTCAAATATTTTTTGTCATTCTAAATGTTAGTTAATACCCATTCTTAAAAGTGTGTCATGTGTAGATCCATGTAGGACTGGTGGAAGCACACATTTATAGGTGGAAGCACACATTTTTTTGAGGATGTAAGTCACCTATGTAAGACCACATCTAAAGCGACATGTACGAACATACCTTTATGTGTATACCTTTGCACAAAGTATAATTTTCATAAAAGAGATTGATTTTTTAAGCTGCTTAAAGTTTCATGTAGTTTTAAGTGTATTAATTTTTGAATAAAAAACTAAACTAGTAAAATAAAAAATAAATTATTGAAAAATCCACATTTTTTTAATTAATCTTTGTATGTATATTTTTTAATATATTAATTTTAAAAGTAAATCTATTTCTTAGTAAATGAATCCTCTAGCTAATATAAAGTAGTGGTGTAATAGCCACCACAAATCATTGGCGCATACGATGCTAATACAAATCAAGAAAATCACATAAATGGATGCCAAAATATAAAATTTCTAATAATATACTTATAAATATTATGCA
Organism: Ceratodon purpureus; assembly: GCA_014871385.1. Classification (NCBI taxonomy): domain Eukaryota; kingdom Viridiplantae; phylum Streptophyta; class Bryopsida; order Pseudoditrichales; family Ditrichaceae; genus Ceratodon; species Ceratodon purpureus. The sequence continues at coordinate 8,047,269 of CM026423.1, forward strand.
GAGTATTTTTGGTTTGATTATTATTATTTGTTACTTTACTTGCATATTTTTTAATTTATTATATAAAGTAATTTTATAGTTTTTAAGAATTTTCAAGATTTATGAAAGATGGTATGAATGCATTTTAACTTGCATTATATGAAGATATTCAAAAACAAATAACAATTGGTTTGTAGAATTTCAAACAATGTAAAAAAACTCTTTGAATGGTCAAAAATGTTGAATTATAAAAAGGCGTGTAAGTTACGTATCACGTCAAGTTTCTTGTAGAATAGGCTTATAGTTAATGGAAAGGCTAATAGATGTATGAACAAACAGTGCTCATTTTATTAATTTTTAAATAGACGTAGGTTTTTAAAACCTTTAACTAAAATAATCAATGATGCAATAAATGTTATCTTACAACAGATGCAATATTTACTTTTATTTTTTCTAATTTCATGATTTACTATAAATAAGTATTTTCCATATATTTACCAGTAGTTTGCTTTTTTCAAGAGGCCATTATGTTAATATTTTTTAATCCTCAAACATCATTTTTCAGATTAAAAAGTTCTAGAGAGATTTGAGTTTTATCATTTATATGATATAAAGTATTTTAATATTCTTAAATACATACAAAATTTATTCTTACCAGTGACTATGCTTGAAAAATAAAGTACTGAAATTTGGTGGGAGAGATTGGAGAAGACCAGCAATGACGAAGTCCGTTAGAGGAAGAGGCAAGATTGTTGTTTAACCCCCAAATGCTTGAGCCTATGACCATGGAAATAGACTTTGACTTTAGATGCTCTATTGTGCTACTATAAATAATGTAAAATATGAATTTTTAATTAAACTTAGCTAGATACACATGTTATCTACAAGCAATAATTTTATTAAAATTAATGGTTTCAGAACATAATTACTATAAATTTTCAAATAAAAACAAACAAAGAAAATTCACATCAAATATAGGTTATACTAAAAAATTACAAAATATTTACCATAGATGTATATGACAACCAAGAACCTTATATTAGTTACCATGCTCATAAATTATGTTTTGATTCAAAAATATGATAAAAAACCTAAAACCGTGGAAAATCAAGAAGTAGCTACGGTTATACCCCTTCATCTTATACCAGCTATAAATCACTCAATTTTAGGTATTTTTCAAAATTTTAACTTGGACTGGAAAATAGATTTGTTAAGCTACATTTCATTAGTTTACCTCAGCTGTCTGTTCTATCGAATTTTTGAATACATACACGGTATTGATGTTTTGGACTTTAGGGAGGCACCAAAATTCATGAAATTATTATTTTGAGAATTCATTAATAAGGTTAGATAGATCTTTCTCAACTTTACCACATGAAAAAAAATGGATGAAAAATTGTCATTTGGATGATAGTTATGGAACTTGGAAAAATGAGAACAACCAGTTTTTGGTCGTTTAATAGGCGTTTAGGGGTTAATGGTTACCCATACATCGTTTATATCATATATCAAGAATCAATTAATTCATGTTGATGTTTGTAAAATTCAAAATACCATAAAATTATTTATAGTAAAATTTACTTTTATTCCGTTTTTTTTTTTAATTTTTTTAATTTTTTTTTTTTTAAACATTTATCAGCTTGCAAAATAATGAAAATTATTTTATCATTCCAAATTTACATTGATTTAAAACTTGACTGTTTAATTGATAATCATCATTTTCAGGAGCGGCTTCATAGTTTTATAAGAGCTTCATTTACATTATACTTTTACTGTTTGATGAATTTTTCTTTTCAAAGACATATGTTTGTATACGGTATTTACAAGTTATTGTCCTTTACCTTTTATATTGGTTATTTCATAACATCAAAATCAATATTTTGTATCACTATAACTGAGCACAAAAAACCAATGTATTTTAAATGTGTGTTAAATGAAAAAATATTATAAGTAGATTGTGTATCACATGAATTGATACATGGAGAGAATTTAAATTTTCAATTGGTGCATAAATAATCTTTGAAATGGTAGAAAAAGTTTTATGTTATAAATACATATACTATACTTAAGAGTACATAAGATAAATAGAATTCATGTATGGAGAGTTTGGAGGCCACTATAGTTTTTTAATCTTGTAAGTCATCTTCCACTATTCAAACAAATTTGCTACGATGAACCAAAGTATCATCTTCTATGCACTTGAGTTCATAGAGATGACCATCTATAAAACAAAGGTTATTTAAAGTGTTGTAATAAATATTGTAAACAAAATCAATTGCACTTTGTTTTTCCATTAGTTGACAAATTTATAAATTGACTTTTGTCATATTCAGTAAATGGTACTTAACGCCTAGAGGTTCTTTGTGTTTTTAGAATCTTGCATCTACCTTTTATAAAAATGTATATACCAAATTAGAGCACAATCCACTCTACAAATTCAAATACTATAAAGTTCAAAGTCACTATAAAAGTTTTTTTTTTTGATATTATCTAAGCAATGTATCTAATCTTGATGCCCAGAAAGTACACTTGGCAAAGACATTTAATCAATAAAAAATTGTAGGTATAGAAGTTAGATTTATAGTTACCACCTTTGAACCCCATACATGCTTGAAAAGGGCAAAAAATCCTTATTTCAGTCATTGACGGTGTGCAAAAAATACCTTACATTCTCCGAATTTTTAACAACCGAAAATGTAATCTAAACATGTTCAATTGGTAATCCAAACAATAGATATATTCTTTTCAATGATAAGAAAACACTCAATTAATTTCAATGAAATCAAAGTAAAATACAAATTTTCCTTATAATTGAAGTAGAAACAATATCATTTCTTGTAATTTCAAAGGGAAAACTCTAGAATAGTGGGTCTTGTGGATGGACCTATTGCCACGTTAGAAAAAAAAGATGAGATATATTAGTATTAGATGAAAATTGATGGCTAAATGTAAAAAAAAAATTGTAGGTGAAAAATATATGTTGGATGAAAATAGACGTATGGATGGTAATTGGAAATTAGATGACAAATGTTTACTCGATGGAAATTGTCAACATGTGTATGGATGAAAAAATCGTTGGGCCCATCATGTTGCAAGTATCCACCCTTTGAAATTGAGTCTTGTGACTTTTTATTCTTATGAATGACGAACAACTTGAGGTGAAAATGGTAGATCCTGCTTGATGATTGATTGCCAAGATTTGAAGCAGATTCTTCTAAAATCCATAACTTTTGCATCGTAACATCAAATGCTTTGAAAATTGTGGCATTAGAAAGATTACAATGTAGTCTCAAAGAATTTGACGGATTAAATCATCAATAATTTGAAAAACGACCCTAAATATTATGACTCATATGACTTTTGGAGCACTTAAATTTGCCGTAAGGTTTTATTAAATTCAAAAGATGATTTTGACGTTTTATTAGTGCACGTGACGGTCTTCCTATACCCTAGATCCAATGTTTTGGACAAATTTTAATCTCTTAGCCATGTAATTGGTTGTCAAGTGAGGTGTTTTACAAGCAACTCCATTCTGAAATATGATTGTGTAGATTTAAGTGTATATGATAATTCTATGGATATGAAAATGACTATCATGCATAGCAAGAGTTTAGTGGTGATGAGATTTGACTAGTCTATTTAAGTCACGCAATGTATGAGAGTAGGCAGCACAATCTAGTTAGTATTGGTGATTGAATGAGCAAGTGTGTATGATCCTATGATCGTTTATAGAGTACAACTATGAATAGAAAGCGGCAAGAAAAAAAATGCAGTTGTGTAGAAAAGCTGGGACGATCTCTTGTTCGTATTAGATCTAATGTATGAGCACAAACTTGATAGAATTTTTTTAATGAACATGAAGAAGAAGACATGAGGTGCGGTACCAAGAAGTGCAATGGAGAAGCAAGTTGACATTCATCTAAATCAATTAGGTAGGTTTGTAGAAAGTACGTGGAGAACGATTGATGACATATGTCTAAAATGGAATAGAATTCTATCATGCATAACGCAATGGCGCCATATTCCATGAAGCCTTGTTAGGGTACAAAATAGGTTATTTATAAATCGAGTTGATGCATTGATGATTAAGTCACCAAATTTAAATACAAAAATCTTCCAAACTACTATCAAGAGTAGCAATATCGGTTCTAAATTGCAACTTGTGAGCTCGCAAATCAAGCTAACAAATTTTTTTGACGCTGCATGGGCAAACTTTGTTTTAGCATGTGAGGTGACTAAAAATTTGAATTCATCTTTTATCCAACTCTACACAACCATAATACAATAATAAATGAATTCATACAAAAGGCCATGCGGCAACTCAATAGTGTAACACCAAACAACAATCTCAAAGTGTGAAACGGTACATACCCGTTACGAATATCCCGCACTACTAGATTTTGATCACCATGCAATATGCCCTCCTCAAAACCGCACGGCCCAACAAACCCATGTCCCAAACTGTCACCTTCCATGGGCACATAAGAATTCCCCTCCCCTCATGGATGTCAAAAAAGCCAACACAACACAGCACCGAATGACGCATGCCTCCCCAGCACTGGTCCAAGTCACTCCACACCAACACAAACAGCTCCAAACAGTCCAAACAGTACAACCAGTCCCAACATAGCTAGTAAAAAAAGCACTCAACCCACAGTTACACCAACATATCAGTTAACCAACATTGCACCTCAGATAAGCAACAAGAGCACATTTTTTGCAGGAAAAGGTGTGCTGTACTTGTTCCGTTTTGTGTAACGAGAAATTTAATGGCCACCACGGTGGGCCTGGCCACTAGGCACTAGGCTTGTGCTCGTGGCAAGTATAGCAAAAGTCCAGCCTCATGTCCAGGTCATTCCGTTTGGTTTGTCCGAGCTGGGCCGCTTGGATAATATAGCGCCGATTGCTGCTTTGGATTTATAATCATTCCAGCCACCTTTCTGGGATCAAAGACGAGCCCCGGCTCGGCGTCCAGGCAAATATCGGTGCGCAGAGCTGGCTGCGACAAAAGAATCTCCATTAATGGGTCCGTGATACCAGAATGCCTTACCAGAAAATACCAGTATATTCAATACCAGAATAGTGCTCCTACCAGAATTTCTGTACTCGAAGATGGGAGAAAGAATTTCATGACAGTAAAAAGATCGATATAATCACCGTATTTTTTCGGTCCGGGTGTTTCGAGAAGAGGGTGATCCGGCGTATTTTCGTCTGTTTATAGAATGTTGCACGTCTGAGGACCGAAGTGATGATCTGAGTCGACAACGGTGTTGCTTAAAAAAGGGCATTCATGTGATGTTGGAGCAGTGGATTCAATGTGAGGATGGGAGGTTGGGTGTCCTGAAATGGGCCGAGATACCCTGCTGATGACATTCTCAGGGTATAATAACCAAGTGTGGGAAACATCACAAGTGCACTACCGCATGCGGAAGGCAGCGAAAAAATCATTACGCTAAATCCTTGTACTAATTGAACCAATCCATCTTTCTTTTTCCCTTTTCTAGAACAGCAGATGCCCTTGCCAATAATTTACAGTTAAATTACCCGACCTCTAACCCCATTGACTTATCTACTGGAACTCATGAATTGCAGGTCTGTTGTTGAATCACTTGGTCGATCGATCTCGCAGCTCCCCGGCCTGGCCAAGTCTTGCCGACAATAACTAGGAATTACGTCGGTTAGGACTGTAATTTACACCTGAGCACTAACAACCACCACCTCTATCTAATCCACCTTCTATTAAACCAGCTAATCATCTTCTAATCGCTTGTTGTTCTTGATCATGAGAATCGCTGCAGAGTTTGGCTGCAGGGCTTGGGATTAGGAGATGGAGTTTCTCCATCTTTGCACTGATGACGTCGATGTCACTGAATGTGACCTTCTGCGCTGATCGGCAGGAGCTCGGGGAGTGTTGTAAGTTGATTGCTCTACTACGTCGCCTGAAGCGTGGGTCGGAGCGATGGAGGCGTCGTCTTTGTGTGTGTATTCGAATTCTGTCTTCGAAGTGTGAAATAAGCTTGGCGGCTTCAAGGTGCTGCTGAGCTTCCGCCATCCTGATGTCCAGCCTGATGAGGAGTGCGTTTTCGGCTTTGGTTTCTTCTCGACCTGCAGAGTTGATTGCACAAGGCATGAGTTAGTGGTTGTACAGTTCAAGCAAACAGGAAAGGAGGATTGAAGAAAGTTGAAGAGCTGAGCTTCGGTCTTTGGTTAAATGGGTTAGTACCTGTTGTGTTTGGCTCTCTTGTTCGAGATCTGCGTATTTCGCTTTCATCCTTTCCATGTCTTGTTTGAGGAATTTGATGTCTTGGCGAGCAGCGAGCCAGCTTTCGTGAAGGGACAGGCCGTCAGCTTCGGTGTCATCTACTCGTGAGGCGATGCTTTGACCGCCAATTTGTGAGTGGTCGCGTGCTGAAGAGTATGCGCTGCCGTCGGTGTGGTGGTCGCGAGTTTTCTTAGAAGTGTTCCCTCCTGTGATTGCGTTTCGAAGCTTTACTTGTTCGCTGAAGAGTACCTGTAACAGAGAAAAGGGGAACGGTTAGAGAGAGATAAATTGCAGGGACTGTGATTGGAAGATTCTGGTAATTGAGAAAGTGGTTTACCTGGACAACAACGCGAAGAGGGAGACGCTCGTTCTGTGCAGCATGAAGACATGCTTCTAGAGAGAGTCGCTGGCAATCCATAACACGGCAAAGTTTCTTCCGCTCGTGCTCAGTCATAGTTGGATGTGCCTGTGAAGTAACAGCATTGGTCAACTTAGTTGTTAAAGAATTGCATCTCTCTTGATGAATTTTATTTACCAGAAATTCTCTCCCCGATTCAGGATGATTTCGCAAAGTCCAAAGGAGGAACATCTGGCCACAGTTGACGTGAAGGCCACAATGTACCTTTCAGTGGTCAGCAAGGTTCGCAACGAAAACACGGTTTTCCATTAGAGCAGTTCAATAGAAATAGGTCGAAGTAGGGCATGCCTTAAGGTATGTATCAACGGCTCTGTACAATCCGTCATCAGTAGCCCGCGAGAATTGAGGCAACGATTCGGCGAGGTTTTGGAACCTCGCCAGAGGCAGGTTCGCGTCTCTGGCAACTTCGGCGAGGTACGCGTCCATGAGCTTGGCAACTTTGGTCTTGGTCATGCTGGGGGTCGCAGGCGGTTTACTGACGCCATTTTCGAACACGTGAAGCTGCTTATCCGTCTTGACACTCATCGTTGGGCTGCTTACCATAGTTTGATCCTGAAGTACAAGAACATCACATAATGATCAGCACACAATCAACCCCAGGGTTCAGGGTTTATGGACATCATGACACATATGATATAGATTAAACTGACCTTGAGCAAGAATTGCTCTAGAATGCGTTGGACAACGTCGAGATCATACATAGTCGGACTAGCTGGGTTGGACGACGGAATCAGAAGATCGCTGAGAGATGCTTGCTCGAGCTGCAAGCCCACCCGCCTTTCTAGCTCTTCTCTGCAGGAGGAGCTGGCGCCAAACGCACACGCCGCACGCAGCAGACGCAACAAGAAGCTGCATGAGACCCCGTCCTGCTGTGGGGGTAACATGGCTGCCACGCCTTCAACTAACTCCCTGTTTTCGTCTTGGTCAAGGCTTTGGGCATGATTCTGTCCGTCTCGAAGCACAATCTCTTTCCCAGTGAGAGAGTTTGGGGCTAGCTCTTGTTGCTGCTGATGCTTCCGGTTCTTCTTCTCCACTCCCGGAATCCACCTCGTGGCGTACTGGGCTATGGCCGATCCCACCAGCGTGTAGGCCATCCCTTTGGCGGTCACGGCGGTAATGACCTTGCCGAAGGCCTCCAAGTTCAGCTGGATTACATCTTCCACCCACCAGTCATGAGGAATGTGTTGCGCCACTTGCGTTTGCTTACCTCCATCCCACATTACAGTCGGGACATTCGACGTGCTGGTGAAGGACCACTTGATCCCGTGCTGGTCAGTGCACGCCTTCCACGCCACACTTTCGCTGCAGCGTCTCACAATTTGCGTCTCCTCAGCCCACGGAAGCAGCCTCTGGCATGACTGCAACACTGCAATGGAGTCTTTCCACGACGCTAAAATGACGAAACTGAGGTAGTGCTCCGTTTTTGACACGAGATTCCCATCTTCTAAGCTGTCCGCCATCTCCAGGTACTCGGCTGCGCAACGGAGAGTTGCCACACTCTGAGGGGTCAGCTCCACAGGAATACCGTAGCAAAACTTGACACAGAGTTCAAATGCTTCAGCACCGCCTGGCATTTGTGGCAGTTTGATGTGATCCTTGTTCGTGTCTCGCGATTCAAAGACCAAGCGATTGAGCCGTCCGCTCCGAGAAAGCAAAGGGAACTGCAAATAACAACACATCATGCACAATCAATACCACAAATCCAAACGGCTCCTACTGGTACATAATCACAACAGAAATCCACCATGTGATTCAAGAGATTGATCACCTTGTGTAGATGGAACCGGCAGTCTGCCACTTCCACCAACAAATTGCTCTGCAACTCCGTGGCAGCAAACCTGCAAACACAGATCAGGTGTAAACATTCTTGATCTCGTATATTTCCGATGACATGCTTAAACAATGCTACTGACATTGTTACATGAGATGCGTTCTACAAACAGTATTAGTGATTATTTCCTCTCGTACATCCTTTCGTTAATTTTTCATGGAATGATTGATCTTACCACGTTTGACCCGGTTTGGGGCCCCTCCGAGCAAGTCCTGCATCACGGGCGCGGCCCCTCTGCTCAGAAGAACCCACATTGCCATTTCGGGAGTTCTGCGGTTCGTCTCCTTCGTAACTTGACCGATAACTTGCGAGAAGTTGCAAGCGCTGATGCTGTCTGCTCGGGCTGATAGTTTGTTGCGTGCTTCTCTCATTCAGCGGCTCTCTTTCCCTCTCTGCGCTCTGTTCTTCTCGCTCGTAAGAAGACTGATAATTCACACTCCTGTGCGAGGACTGCTGCTTGTGAGGACTCCGATCACCGGAGCTTTGCATACTCGACCTATGCGACGCCACCCGGCTCCCATTCTCGTGGCTCGAATGCAAATTCTGGGACTGCGCGCTGTTGCTACGCCTCTGACGCAACCGATCTTCCAAGTGCTCCCGCACGTCCACTACGACGCCAGGACGAGTTGCACCTCCATTCTCCACCACCAAATTGCTCCGCGGGCTGTCACGCGCCTCCGCACTCTGGTTCAACCTCTGGTGGATACGGTTCAGGTCATCAATCGCCGCAGAGGACGATTTCGCGTTTCCGCCAGGAGAATCCTGCACCCGCAAGTTACCACTCCCGGAGGACACTAACTTCATGTTGGCAATCCTGTCCTCACTCATCCCACCACGACCACCACTCCGCATCTGCTGTAGGCTCTCCTGGTGGTGGTGGATCCTGTTCCTCGCAGCCCGCCTCGGCTTCTCTCCTGTCTCGTGGATTGTACCATTCCTAGGATTTGAGTTAGTGCTCGTGTTCAATACATCATCCGGGGCCTCGTACATCATCTGCACGTCCCCATTCGACAGAAACTCCATGGTACTAGGCTGCTGCTTGTGCCGCCCCCTGCTCCCCACACGCGGCGATTCTTTTTTCTCATGCATACGCGTGCTCCCATTCGAGAGCTTCTCCATGTCATTGCTACGGGTTCTACTCAGATGCTCCAGTGCGTTGCTACGGGCACCTTTCCTCCCCTCACCATCACCGTAGCCACTACTCATAACCTCACCATTGCTCCCATTCTGGTCCACATTCCTACCATATCCCCAATTCTTACCCCCGCCATGCTGCTCCTCCCCACCCCCTTCCCCAGACCCGCGTAGACCCGCCAGCCGGTTGCGCAAGCTGCTGAGATCTTCCAGCGAGTCCCGGCTCACAGCATGGCCTTTGGTGCTCAGCATCATGGGCGAATGCAGGCTCGGGTGCAACACCCCGTTCTCCCTCCCGCCCTCATGGTGATCGAGCTGCTGCTCGAACTTCTCGAATTTGACCCCCGTATCCACATCCTGCTGCCCTTTCGTCGACCGCAGTTCCTGAGCGCGCACGCCCCGCTTCGCCGCTGGCGTCGGCGCCACCACCTCCCCCCGCTCCGGACTCCTCGCCTTCAGCGACCGCGTCTTCTTCACCGACGACGACCTCGCCCCCGAGTTCACCAAACTACCGGGCAGCACCCGATCCCCATGGCCCACGCTCTTCGACAACAACTGCGACATAGGCTTCGCCACCATGGTCCTAAATCACATCCCCCTTCAGCATCCCGCATCCAAATTCCACCCTCCCCTCCCCCTCCCCCCTCTCCAAATCCTACCAACCTGTATGCATCATGATCACCTCACGATCTCCTCAGATTCCGCTACCACCACCAACAACTCCTGCAATTCCGTCCCCTCCTCCCCACACCCCTCTCGATCTCCGCATCCCCACACACAACAACAATCCAACCCCCTCCACCTCCTCCACCCCTCAATCACCCACCTATGTTACAGATTCACCTCTTTCATCACCACTGCAACCACACAACACCCGCCGAACTCACGCTTGGTACAACCCCCACAGTGCACCATCTTCCCTCGCAACACACGCATTCGCGAGCTACCTCTCTTGACCCCCTCTCCGATCAAGCATCCACTCTAGATTGCGATGAGCACGCAGCAGTGGCGCCTGATCGACTGGAGGTAACGGACCGAACTGGAGTTCGGCGCTCCGGGCGCGGAGGAGGTAAGGCAAGGGCGGAAAGGCGAAGACACGGGCACGGGCACCGGTGCCCGCGGAGGGGAACTCCGGGGAACACACGGGAGGAGGCCCGCCCCCGCATTAGGCCGTGTGGGGTTGTTTGTTTCCTGTTTATAGAGTGGGCCCGCCGTGCCCCTTTCCTCAGGGTGAGGCTACTGCCCGGGTTTAGGGGGCGCTATCTTTGTTGCAAGTTTTTTAAGTTTTTTCAAGTTTTTATTTTTTTATTTTGGGGCAGGAATAAGTTGGTTGAGGGGGGCTTGGAAATGGGCGTTTGGGAATTTATTTCCCCCTCATTTGCCCCGGGTTTTGGGGGTGGGGGGTTGGGGGGAGGGAAAGGGGGGGCTGTTACCGTGTGTAGGTTTTGACTGAATCTTGGTCCGGGAACTCACTTGAAGTTGTCTTTTCGGTGGATAATTATGTTTTTTTTTTTAAAAAAAAATTGTGTGTGTGGAGGGGTGCAGAGTAGGTTTTTGAATTTCTGGGGGGTGTGTGTTGTGGAGGGAGTGGTGTTTGAATTAGTGCATTTTTCACATTTTGAATTTAAAAAGAGGGTCTTTAATGTATATATAAAATCTTCTTCTTTTTTGTGTGTTTTCTGGGTACAAACAAAGAAATCTTCATTGCAACTCCTAGAAATTTTCAAAGTAAGTTTACTAACTTAGCCTGATTCGGGCTTGTGTTCTGAGTCTCATCTTTATATTTCTCCACTTTTTAAATTTTTATAATTTTTATAAAAAAATTGGTATTTTTGTTTGATTGTTTGGAATTAAGTGAACCCTTTACTCCAATGGGGTTAGCACACACGCACAACTTACACACCAGGCAAACAAATGGGCTTGAATAACCATAGCTGCCAGTGAGCCCTGACAGTGGGAAGTACAAGTGCAACTGTAAAGGTCCAATCATCACTTGTTCAAGTAACTCACCGAAAAGAAGAAAGGGTTTCAAGTGTACATAAAAGTCTTCCGCTGGTAACTTGTGATACCATTTTGACCATGAATGTGTCTGAATTCTCTTAAATGTGTATCTCAATGACATGGCATCATGAATATTTTAATCTTTTTTTGAAACACAAGAAGGCTATTCCCATGTTACAGAACATGAAACCACTGAGATCCCGGACGGGAAACCCCACTCAGACATTGTCTTCACGAATTCGAACATTGATACTCTAAGCTAACTTAGTGATTTGATCATTGGGAAGGAGTCATATTCTAGAAGCAGTACGGAGGTGTCGTGAAAATTACCACATGCCATGTGGACCAAGTTGCTGCAGCAACACTGCATTGTTAGTTGAACACGCTATTAATTTGGGCAGGTAAATTGTTTTTATTTTATTTCTGATAATTAAATTCTGATAATCAAGCAAGATGAATGATTTCAAGTTAAATTATGCTAATTTATGAGAATACAGTGGGATAGGATTACGTGAATCCATAATACAGGTAAGTAGATGAGATGTCTTTCAGTTCTACACCAAACACACATTCAATACTTTGAACTATTGAATGTCATAGAATTTTTAAAATTTCTTCAAGCTATGGATACAGTGACATTGTGCATATGTTTACGTTATTATTAGAAGCTTTACAAGGAAAAGTCTCTATAATAAAAGAATCACCAAGTTCAAAAGTAACTTATATAGACATGGCTAAAAAGTTAACAATGCTCCAAGTAGTTGTATTCGTCCAACAAAACAACATAACAAGCCAATTAGACCCAAATCACCTTTTCAAACAAGGATAGTGAACCCACACAATCCAATGTAAGATGACTGTGATATACTAAAGGCAACAACGATTTGTTACAAGATGTCACAAAATTAGGGATTAAAAATTTCTTCAAAATTGGAGATAAATATTTTTTTCTTTCAAACTACAGACACATACCAAGAAGTGAAAGAGAAAAAACTAATTGAAGGATTAATATACTATGAAGACATGATGGAGATAACAAAACACGTTTTTATTGCCGTTATGCATCAATAAAGTACATTGATGAATCAATTTTAAAAAACAAATGAATGTCCATGAGAAAGTCAAAAGTAGATTTTCATGACCATATTTATCATAATATAAAATATTGAAAAGAAGCATATCGATGATATTATATTTATTTATGTGCATTTTAGCAATCGATAAATTCTTTTAGTTGTTTATTGAAATACTCAATCTGAATGATTTTAACTTACTTCTTGATTCACCTTTTAAATATTTGTATTAAAAACAATATCATATTTTTATCAATCTTTTCGTCAAAGTTATTATTTTTCATGCATTATTGCTATTCAAGGCTAAAAATATTAATCAATTAGATCAAGAATAGAATTCTTATCAAAATTTTAGTACAATTAAATTAAATAATTTAACTTCAACATCAGTGTAAATTACATCATAGAGGTATATTTGATCAATACTAATTACTTTAATAGAAACATTGTACATCATGAAAACTTTGTTGTTTATGTTGGGCTTGATTCCACTGCAGGAGGATTAAATTAAGTGCACCAACACCAAAAGAATAAAGGAAAGAAAGGAAAACAAAAACAAGAAGAATGAAAAAAGAAATGGTACATTATTCTTGATTATTTTAGTTAGTTGTATTATTCCCTATCGTGTAGGTAATTTTATTAACCCTTTTTTATTGAATACTAATTTTTTATTTTTATCTTCCAATTTCTAAAATTCCCGCGGAGAGAGTTCAACCAAGACACCAAAAAACAAGGAAATGAACAAAGAAGTAAAATACCGTAGCTTACTAGCAACTTCGAGCGTGCATCGGCGAATATTTAAATATTTTGGAAAAATGATGTTCGTCTCTTGGAATTGAATTTCTCAATTTTCGTTTTTTAGCCCCAAATCAGTAAAAAAGACCTTAAATGGCTTAGAACCAACAAAATATTGCAAAAACTAATTTATTCTAATTTCGTTTTTTCGACTTCATAATTTTCTAATTTTTTTGTTTTCTATTTTTAGAAATATTTTTGGACAAAGCTGCTAGTAAGCTACACTAAAAAACATACTTAAGGTATTAAAATCATATCTTTAAGAAAATAATAAAAATTAAAAACAATGAAAGAACATAGTCATCTCCGACCATGGAGACACCTAATTTTTGAGTTTAATACATTTGTATTTAAGAATTATAGACAATTGAGAGTTGAAAGAAGGTGATGAAATTTTGGGATCATAGAAACACTAAACGAGTTATAGATCCTCCAATGCTTGAGAAGTCATTTAATATGTCACTCATGAATACTTATTCGTTGTAGCCACTTTATAGTGAAACATAAACATTTTTGTATATGTAGCGCTTTGAAAAGTATAACTCATTATATTTATTGTCTTTCAAATGGCTCGAGGACTTTTTTGTTTCAAATCTTCTTTAGCATTTGATTTATTTATATCATTCAAGTCTTTCTAGGCTAAGTTTGAATGTCATCTAAAGATTTATTTTTTGCTCATGGGATTATGTTTGATGCAAGGTTAACTGGACGCATGGTTGTTATGCGAAATTTGATGGATTTGAAGTGTTTAGCTATTGGATTCTAAGATGTGTTTTAGAATGGAAGATGTCCTTGGAAAATTATGGCTTTTGTTGGATCAAAGACAAAGTTGCTTTGAATTATTTAGAGAAATAAAAAACATGGCAAGCCAAAAGTATGTTTTTGGCTCCTATCATCCATAAACTTGTTAGTTTTGGAGGATCTAAGTGAGGTGGTTGTGAGTTCAAATCCCCACACTGGCGTGGTGCCTAGGGCGTTGTAAGGATAACTAAAAAGACCTTGAGGGGATGACATGTCAGTCATCTTCAGGCATCTTCAGGCACTTACTGTAGAAAAGTGTTTATTTTCAAAAGGAGGAAGTAGCTCTACAGTCTAAGCTTGATAATGTCACCCTTGATAACAAAACACATTGATGTTGTATTCCTGTCACCCTTCCCAGTGTCACTATTTTTTCCAAAAATTCGTAGTGTAAATGTGAAAACACCAAGTATGGATGGATTGTATGTGATGGTTGGATGGACAAATTAGCCAAAAGGGTCATACAGGCGACTCGGCTTTGTTTCTAGATGTCTCTCATAGATGGAAACACAAAAATCGAGAGTGAGCAAATAGGTCTTGTCTCCCATCACCTGCATCTCATGTGTTATAGAATTGATCATAAAGGTGATGCTTATGATGATGTTGGGAGATGCTAATGAGGCTTTTCCTTACCTGGAAATGGTTGTTGCTTCTTGGAGATTTTCTTGATCAGTTCCATATTGCTTTACTAGTTATGTTCATTGTTAAGTTTCTATGTGCTAGATGCAAGCAAGGTTAGGTTTTGGTAGTAAGGTTTCCAAACTTGTTAGAATTGTTGTTGCACATTTAACATCAACAAAACAATGCAGCATTAGAAGCTTTCTGTCCCTAATGAGAGGTCTTTAGGTTATACAGTCCGGTGAAGGAAACAAAGCTTTATTTAATAGACACGTAAGAACTCAAATTTGAACTTTACCTAATTCCGATGACACATTATGATGTGTTCTTGTTGTTGATCACAATTTTGAATTAGATTTTACATTCAAAAACATTGAAGTCTCGTATTTGTTATTTTCTTTTTACGTTGTAATTTTATTTTGATTTTCTACCTTTATTTTTATTTTTATAATATCACATTATGCACAAATCTTCAAAATGTGACATCATCAAATATGTCACACGTTGTTTATATCACTCTTTTTGGTGAAACGGATGGTTTGACAATATCATGGTTATATTACAGTATATTCATTATTCTTTGTATAGTGGCGATCGAATTAGTGAATAGAATCAACAAACATTATATTCACTCTAACCCCTTCAGGTTGAAGTTCTTCTTCTAGAAGATCTAATCATCCTTCTTTTTTGGAAAACAAGTCCATGTGAATTGAAGCAAGACTTCTCATGATGAAAATGCCCACATAGTCAAAGTATCTTAGTTGTGCAATTATACCTTTGAGGTGAATATGCTTTCAAAGTCAAAATGTTCATGTAGTATACGTGCATTTGTAGAGAAGATGCCTTTGCTAGTGAAATTGTTCTTCATGTGAAATTGTTGGCGTGGGAGTATTGTCTATGAAATAATGAAAATGTCTTTGAAATGAAAATGCTTTCATAGTGAAAATGACATTAAATAGAGTTGCATTAGGAATGAAAATGCTCTTTTAGTGAAAACATTGAAGTGATGTGATATAATTATATTACATGTTTTTTAATAATATTAAAATTTGAACCATACTTTAAACCTTAATAATAAAGGTTTTTAAAATCCAATAATAAAATGTATATTAAGTATGAGATTTTAAATTTAAAAATGAACCTTTAAAGAAAATCGAATTTTAAATTTAAATATCAAATAAATGACATTGAATAATTTAAAGTGTTGCAATTAAGTAAGTTTTATAATTTATTGTAGAATAATTACAAATTATTACATGGGCTTATTTAGATTTGTAAACATGCTTAGTGTCATATTTACAAGTGTTAAAGTTGTCAATTGTTGGTTTATTTAAGGTTTACATTCAATTATCAAGATTATGCTTCAAATTATTTATTCAATATATTTTAACCCCTAAAGGACGAAGCTACCACTTTTGGGTTGCGCCAAAAATTGAAAACCCCGTAAAATCCCCTAGAAGGGTTAGATTTGAGTGTTTTTTGTTCCTAATCTCTTTAGAATCAAGTTGGCAATAAGAATACGGTAAAATTTTGGTGAAAAAGTGAAACCCTGATTTTAGAAAAAATAAAGAACATGAGTTGGTCCTATATTTCTACAGTGAAGTTAGTGTTTCTTCAGTGAAAATGTTTCAACCAAACTTTGAGCACATTGAAAACTGAAATGAAGATCTCTCCTTGTGGATTTATTTTTTTAGCATTTATTTTTTGGAAATGCTTGTATGACCACTCTTTTATGGCTTCACTGTTTTGGATTTATCAAAAACCCTTTTGAATTTTTCAAAAAGTGCCATGTTGAAAAAAATAAAATTCTGAGTGACACTTAAGTCAAACCCATTTTCTCCAATTTGGTAACTCGAAAAAATCTTTAAAAAATTGTGCATGTTTTTAACATACTAGAGAAGAGAATTAGCTTTAGTTGCCAAGTTTTTATAAATTTTTGAATTAGGAATTTTTAGTCAAACTCGGAAACTCACAGTTAGTATTTGAGAAATTCACTAATCTTCCAAACTTCACATGTTATCATCTTCGGATCCATTGCTTATCCAAACCCAAAATTTGGTACAGATTTTGGTAGCCCACTACTTTTAAAGATCTTACGGTTAAATTGCTTATGGTGATTCTCAAATTTGTCTCACTTTGGAAAATGCAAGAATGGCACTGTAGGTACTGAAAAACTGTGGAAATATCCCTTTGTCTTTTAGGGGTTAAGTCAAGAAAACTTCAACTACATAAATACATGTCTTTAAGCTTGAACATGAAGGTTGATGCATGTTTTATTTTATATTAAATAAAGTATCAAAATTAGAATTATTTCAAAAGTTCATATCTAATTATAAATAACTAAAAATTTAAATCAATTTACATTAAATTATATAATAAATACCCATTTTAAATCATCAACGACTGCAAAATTTGTGAATTTTAACTATAATATAAACAAAAGACATCTTCTAAGCCGACGTCAAAGCCGCCCAATAATCATCGGGACAATTATTGGAGATTTTAGCTACATGTTATTAATAAGTAGATGATGTGTCATAACTTCTTAAGTCATGTTGTAAAATTAATGTTGTCTAGTAATATACCAAAGGATTATTCAACATTAAAATTTCAAAATTTGAATGCTATTTGCTTCATTGTTCTTATTTATGATCATGAATGTTTTGGCAAATGAAATACAAAAAAAATGCACGCTTAATGCCATATCTAAGTTGATTCAGAATTTAAAGATTTGAGTTAAATCTATTTTGTTGAACATAAAAACCTATCAACTTAAATTTATATTTTATTAAATGCATGGTTTTTCTTTCAAAGTTAAATTATTTTAAATACATGATAAATGATAAATGAAAATGGCATGGAGGGATGAAAGCCCAAAAGCACCTTTTTAATTTCTATAATAAATAAAATTAAAAATTAAAACATTGAAAATAGTTGAATATAATAAGTCTTATATTTATGTGATCTTAATATGAATTGATATTGACTATTTAACCTTATATAAATAGAGAATATATTAGTATCGTGCTTCAACAAGAATAAAAATCTTTCAATTGGCTATGTTATTTATCTATTTTAAAATTTAACATGTGCTTATGATTTATATTTAGTAATTATAATAATATTAAAAATGTTCATTTTTATTAAGATAACAAATGATACAATTTCAACAGTGTGAATGTACTTAAATTTTTATTTTTTTCGCTAACTACTAAAATTTGATTTCTAATTAGTTGCCAAGGAAAGCAATTTTTGAATATTAAATGATAAATATAAGTGAAGCTTTGTGCGTCAAGCTACTTTTTGGAACTATTATTTTTTATAACAAGATAACTTTACACCTACATGAATTTGTAGAACTTGATGACTTGTATATCATTTGTACTTCATCTTATCTTAGTGTAATTTACCACAGATACTTAATATTTTCAATTGTCTTTTTTCCATAATGGAAAGTGTAATTACTGATTAGAAAGAACTAAATACTAAACTCAACAACATATGACTACATCCATCTATTGTACACAAAAATCACCACATTGGATACAATCCTTTACTGACATAGTTTGACTCATCATTTATCCAATTTCACCCATCCCAAACACGCATAAACACATTTTCATCCACTTCACCCAAGTGTCCAAAGAAATTTATGAACAAACCGATAATTATCCTATATTTTTTGTGAACAACCAGTCTCAACTAGCAATCCATCTAGTTATCATCCAAATATTATGTGAATATCATCCAAATACCATATATTTAATTTTAATTTTTAGCGGAATACTTTGAACATCAACTAATTCTGTTAAAAATCAGCCAGCCAGTCTGTAACTAGGCACCAATTCTCCCCACTTCAACCACACCAATTCTCCCCACTTCAACCACACCAATTTTAACCTAAAATGATGACCCTTGTACAGCATAACTTAGCACCACAACTAGTAAGACCAGAATCAGATCCCTCATTCTTTACAGAAGGCTTGCCATAAAGAATGCCAATGCAACAAGACCAAGACCAGACCAGACCAAAAGACAGTTGCACCCACTCCAAGCTCAAGCCGCCTTTCTCGCCCCCTGCCCAGATCTATCTATTGCCTGGCACACCCCCAAGTGGGATTCACTCAACTAATTTACTCACATCGAAGCACTCAATGATCTCCAAAACTCATCACCAACATAATCAGCCAGCATCCTCATAATCTCCATAACTACAATCCTCCACAACTATAATCCTTTAACTAGCACTTAAACAAAAGCAAATTAAGTGTCCATTGCAATCATTCAACCAGAATATGAAGCCTTGTATATTACTGTATCATTCAACTAGCATACAAACAAACACTAATGTGATCTACTGTAGTAGTTCAACTAGTTTTGGTCTTTTGCATTATCTAGTAATCATTCAACTACATGCATCTGTGTCCTGATGATCTCCACAACTATAAAACTACCGCAATCGATCAACTAGCATATTGCTAGATTAGAGCAAGTTAAGTGGAGTCACTCCGGTTGGTTGATGCTCCTTTTTGTTTTCTACTCAATTAATCCACACCTGTATAAACACCACTTCTGCAATCGATTGCAAGTAGCTTTGTGCTAGATTAAGAGCAAGGCAAGTCTCTCTGGTTGGTCGATTCTCCTCTTTTGTTTTGTACCGATTTAATCCACAACTGATTTTAACACACTACAGTGGACTCCTCCAGCTACTGTAATCTTTCATAGAGGTAGGGAGGAGCAAGTCAAGTCAAGTCAAGTCACTTTGGTTGGATGGTTCTCCGTTTCTGGTTTTGTTTTCTACTGATATTTAAATACTAGACACTACAGTAATCACTGCTAAGTTAGTTGCAGGACAGTCGAGAGGAGAATCGGAGATTGGTTAGATCCTTAAGTTGGTGTGTGCGTTTGTCTGTCTGCGGTGCTTTACAACTTAAGACCTGGGGAACTGTGTCCACGCCTCGGTCTCTCCACCCACCCACTCACCCAATTGCTCATCAATTTCCACCTCACCTACCTGCTCTTCAAGCTCTCCTCGGCGTCCCTTGCAGAAACTCATCACGTGATGATGATGATGATGGTGGTGGCTCAACCTGGAGCTCACT
Source organism: Ceratodon purpureus (assembly GCA_014871385.1). Lineage (NCBI taxonomy): Eukaryota > Viridiplantae > Streptophyta > Bryopsida > Pseudoditrichales > Ditrichaceae > Ceratodon > Ceratodon purpureus. The sequence goes on from CM026423.1 coordinate 8,067,280, forward strand.
CCGATGTGAGTTAAGTGACTTGGGTCATCTGGGACATCCCAAGGTGAGAGTTTTAACTCAGTTTGGGACAAGGTGAGAGTTTTGGAGGTTTGGGTGAAGTTGTTGGATTTTGAATTTTCATCCAGGTTAGAGACGTTGGGGGTTCGTTTTCCGAGGTTTGTGTGAGTTTGGAGGGTAGATGAGAGAGCGTGGGAAGAGTTTTCACAGGTGATAGATTCGGGGGTTTTCTCCAGGTGTAATTTCTTTTGGTCTAGTTTTGGTGCACTGTGCATTAGGGTTGGAGTTTGGTTACGTTAGTTGATGGTGGTTTTGCTTCTTGAGCACGGTGAACGTATGTTGTTTTGTTTATGTTTTTTGGTTCTTTTGGGGTTTTGGATGTTGGGGTAAGTTGGACTTATTTGTGATGCATTTTTTGGTTGTGAGGTAGTCGGTGAGGTTTTTTGGTTATGATGTGTTAAGTGGGCTAGGACTATGTTGCGGAGTGCGAATTTGGGGTAGCTTTGATGATGGATGGGCGGGTCTGGATTTGTTCGATCTGCTAGATGCCGTGGGGATGCTAGAATGAACTAGATTTCGGTGAAGAGAACATTAGAAGTGATCAGTGTGTGATAATCTGGTGGGCATCGTTCGACATGTTGCTAATTGGATTTGTGGGCTTTGGAGAACAGGGTTGAGTTTACCTTCCGAGACAGGGAGGAGTGATTTGTTTGTTCAAGCTGCGGTGGTGTTGGGAATTTGATAGACCCCAAGTGGGGGGAATCGCACAACTGGTTGCAAGATGGGGGCGAGGGCGCTCCCCGTGGGCTCCCTGCATACACTGATGACGAAGGTGGGGTTAGGCGATGCGGAGGACCACATGGTGGTGGTCTCTGTGACGCTGTTCGTGACGCTCCTCTGTGCTTGCATAGTGATGGGCCACTTGATGGAGGAGTTTCAGTGGATCAGTGAGTCGGTTACCGCCATTATTCTTGTAAGTTCAGCATTCCTGCAGCAACCGAACATGATTGCGATATATGCTGCAATTTCTGTACTCGGGGTTCTTCTGTGTGCTGTTTATTAGTTAGGGTTTAGGGTGTGTTGCAGATAGTCAGTGATTATTATGTTGAATTTTAAGAAGACACCCCAATTTACCGACGAGGTGCAATTCAATTCTCTAACCCTAATTAATTTGATTTTCAAGTTATGGTCAGCCTTCACTGTTGCTGCAGTCAGAAATAACCATGCTCTGCCCTTCATTCTATGATTTGCGTGCCATCGCGGTGCCTTGAGTTTTGGTTAGGTTAAACAGTTCAATTATGCTTGTGGTTGAAGTCGTGTTGCCTTTTACGAAGGGATATGTAGCACGCAATCTGAATCGTTTCTAGAAAGCGTGAATAATAAGGAGGCTGAGGCGATTGACACATAGTTTTTGATTTACGATGATGTCTATCAATGATGCAGGGCTTCTGTACAGGAATTGTTGTACTGGTCACAAGTAAAGGAGCCAGCTCTCATGTTTTGCAATTCGATGAGGAGCTTTTCTTCATATACCTGCTACCTCCTATTATTTTCAATGCGGGGTACGTGATGCCTAGACTAGAACCTAGATTTTATGGACTCTATCTGCTTTCTATGCTGGGCCTCTTTCGGTTATTTTGTCACTCTTGTCAAAGTCGCAATATGTAAGCTTTATTAGTTATTGAAGCAAACCACGCACGTAGAGCTATACAGGTGTGCTTTTATAGCTTCTATATGGCATGCAAGTATTATTTGGGTTGCGTATGAATGATACATGATTCATTGAACTCATTGAGCTAGTTGTATGAGAAGTTGTCTGTGAGTTTCTAATAAACATGTGGGATGTGAACAGTTTTCAGGTCAAGAAGAAGCAGTTCTTCCGGAACTTTGTTGCCATTATGCTATATGGAGTGATTGGAGTTTTCATCTCATTTGCCATTATTACAGCAGGTAGGCATGATGTACAATATAGAGACCAAGTTATACTGCGTATTTGTGTGGCTGTAGTCGCAATATTCGGTCAATCTGAGGGGTACTCTCTTCTGCAAAAAATTTGAGATGGTTCATGACTTTTTTAGTGCTGTGACCTGATACAATGATTCGCACCTGGTTTGTCTTGAATATGGAAAGGCGTTTCAGTCTGATTTCTGGATCATTGAAACAAATTGACCTTCTCATGTGCAGGTAGCAGGTTCATGTTTCCAAAGTTTGGACTTGACAAACTCGTGATTGGTGATTACCTTGGTACGATTCAGTTACTTTCCAGTTGCACTTTATAAAAAAAAATTGCATACTAAATTTAGTAGTTAGTTGACATCTTTGTTAGCACTCATTGGACTAATATAATCGATTCCATCATTGCAGCACTGGGAACCATCTTCTCAGCTACAGATTCAGTTTGCGTACTGCAGGTGGGTTGTCACACTTCTGCACGATGTGCCTACTATCTGACAGAAGTCTATTAGGAGATTTTAAGTTTTAATCGCTTGACAGAGATTTTGTATCAAGTCCAATTTTGTTTGACTGGCATTAGCCACTATCCAACTTTCTGGATTTGAATGTTATTGACCGGAGATTGCAAGTTTGCTACAATTATCATCCTCTTTTTTCTGGGAGCATTGTTGATATCTTATTTTTGCATGCAGGTCCTTAGCCAGGACGAGTCACCTCTGCTTTATAGTCTTGTATTTGGAGAAGGAGTGGTGAATGATGCTACCTCGGTAGTCTTATTCCGGGCCGTACAGAAGTTAGCCTTCAAAGATTTCACGGGAATGGAGGTGCTTCGGATCTGTGGGAGCTTCTTGCAGCTTTTCTTCTCCAGCACCGTTCTCGGCATTGCGGTGAGTTTAATTTCTTTGATTTCATGATGCCGTTAAGTTTTGCACTTCATGGTTGTATCCGCATGCTATTTGGCTGCTTGTTACTTGTGGATGAGAGCTTATGGTGTACTACAAGACCCTAGAGAGGCCCAAATTTTGAGCTGTTTGTATGCGACATGCATTGGTCAGTGAGGTTTCATGGTAGTTGATGTTGCACTTGTGAAGGCGCAACACTTCTCTGGGACATGGTTTTGATACAAGGGATTTCGCGTGTTTGTTATGGAATCAAGTCGTCTTTTTATCACAATCTTGCCGATTCAATCTTTTGTCTAATAAGTGTGTTCTGTCTTCTTTTCTGCAGATTGGATTATTGAGTGCTTACATTATTAAGACCCTTTATCTCGCTAGGTGAGAAATTTATTACATAGTGTATGGTGGTCTGAATTGCACCAACTTAATTTTTGCATTTTGCACCTGATCACCAGATCATAATCAGTATGATTTTAGCTTCGCACCTGTTATTTTCATATTATTTGATGCGAGGCTGCTGTACTTTCTTGCAGGCATTCTACAGATCGTGAAATTGCACTGATGACCATCATGGCTTACCTGTCATATATCTTGGCCGAGGTTTTTAGCTCTCTTAATCTGTCAATTATCTCCCTTCACTTCGTCAAATGTGCGCGTGAAGTTTGTTTTGGTTGTTTAAGTTATGCTAGTTCTAGTCTTATGCGCATTCAGTTTTTCCGGGGACCTTGAGGTCTGCTGTATTGTTTCCTGGATGACCGACTCATTGCCCTTCCGTTTACTGTATGCAGCTATTTTATTTGAGTGGGATTCTTACGGTCTTCTTTTGCGGCATTGTAATGTCCCACTACACCTGGCATAATGTTACTGAAAGCTCACGAGTGACAACCAAGTAAGTTGACTTCTCTTGTCCCAATTTAGATGGCCATTTTTCATACTTAACATGCAGAATATTCTTAAAACCATTTTGATTAGTTGCAATTGATTGTTCACCTTGCATAGAGAAGGCCGTTGATAGATAAGATTAGTGTTAGTGGCTCTGTTGATGATAGACATCTCGTGCTGCTTGAATAGACGGAAGTTGTATGCTGACTCTGTTCTCGTGGTAATGGCAGGCATGGATTTGCAACCATGTCTTTCATTGCAGAGACATTCATCTTCTTATACGTGGGAATGGATGCCTTGGATGTGGATAAGTGGAGGATGGTACAGCTGAAGTAAGACATTTCCTGTGGCTTCTCACTCTAATATCTCCGTTTTGCCATTTACTAGACTCATAGGATATTTTGAATTGATTTTGTGATATTCTGTACGTTCTTATGTTTTCAATAATTCCACTACTTATATGCGACATTGCTACTTTGTCGGAATGTTCAGTGCAGGACAGTCTTTCGGCCTCTTTGCGACCACTCTAATGTTGATCTTGGTTGGGCGGGCTGCCTTCGTGTTCCCACTGTCTGCACTTTCTAACTATATGCGGAAGAGCAGCGATACCAAGATCAGCTTCCGTCAGCAGGTTTGTTCCCTTCTACTGCTGGATATTTATCTTAGTATAACAATTGGTTGACATGGGATTTCGTGCTGAGTTTTTGAGCAATATTCCTCTGCTTCAGGGTATTGCCGATGTTACGGTTACTGATACTCAATAATGGTCTCAACTTACTTTCCGGTGTTAAGAACTCTATTACTTTAAAGAAATACTGAACCTGTTTCGTCTTGCAGATTGTGATCTGGTGGGCTGGATTGATGAGGGGAGCAGTATCTATTGCTTTGGCATTTAACCAGGTATAGCTTCGATTAACCCTTAATGTCATAAGCAATATAAGTTTGAAAGTGCTTTATGAGTAAACAAGAAGCATACAGTATTGTAAGTACGAGGGTATGCTAAGAAGTAAAACTTTCTGTCAAGTCTATAGTTTAGACAAAAACTGGTACATGCGACGACTGTAGATTTATCCTGGTTACAAAATCCTTCGAAACAACGAATTCCATGCCCAAACTCAGAACTATACCGGCAAAATCAGCTACTCAGAACCTAAAGTTAGTGTGCTGTATTGGTTAATGTGATCATTTTGCAGTTCACAAGTGCTGGAGATGCAAAGAGCCCTGAGTATGCCACAGCTATCACCACCACCATTGGCATCGTTCTATTTACTCTTATGGTAATTTAACGTCCAATTCCTTTCTCCACACGTTGAAATTATTTTCGCTTCAATTGCTCGTGACCAATTTGCTCTTTGTCAAGACCACACTGGTATTTAACGTCATTAGTCCAACAGTGTTAAATTATAGGTGGCTGAAATTACAATGTGCTTTGCAAATAGATTAACCTTAGGAGGTCCAAAGGTGTATATTACCGTAAGGAGAGATTCTTGAGGCCTTTGAAAATCAATTGACCACCAGTATCTCATATATGGTATTACACCTTTGGAGTAAGGCATGGATTGGAACGCTGCTCACCCATTTGCTTTTCTACAGGTCTTTGGAACAGCAACAAAGCCATTAATGCGCTGGGTACTCCCACCCACGTCAAGGTCAGATTATGACTACACCACATCTGAGCCCAACACTCCCAAGGTCTTCGCCTTCGATGCTGGCTTCCGCGCCCCTCTTTTGGGCCCCGACGCACAAGCTGGGAGTCCTCTGGGTCCACCTCGACGAAGCTCTCTGGCCATGCTACTGGCAGCCCCGACCAACTTCATTCATGACGCCTGGAGAGCCTTTGATGATGCATACATGCGACCAGTATTCGGTGGCCGAGGTTTTGTTCCTTACAACTCCGACATCCTGACTAATGCTGAGGACGATGCGGCATATCCATTCCACTCCCCTTTCCGTCCTTCATTTTAGTCAGGTAGTGCAGTACATTACCAAAATGCTTCCTATTTCCAACATCATCATCATCATCAATGAGTGGCCTTGATTTTTCACAACATAGAGGCAGAATCCTAGCTTAACTATGGCAGAAATGGGTAAACATGTCATTGCTCGCCCGCTTTTGAGGAGCAGGATAGAAGCATATATGTAATTGTGTTTTTGCAGAGTCGGGTTTATTGAAGTGGCTTGCATGAGTTACTAAACGAGTAAGTTTCTCAGCAGCCATTTCAATCCAACAGTATGGGCAGAAGTCCCTCTTGTCGGTATATGTTGGTGTATTCTAGAGACATTTTCCATCTTATTTTCTGTATCCTAGAGACATTTTATTCTTAGTTTTATTTCTTATAGAGACATTTTTTTTTCCTTTTTTCTTTTTATTTTAGAGATATTTCCATATTTTTAATTCTAGAGACATTTTTTTATTTTTTTTCGTATTTAATCCTACAGAGATTTAGAGATGTGCCTTTTGTCAAACCAGCAAGTCAGCAGCATCGTTTCTGAAGGTAGCCTTTCCTCATGGATTTACGGAAGGTTTGATTTAGTAGAGATTTTTTTCTTACATTACATTTTAATTGTGAAATATATACAATTATTTACCGAGTCATGCAAGTGTTTACAATTGCATTTATGAAGTGAGAGATCAGATAGTCTGGCTCTCTTGTTGGGTGTACCTTCAATTTACATTCTGTTGATCCTCTTTATATGTAGCACAAACCTCTTTGTATCTGAGGTTATGGTGCTGATCAAGTCAAGAATGCAGTATGCCTATAGTATCTTTTCATTCTCCACCACCATCTTATTTGTGTCGGAGAACATGGTTACACCAAAAGCAAGTGCCTCATGCTCTTCAGAGGAACTTGTAATTCTTCACCATCATTGTTTTTGTGTTCTATTGTGATTGATGTTTTGTATGTGGTCACATTTCTAAATTTGATTAGTAAGAATAAGCTGTAAAGATTGAATCAACCACTTTGTTAGCAATTGGTGTATACACAACACTCTTCACCACATCAAGGTCTAGATATGTCAAGGAGAAATTTACATCAAAATAACTAGGAAGAAATTAGTGCCATTTTGCTCAGTCAATGGAGGTCTAGTTTTGCCAAGGAGAGATCGACATCTAAAACTGTCAAGGAGAGATTGACATCTAAAACAACCAGTGAGATATTAGTACATGCATGCTCAGTTAATGGAGGTCTAGTTCTGTCAAGGAGAGATTGACATCTAAAACAACTAATGGAGGTCTAGTTCTGTCAAGGAGAGATTGACATCTAAAACAACCAGTGAGATATTAGTACATGCATGCTCAGTTAATGGAGGTCTAGTTCTGTCAAGGAGAGATTGACATCTAAAACAACCAGTGAGATATTAATACATGCATGCTCAGTTAATGGAGGTCTAGTTCTGTCAAGGAGAGATTGATATCTAAAACATGATATCTAAAACAACCAATGAGAAATTAGTACAATCATGCTTAGTTAATGGAGGTCTAGTTCTGTCAAGGAGAGATTGACATCAAAATAGCCAGTAAGAAATGAGTGCCATAGTGCTGAGTTAATGGAGGTTTAATATTATGATGTTCAGTGGAGGTCTAGTTCTATCAAAGAGAGATGGACATCATCATATTCTGAAGTGGAGGTTTAATTCTGTCAAGGAGAGATTGACATCTAAATAACCAGTAATAAATTAATACGACGAGGCTCAGAGATTGACATTTAAAATAGCCAGGAAGAAATTAGTACAATCAAGCTCAGGTAATAGAGGTCTACTTATGTCGAGAGATTGACGTCTAAAACAGCCAATGAAAAAATAGTACAATTGTGCTCAGTTAATGAGAGACTAATATCATTTACAATCGTGCTCAGTTAATGAGAGACTAATATCATCATGATCAGTTGAGGTCTGGTTCTGTCAAGGAGAGACTGACATCTAAAACAACCAGTAAGAAATTAGTACAATTATGCTTAGTTATTGGAGGTCTGGTTCTGTCAACTAGAGATTGACATAAAAATAGTCACTAAGAAATGAGTGCCATCGTGCTAAGTTAATAGAGGTTTAATATCATCATGATTAATAGAGGTCTAGTTTGTGTTGAAAAGAGTATGAAATGTAAAACAACCAATGATAAACTAGTACAGTTAATGGAAGTCTAATTATGTCAAATATCAATATAGCCGGTTAGAAATTAGTGCCATCATGCTCAGTTAATAGAGGTCTAATATCATCATGATCAGTTAATAGAGGTCTAGTATCATTATGATTACATGTATTGTGGAATACAGTAATTCAAAATTCTTAGAAATTACATCCCATGGTCATGTAATATGTGTGTACTTTAGGTCGGAATATAAATTGAAGTTGACACTCATGTATCTGACAGATTAACCCCCTGAAGTCGAAAGGCCTCATAACTGCCAAAAACCCCCAAAACTGCCCTCTTTAAAAGCAAGGTACAAATTTTCAATTTTTGATGTATTTTTTAGCATGGAACCGTAAAATTTATTACTCTATTTGTACATGTATAGGACCCTAAATCCTAAATTCAAATTTCTTACCGTTAGTGAGATTGTAATGTTTAAAGTTGAAAAAAGAATTTGTAATATGATCACGCGGACCTCGTGAAGGTAGTTCCATTGATCAGTCTTTTTAGCTTAAAGAAGGTTTTGATATTCCTCATTTGAGCTAATAAGTGGTTAAGATTTTTATCAATCCTCGCTCTTTACCTCGTCCATTAATGTCCAATTTAGGTGATGAAAAACAACACTTACCTGAAAGAATGTAGTCTACTGTGGAAAAGAGGCATATATCAATCCTATCCAAAGTGAGCGTAAACCCAAAACCAACATGATTTACCTGTGTTGGAATCATGGTATAGATTGAGGCAAAGAAGGCAATCCATTGGTACCTAATGGTTGCAATCAATGTCTCTCAAGCATGTCTTTTCATGCAAAAGGAATTATTCAAAGGAGCGTGAAGTAGCAATGTTTCTAGTACATACAGGGTTTATATTGAGTAAAAATAGCTTTTCTAGTCTAGAATTCATTTGTAGCTACATTACATATGTCTCCAAGTTGTTGCAAACTGCATCATAGGAGCTGATAAGCACTATCCACAAATAATCCAAAAATATCCCTGATGGACAATGAAGCCCACAATTCACTAGTGTTCATTATTTCTTTGTAGGTTTTGAAGGAGGGGGAAGGGGCCAATGTATGTTGCAACAACTAGTTGTTGCCATGCTTGTACCACACAATTTCATATCTTGGAGTCTTTGATAGTAAAAAACTTGTGAGCCAAAAACCAATAGAGGTTGGCTTCCTATTGGCTGCATTTGTGCTTGGAATTTTATTTCTGAAGTTGGTAGCTTAGCAAACACTTGAAGCTTCCTTTACATGATTCATATGCATACACTATCCATTTTCTCAACAAACTTGCGCAAATTGCAATGGATCCAAAGCATATGGCGCTCGCAAAGAACCAAAGGATAGACAATAACATGAAATTGACTATAATAGTCCGTTCAACATGAAACATTTGCTCGATAGGGCAAAAGGCCAATTTTTTGTCAACCTTTTGCTTCAAAGAATATCTTATCATCTATAGTACCAAGTTTGAACCCAAATAGGGTGCTTAGAAGTATAGACGGTGCATGCTTCAAATTCATTGGCACTCAAATTTACGAAGCGAGGGAGGTGCAGGGAGGTAGAAAATACAATACGCCACCGATTTGACCGAATTAAAGAGCAAGTCCAATGCTAAACAAAAGCATGGAAGGAACTTGATGAACTTGTAGAGCACCATCTACTTGCTCAAAATAGAGAAACAAGTATTGTCTGCGTACATAACTATTGGCTATTTTTTATGGTATCTAGCAAGTGAATGCCTTTAAGAGTGCTAGCACAACTAGCACCCTCCACATTTAGTATTGAGGCTTTAGAGACCATTAAAAATAAACTAGAAATCAACAAGCATCTTTGATGGACGCCGCGCTCAATGAAGAACGGTGTTGTATATTGCCTATTGACGACGAAAGTGGTTATAGCATCTTGAACAAACATTTGAACCAAGTGAACAGAGTACATTAAAATGCCAAAGTGGACAAAGTACATTAAAATGCCAAGTGGACAAAGTACATTAAAAAGGAAATCCAAAGTAAATTAAAATGCCAAAGTGGAAAAAGTACATTAAAATGCCTAGTGGACAAAGTACATTAAAAAGAAAATCCAAAGGAATTGTATTAAAGGCCTTTTAGAATTCAGACCTGAAGTATATGAGGGATTGATTAGATTAGTGAGCCATCAAATTGTCTTGTATTATTGTAGCACATTGTCCCAAATATAATGACGGGAAACAAAGATGGACTGGATAGGTGAAAGAGCTTCTGAGAGCTCTTCTTTTAATCAAATATGAAGAGCCTTAGAAAACACCTTACAACATGTGTTAAGTAATGTATAAGTCTTCCAATTTCCAAATGCATCTATGTCTCCATACTTTGAGAGGAGCACAAATGTGCCATCAATTATTGCGGATGGGAAGTAAGTCAAGCCCAGACTCTTGCCCTTTGTCATTTCATGCATGCTTCTCATAGTAAATATTTTGATAAGAGGATCTTGAAGCGGATTTGGAGGGCCATGAGGTTGACATGGTGGACGAGTTGCTGGATGAATTGCTTTGATTCCTCGATCTAAAGCGTACTTGGTTTGGTACTATACAACTTCAATAGGAGTCAACACATATTTGTTCCAAACCCTCTCTATATGTGACTTTATGGCTTTAAGGTTCCCAAAGTTTGGTGAGATTTGTTGTGGCTCTCTACTTTATTCATTGAAGTAAACAATTTATTGAAAATAAGGTTGTCCATTAGCTTCTAGCGAGCTTGTGCTCGCGACCTTTGTTGTATGGCTCTCTACTTCTCTATAATTTTCAATACTTCTTTTATACATATGATAATTATGTTAGAAGCTATTATTATTGCGGTGAGTCTTGAGTCTTTCGATGACGTTTCTCAAGATTTCTTGTGGAGTAGTCTTCTCTTGACACAACTCCTCAACTTTGGTCGTACAATAGACTTCGTAATGAGTAGCCAACATTAGAAGAAAACTAGGGTTCCAAAGGGGCCTTCTAAGACAGCCCGTGGTAGGTGAACCGCCGCCCAAACACTCCTCCCCATAAAAGCCCATTGATATATGTTGTGGTCTGTTGGGAGTGTCAGAAGCTACTATGCTCGCAATAATGGCGGTGCTGGCAGTGTTGGTAACACTGGCAGCGTCGATTGGCCGAACCCCTCGCTGGACCCATAGAACTACATTGCTGTCAGCCACATGGCACCATTGGTGCTATCATCGAAAGTGCACGGTTTGGGCTCAAAGTTTCTAGCACGTGTGGATGTCAAAGGCCCCTTTGAGAGTACACCTTTCTCCTAATGAGCATGGAGAAAAAAAGAGCACGAGTGGATAACTTCTCATACACCTATAAGAGTAATTTCTTGGCTTCTTAAAGGTGATGCATATACATCATTGACTAGAAGAGACAATCGAGGGTAAAGACAAAGAATATGGAATTGCGCTGGCCTTCTTGGTTTGTTGTTATAGGCAGTTTAAGTGAATGTGTGTAATAGAAGTATATAAGCAATAATGCATATAGAAGAGATCATAGACAATTTTGATTTCCGTCATATTGCCGTCAACTCTCTAGTGAACTACCGTTGGCACTTCGGCCCTTGCAACCTCTGCTGCAAAACTTATGAACTCAAATTTGGACCTTTCATGACATCAATCTTAAAAATGCGATGATTGTGTTTCGCTATGAATCTTGATCTGGAGAAAAAATTGAATGGATGTTGTGTCAAGGTGATGTAAGTAGGTGAAAATAAGTTCTGTGGTTTGTTAAGATTGGAAGAGGCAATCTAAAGCTGGTAGAAAGTTGCATCATCTTCAAAACAATGTCGTACTTGCATTATATAGCACTATCTTATTAGGATACAACATACAGTAAAGGTTAGTTAGCCAAGACGATTGCCTTCGCTTAGATAGGTTTCTTTGAGCCTGAAAAATGACAATTCTCACTTGTGCTTGTAAGTAGAAGACTTTGTCTTTCTTTGACGTACATTAGTGTAAGAATGAGTAGTATTTTTTTTATTCAACATTTAATGGAAAATAGCTCTAAGAAAATTATTGCAAGCCTTCTAGTATTATATTGATTGTTTGAGCCAACAAGACTCGCAAAAAAGGATTTTGAAAATGCTAAACGATCAATATAAGCTTAGCAACCGTTTGTACCAAAGCAAAAGTTGACCTAAGGGTGTTCTTCACAACATTACAAAACTCCAACCCATTCCCTCCAAAGTTTTTGTCAGGATAGCTGGAACTTGTGTAAAAGTTTTATCAAGTAAAGCAAATGATTAGAGGTAAATGTATTTTTCATATAAGAAAAGGCTGTTAGGAATAAGAAATTTATCGGGCAAAGTGGAATAGGGAATGATGATATAGTGTCAATGTTATTGTGGTCTTAATGAAGATACATTTTGAAATGAATTTTAGTTAGCATACTACAAAGTAGATCTTTTAAAATATTTTAGAACTCTCCAATTTGAAAACAAAGTGTTTCATGTTATACCACCTAATGTAATAAATTCATAAATTTAATTCATTCATACCGAAAAACCAAACCCAGAAGACGAATTTATTAATTCCCTGCAAAACTACTGATCCACCCACACAAATCTCCAAAACAATTCAAACCAAACCCCCAACACTCCCAACTTTGGATCCCTCCCAAACTCAAAATTGAAACGGTCCCCCGGACCCACACAAAGCCAAGAAAGAATTAAACCAGCCACAAGACCCCCCCCTTTTGAAATTCGGACCAACACCCAGTCCTGACGTGGCACCCCCGGCCTAGTCAAATAATTCAAACCACTCCGATGCCCCAGCTCTCCGTCATCCAGATTCCCTCCCCTTCCCCATACCACCCAATACCCGTCGTTTACTACCCCAATACCCGTCTTGTACTACCCCAATACCATAACAATACCCGTATCCTACCGGTGCGATACCGTCATAATACACCCCGATACCCCTCCTGAAACACCACGTTACCCGTTCGATATTGCCGCAGTACCGTACCCGCCCCATCGTCTTTATTCCCCTCCCTTCATTCATCACCACCACTTCCTCCCCCAGCCCGCCATCGATAGCTATGCGATACTGGCATTATACCCTTAAATTACTGTGGTAATACCCTCTATATACTCGTGTGAGATTGTGGTGATATTGTTGTGATGCCCGGGGCTCATTGTGTGAGCGGCGTTGTTGCGCTTCGTCGTTGTGTTTCCCTCCCAGTGCCTTGAAGGCCTCCTTGTGTTGTACATTATTCCATTCAATGCTTTCTTTACTGCTAGGGTTCCCAGCGCCGTGACCTCGCTCGGCCATCGCTCTCGCCATTCCCATTCCAATGCCAGCCTCGCTCCATTGTGTGCTTCGGTGCGTCTCGCTCGCTCGGAATCACTGCGGCCCGATCGCTGGAGCTCGGTAGGAGTGTGTCTCGTGTTCGGGACCAGCCAGTTGCGCGGAGGAGGACTCTGACTGGTTTGCTTTTTTGTGGCATTGAATGATGTTAGCTGTGTCGGAGCCGTGCGATGAGAAGAAAGTGATGGCGCCGTCTTCTAAGGAGTCCGTTGTTGCGCTGCCTAGTGGAGGCGAGCCCGTGCAGGCCGAGGTGGAGTATGTGCTGTCCGAGGATTTGAAGGACTTGACGGAGGTCGACTGTCACCTTCAAGTAAGCGTTCTTGCGAGGTCTAGCTAGCTGGTGGGAGGTTCTTTCGAGTGTGCTCGTTGCGAAGGTTTGGAGAATTAGGACCGGAGTAGGTCAGGGAGTATGGACGAGTGTTTTGGAACAGTTTCGGCTGATGATCTGAGAGTTGCTTTCTTTTTCAATCTGTTCAGATATTTTTGTTTTTTGTTTTAGTTTAGTATTACGGTGTTGGAGTGGAGGATGGAAAAAATGTGGACAGTTTGTCTTTAAAGAAATGCATGCTTAGCGACCTTGTCGTTTTGTGTTCAAGCCGTGTACCCTGGCGCCGCCTGATGAGAAGTTTGTTAAGCTGTTATGAAGTTTTGGTTTATTTGATCGGAATGTGGAGTTGCCTGCTGCGTGGTACACTTAGTTGAGTTATGAGCCAATTGAGTTGACGAGAAGGTGGACTTCGAATTTTGGTATGCTATTCTCGTAGTTCTTTAGTCTGCTGGTTGTGTTAGAGCAGTGCGAACGTATCGATGATCTGATGGATTGTTTTGATTTCCCAGACGTTGGTGGAAAGGCTCGAATCCAAAGAATGGCTTATAGTCTTGGAGGCGCTCACCAATGTTCGGCAACTGGCCATTTTTCACACGGAGTTGATGCTTCCCATTCTGTAAGCTCAATTTCTATCTTAGAAACTGAGTATTCCCAATGCCGATGAGATCGTTATGGCGGTGTTATGTTAGGGGCATATGATTGTTGTTTACATGCAAATGCCATGACATGCTTCATCGTCAAGCTGCATTTAGAGAAGCGTCTGGTTGGTGGTGTATTTATCTATTCTTGTGAGCTTTCTTCTACGATCATGTGGTGGGATTTTTTTCTGATTAATTTCTTGGGTGACAGAGACAAAGTTGTTGCGCTGGTGACAAAGTCCATGAAAAATCCACGGAGCGCACTATGTAAGACGGCTATCATGTCGTCTGCAGACATATTCAAAGGCTACCCCGAGCATCTGATTGATACACTGGATCCTCTGGTACTTGCATGCTTCAAATCTCGTCACTAGAACTTAAAGCAAAATAATAATCATCCTGTTACTTGCGGCGTTTCTATGTAGTACAACCTCTTACAGTTGTAGTCAATTTTGGTGTCATTTATTATCTGGTGGTGGCGCATCGCTTGGTATATTTTCAATATCCTCTGTTCTGGGATTTGATGCTTGTGTTTGTGAGAGATATTCAGAGCTGGAATCCAGTTTGTGCTACAGCTCTTGGTATCGCTTGAAGTTTGACTTGTGGGAATGTGCCTGCAGCTGCTGCAACTTCTGTTAAAGGCATCTCAGGACAAGCGTTTTGTTTGTGAAGAGGCTGAAAAGTCTCTTGAGGTTATGACTACGCATATGGCTCCCCAACCTCTCCTGCAAAAATTACAGCCTTACGTTAAGCACTTCAATCCAAAGGTGCGGGCGAAGGCATCTGTGTGTTTCTACAACTCGGCATCCAGACTGGTATGTCCTCAGCTGGCTTTATAAGTGACTTATATGTATTTTGAAAGATCCCTATAGGAAACTGACTCTGGTATCAATGGGCCGTATATAGGATTGAATGCTTTGCTGAGTATTAGTGTGCAAGAACAGCAATTCATACTGCGTCTGCCAATTTACGTTTTACAAATCTGTGCATGTTGTAACAGGGAAGTGAGGGCATCGAGCAAATTGGACTTGAGTCTTTGCTGCAGACTGCTGCTGCACAGTTGAACGACAGGCTCCCAGAAGCTCGAGAAGCTGCTCGCAAATTGTTGCTTCATCTGCATGGAGTATGTAGCAGAAATCTTCCAGAGGTCAGTCTTCCAGAAGAGGTTCCAACGCCAGACACTGAGGTTACAGCTTCGAAGCAAGGCCCTTGGGAGCAGTATTGTTTTAAAAGTCTTCCAGCTGTTACTGCTCAAGCTGTTTTACGAGTCACATGCGTCGATTCCTGAGGCTTCGAAGTCTCTCGATTCTGAGTGAATGGGCATGTCTACCTGGACGCCGCTGCTATGTTCCACGATTCGGCCTTAGGTACTATTCGAGTCGGTATGGCATCAAGGATGAGTTCGGCCCTCACATCTTCAATATCTCGTGCATGTACTACGTAGTTTAAGAACAGGAAAACATGATGTAAATGGGAGATTACTGTGATCATTTTTTGAGTCTCAATTGTCGTCTTAGTGCCCTCCATGGTGTTAATAGCCAGGAGATCGCAGAGTAGACCTGATCCATGGTGTGGATAATCTATAGTAGCCAATTTGACTAGAATAGTTGGAAGGCTCTCTTTGTGTAGTTGGAAATACCAGATGGTTAGTGTGTGAGAAGTAGCATCCTCCGCTGTTAGGTACCTGTTGTTATTCACTGGTGTTAGTTCCTGCATAACGCAGATGGCAGTTACCCTATCAAGCTTTAAAACATCTTTAAAGACGTTCGAGGATTTTGATTGACCCCTATAGGACCAAGCGACCTCTGCGTGGTCGTCCTGTTTCTGGAGAGTTGGCGCCTCTTTCTTCTCCATCCCCACCTTTTGTGTAAAGTTTCTTACCAGACTAATTTGGCATTTGGAACGTGATATAAATCAATTTTGTCTAGGTTTCCCGTACATGGACAACCTGTGACAGGATCAGTCTTGTTTACAGAATGCTGTGGGATGTTGCGCTTTACATCAACCTGTACTGTTTGCATGGGACGGTATTTATGTCATCTGGTGAAAAACAAATAACATGATAGTGTTCACTTTAATGGACCACACCACTCTCAATCCCGGAGAAACGGAATTGGAAGAACATGTCACATGAAGGTGCAACCCAAAATCAAGATGATGTTACTGACATATACATCTATTCAATTCATATACTCATTATTAGTACTCTGACGATAGCCTTTTCTTTGAAATCTATGATGCGAACAGAATGCATCTCTTTTCTGCAGTTGTCTTTGGTCGGTTAGAAAGGGTCCTTTTTAAAAACGGATGAGTTTTGGCCTAGGTGTGATAGGTCTTGGTTTTTAAAAGTAAGCAACATTCATTGGGATTAGTGAACCTCAAGACTTTAACCCCTAATTGACCAAGGATGTTTTTGCTCAAAACTGCCACCAAATAGTCCCTTTTGAAAGCAAGCTGGATAGTGAAAAATTGAAACCAATTTTGGTATTTCCAACCGTAAGATCTTGTATCTTACTTCTATGTCTATGTGCATGTCAAATCTCACAATCTGATTCCTTACCATTTGAGAGATCATAACATTCAAAGTTGAAAAAAAAGTTTTTTTTACCCTGCAAAAAGAGGACAGCAGTATTTTGGGGTCCAAAAAAACCATTTTTTTGAGTAAATTTGGATGGCGTCTCTGTAGATTCTTGTTCCTAGGTGAGTTAGGTACATTTCCACAAAATCTCATACCCATACAAGGTGTAGAACCTTGAGAAAATCATCAATTTCCACAAGGGGGTATGCTGAAATTCACATACAAAGGCCGTTTTTTTACAATAAAAATAGCATATGAAAAATTCTTGGATTAAAAATCCAAACGGCGGAAACATGCTCTAGTGGCTCTTCTACATATAGAAATTTTTATTTTTGGAAAAAAAAAAAATCTCGATTTTTGGTGGAATTTCAAAGTTTTGTCTATAGGCAGATTTGGGCAGATTTTGGCAGTTTTGGGCAGTTTTGGGCAGTTTCGGGCAGAAATTGCTGCATTCACAGTGGCTGAGAGCCTGCCCGTGGAATGGCGTTTTATGCTCAGAGGAGCATAACTTTTGCTCACTTCATCCAAAAACAATAAAAAAAATATTCCCATAAACCTTTTGAAAAAACCTTTTTCCACAAAAAAATTCAAAAAATTTGAAGTAAATTTGAATTTTTAGGAACCTGCCCAAATTTCAAAAATGCCCATTCTAGGACTTTGGTCAATTAGGGGTTAAGACGAATTGATGATTGCATTTGTGGATAGATCAGACACTTAATTCACGTTGGCCTCTTAAAAAAGGGACCAGAATTGTTCATCTTCTCCTGCCCACAACATCCTATTAAATAAATTACAGTTGACAACACAGCCCCAAAATCACTCCTACTCATAAGTTACCGGTAACTTGCACCCGATTTCAAAATCCAAATCGACCATTCCACCGATTCCCGAATCCTCACGCCCGCCATCAATCGCGGAGATACAATCCACCACCCCGGGCACCCATCCCCGCGACACAACACTCGATTCTGTCGACCAAACGACAGACAAGAGGACGAATGAACAGATAAACCAAATCATCACTCCTAATGTCGGTTTAGAGACAGTGACGGTTTAAGATACGCGCAGCTCCCTTCTAGTCACCAACTGAAAGGTACCTAAAACCGTCACTACGTCCAAAACCAACAAGTACTACGTCAAATGTACGTAATCGGCAGATAACGCCTGTTTTAGGTGAACTGACGGTTTTTGGTATTGATTCCAAGACCGCCTGCCGTCAATCGGGGAAACAAAATCCAAATTATATCGGTCACCGCGCCCGCCTTCCCGGGCACCCATCTCCGCGGCGCTCTCAATTGCATGGACTCATCTTCGAGTCACTAATGGAAGCGTACCCAGAACCATCACAGCACTCCAAAACCGATTCCCTCTACTCCTGTCCTACATTCGTATTTGGAAAATGTAAACACAGCGTTGTTGTTGGTTTTTGGGTGTAGTGACGGTTTTGGGTTCACAGCGAGTGCAGTGAAGACTTGCTAGACGAGCTGAAGAGCGTGAAGATGAGACTCGAGTGGAATGAAGCGTGATTTTGTGTGTATTTGTGTGTTGTGCTGAGTTTGCAGCGCCTTGGCCGGCTATGGCGTACCTCCGTCCCGCGGGTCCCCGGTCGTCGCCGTCTCTGCGTTGCCGCCCGTGCCACTACCACGGCTACGCTCTCCGCTTCTTCTAGAGCTTCGTGCGGTCGCTATTGGTTCGGATTCCAGGTGCTTCCGCTGCATTAGGGTTTGGTGGAATGAGGGTTTGAAGCGGTGTCGGAGATCGCAAGCAGGTGGTCGCGCTGTCGCTGGCGCTTCCTTAGGAGCGGGACTAGTGGAGGGATTGATTGGAACGTGCGGTGGTTCTTTCGTTTGGAGTGAGGTCTTGGATTTTGAGTGTTCACTGGAGAGGAGAGTGAGTGAGGGAGGGAGTGAGTAGTGAGTCAGTATTGGTTGGTTGTTAGGTTGATTGGAGCAGGTAGGTGAGAGGTGAGGGAGGGACGGGTGGTGTGAGTGATGATGGAGGTTTTTCCTCTGGAAATGGTTGGAAATGTGTAGGGTTAGGGTGTGGATTGGAGTTCTTCGTTGAGAGGTGAGTGGAGTGAGAATTTGACTTGAGGTTGTTGTGGTTGGTGAGGTGTTCTGTTTAGGTTCGCGGTGAGAAATTGGAGTTCGATTTTGATGCGGAGTTTGTTTGGGAAGAGAAGGTCTGGAGGGTTGAGTGGAGTGAGAGTAGAGGATTAGGAGGGCTTGTGGAGGATGTAAGAAGGTCGATATAGAAGACTGGTCTGCATGGATCATGAGGGTTGCAGCAGTGGGGGTATGTCAGCCCCGACGACATACACATTTGCCTTTAATGACAGCAATTTTTCGGATCGGGTGCTCCGGATCGAGGTCGTGGCCGCGTCGGAGAAGAATGACGCAGGTGGTACGAGTGCGAGGCAGAAGAAACGGAGACGTGCTGACCGTACTACCGAAGCAGGTTTGGTCTGCTATCCGTTTGTGTACTCGTTATGTGCCTTAGTTCCTTGCACACACGGTTCTTTGAAGTTAGGCTACTGCATTTAGATGAGGATGTTGTGAGGACTGAGGGATTGGTGTGGTGGATTGTGTCGGTCTGTTTTTCGTGAAGGTCGAAAAAGACTTGGCGGTCAGCCCTGCGTCCGCGATGTAGTGATTTTATTGTGACCTCTGTGTGTGAGCATGGTGTGGTTTTAGTGCTCTTATTGGGACGTCTATTGAATTTCTTCTTTAGATGAAGGCTTGCTGTGTTTGAAAGTTTGTTCGCTTTTTCGTAGCTGTATTCTTTGGGGAATACAGGATTCCAGCTCAAATGTTTATTCATCTTCCTACAGGTTCTTAGACTTGATTCTGTCAGATACCTCATCGTTTCCCTCGATTCCACTGTCATAGCCAATCAGGCTTAATGTTGATAGTCTATCGCATATTTGGTACTGTGTCGTAGGGATTGCTGTGATGTTGATGTACTTGTCATACTGTCTAGCAAGCTTGTGTTATGCCGTAAATATTGCTGGGAGGTGCTGAATAGAGATGTAGAGTACGGCTGTCAATCTACAATGGTTGTGACAACTGAAATTGGTCGTTCCTCTTGCATCTGCTTCAGTTAATTTTTTTGGACTATGCGTTTGGATTTTTCTTGTGTGAATATGCAAGTGCGAGGGATAGTTTATTCTGCGTTACGATTTATGTTTCATGGTGTACCTGGTGACTGACATACTTTTATGACAGTCGCGGAGGGTGTCGCGAAGTTGTTAGGTGATCCTCCAGAAACTCAACTAGCAGAGGGACAAGAGGAGCAGGTCATGTATGTTGGTGACGATGTAGCACCTCAAGAAGCTGATGAAGAGGCCGTAGCCATGATAGAGGAGCCGTACGGAACCAATAACATGTTTCTGGGACAAGGAGGTTAATCCTCTATCCTTTTCTGCATTGTTGAAATAGTTTTACTTCCTCTTTTTTACTTCGCTAGTGTGTGCAAAGTGCAATCAAACTACAACATTCTAGAGAAGTAGATGAAGATAAATGTCCATGTGAGACCTGACGAGTACAACATTGTATGAGCTTGGTTTTGTTTGGGTCTTGTAGCTTAGTTTTGGTTATCCTCCCTAGGTTGATGGAACCATCCGGTGGGCCCTACTCGGGTAGTAAGGAAGATGAGCATGCCTGAGCAGAGCTCTCCGGATGGTTTGAGCTTCAAAAACAATGGGGGGAGGGGGGTTATATTGCACCATAATGAAAGCTTGTCATGAACTGAGTTAGTGCCTGAATAGATTATGCAGGGGAGGACGGTGGGACATCCTCTGGATCTTGGAACATGGATACAGCTGTTGTTCTGAGGAGCAAGACAGTGCATATCAGTTCTGCCATTTTGGCTGCCAAGAGCCCTTACTTTTATAAGGTTACCTCACAAACCCTTCATCATTATTTATATCTATCCTGGTTTTTATGGTAGCTATCCCACTACTTTTTTTCGTTCTGCACCGAAGTATATCAAGCTTAGCATATCTCTGCTGTATAACGATTTACTAGCCCCATATGCTTCTTATTTTCTGATTATAGACTTTTCGTTTTCATGTGTGAAGCTCTTTTCTAATGGGATGCGAGAGTCTGAGCAACGCGATGTCACTCTTCGAATCACTCAAGCAGGTGAGAATTTGTATGTTCGTGGTTTGTAAGTTGTGCCTTATTTTTTTTCAATTTACAAATTGTAAGCTTCTCAATTGTGCTGGGTGTTTAGATATGTAGTCTGAAACATGAAGTTGTCTTCGCAGTATCATTATGTACTGGCTTGGTCCTCAAAGTGCTCCTTTAACTGGGTTTTGAATTGCAGAGGAAACACCATTGATGGACCTGCTTCAGTTTATGTATAGTGGACGGGTTCAGGCTAACACCCCATCCACTGTACTCGATGTCCTGATGGCGGCTGATAAATATGAGGTGGCCACATGCATGCGTCACTGCAGTCGGTTGCTCAGGAACCTGCCTATGACGTCTGAGTCTGCTTTACTCTATCTTGACCTTCCGTCCAGTATTCTTCTTGCTGAGGCTGTTCAGCCTCTGACAGACGCAGCCCGTACTTACTTGGCAAACCGCTACAAAGATATTACGCGGTGAGCGTTCATGCTTATCCTATTTATTTGCTTGCTGTGTCTTAGTGATTCTGATTCAGTTATGACGAACTAAAGATTTTGAATCTTCGGTGTGCGCGATTCTGTTCTATATCTAATCGTTCCCAGTCCTATTATCTGTAATCTTCTTCGTAGTGACTTCTGTTTTGCAGCTTACCAGTTCTGTACCGACTGAGGATCAACTAATTTTGCTTTTGGAATTTCTTTTGACAGTTTCATTGATGACGTCATGGGATTACCTCTTGCTGGAGTTGAAGCAGTGCTCGCCAGTGACGATCTACAAGTAGCCAGTGAGGACGCTGTTTACGATTTTGCCTTACGATGGTCTCGTCACCATTACCACAAACTAGAGGACCGCAGGGAAGTTCTGGGCTCCCGGCTTGTATGGCTGATCAGGTTCCCTATGATGTCGAGCAGGAAACTTCGCAAGGTATTGACCTGTTTTGATTTTGAACACGAACTAGCATCCAGATTGGTCCTTGAGGCACTGTTTTTCAAGGCTGAGCCTTCGCACCGACAACGCCAGCTAGCCATGGAGGAGACTATGCATAAACGCTACTGCGAGCGGGCATACAAGTACAGGCCAGTGAAAGTCGTGGATTTTGATTCATCATGTCAGTGCCTAGTCTATTTAGACTTGAAGATCGACGAGTGCCGTGCCCTTTATCCTCAAGGGCGTGTCTACTCTCAGGCTTTCCATTTGGGTGGTCAGGGGTTCTTCTTGTCTGCTCATTGCAACTTGGATCAACAGGGCCAGTGCAAATGCTTCGGACTCTTCCTTGGGATGCAGGTAATATTTTGTCATTTGACCCCACAATTGGAGGAAAACTTCTAGGCTAATTTCATATGTTGGCAGGTGTTTTTTGCGAAGTCGGTTCCATTTCATGCCAGTTCAGTTACTCGGTCTTAATTTGTTGACTTTGGATCTGGGGTGCTGAACTCTAACCCTCTTCTACTTGATCGACAGGAAAAAGGTTCCGTGAGCTTTGCTGTTGACTACGAGTTTGCAGCAAGAATGAAGCCCAACTGGGAGTTCATGCCCAAGTCCAAAGGGAGTTATGTATTTACCGGTGGCAAAGCAGTAGGGTATCGGAACTTGTTTGGCATGCAGTGGCAGGAATTCATTGCTGAGGACTCCCCCTATTTTCGTGACGGTATTGTTCATCTGCGGGCAGAGCTTACTATCAAGAAGCCGCCGAGCTGATGATTTTCGAGCGCTTTGGAGGAACTGTACATTTACAGATGTAAAAAATAAACAAGTCAAAAAGTTGAAAAGCTTAGATTAGCTTTCACTGTGTAATGACCATTCAGGGAGGAACCCCTCCCAGTCATCGACACCCTTTGTTTTCTGCTAGACCCTCGCTGTTTTGAGAGTGACATTTTGCACAGCTTCGTAGGTTAGCTAGCTCGCGAGTGCAAAACCGAGTGTTCTTAGGAGGTGTATTCTTAATCAAAAGATTAGATTAGAGAGTTTGCATGGAATGATCAAATGGTTTTCCTGCCAATGACTCTTCCGGTTTGAAAGGCTTCGTTGAATATATATGGTCATGGATTTTTGTTCCGTGAACCAGTTGATTTAACTAATGTTCTCATTCTTGATGTGAATTGGTGGGGTTCAAAATTGGCTTGTTTCGTGAAAAACCAGTGATGACTCGAAGAAGCAAACTTCTGTGTACTATGAGTCAGGTAGATCAACAAAGATGTAACTTTGAAGAGTCTCTGGGCTACTTCTCTATTTGTTGAAATGTACAATGTAATGCAAATTTGGAGGGTCTTATGGTTATTCCTTTGTATAGTAATCATAGAAAGCACAAGAATAATTAAATGTCTATTCATTTTAGTTCTTCATATAATTTCGAAAAGACAGATGGCATTGATGATTCCAATTACCTTATCTCATTCTTCTATCTTCCAATTCTAAACATTGTAATGCAAGTAATAATTTAAGAAAATTTTAAAGTTTAATAATATAAGAAAATTTTAGCCCTTTATATTTCAAATACAAAAATACACTTCCAAAAATGAACTAAGCCATTCATTTGATCATGTATTTGCCTTCAAAAGATGACAATTCTTCAATAGCCTTACCAATTTTGGATGGCAACAAGTATCAAAATTAATGGTTCAAAGTATGTTAAAAAAACAATTAGGTTATTTCTTATGTCTAATGTATTTTACTTCATTTCATTTTTCAATAAACTTTTTAGAGTTAATCACAAAAAATTATAAGAATTTCGAACATTATCATATGGAAATGAAAATTAAACAATCAATATTATCAACAACAATATTTCATTCAAAATTGAATATTCAACGGTTGAAGTTGACTTATAGCTATTGAAAGACACTAATTACAAAGATAGGTCGGTTGTTCTCAACACTTATCTGTGCTATATGTGTACGTTTCTATAGCTAAAATCTAAAAATAAAATTTTCACAAATTCATGTTTTTATGAATTGTGGTATGTAAACAACATCCAATTTGTTTTTGGCTAATTTGATGTTAAATTAAAATAAGATCATCTCCATTTTTCTAACTTGTATTTTCATCCTTCAATATTTTTATCAATATACAACACTTCTTCAAATTCATCACCATTTTCAAGTCGTTTTTGAGCAATCATAGCTGTTGCTTTTGAAATAATTGCATTTTTTGTTTTAAGTTCTAGTTTTAACTTGAGACGCTTTAATTGTTCCTCAGTTTGAAAAAGAACATTTTTCCACGTCTCTACTTCTTTTATTGTTTCTTGAACACCCGCAATATCTTCTTCAGCCTTTTTGAAATAATTTGTTGCATTCATTTCGAGATCTATCCCTTGTACTATGATATGTAAAACACAATCTTTGTTATATGATAATCTTAAAAGCAAGCATTAATGCAAAAAGGAAAAAAGATGCAAATATTGACTACAGTTAATACAAACTATTTATATGCATGTTCTTCATTTTAATTATGCTTTGCAGGAATTATATAATCAAATATGTTTCAATATACATTAAACCGTCACTTTAATCCTAAATTTTTATATCATTTTATCAAAATTAAAACTATTAATAATAGAACATTAAAGAGAACATGTTCTCACCAATATTTGACTTCAAATCATTTGTGGATTCAAAATTTGAACAAATTATATCTAGTAAAATTTTAATATCTGAGCACTGAGCACCATCAGCAATTAATCCCCAAGCTTCACCAACTAACATTTGAAGATCTTTAAATTTTGGACGTTTTGTGTCTTTTAAAATAGACATTGCACAATAGAGTAAAAGTTCAAGTCTTGGCATATGGTCGCATTGACTTGCTTCTTTTAGTATAGATTCCCAATATGGTATTAGATCCGCCTAAACATATGTTTTCATAAGTTTATTATCTAATATATAATTAAAATATGATAAAAATAATATCAAAGATAAACAGAAGAAGATTCAATTGTAGTATATTTTCAATTTATGCAAAAATAACATATTCAATTTCAAATGATAAATGAAAATTAAATAAAATTTTGTTCCTAGTCTCTACAATTCACATTACTAAATCCTAAAAATTTGTATTTATAACATACTATATTATTTTCTTTTTGAATATAGAACCTAATACTATTTCTACTATAGAATCCAAAGAAGCAACAAAAATATGTCATTTATAAAAAACTAGTGACTTTTTGAACAATCATAAAAAACAAGTACTTCAAACTTCTATCATGGTTGAATAAATTATCAAATTACAATACTTTAATTCCAAATATGTTTGTTTTTATAGATGCAACATCCAGATGGCAAGTAAGGTTTTCTTTAAGATATGGTAAAAATATATATCATATAAATTATTAGTAGACCACACAAATTAAAATACGTAATTAGTATAAGTTTTCCAAATTCACCTTAATATTACAGCTTTGACACCAATATTCACCATCAAGTTTTCGTATGGAATTGAAACCAACAAATCCAACCTTAATGGCACATTGTAGATGAGTTACATGCATACATGCTTTACACTTCAACCAGAATATAGAATCTATAGATGTTCCCGTTTCTTTGCATATTGTACACATACATCCGTAACAAAAGGTATCATCATTACTACATGTAAAGCATGGACAAAATGTTTCTTGGAGCCCCTCAAAAATGTTTGAGCTCTCACCATCTTCATGCTTACACCAACCATCACATTTATCTTCATCTTCACTACAAACAAGTTGCGTCTTTTCTTCAAATCTGTTTCATTCATAAAGATTTGAATTTAAGTTAGATTGATTAAAACTTAAAATAATGAATGCTTTATAGTGTTATCTTCAAAGATCTATTTCAAATCTTTTATGATAGCTATATATGAAATTCATATATTCTTTATTGTCTTGCAAACATTTGTTTAACATCATTAAGTGTTTGGTATATTAGTATAAAGAAATGAGAGGCTTCACAAAATCCACATTTAATATAAGAATTTACAATTAAAAAAACCACAAATGATATATTTTTTGTAAAACATAATGCCTACATGGATTCATCTACCAATTGAATATTTTTAGTATCAGTCATTGATCTCCTTAGTTCTTTTCGAGAACCTTTTGTTTCTTCCAAATTGTCTCTATTGAAAGATCTAAACTTACTTTCTTTCATTGAAGCCCATTTCTTAGTATCTTTTAAAGATTTTGGAAATATTCTATTATTAAGAAACACCTCGTTTGCCTTCTTTTCAAATGTACAAAAGTAATTTTTATTCTTACATGTCCATTGGGTACATAATTGTATCAATAGTTTCTTTTTGAAGTTTTTTGGAGGTTGTTGATTCCGAAGGAGATACACAAAAACCCTCAAAACAATTTTTGGATAGTTTTTTAATCTATCTTCTACTAATGGTTCATTCAGTAATAGCTCACGATATTCATTCAAGTCTTTGGCATCCATATTCTTCAAAATTTCCATATCTTCCAAAAAGTCTCTAAACATTGAATTTGTAGATTGAAACCAATGCCAACTTGATGGACTTGTAATGATGGATTTTAAGTTTTGAGTATGTGTTTTAAAATTACAAGTGCTTTTGGGCCAAATATCCAAAACACGTAATCCAATTCTCCATTTCGATTTTGAATGATATGGACAACAATGCATTGTTTTTGAATTGGAGGAAGAGTCTTCATTTGCATGGTTCTCATTTTCTCCATTGCACGAATTAATCTTGAATACTTTACATGAAAATGACTCATCTTCTTCTTGAACTTTGAATGCTACTTCGGTTCGTTGCGGTGGATGGGTATTCCTCCTTCTAATAATTTTTGATGAGAGAGGATGAACTTTTGATTTTGGTCCTTGATCCTTGCCGCAACAAGGAGTGCCTCTGCCTTTGGTTCGTTGCCCAATCCATTTAAAGAATGGCCAACACGGAGGTGTACTTTTATTTTCTTGATTTTCATGTTTAAATGAAGGAAAGATGCGATTCCATGGTTTGTCTTCTCGAGGTGGCAACAATGACCTATTTTCTGGTCTTGAATTATTCCACCATAATAATTTACCTATTCTTTCCATTGACATTATCATTCAATAGTTGTTTCTATCATATGTAATTTTAAGTTCTACCACTAATTCACACATCATTTTTATTAAAATACATAATATATCATAAATGCAAATAAAATGAATCTATTACAGAACTCATCTTAATTTCTTTATGATATATGAATTCACCATAACCTCTAAACAATGCAAAATTATTGACTACTACAATGAAACAAAAAATTAATAATACCAAAAGAAATATAGAATTATATTTTCCATGTAAAATAGAAGTACCAGGATGTATGGAGTAACTTGCTTATACATACAAATTGGACTTTATTTGAATGTATTTCTAATTTTTGGTCTTTAAAGTGATGTGATTCTTTTATGGTTTAATTGTCTGATTAATGCGTAAGAATAGATTTATTCATGACTAAATAAGTATTATAATTTTTTTGTTGATAACTTGATTTTTACTATTTTCTCTAATTAAAAAACTATAATATTAAATAAAATCATAAATAGCATCTAATTTTGTATATTCTTCGGTTAATTGTAATTTAGTGGAGTATGTATTTTTATTCCATTTAAATTTTATTGTCAATTTGTTATAATACATGAAATATCAAAAAAATTAAATGATTTCTTTTTATTTTGATATGTAAAATTTTTAAATGATATTTTGAATTACTTTTTGTTATTTCATAGAATCCTAGTAGGAGCTTAAAAGGTGTTTTAAAGATTGATTTCATACTAATCATATTATTGACTTAATGAAGTTTTTATTATAAAAGATATTAAATTTATATCTACGTCTAAATTCAATGTGCTATATGTTTTAATCCATGAACATATTAATTAAATGTCAATTATGATAAGAAACATACCTTTTAACATCTATCATATAGTAGTGTATCTTAGCACATACCATATAGTGTTTACTCGTATATTTTAGCACATATCATATAATGTTTACAGCCTAAAAATATAGAAGTCATTTTAATCCCTAAAGGACAAAGGGGTATTTCCACAGCTTTTCAGTACCTACACTGCCATTCTTGCATTTTCCAAAGTGAGACAAATTTGAGAATCACCATAAGCAATTTAACCGTAAGATCTTTGAAAGTAGTGGGCTACCAAAATCTGTACCAAATTTTGGGTTTGAAGAAGCAACGGATTGGAAGATAATAACATGTGAAGTTTGGAAGATTAGTAAATTTCTGAAATACTAACAGTGAGTTTCCGAGTTTGACTGGAAATTCCTAATTCAAAAATTTATAAAAACTTGGCAACTAAAGCTAATTCTCTTCTCTAGCATGTTAGGAACATGCACAATTTTTTAAAGATTTTTTCGAGTTACCAATTTGGAGAAAATGGATTTGACATAAATGTCACTCTGAATTTTATTTTTCTCAACATGGCACTTTTTGCAAAATTCAAAAGGGTTTCTGATAAATCCAACAGGTGAAGCCATAAAAGAGTGGTCATACAAGCATTTCCAAAAAATAAAAATGCTAAAAAAATAAATCCACAAGGAGAGATCCTCATTTCAGTTTTCAATGTGCCCAAAGTTTGGTTGAAACATTTTCAATGTAGAAACACTAACTTCACTGTAGAAACATAGAACCGTCTCATGTTCTTTCTTTTTTCTAAAATTAGGATTTCACTTTTTCACCAAAATTTTAGCGCATTCTTATTGCCAACTTGATTCTAAAGAGGTTAGGAACAAAAAACACTCAAATCCGACCCTTCTAGGGCATTTTACAAGGTTTTCAATTTTTGGCGCAACACAAAAGTGGTTGCTTCGTCCTTTAGGGGTTTAAACTACAATGACTTAATATGTTTATTTAATAAATTATAATTTTAAACAAATTTCATAATAAACTTCTACAATATGAAATAATTTTAAAATTTGATCTATTAATTATTTTGAAAAGTATAAAAATACAACCACCTACACTAGGATATCCAATTCTCTTTCTTAAACAACTTTCATTGTTTATCTTATCTAAGCAAGCTAATGAAAATCAACCACCAATCGTCCAAAATATATTTGACCTATTTTCACTCAATGGCCATATCTAAGATTTTCATGACGTTTATATATATATGTATAACATGAGTAATTGAACATAAAACTTCCAATTGTATAATCAAAAGTTGACTCGTACAATTTTTTACAATTAATATTATAATTACAATTATTCAATTAAATAAAATATTTAATAAGAAGGGTTGTGACCTTGCTCATAGATAAAGACAAAGATTTTTTTGTATCAATTTTATTATAACTAGAGATCCTCTTTTTAGTTGTTTAAGATGTGCTAAAATTCCATTACACTCTTCAAATTCAAAACACCGAAAAAGGTTATTTTTTCATGTCAGATTAAAAATTCAAACTATTGATATGTTCTTGTCCATGAGAAGAATAACTACAAATAATTACAAGACAATTTGAGTAACACTTGAATTATTGGACATTTTTCAAGCCGAATAAGTTTATTTTTGTAGGAATTTTGGGGGGCAGCTTTGTAATGGTGGGTGTTGTGGATGGACTTGTTGCATAACATTATATAACAAATGATAATTAACATGGATGAAAAGTTTTGAAACATCAAATTTGACAAAAATCTTGTGCTACATGGAAATTTTCATTAATGTGTATGTAAGGTCTACTATATTGCAAGTACCCGTAACCCACCTATTGAAAATTAGTCTTGTTCTTTTTTGCTTTTGTGTTTGACAGTCAAGACAAACAATAAATAGAAGATTGTGGGTGGATGTTGCCTAATTAGATTCATGGCAAATCCTTCTACATCAATAACTTTTTCATTACGACTTCAATTTTTTCAAAAATTGTGCCATCAAGTAGCAACGAGAACACGGTCTGAAAGAACTTTAGAAGAAGAAGAACTCCGATCCGAAGGGGCCGACGTGAATATAGTGTTTGTTCATTCTATTCACTAATCCGATGGTCACTGGATAAAGAATAACGAATCTAGAGCTATTCCTTCCTTTTGAAGGTAAACACTTTTCTACACTAAGTGCCTTTACACTAAGTGCCTTGAAGACAACCAACATGTCATCTCCTCCAAGGTCTTTCTAGGTACCCATATAACGAGGTCTCAAGATCCCCCACCATAGTTGGGTGGACTATAGTAGTAGGCACTATGTTGGCATTGTGATTCAAACTCATAACCACCTTGACGGTGTGCCATAACTCAAACCACCAAAGAACTTTAGACATTAAATATATTACAAAAAGTGCCTTGTCAATCTATGAAAGCTTACATGAAACCTAAGTTACAAGTATTTTCAATGTACTTAACATTTCTTAAGTAACCATATTGTTTGTGTGTTCTTTGAAAGTTTTAAGATATCTTCTATGCAAATTTTGAGATATTGATATTTTTATACAGTGCATGTTATAAATGCCTTGATGGTTTCTTTATAAAATTCTTTGAAATCTTAGAATTTCAAAATGACCATGTATTTTGTGTTTTACTAAATATGAAATTGAACCTAAAACTAATATAGTGAATACAAAAAATACTTAAATGCATTATGTGAAGATAAGTTACATTTTTTGCACAAAATTTATATTTTAAGAAACATATAAGTTTTTTTGAATTTTTCTTGAATCTAAAAAAAATGGTTCTAGAATATCCCTACACCTCTATCTATCACAATGCCTTTCAACATACTTCACAGAAATATTGAGCATGAAGAATGAATTTTACTCTAAGAATATAATACTTTCTGCAGCTAGCTACTATAATGCACAAACTAATATATTTCATTGTTATGTTAGGACCATTTCTTCTTTATATATCAAAGACTATATATTTGGACCAAAATTGTCATATGTACCGAGTCAAAGCGGCTCAATGATATTAAACCATTGACAATAAAGTAGTCTATACATACTCTATCAAAAGTAAGAAGCTATAGTAGATATATTTCATAGAAGGACAAAATTAACATAATCATGGGTCTGTAAAGAGGCCCTAGACACTTTTGATGTATTGCACTGAAGCTAGCTATTGGTATTAAGCCATTCACCACAAAGCAATCATAACATCCTTTACTAAAAATGAGCAATAATGAGGGCCTCAATTCATTGAAGGACAAATGATCTGTAATCCTAGGGTTCAAAGGGAGCCCTTCTTAGTAGCCCTTCCTAATGTTGTTTTCTTTTAAAGTCTTTTTGAACAAAGTACAAGATTGGCAATTGAAAAATAATTAAATGTCTATATATAAATAAATTATGGTTCATAAGATTGTTTTCCATACAATTGTAAATGATTTTAAGATTTTCTTTTAGAGAATTCAATATTTTTTAGTATTAAAAAAACCTTTGTGTTTTTGAAACTACAATGCTTAAAATAGAGTTTTTTCACTTCATATGCTACAACACGACCAAATTTGGTGCTCATATTTTTGTTTGTTTATTTTTTTGAAAATAATTTAAAAAAATATATCAAATGATCCATTACTTTAGTGGGATTTTTTATTGTTGATTCTAGAAGAGTGGTGATTTTAATCTTTGATTTGAGAAGAAGAATAAAGATGGAAAATGAAATGTTTTATTAAGAGGTGTGTTGCAAAATACAAAAAGTGAAAAAATAGGATTCTAAAATTATAAATTAAGGAGATTTTCATAGTATTTATATATTTCTTATATCTATGTTCATGTTTAGAATGAAAATTTTACAAGGGGGTAAGTAATAACGCATTATTTTTAAAGGGGTAGATAGTACTTAGAGTTTTACATTGGGGCAAGTAATAATGACAAATCTAGACGGGAGCAAGTAGTAGTAACAGACTCACACGAGGGTAGGACAGGCAATAATGATAGACTCAGGAGGAGGAAGTAGCACTTAGAGCATCCCTAATCGTGCGCCATCCAGCCACGCTAACGCACAATGGCGGCCTTTGCAAAAAAAAAAAAATGCCCCAATAGACTCTTCATCCTCCTCGCTATCTTGGCGGGGCCCGGCAAACATGCCCCGCTCACGTCAAATTTTCTCAATATGACGGGAGACATTTTCAACACGCCAAACAAACGCCAAACTGGTCAATGCTTGCCTCTGCCCACGCATAGGCTGGATAACCAGACAGCAAGATTCCACCACTGGACCTACGCACACGTTGCGGAGCCCAAGGCTGGGACAACCTACCGACATGCGACACAGAGGCACTGGGGTTTGATCCCGGGTCCTCCAAACGCTAAACGATTGGGGCTGTAGTGGGCCTCTATGGCATTTCCTACTTTGAGGAGCCCGTCAAGCGGCGTTGGAGGGGCTGCTTGACGAGCAGCGATTGGGGATGCCCTTACAGATCCATAAGGGGCAAATAGTACTATAAGGGGCAAATTATAATCATTGGCTTAGCACTGCCAAGTTCATTGAGAGCAAATAGCACTGCCAAGTTCATTGAGAGCAAGTAATAATGTCAAATTTATATGGAGCCAAATATCATTGATAGATTTAAAGGGGGCAAATAACAATGATAATTTAATAGGGCGACAAATGATAGTGACAATCTTATAGGTGGACAAACAACACTACCAATTTTACAGAAGAGGCAAGTAACAATGATAGTTTCATAAGATGGGCACGTAGTATTAACAAATATAGAGGGGGACAAATAACAATGATATATTTAAATCTATTTTTCAAATAATAGTATAGTAAGTAACTATGGTATATGTGTTTTTAGGATGGAATGTGATAGTTTGAAGGTTGTTTTGTTGTAAAGACAATCAATATACTATATTTGAAAGGATATAAATTTAATTTTATTGAGTAGCAGGTGTTAGAATAGCAATTTTTTTCCAAGGTGACCTTTCTCAAAGAAAAACTATTTAAAGGAACATTAATTTTTTCTTGAAACCAAGTGTATATGCACACTAAGAATCTAGGATCTTAAAATTTCCTACATCTACAAATATTTTTAAAAAACTGAAGGAATATAGTTAATATTCCAATAGTCACTTGCACAAATTGAAGTCCTTCACATGTTAAAATAGACAATTGTATTTC
This sequence comes from Ceratodon purpureus, assembly GCA_014871385.1. Lineage (NCBI taxonomy): Eukaryota > Viridiplantae > Streptophyta > Bryopsida > Pseudoditrichales > Ditrichaceae > Ceratodon > Ceratodon purpureus. The sequence continues at coordinate 8,100,180 of CM026423.1, forward strand.
ATATCCTTAAGATCATAATAAATTGAGTATAGAAATATCAATTTAAAACACAAATTATCCATTGACATATGAAACTCTATGTATTTAATTTAAATGATTTAACAAATTTGAAATTAAAGTATATAGAGTACAAAATCTAAATTTTTTACAGTGACTATTCTTTGTATAATCAACTCATCTTGTAAATAAAATCTTTTTTGCACAATTACAAAAAACATGTACAGAAGGAATACAATATTTGTTACGTATTATCAAATAAGACTAAATACTGATACATATTAAAAATGTATCAAGTACATTCATCTAATGAATAAAAAAAATAAAAAATATATATATATATATATGATAAATCCATATAATAATTTTGTTTTTTGAATTAAACAAGTGGAGGTAGATTTTTGTTATTGATAAAGCATATAAAGTAAATAAAATCTTCATATAGTGCATAACCAAGCATTATAAAAGCCATCATCGCACTTTTTACTTGAATTATATAATGATGTGTCTAGTACCTGTGATTTAATTATATGTAATATTGAATGAAAGCTCACACAACATGAAACAATTGGTAATAAATGTACATTCATAATAAAATGTACTAGGAAAGGTGTGCTAAGTGGTTTTCATCAGTAGTCCTTTTGTTCTCCTTTGGAGTGAATGCCTATAGAAAATCTAACGTTGCCATGTTATAAATGGTGTTTAAACTACTCACAAGCAAGGGAGGTTTGGCACGTGTTCTTATAACTTGACAAGTGCAATAAACAAACAAAATCTATATTTGAGTTCCAATTTGTCTACTATTGAATTTTTTTAATCCATGATGCTCAACACATACAATGTTTAGAAATATCACTACATCATTAAATATTTTTAATTAATAATAGCTTACAAAGTCTTTAAGGTAAAAAAAGTTTAAAAGTCTATTGAGGTTTAAAAAGTCTAAACTAACTTCAAGTTGATCCCTTGGTTTCTATACTTTTATTTACAAAGTCGTTGGTTTGATTGATATTAGAATTTTCATATAATATTGGTTTAAAAGGTCTAGACCTTCCGGAAGATTGGTAGCATTTAACAAGCTATTTTAAGATCCTGTAAGCCATATTAAAACCTTTCAGTATCTTGTGTGAATTTTTGGCAAGATAAGAAGTAGGTGCTAATAGACTAACTAGTATGTTTCACTACATTTTCATGTTTGGACCTTTCTTCTTTAAATATCAAAACTATGTATTAAAGCTTTTGAAAATTGACGCTTCTAATGTAACCTAGTGAAGTTGTTCAATAGTATTAAGCCATCCACAAGAAAATAGATGTCATATACTCTATAAAAAATGAACAGATGTAAAGGAAGGGATTCATAAAAGGACAAAATGAATATAATTCTTGAATCTAATGCAAGCCACGTTCTTTAGCCCTTCAGAGTGTTATTATTTTCATTAATGTCTTTTCTTACAAACTACTAAATTGGAAGTTGAAAAGTAACTATAATGTCCATACATAATTCTACCTTGCTTCATAAGATATTTTTCCATACAATCCTAGAAATGTTTGTTATTCCTTTAAAGGATTATTTACTTTTTACTAATTCGTTTTTTTTTGTTTTTTTTAATTTTTTTTTTTTTTTTTTTTTTTTTTTTTTAAAATATTGGGAAGATCTTATATCCGTATTTAATTTAGAATTTATTTTCTAAGTAAGGATTTTATTACAATGATTCAGACAGGAGTTGCACTCTTCAGTTATATAGGCTTGCAAAATAAATTTGCACATTACTTGTAAAACTTTGCAAACAATTATGGCATGATATGCTGAATAAGGTGTAGTGAAACCCACCCACCTCCCTTACACATGGCTTACTGGTAGTTACTCCAAACTTGAAGCTTAAGCCTTACTTTACTTGGGGCTTACTACAAGCTTGAACTTTACTCTAGCAAGTCACTAACTTATGACCATTTGATCTAGGTTAACCTTCATCTAAGGGTCAGAGATGATTGGACCAGCGAGGCTATTCCTGTCCATATAACAAACAAGTGAATCTCTAGAAACTTCTTTGAGGGTATAAAACCATGGGAGTTTCTTTGCCATATGCATCTGTTTGCTTGTTTGCTTTGAAAGTAATTCTAGTTTGCTACATGTATGTGAGAGATTTTTAGAGCTTGTGAAGTTTTGGTATATGGTGGTGTGGTGTGCAACATGGCTGAGTCTGGTGGAACCACTACTCAGGTCTTCTAATTTATGATTGCAATTAGACTCTTTCATCTCTCCCTTTGATTTGTATGTTTGGTGTAGGGTTTGATTTTTCTTGTGACTGCAATAACAAGCTGTAAAGGGCTGTTGACACCTTGTCTACAAACATAATCCTAACTGTGGTTTTGGTTGTGTTTATGGGGACAGGTGACTCCTTTACCTCTGGATTTTTCTTTACTACACCAACATTCAAGGGATGAGAAGATTTTTGGAGACTCAAACTATTTTGTGTTTGATCTTGTATTGTCAGTTTTAAGACAAACTTTTCTTTATTATTTGGATTGTTTTGTCATACACTACTATATTGTAAGTACTAAGTAGTGTGTTGATTGAGAATTCTTTGGTGAAAAGCACTATGTGTCTATATTGGTAATTTGGAATCACAAAGAGAGTGTACAAATTTGATTAGGTTTGAATTGAGAATGGGCTGATTGAGAATGAAATTTGGTGAGGAAGGTGATAAAAGTTGCCCTGTAAAGGGATGTCCTGTCACCCACCCTTAGGGGTAGGGAAGTTTTTTTGCCTTTATGAACTACAATATTTGAAGTAGAGAGCATGCTCCTCATATGCTACAATACAACCAAATTTGGTATTTAGGTTTTCATCTCTTTATTTCTAAAAAAATTCTAGAAAAACTATCCAATAATCAATTACATCATTACATGGACCTTTCTAGACCTCAATATTATACAATACACACAATACTTTTGTTTTTAGTTCCCAATAAAGTTTTTTTTTAAAGAAGTAAAAGCTATACACTGGCTTTCAAGTTTCAACATACTTCACAAAATTGAGCATGAAGAATGAATCTCACTCTAGGGGGAGACATGTAGCAGAGGTGACCTCCGGCTATGGCCCCGGGGAATCGAAGGGTGGGGGCAGGGGGACCCGGCGCTCACTAGGCGGGCAGCCCCATAGAATTTGATTTTTAAAAATTTTTTAAAAATTTTTTTAAAATTTTTTTTTAAAAAAAAAATTTTAATTTTTAATTTTTATTTTTTATCTTTAATTTTTTTATTTTTTTATTTTTTGTTTTTATTTATTTTTATTTTTTATATTAAAAAAATATATATACTTGGGAAAAAAAGAGGCTATAAAAACCAAAATTCAATGAAATCAGCCCTAGCTACCACGTGATCGTTGTTTTGAGTGAACCCTAAAATTACTTAACGGGCAATAAGGTCCTTCAGGCTATCGGATCCGTCGCCCTTATTCAAACCCTTCTTGCTCCGTTTGATGGGTTTGAAAAACCTTATATTGCTCATGTAAATTTCTGAGACCATTTGTCTCAAAAAAAAAAAGGTTAAAAAATTTTAAAAATTAAAAAATTAAAAAATTATGAAGTTAGGGCTGCCCGGTGAGAGCTGCCCCTTGCTGTCGGGTCCTCCTACCCCCGACCCCCCACTCCGCCGGGTCGAGGAGAGAGTGCTGAAGATCAGTCCAATAAGTGGCAAATGTTTTCGGAGGAACCATCACAGGAAAGGAGCTGATTTAGGGAAGTCGACTTAATTGGAAAAACTGAAGTTGAGTAAGAGACAGCTTGAACCGAGAGGAATGCAAAGGACACAGAGATGTTATTGTTGCATATGGTCCCCTGAAGTGTCTGTCTTGGATCTACCCATATGCTCAGACCTACAAAGGGGCCAGGGCCTGAACGTCTCAGCAACTTGTATGTACAGACTATAGTGGATGGATCAGTAATTTTGGGCAAGGCTCATTCATGTGAGTGATCAGTGTCCCGCGAAAAACAGTTTGTGTAATTAATGACATCTAGCCTTTACAATGTCTGTACAACGCTCCTCCTTCACAATGCATGTAGTCACTGTTCTAAAAGGTGGCCGGGTCATCACGTCTTGTGATGATATTAAACTTGGAGACGTTGTTTACAAATATTGGAAGCTGTAACTGGAAGCTGCCTAGCCCTTCTATATGCAAATGTGCCTGGATTGCGAACATCTGGTTTGCGAAAATTTGTTGAATGTTCCCAAATTATTTCCTTCACACGTCTGAATTTCTGAATCTTAGTACGACAAACAGGGCATGACATGCGATTGTATTTTTTCCTTTCAAATTGCAACCAATTCAAAAGACAAGTTCTACAAAATGTATGTCTACAAGCATCTACTTCAACCCGGTTCTTGACGACGTCGCAGCAAATGCAACAGTTGTCCATTCCTCCATCCATGATTGAACCAATTAATCTCACTCGAATATAGTAAGTGCCGGTGACTAGTTCTCCAAGCTAGGAATATGTTGCAAGAATGAAACTTGAATGGATCTTGAGAGAATTTACTCAACGTAGCAAATTTAATTACAGTTGAAAAGATTGTTGGAACTTGGAGACAGCGTGATCGGAGATTGAGAGCGAGAGATAGAGAATGAGAGAGCGAGAGAGGGATAGAGCTCAGAGACAAAGTGGAGCCGAAGGAGAAAACGAAAATGAGACCAGGATGTGAAAGGGGCTGGTATTTATATCAATATGTCGCCGGTCCTACTTGCAGTGTAGAATATTCTGGAGACTGGCTTGAGTATGGGCCAAGGCACGTCCCCTAAATTTAGAGTTCTCATTCTCCAATTAGTTTCAGCCATGCTTAGAACTTTGTGAGCTCAACATACACGAGCGCCGACAAGCAGGGTGGGGAGACTTCCAGACACTTCCTCCTTGACAGGAACCGAAGCGACTCCGCTTTTTACAGGACCTGGTAGACAAAGCCTTAGCTACGGTTGCTAAGCTGTAGACAGTGCTGACCATCACCCGGGAGTTAGTTAGGATTGAGAGGATCAAAATATGACTGGGTGCTATTGGGGATCAGGATTCTTCATACATCTTATTGTATAGAAGGAATGAGTTTCCTGATTTCCAGGGTTATTTTGGTACGTTTGTGGACGTTGACCTTACCACAATTATGTGAAATATTTATCCAGGGATTTGTTGAATTTGATTTACTTGAGCACAATGGAGAGTCTAACGATCAGTTTACTGAAGCAAAACTCGATGAGAGAAACGTTTTCTAAAGCAAAAACTCGACGTATAATTATGTGTTATGCAGCTTGGTGTTCAGTTGGTAGAAAATGGTTCTAAATGCGACGTTTGTTTCTGCCATCCAGAAAGAGAGTCAATCACTTATTAAGAGTGTGGCATCTAAGCTGAACATTTGCAGCTCAAGAATGCCATAATTCTGCCCACGAATATTGACGGTTTGATACTAAGGTGACATTGCCATGGTATACCCTTGAATATTATTCATGATATTTGCTGCTGTACCAGGATTGCTTGCTTGACTGTGCAAAAGTTGGCTCTCACATGAATCTTAACATTCGACGCAGGGATTATGGAATCCAACTGAAGCATGTATGGGTCAAGTCACGATTCGAAGAAATTGTTGGGCGAAATTCAACTCCTTATATGAATCCATATGTGTGCATCAAGTATCGTAGAATATGTCCAAGTTCTCTTGGAACGATGCTGATGAGGAACCCAGGGAGGAACATCGTATTGACGTTATTTCCACACGTACTTCACAGAAATATTGAGCATGAAGAATGAATTTTACTCTAGGAATATAATACTTTCTGCAGGTGTACAGCTTTTAAAAAAACATCTACCTTGAGAGAAGACAGAAAGAGAGAAAGAAGATTATCAAGATAATGAAAGATGATTTAGGAGTGTCTTATAAGTTATAACTATATATTTATATGGGAAGATTCAAACCTTTTACGTTATCCAAGGTAATGTAAAAGTAAACTGAAGTAAACTCTATGAATCAGTGTAAATCTTAGGATTTTTGGTTTGGCGCTAGGGTGGCCACAAAGTTTTTGGCTTCATCAATTTTTTTTATGGAGAAGTTTATTGGCAGTCCTTGTTTTTTTCCCACTAATTTCAAGTATTATGTAGTATTATGTAACTAAACACCTTAAAAGGGGCAATTTGTTGGGAGAATGATGGCTCCATCCAACTTACGTATTGGGTAATTTCTGGCTTCGTCAGATCAGTGATTTCAGGACTTTACAGCCAAATTTAGAAAATTACTATTTTTATTTCGCCTTTTGGCAAAATTTCGCCTGCTAAATAAACACTGCACTATGAATGGGCCCCAGATACTTTAATCCCTAAAGTTTTGAGGTCTCAAAACAGCCCCTCTTCAAAGCAAGGTGGATTTTGCAAAGTTGAGGTCTTAATTAGTACATCTAACCGTAAGATCTTGTAGCTAACTTCTATGTCTACACGTCCACCAAATCTTACCCACTCATTTCTCACCAATCGCAAGATCATAACGTTCAAAGTTGAAAAACAAATATTTTTCCTGAGCAATAAGGGAACAGCAAAGTTTTGAAGGCCCAAAAGACCCTTTTTTGCATCATGGATTTTGGGGTTTTGATGCACGTCAAAGAATACTGAGTTAGCTAATTGTATTAAAAAAATTATATTCAAATAAGTTGTGGAAGGTTGCCCCAAAAATCATTTTCCGCTAGGAGGTATACTCAAATTCACAAACAAAGGCCGTTTTTTGACAATAAAAATAGCAAATTAAAAAAATTTGGATTAAAGATCTAAAATAGTTTGAGTCTCCTTGTGGATGTATTTAATTTAAATGATTTAACAAATTTGAAATTAAAGTATATAGAGTACAAAATCTAAATTTTTTACAGTGACTATTCTTTGTATAATCAACTCATCTTGTAAATAAAATCTTTTTTGCACAATTACAAAAAACATGTACAGAAGGAATACAATATTTGTTATGTATTATCAAATAAGACTAAATACTGATACATATTAAAAATGTATCAAGTACATTCATTTAATGAATAAAAAAAAAAAATATATATATATATATATATATATGATAAATCCATATAATAATTTTGTTTTTTGAATTAAACAAATGGAGGTAGATTTTTGTTATTGATAAAGCATACAAAGTAAATAAAATCTTCATATAGTGCATAACCAAGCATTATAAAAGCCATCATCGCACTTTTTACTTGAATTATATAATGATGTGTCTAGTACCTGTGATTTAATTATATGTAATATTGAATGAAAGCTCACACAACATGAAACAATTGGTAATAAATGTACATTCATAATAAAATGTACTAGGAAAGGTGTGCTAAGTGGTTTTCATCAGTAGTCCTTTTGTTCTCCTTTGGAGTGAATGCCTATACAAAAATCTAACGTTGCCATGTTATAAATGGTGTTTAAACTACTCACAAGCAAGGGAGGTTTGGCACGTGTTCTTATAACTTGACAAGTGCAATAAACAAACAAAATCTATATTTGAGTTCCAATTTGTCTACTATTGAATTTTTTTAATCCATGATGCTCAACACATACAATGTTTAGAAATATCACTACATCATTAAATATTTTTAATTAATAATAGCTTACAAAGTCTTTAAGGTAAAAAAAGTTTAAAAGTCTATTGAGGTTTAAAAAGTCTAAACTAACTTCAAGTTGATCCCTTGGTTTCTATACTTTTATTTACAAAGTCGTTGGTTTGATTGATATTAGAATTTTCATATAATATTGGTTTAAAAGGTCTAGACCTTCCGGAAGATTGGTACCATTTAACAAGCTATTTTAAGATCCTGTAAGCCATATTAAAACCTTTCAGTATCTTGTGTGAATTTTTGGCAAGATAAGAAGTAGGTGCTAATAGACTAACTAGTATGTTTCACTACATTTTCATGTTTGGACCTTTCTTCTTTAAATATCAAAACTATGTATTAAAGCTTTTGAAAATTGACGCTTCTAATGTAACCTAGTGAAGTTGTTCAATAGTATTAAGCCATCCACAAGAAAATAGATGTCATATACTCTATAAAAAATGAACAGATGTAAAGGAAGGGATTCATAAAAGGACAAAATAAATGTAATTCTTGAATCTAATGCAAGCCACGTTCTTTAGCCCTTCAGAGTGTTATTTTTTTCATTAATGTCTTTTCTTACAAACTACTAAATTGGAAGTTGAAAAGTAACTATAATGTCCATACATAATTCTACCTTGCTTCATAAGATATTTTTCCATACAATCCTAGAAATGTTTGTTATTCCTTTAAAGGATTATTTACTTTTTACTAATTCGTTTTTTTTTTTTTAAAAAAAATATTGGGAAGATCTTATATCCGTATTTAATTTAGAATTTATTTTCTAAGTAAGGATTTTATTACAATGATTCAGACAGGAGTTGCACTCTTCAGTTATATAGGCTTGCAAAATAAATTTGCACAATACTTGTAAAACTTTGCAAACAATTATGGCATGATATGCTGAATAAGGTGTAGTGAAACCCACCCACCTCCCTTACACATGGCTTACTGGTAGTTACTCCAAACTTGAAGCTTAAGCCTTACTTTACTTGGGGCTTACTACAAGCTTGAACTTTACTCTAGCAAGTCACTAACTTATGACCATTTGATCTAGGTTAACCTTCATCTAAGGGTCAGAGATGATTGGACCAGCGAGGCTATTCCTGTCCATGTAAGAAACAAGTGAATCTCTAGAAACTTCTTTGAGGGTATAAAACCATGGGAGTTTCTTTGCCATATGCATCTGTTTACTTGTCTGCTTTGAAAGTAATTCTAGTTTGCTACATGTATGTGAGAGATTTTTAGAGCTTGTGAAGTTTTGGTATATGGTGGTGTGGTGTGCAACATGGCTGAGTCTGGTGGAACCACTACTCAGGTCTTCTAATTTTTGATTGCAATTAGACTCTTTCATCTCTCCCTTTGATTTGTATGTTTGGTGTAGGGTTTGATTTTTCTTGTGACTGCAATAACAAGCTGTAAAGGGCTGTTGACACCTTGTCTACAAACATAATCCTAACTGTGGTTTTGGTTGTGTTTATGGGGACAGGTGACTCCTTTACCTCTGGATTTTTCTTACTTTACTACATCAACATTCAAGGGATGAGAAGATTTTTGGAGACTCAAACTATTTTGTGTTTGATCTTGTATTGTCAGTTTTAAGACAAACTTTTCTTTATTATTTGGATTGTTTTGTCATACACTACTATATTGTAAGTACTAAGTAGTGTGTTGATTGAGAATTCTTTGGTGAAAAGCACTATGTGTCTATATTGGTAATTTGGAATCACAAAGAGAGTGTACAAATTTGATTAGGTTTGAATTGAGAATGGGCTGATTGAGAATGAAATTTGGTGAGGAAGGTGATAAAAGTTGCCCTGTAAAGGGATGTCCTGTCACCCACCCTTAGGGGTAGGGAAGTTTTTTTGCCTTTATGAACTACAATATTTGAAGTAGAGAGCATGCTCCTCATATGCTACAACACGACCAAATTTGGTATTTAGGTTTTCATCTCTTTATTTCTAAAAAAATTCTAGAAAAACTATCCAATAATCAATTACATCATTACATGGACCTTTCTAGACCTCACTATTATACAATACACAATACTTTTGTTTTTAGTTCCCAATAAAGTTTTTTTTTAAAGAAGTAAAAGCTATACACTGGCTTTCAAGTTTCAACATACTTCACAAAATTGAGCATGAAGAATGAATCTCACTCTAGGGGGAGACATGTAGCAGAGGTGACCTCCGGCTATGGCCCCGGGGAATCGGAGGGTGGGGGCAGGGGGACCCAGCGCTCACTAGGCGGGCAGCCCCATAGAATTTGATTTTTTTTAATTTTTTTTTAAAAAAAAATTTTAAATTTATTTATTTATTTTTTATTTATTTATTTATTTATTTCTTGTTTTTATTTTTTATATTTTTTATATTAAAAAAATATATATACTTGGGAAAAAAAGAGGCTATAAAAACCAAAATTCAATGAAATCAGCCCTAGCTACCACGTGATCGTTGTTTTGAGTGAACCCTAAAATTACTTAACGGGCAATAAGGTCCTTCAGGCTATCGGATCCGTCGCCCTTATTCAAACCCTTCTTGCTCCGTTTGATGGGTTTGAAAAACCTTATATTGCTCATGTAAATTTCTGAGACCATTTGTCTCAAAAAAAAAAACGTTAAAAAATTTTAAAAATTAAAAAATTAAAAAATTATGAAGTTAGGGCTGCCCGGTGAGAGCTGCCCCTTGCTGTCGGGTCCTCCTGCCCCCGACCCCCCACTCCGCCGGGTCGAGGAGAGAGTGCTGAAGATCAGTCCGGTAAGTGGCAAATGTTTTCGGAGGAACCATCACAGGAAAGGAGCTGATTTAGGGAAGTCGACTTAATTGGAAAAACTGAAGTTGAGTAAGAGACAGCTTGAACCGAGAGGAATGCAAAGGACACAGAGATGTTATTGTTGCATATGGTCCCCTGAAGTGTCTGTCTTGGATCTACCCATATGCTCAGACCTACAAAGGGGCCAGGGCCTGAACGTCTCAGCAACTTGTATGTACAGACTATAGTGGATGGATCAGTAATTTTGGGCAAGGCTCATTCATGTGAGTGATCAGTGTCCCGCGAAAAACAGTTTGTGTAATTAATGACATCTAGCCTTTACAATGTCTGTACAACGCTCCTCCTTCACAATGCATGTAGTCACTGTTCTAAAAGGTGGCCGGGTCATCACGTCTTGTGATGATATTAAACTTGGAGACGTTGTTTACAAATATTGGAAGCTGTAACTGGAAGCTGCCTAGCCCTTCTATATGCAAATGTGCCTGGATTGCGAACATCTGGTTTGCGAAAATTTGTTGAATGTTCCCAAATTATTTCCTTCACACGTCTGAATTTCTGAATCTTAGTACGACAAACAGGGCATGACATGCGATTGTATTTTTTCCTTTCAAATTGCAACCAATTCAAAAGACAAGTTCTACAAAATGTATGTCTACAAGCATCTACTTCAACCCGGTTCTTGACGACGTCGCAGCAAATGCAACAGTTGTCCATTCCTCCATCCATGATTGAACCAATTAATCTCACTCGAATATAGTAAGTGCCGGTGACTAGTTCTCCAAGCTAGGAATATGTTGCAAGAATGAAACTTGAATGGATCTTGAGAGAATTTACTCAACGTAGCAAATTTAATTACAGTTGAAAAGATTGTTGGAACTTGGAGACAGCGTGATCGGAGATTGAGAGCGAGAGATAGAGAATGAGAGAGCGAGAGAGGGATAGAGCTCAGAGACAAAGTGGAGCCGAAGGAGAAAACGAAAATGAGACCAGGATGTGAAAGGGGCTGGTATTTATATCAATATGTCGCCGGTCCTACTTGCAGTGTAGAATATTCTGGAGACTGGCTTGAGTATGGGCCAAGGCACGTCCCCTAAATTTAGAGTTCTCATTCTCCAATTAGTTTCAGCCATGCTTAGAACTTTGTGAGCTCAACATACACGAGCGCCGACAAGCAGGGTGGGGAGACTTCCAGACACTTCCTCCTTGACAGGAACCGAAGCGACTCCGCTTTTTACAGGACCTGGTAGACAAAGCCTTAGCTACGGTTGCTAAGCTGTAGACAGTGCTGACCATCACCCGGGAGTTAGTTAGGATTGAGAGGATCAAAATATGACTGGGTGCTATTGGGGATCAGGATTCTTCATACATCTTATTGTATAGAAGGAATGAGTTTCCTGATTTCCAGGGTTATTTTGGTACGTTTGTGGACGTTGACCTTACCACAATGTGAAATATTTATCCAGGGATTTGTTGAATTTGATTTACTTGAGCACAATGGAGAGTCTAACGATCAGTTTACTGAAGCAAAACTCGATGAGAGAAACGTTTTCTAAAGCAAAAACTCGACGTATAATTATGTGTTATGCAGCTTGGTGTTCAGTTGGTAGAAAATGGTTCTAAATGCGACGTTTGTTTCTGCCATCCAGAAAGAGAGTCAATCACTTATTAAGAGTGTGGCATCTAAGCTGAACATTTGCAGCTCAAGAATGCCATAATTCTGCCCACGAATATTGACGGTTTGATACTAAGGTGACATTGGCATGGTATGCCCTTGAATATTATTCATGATATTTGCTGCTGTACCAGGATTGCTTGCTTGACTGTGCAAAAGTTGGCTCTCACATGAATCTTAACATTCGACGCAGGGATTATGGAATCCAACTGAAGCATGTATGGGTCAAGTCACGATTCGAAGAAATTGTTGGGCGAAATTCAACTCCTTATATGAATCCATATGTGTGCATCAAGTATCGTAGAATATGTCCAAGTTCTCTTGGAACGATGCTGATGAGGAACCCAGGGAGGAACATCGTATTGACGTTATTTCCACACGTACTTCACAGAAATATTGAGCATGAAGAATGAATTTTACTCTAGGAATATAATACTTTCTGCAGGTGTACAGCTTTTAAAAAAACATCTACCTTGAGAGAAGACAGAAAGAGAGAAAGAAGATTATCAAGATAATGAAAGATGATTTAGGAGTGTCTTATAAGTTATAACTATATATTTATATGGGAAGATTCAAACCTTTTACGTTATCCAAGGTAATGTAAAAGTAAACTGAAGTAAACTCTATGAATCAGTGTAAATCTTAGGATTTTTGGTTTGGCGCTAGGGTGGCCACAAAGTTTTTGGCTTCATCAATTTTTTTTATGGAGAAGTTTATTGGCAGTCCTTGTTTTTTTCCCACTAATTTCAAGTATTATGTAGTATTATGTAACTAAACACCTTAAAAGGGGCAATTTGTTGGGAGAATGATGGCTCCATCCAACTTACGTATTGGGTAGTTTCTGGCTTCGTCAGATCACTGATTTCAGGACTGGGGGGAAGCATGATAAAGTGTACAACAAAGTGACCGATGTGACCAAATAGAAGTGATTATGAAGTGTGCTGTTTTTTAAAGCTCAAATCTGATTCTGAGCATTTTGGTGTGGTTTCTGAGTGTTTTAGTCACTTTTTAAGGTGTCACAAGGTATCTTATATACATCTTGAGGAAGAAAGTATCTTCAATCGAAACTTAATTTGACCACTAGATCTAAATCATGAAAATGAACTTTTTCAATGTCTTCATTTCTTCATTTGGGGCCCTCTATTGACTTTAGAGGATGTTTTCCCAATTTAAAAAACAATGTTCGGTGAAAAAAAAGTAACAAAAACTATCGCTGAAGTGACCCTATTAAAAAACATCCTTGCGATACTTTTGGAATCCTAAATCAAACAATGAGTATATGAATTGCCTATTTTAGAATACCTCTTAAACATACATAGAGCCCCACTTCATCAAAAGTGGTTTTTAGATAGTTTTTGATACTTTTGTAGCCACTTTTTCAAATATTTGCATCCACTTTGCTTGGGTTTGAAGCCCTCATACAATAACTTTAAAGTGTCTAATGAGCACGAAACTTTTCCGAGTTGTACAAAAACAAGTTAAGAATCTATATTAGCAAAAAAAATTGACTTCAATTACATCTTTCCATCACTTTTGTGCAGTTTTTGCAAAAGGGCTGAAATTGACAAATAGTTAAGCACTTTTTCTGTACACTTTATCATGCTTCCCCCCGACTTTACAGCCAAATTTAGAAAATTACTATTTTTATTTCGCCTTTTGGCGAAATTTCGCCTGCTAAATAAACACTGCACTATGAATGGGCCCCAGATACTTTAATCCCTAAAGTTTTGAGGTCTCAAAACAGCCCCTCTTCAAAGCAAGGTGGATTTTGCAAAGTTGAGGTCTTAATTAGTACATCTAACCGTAAGATCTTGTAGCTAACTTCTATGACTACACGTCCACCAAATCTTACCCACTCATTTCTCAATTCTCACCAATCGCAAGATCATAACGTTCAAAGTTGAAAAACAAATATTTTTCCTGAGCAAAAAGGGAACAGCAAAGTTTTGAAGGCCCAAAAAACCCTTTTTTGCATCATGGATTTTGGGGTTTTGATGCACGTCAAAGAATACTGAGTTAGCTAATTGTATTAAAAAAATTATATTCAAATAAGTTGTGGAAGGTTGCCCAAAAAATCATTTTCCGCTAGGAGGTATACTCAAATTCACAAACAAAGGCCGTTTTTTGACAATAAAAATAGCAAATTAAAAAAATTTGGATTAAAGATCTAAAATAGTTTGAGTCTCCTTGTGGATGTATTTAATTTAAATGATTTAACAAATTTGAAATTAAAGTATATAGAGTACAAAATCTAAATTTTTTACAGTGACTATTCTTTGTATAATCAACTCATCTTGTAAATAAAATCTTTTTTGCTGCTTGCACAATTACAAAAAACATGTACAGAAGGAATACAATATTTGTTATGTATTATCAAATAAGACTAAATACTGATACATATTAAAAATGTATCAAGTACATTCATCTAATGAATAGAAAAAATAAAATATATAAATATATATATGATAAATCCATATAATAATTTTGTTTTTTGAATTAAACAAATGGAGGTAGATTTTTGTTATTGATAAAGCATATAAAGTAAATAAAATCTTCATATAGTGCATAACCAAGCATTATAAAAGCCATCATCGCACTTTTTACTTGAATTATATAATGATGTGTCTAGTACCTGTGATTTAATTATATGTAATATTGAATGAAAGCTCACACAACATGAAACAATTGGTAATAAATGTACACTCATAATAAAATGTACTAGGAAAGGTGTGCTAAGTGGTTTTCATCAGTAGTCCTTTTGTTCTCCTTTGGAGTGAATGCCTATAGAAAATCTAACGTTGCCATGTTATAAATGGTGTTTAAACTACTCACAAGCAAGGGAGGTTTGGCACGTGTTCTTATAACTTGACAAGTGCAATAAACAAACAAAATCTATATTTGAGTTCCAATTTGTCTACTATTGAATTTTTTTAATCCATGATGCTCAACACATACAATGTTTAGAAATATCACTACATCATTAAATATTTTTAATTAATAATAGCTTACAAAGTCTTTAAGGTAAAAAAAGTTTAAAAGTCTATTGAGGTTTAAAAAGTCTAAACTAACTTCAAGTTGATCCCTTGGTTTCTATACTTTTATTTACAAAGTCGTTGGTTTGATTGATATTAGAATTTTCATATAATATTGGTTTAAAAGGTCTAGACCTTCCGGAAGATTGGTAGCATTTAACAAGCTATTTTAAGATCCTGTAAGCCATATTAAAACCTTTTAGTATCTTGTGTGAATTTTTGGCAAGATAAGAAGTAGGTGCTAATAGACTAACTAGTATGTTTCACTACATTTTCATGTTTGGACCTTTCTTCTTTAAATATCAAAACTATGTATTAAAGCTTTTGAAAATTGACGCTTCTAATGTAACCTAGTGAAGTTGTTCAATAGTATTAAGCCATCCACAAGAAAATAGATGTCATATACTCTATAAAAAATGAACAGATGTAAAGGAAGTGATTCATAAAAGGACAAAATGAATATAATTCTTGAATCTAATGCAAGCCACGTTCTTTAGCTCTTCACAGTGTTATTTTTTTCATTAATGTCTTTTCTTACAAACTACTAAATTGGAAGTTGAAAAGTAACTATAATGTCCATACATAATTCTACCTTGCTTCATAAGATATTTTTCCATACAATCCTAGAAATGTTTGTTATTCCTTTAAAGGATTATTTACTTTTTACTAATTCGTTTTTTTTTTTTTTTTTTTTATTTTTTTTATTTTTTTTTATTTAAATATTGGGAAGATCTTATATCCGTATTTAATTTAGAATTTATTTTCTAAGTAAGGATTTTATTACAATGATTCAGACAGGAGTTGCACTCTTCAGTTATATACGCTTGCAAAATAAATTTGCACATTACTTGTAAAACTTTGCAAACAATTATGGCATGATATGCTAAATAAGGTGTAGTGAAACCCACCCACCTCCCTTACACATGGCTTACTGGTAGTTACTCCAAACTTGAAGCTTAAGCCTTACTTTACTTGGGGCTTACTACAAGCTTGAACTTTACTCTAGCAAGTCACTAACTTATGACCATTTGATCTAGGTTAACCTTCATCTAAGGGTCAGAGATGATTGGACCAGCGAGGCTATTCCTGTCCATACAACAAACAAGTGAATCTCTAGAAACTTCTTTGAGGGTATAAAACCATGGGAGTTTCTTTGCCATATGCATCTGTTTACTTGTCTGCTTTGAAAGTAATTCTAGTTTGCTACATGTATGTGAGAGATTTTTAGAGCTTGTGAAGTTTTGGTATATGGTGGTGTGGTGTGCAACATGGCTGAGTCTGGTGGAACCACTACTCAGGTCTTCTAATTTTTGATTGCAATTAGACTCTTTCATCTCTCCCTTTGATTTGTATGTTTGGTGTAGGGTTTGATTTTTCTTGTGACTGCAATAACAAGCTGTAAAGGGCTGTTGACACCTTGTCTACAAACATAATCCTAACTGTGGTTTTGGTTGTGTTTATGGGGACAGGTGACTCCTTTACCTCTGGATTTTTCTTACTTTACTACACCAACATTCAAGGGATGAGAAGATTTTTGGAGACTCAAACTATTTTGTGTTTGATCTTGTATTGTCAGTTTTAAGACAAACTTTTCTTTATTATTTGGATTGTTTTGTCATACACTACTATATTGTAAGTAGTGTGTTGATTGAGAATTCTTTGGTGAAAAGCACTATGTGTCTATATTGGTAATTTGGAATCACAAAGAGAGTGTACAAATTTGATTAGGTTTGAATTGAGAATGGGCTGATTGAGAATGAAATTTGGTGAGGAAGGTGATAAAAGTTGCCCTGTAAAGGGATGTCCCGTCAGCCATCCTTAGGGGTAGGGAAGTTTTTTTGCCTTGATGAAGTACAATATTTGAAGTAGAGAGCATGCTCCTCATATGCTACAATACGACCAAATTTGGTATTTAGGTTTTCATCTCTTTATTTCTAAAAAAATTCTAGAAAAACTATCCAATAATCAATTACATCATTACATGGACCTTTCTAGACCTCAATATTATACAATACACAATATTTTTGTTTTTAGTTCCCAATAAAGTTTTTTTTTTAAAGAAGTAAAAGCTATACACTGGCTTTCAAGTTTCAACATACTTCACAAAATTGAGCATGAAGAATGAATCTCACTCTAGGGGGAGACATGTAGCAGAGGTGACCTCCGGCTATGGCCCCGGGGAATCGAAGGGTGGGGGCAGGGGGACCCGGCACTCACTGGGCGGGCAGCCCCATAGAATTTGATTTTTTTAAATTTTTTTAAAAATTTTTAAATTTTATTTTTAATTTTTAATTTTTTTTTTAATTTTTTTTTTTTTTTTTTTTAAATTTTTTTTTTAATTTTTTATATTAAAAAAATATATATAATTGGGAAAAAAAGAGGCTATAAAAACCAAAATTCAATGAAATCAGCCCTAGCTACCACGTGATCGTTGTTTTGAGTGAACCCTAAAATTAATTAACGGGCAATAAGGTCCTTCAAGCTATCGGATCCGTCGCCCTTATTCAAACCCTTCTTGCTCCGTTTGATGGGTTTGAAAAACCTTATATAGCTCATGTAAATTTCTGAGACCATTTGTCTCAAAAAAAAAAAGGTTAAAAAATTTTAAAAATTAAAAAATTAAAAAATTATGAAGTTAGGGCTGCCCGGTGAGAGCTGCCCCTTGCTGTCGGGTCCTCCTGCCCCCGACCCCCCACTCCGCCGGGTCGAGGAGAGAGTGCTGAAGATCAGTCCGGTAAGTGGCAAATGTTTTCGGAGGAACCATCACAGGAAAGGAGCTGATTTAGGGAAGTCGACTTAATTGGAAAAACTGAAGTTGAGTAAGAGACAGCTTGAACCGAGAGGAATGCAAAGGACACAGAGATGTTATTGTTGCATATGGTCCCCTGAAGTGTCTGTCTTGGATCTACCCATATGCTCAGACCTACAAAGGGGCCAGGGCCTGAACGTCTCAGCAACTTGTATGTACAGACTATAGTGGATGGATCAGTAATTTTGGGCAAGGCTCATTCATGTGAGTGATCAGTGTCCCGCGAAAAACAGTTTGTGTGATTAATGACATCTAGCCTTTACAATGTCTGTACAACGCTCCTCCTTCACAATGCATGTAGTCACTGTTCTAGAAGGTGGCCGGGTCATCACGTCTTGTGATGATATTAAACTTGGAGACGTTGTTTACAAATATTGGAAGCTGTAACTGGAAGCTGCCTAGCCCTTCTATATGCAAATGTGCCTGGATTGCGAACATCTGGTTTGCGAAAATTTGTTGAATGTTCCCAAATTATTTCCTTCACACGTCTGAATTTCTGAATCTTAGTACGACAAACAGGGCATGACATGCGATTGTATTTTTTCCTTTCAAATTGCAACCAATTCAAAAGACAAGTTCTACAAAATGTATGTCTACAAGCATCTACTTCAACCCGGTTCTTGACGACGTCGCAGCAAATGCAACAGTTGTCCATTCCTCCATCCATGATTGAACCAATTAATCTCACTCGAATATAGTAAGTGCCGGTGACTAGTTCTCCAAGCTGGGAATATGTTGCAAGAATGAAACTTGAATGGATCTTGAGAGAATTTACTCAACGTAGCAAATTTAATTACAGTTGAAAAGATTGTTGGAACTTGGAGACAGCGTGATCGGAGATTGAGAGCGAGAGATAGAGAATGAGAGAGCGAGAGAGGGATAGAGCTCAGAGACAAAGTGGAGCCGAAGGAGAAAACGAAAATGAGACCAGGATGTGAAAGGGGCTGGTATTTATATCAATATGTCGCCGGTCCTACTTGCAGTGTAGAATATTCTGGAGACTGGCTTGAGTATGGGCCAAGGCACGTCCCCTAAATTTAGAGTTCTCAAATTCTCCAATTAGTTTGAGCAATGCTTAGAACTTTGTGAGCTCAACATACACGAGCGCCGACTCCCGAGCGGAAGCAGGGCGGGGCGACTTCCAGACACTTCCTCCTTGACACGAACCAAAGCGACTCCGCTTTTTACAGGACCTGGTAGACAAGCCTTATAAGCTACGGTTGCTAAGCTGTAGACAGTGCTGACCATCACCCGGGAGTTACTTAGGATTGAGAGGATCAAAATATGACTGGGTGCTATTGGGGATCAGGATTCTTCATACATCTTATTGTATAGAAGGAATGAGTTTCCTGATTTCCAGGGTTATTTTGGTACGTTTGTGGACGTTGACCTTACCACAATTATGTGAAATATTTATCCAGGGATTTGTTGAATTTGATTTACTTGAGCACAATGGAGAGTCTAACGATCAGTTTACTAAAGCAAAACTCGATGAGAGAAACGTTTTCTAAAGCAAAAACTCGACGTATAATTATGTGTTATGCAGCTTGGTGTTCAGTTGGTAGAAAATGGTTCTAAATGCGACGTTTGTTTCTGCCATCCAGAAAGAGAGTCAATCACTTATTAAGAGTGTGGCATCTAAGCTGAACATTTGCAGCTCAAGAATGCCATAATTCTGCCCACGAATATTGACGGTTTGATACTAAGGTGACATTGGCATGGTATACCCTTGAATATTATTCATGATATTTGCTGCTGTACCAGGATTGCTTGCTTGACTGTGCAAAAGTTGGCTCTCACATGAATCTTAACATTCGACGCAGGGATTATGGAATCCAACTGAAGCATGTATGGGTCAAGTCACGATTCGAAGAAATTGTTGGGCGAAATTCAACTCCTTATATGAATCCATATGTGTGCATCAAGTATCGTAGAATATGTCCAAGTTCTCTTGGAACGATGCTGATGAGGAACCCAGGGAGGAACATCGTATTGACGTTATTTCCACACGTACTTCACAGAAATATTGAGCATGAAGAATGAATTTTACTCTAGGAATATAATACTTTCTGCAGGTGTACAGCTTTTAAAAAAACATCTACCTTGAGAGAAGACAGAAAGAGAGAAAGAAGATTATCAAGATAATGAAAGATGATTTAGGAGTGTCTTATAAGTTATAACTATATATTTATATGGGAAGATTCAAACCTTTTACGTTATCTAAGGTAATGTAAAAGTAAACTGAAGTAAACTCTATGAATGGGCCCTAGATGCTTTAACCCCTAAAGTTTTGAGGCCTCAAAACAGCCCCTCTTCAAAGCAAGGTGGATTTTGCAAAGTTGAGGTCTTAATTAGTACATCTAACTATAAGATCTTGTAGCTAACTTCTATGTCTACACGTCCACCAAATCCTACCCACTCATTCCTCACCAATCGCAAGATCATAACGTTCAAAGTTGAAAAACAAATGTTTTTCTTAAGCAAAAAGGGAACAGCAAAGTTTTGAAGGCCCAAAAAACCCTTTTTTGCATCATGGATTTTGGGGGTTTTGATGCACGTCAAAGAATACTGAGTTAGCTAATTGTATTAAAAAAATTATATTCAAATAAGTTGTGGAAGGTTGCCCAAAAAATCATTTTCCGCTAGGAGGTATACTCAAATTCACGAATCACAAACAAAGGCCGTTTTTTGACAATAAAAATAGCAAATTAAAAAAATTTGGATTAAAGATCCAAACGGTGGGAACATGTTCTACTACCTTCTCTATACATGATTTTTTTAATTTTTGAAAAATATCAAAATCTCAATTTTTGGTGGAATTTCAAAGTTTCGTGTTTGGGCAGATTTTGGCAGACTTCGGCAATTTTGGGCAGTTTTGGGCAGTTTTGGGCATAATTTGTTGCATTCGTAGTGGCTATGAGCGTGCTCGAAGTTTGGCTGAATGCAGCTTTTGACATTCTAAACCCCGTAACTATTGTTCAGTATGTTAAAAAAAATAAAAAAATAATAATTCTGGACAAACCTCTTCAAAATGCATACCTACATTATTTTTTCCAAAGATTTAGGAATTAAATTGGAATTCGAGAAACCTGCCCAAATTTTAAAAAAGCCCATTCCAAGACAATTGTCCTTTACGGGTTAATCTGATCTCAGCAATACTATTCTATATAGTATTTACTATTTATTGCTCACTTTTACATTCTATGAATTTACTTTTCTTATAATTAAAGATTTGCAATTTGAGTATAGGTTTGAATTTATAAAACCAATAATTTTTCTTATTTATATTAAAATGTAAAAGTAAACTTAAATTTTTCTAATATAAAAGACTAAACAAAAAGACTAAACAAAAAGATAAAGATAAAAGGACAAAGACAAAATGACAGAACTAAAAAGACAAAGGCAAGAAGTCAAAGAAAAAAGTAAAAAACAAGAAGATAAAGACACAAAGGGAAACACAAAAAAGATAAAGACAAAAAAATAATTTTTGAAGTCCTAGCAGTTGTTGCCGGGGATCCCAACAGCTGTTGCCAGGGGGCCCTAGCAGCTATTGCGGGGCACCCCAAGTACTCATTTGGAATATTTGGCAGCTTTGAGGCCTATCGACTTTAGGGGTTAACTTCTTGAAATTGACAATGGCCATTCATTCCCACTAGAAGAGAACCTGTGGTTCCTCACTCATAAAGCCTGTCTCACAGAGAATGTGGAAAAGCTCGCTTTTTCTTGTTTTTTTGACCTTAATGACTCACCCAACTTGCTAGACTCTAGAATAAAGAGAGGGCTAAAACCGACCAATTAAGCTTTTGAGCATGGGTTTTTGAGGCGAGAAAATTGATGAGGATTTTTCCCCTATGGAGACATAAGCTTATTCTTGAATGCAAAAGAATTTGGAATTTTACACCCAATATTGAAATAGTTACAAATTTTTTAAGTGAAAAGTTGAAAACCACCCATAACTAATATGTAGGCCCACCTAAAACCGACCACCATGACACCAAAACTTGATCACCAGAATATTTCCATATGATTCCCTTTCTACCAATCATGCTTGATACTTTCTTCTAGATCTCTCAAGATTTTAGATCTGACAGAAGGTTGGAATTGGAGAAGACTACTGATCGGTTATGGGGACCCGGTCCGAAATGGGTGTCTCTACCTTAGTGTCTGTTGAGAAATCCTGAATCTGATCAAGTTGTGTTGGTACTATCAATTCGTTGATTGTTGCAATAGAAACCGGCTGCATAGGTTTCAGCAGTACTGTCCTTGCCTTAACAGAAACGCCGCAAGACAGTACAATTAGTGTACAGAGTAGTTGAGTTTAACCGGCCCAAGAGGCAGTTAGAACTCGCATCATGATCTGAAGTGGGTTAACCCCACTGAAATGTATATAACCGCAGCTGGTCCATCTTAATTTTTTATCTGACTTATCAGACCTCAATCAGTCTCCTGATCTGCAACAAGTTCTTTACAAATCAACTCTGCGTGATACTTCGGCGACAGCAGCCAATTGCGGGGATGTGATACCACTGGGAGGGGCTTCGGAGGTGCAGAAGCGCCAGAAGGCGCTGGGTTTCCGGTTTGGACAGCAATCCCCTGTCGTGGTGATCCTGAATCCAGCTAGCGGAGCTCGCTGGAGCGTTCACTGCGCGGAGGGATCCGGGAAGAGCATCGATCCGGGATTGCACAATGCCTCGGAAGTTCTCGAAGCTGTCGCAGCGGTACTTCACCCGTCCGATGTAATCTTGCATCAACGCGAAATGCTGGTTCATGCGATGCCTTCTGTTATTCCTTCCCGCTTTCACATGCCCCAGGCACGAGTCTATGTCCGATGCCAGCCCGCTCAGAAACTGTGAAACCTGGCATTTGCAGGTATACGCGGATGCATATTCCTTTATCACTTCTCGGAAACACCACCGATCGAATATATGTTGATCGATTTGTGACGGCATTAAATACTAGTTTAGTGAAAATTGATCTATTTTTGTATTTGCTAGAGTTTGAGTTTGCGTGAATTGAATGCAGCATGTGTGAGCATGTGACTTACCATTTCCATGGCTTTGACAAATTGCTGAAGTGAGTCGAGGACGGAGCTCAGTAATTGAATTGTTTAGTCACAGTCGTTGGCCCCTTGTTCGGCACGCTTGGCTTCATTCTCTAATTCGAATATTTCTCTGGCTTTTCTGGCTTTGACTTGAGCCGCATCCTGGGCAGCTCTCCTCATCATTTGCTCGGCATCCTCGGCCAACTTCCTGGCCCTGTCTCTATATTCGGTGGCTCTCTCTCGACTACCCCTGGCTCTGGAACTCTCGATAAAGGCAACTCTCTCATCACCTGATTAATCAACACGCACGCAGATCTTATAATTAGCTGCAAGTTCTAATGGTCTGGAGCCAGCTTGGACTCTACAAACTACAATCATTGAACCAGCGGAGGCTCTTAACGATCGACCAGACAAATGCATGAAACGACCATGCACTGATCCATGCACATGCGGGTACGTGTGAAAATCAGAACTCCATCGCAACTCCATCGTCCAGCCGTCCTGAAATATTGAAAGGAAAAGCGGGGCCAGACCGAGCAAGCAGTAGTTATGAAGATTCTAAAATCTCACCTTCCACTGTTACGTGGCTCGTGAAAGCATGCCCAAGAATGCGAAACACCGTTTTGTTCCGAAAAGAACTTTCAGTTTGGGGTTAATTGTCTGTAAAGTACACAATTACTGTATATAATTTTGGAGCTAGCTACTTTCAGACCCATGCTTGTGGATTGAAATCTCTGGATATATGTATTAACTCCTCACAGCGGGTAGAATGCTGCATCGGGAACCCCACCTCACAGCTATGAGACAACTTATGCAAGCTAGAGTTCAATACCTGGCGACGCTCTTCACATGTTTCACGCATCTTCCTAGCATCACTTTTGAGGGTTTCTGACTTCTTCCTCAGTTCTATGCGGAGGCTCTCCAATCCCCTCAGCAAGAGACCGTGCACACGGTTCGAAATGGCCGAGTTTGATGCAAGCTCAGTAATCGTCTTCTCCATGGCTACACGCACGCGCCCAACTCGATCAGTACATCAATACATATCGACGTCTTCAAAGCAAAAATACATACCGACCAAAAAAAAAAAAAAAAAAAAAAAAAAAACACTTGCTTTGATTCGAAATTTACAAAGTCAACAACGAGACACTCTTGAAGATCTCTCACAAGCGGGCTGACATACCTTTCAGGGTTTTTTTTTTAACTTCCTGATGTCCTCGTAACCGGCGTACAAGTTGAAAACGTCCCGCACATCGCGCACCACTGATACCGCCAGCGGGAAATGCAAGGTTGTGTAAGTCGTCGTTTCCTCTGTTAGCTGGGTTCGGGCTTCGACGAACTCCGGTCTGGACGGTTCGGGGATCGAATGCAGGTCCAGCATTCCACGAGAACACTTGTCCAGATGATCTGTGGCCTTCTCCAGGGTGTCAACCGTCTTCCTGTACGTATCTTCAATGGGTGCAGTAGGCGAGTATTCGGAAACCTCATCTCTGTGAAACTCAGTGAGAGTCCCCATCGTTGAGGATCAGACGATAATGGAAGTCAGGAAAGATCGATCTCAGACGCCGAGCTTGCGAGCAAGCGCACCGTGAGAGTCACACCACAACGAAGTCCCCGGCAGTGATCCCTCGTCCTCGTCGTTCGGGGGACATTCGAGTTTGTTCGTCTCGATTAATCTAATCTAGACCCTCCGTGCGTGGGCGGGAGTATGAGAGGTCGAATCGGAAAGAGGTAAATGTTGTTACCGATTACTGTACCGACAAGTTACAGTGTCGGCATCAGCATCGGCATATTCCCCAGTCCCTAGGAACGGGCATCCCCCTTCCCTCGGATTCAAAATTGAGCCACCGATTAGGGGCGCTACCGATCAGGAATGCTTCCTGTTATAGATGCTACCGAACGGCAGGATATATGTGGAAACTCGCCCTTAGCTAGCCCACGACCGCTTCGTCTAGAACTGCTGTTCTACCAATTCTCAGCAGGCACAGTGAAAAGTGATCACAGTGGTGCCGGAACATGCCTCCTGGACCACATTGCGCATTGTCTCAATCCAGGTCCAAAGTTTTCCATAATGAACGGTCCAGTAGTGCTTGAGACTTTTCCGAAATCGTAATTCACGAAATCAGGTGCAGGAACTAGCTAGCTGTACACCTGCAGTTCAAAGTTTGTTTCCTGGAGTTAAATCAATTCTTCATGCTCAATTCCGTGAAGTATGTTTTAAGCCATTGTGATAATTAGAGGTGTAGGCATATTCCAGAACCGGATCATTAGCTTGACCTACCATTAACTTTCGGCCTTTGTCGCACATGTGTTTCTTCGCTTGAACACAATAATAATATAATATGTTGTTCCTTGCTAGGTTAATCATTAGCATTGTTCCAAGTGACCTGGACATATTCTACGATACTGATACACACTTATATATGGATCTACAAAAAGAATTAATTCGCCCAACAATATCTTCGAATCGTGACTTGATCCATACGGCTGGATTCCATAATCCCTGAATCAAATGTCAAGATTCCTAGAACGTCGATGCATGTAGGGGCCAACTTTTGCACAGGTTATCCTGGTACAATAGCAAATATCATGAATGTATTCTATGTATATTATGCCAATGTCACCTTGGTATCAAACCGTTAATATTCGTGGGCAATATGCCAATATCAAGGTCTTCCTATATTTTAATGACATTCTTGAGCTGCAACCAGTTGTTGGATAAAAATGTTCAGCTTGAATGCCTGACTCTTTACAAGTGATTGACATTTTTCAAATGGCAGAAGTGAATGTCGCATTTAGAACCATCCTCTACTAACTGAACACCAAGGTGCATATTAACACATAAACATACGTCGAGTTTTACATTGAAAAAGGTCACTCCAAATAATAGCACGATGCACTGATCAGCAGACTCTCCAATGTGCTCAAGTCAGTCTCAAATCCTTTAACATTTCACATTGTGGTATGGTTAACGACCACAAACGTACCAAAGTTACGCCGGAAATCAGAATTTCAGGCCAGAAGTTCACATCATGATGTAATCAATCCATTTTGACTTCATGTGGCAGTGTCAATTTGGGAATACTTCAACATCTTTAAAATCCATTTGCCACACTGAATGCTGTGGTAAAGATATTGTAAGGCAATAGCATTGCTTTGATGTCTGTAGAATCAATTGCTTCACGGCTAACCCTCAGATTACAAACAAGGTAATTACAAAATTCAAATTTCTTATTATTAAGGAGAGAAAATTTACAAGATAGGTGCCAATGATGGCAACCTTCATGAGTATAGACTCATGCATTAGAATACAGAAACAGGCAAACTAGATTTTTCTTTATCTTTTTTGGTCAATATAAAGGTCGCAGATACAGCACCCTAATTGCTGACGCTGCACACAAGTTCTTCTCAACACATCTAGTATGCACAAGAAGCAGTTCACTCAAAAGCCACTGATGCTATGGCACATTAAATATTGAAGAATTAAACCATCACAACCAAGTCTAGATTATACGGTGCACCAAAACATGGTCACAACCTGCCTTTCAAACCAGCTTATTTCTCACACTGTCAAAAATATCTCAAGACGTCTGCTGTTTGCAGCGTTTTCTGGTCGTGTAAATGAAATAACATCGACCAAGTCCTCATTTCGTTTGAAGGGTCATGTTGGGAGCAAAGCCACCACTGTACCTGAACGAGGCCGATTGCTGTGATGAAGCGGATCCCTGAGAGAATTGTCCAGTAACAGGCTCAGAGTCATCAGACATGAAATTTGACCTCGGTAGAGGCATCTTCTTTTCCTTTCTTGACATCTTTTCCCTTCTTGACATTCTTGACCCCTTGCTTGACGCCTTGCTTGACGCCAAGGAGTTGTCACCACCATGCATCAATTGTGCTTTGGGTCCCACAAGAGTCTCCAGCTGCTTCACCACCTCATGCATGCTGGGCCTCTCCAGTGCGGTGTCTTCAACACATACTAGGGCAATGTTCATGAATGTCTCCAGCTCCTCCTCCAGGCTCTCGGCAAGGGCAGGGTCAAGTATCTCCTTCACGCCGTCCATTCCATTCTTGTCAAACCTGTTCCTCACATCCCTTACAATATGGCCCCCACGGTAGATTGGTGGCTTGGCGGTGATGATCTCCAGTAAAACTACTCCGAAGCTGTAGACGTCACTCTTGGGTGACATTACACTTGTCATGTAATACTCTGGATCAAGATAGCCCTGGGAAAAAAACCACCATTAATTACCTCAGTCAGCATCCAGACAAATAGTAATCTTGAAGAGTAACAGACCATGCCGTATCCTCTAAGCTAAATTACACAGTTAGCATTAAATTTTAATCACATTATTCTCCACGACCCAATTCAACACAAATTAACCAGAATAACATAGCTTCGAAAACTTTGAAGAGTACTGAATGATTAATTTAATAGTGGAAAAAATATATTCTGATGGGGCATGTACCATAGTTCCCTTGATGGTTGGCTTGAGTTTGCCAGTTTTGTCATCAGGCACCAACACAGAGAGCCCAAAGTCAGCGACCTTGGCGTTCATTCTTTTGTCCAACAAAATGTTGCATGATTTAACATCTCTGTGGATTATTGGTGGATCTGCATTGTCGTGCAAGTATGCCAAGCCTCTGGCTGCTCCCAGAGCTATCAGGAGCCTTCTGTCCCAGTCCAAGGGTTGATCTGACATTGAGCCTGCCAAGCATCATCCACAAATCAAAAATGAAAAAAATATTGAATTTTCATTGCGTTCTATCCAAGACCGTCCTGGTAGCCCCTTCTCTAATTCTTGGTTCAAGCTACTATCGTATTCCAGAGCATGCACTGAAAATATACCTTCACTGCATATACAACTGAATTACTTTCTTTAAAGCATATACGAAAATGTCATTTATCCAGGCTAAAACTTAAGTGGCATCTCGGTAGCATAAGTAATTTGACAAAATACAACAAAAGAAATGGTAGACTTTGAATAAAAAGATCCTCATTGTCAATCCAATACTTACCTCGCAACCAATCTGTCAGTGTACCATTAGGCACGTACTCATACACAAGCACCTGCTCTCCCTCCTCATAGCAAAACCCTGCACAGCTAAAACCGTGATTAATATTCTGGACTAAGACATCATAAACTGCAAAATTGAGAGCACGGAGTTAACATTTCATTTAGACATGGCTGAAAAGCAAAACCAACAATATGACTATGTAATTGATCATACCAACAAGCGCCACCAAGTTATTGTGGTGCACTCGTGATAACAGCTCTATCTCATTTTTGAACTCTGCGGCTCCTTGTTTGGACCCTTCTTGTGCCCTTTTTACTGCAACTATAATACCTGTGCCTGCCTGGATACCCTTGTATACCTGCTCAAATACGCACATAGACCATTACGTCCATAGATGTGCTAAAATCGAACAGAGCATAGGTGTAATTGAAAGCATAGACCACCAATTACAAAAAAATACAAAAAGGATAGAGTAAAATGATGCACCTTGCCATAACCTCCTTCCCCAAGTTCATTTTCTTCGCTAAAATTATTTGTCATTCTCTTGATGTCATCAAAGTTGAACCAATTGGCTCCTTTGAGCTGTGGTGCTGATGCACCTTCAATGTTTTGCCAAGCAGCTGCATATCAACCAAACCCACCGTTCAATACTTCCTTCAACAAAAGAAAGTCTAGTACTCAGATGTCCTATAGGATCCGACCATAGACTGAACAAGTTTCATGTATCAGAACACTAAGTGTCCAGGGTTTGAATGTAGCTCTACCAAAAGGATTCTTCTTCCGTTCGGTCTGAGCTTTGCGTCTCATCCTTAGAGCTAAGAAGATCAAGAACCCAACGATTACCGCCACAGCTCCAGCTCCCACAGCAATGCCAATTATAGCGAATTTTGAGAGACCTGAAGCGACTACATAAACCACCCCTGCATCACACCAATAATAGCACTTAGCATCCAAAAGACCACCTTTGCGAAGGCCAAATCATAGAAGAGTACGAATTACAGTATGATGTTAAGACATTTAGAAGGAATTTATTTAGAAAAAATACAATCATGAGATTCCAACGACCACTGAAAGTCTAGCTGCAAAGTCTCAAGGAACCAATCTTTCTACGTCACCATATTCAACATAGAATCCGCATCACACCATTTTTTTTAAATAATAATTAAAAATAACATGCATGAACATTATTCATAAGCCACCGGATTCAGCAATCCATGGTAAATACTTGTAAGAAGTGTGGAAAACAGTGAACATTAAAACACAAAAAATAACTGCTCAAAAAATAGAACAAAATTAAGGACCCAATTTAGATGGTACCTTGGGAGTTTTCAATATCTTTCACAAGCTCCGGTTTGAAAGGACTGGTATACTTAATTTTTTGGTTGGTGAAGCTCCTGGTGAGCCAATCTTGTGTAGTAAAGTCCATGACTTCCCCGGACAAAGGAAAAAAGAACAGTCTGACCTCAACTCGAAGCTGGCTGCCATTGAAGGCCGCATCACGAACCCAAAGCTGGTCAGCCTGGAATTTCACCGGTGGAACTTCAGTGGCGCTGAGGTTTACAAGGGAGTGGACTGTTTGGTCCTGGAGGACACCCCACAAGGTCTCATTGTCGATGGTTGTGAAGGTGGGTGCTCGGACCTCCAAAGTGACAATAAGAGGGTAGCTGCACTTGCACTGGAGTGGGTTTAAGGTAAGCCTGGCGTTTCCACAGAAGGAGGTGCAGTTGTTGTTGTCTGCCAAAGAGGAGCTCCATTTAGTCACCACTGGAGTGTCGGTTGCGTTACATAAGCTTGGGTCTACTTTTACCAGTCCTCCGGAGCTTGTGCAGATCGGATTACCTTGTAACCTGTACAATAACAGTAGTCATGTGATCATTAAAATATAGAGGTAAGTAGAGATAGAAACTCAAATTAATGACAAGGTCCGTTCAAGTTGACATGACATGGTATGGCAGTATTGACGGAAATTTACTAGGCAAATGCACCAATGTATTGAGAGAAGATAACTCACATAATCTGCGCATTCAATACAGCATTTGAGGTTGTAATGATGTTTGTGATCATGTTGTTTTGGAGGGAGACATATCGCAACCTCGGTCCAATGTTTGTTGCGATTGACAAAGTTCCATTGAGTTGATTGCTTTGCAGGTATCTATCCAGCAAAACAAAGTGACCCATCAGGATATGACTCCGATTGCATAACCTCAGGAATTTCAAAACCACGTTACAACTAGTATCCAAAGGAGTTAGAACACTCACAGGCCCTGGAGTGCAGGATAGGTCAAGATATCATCAGGTAGAGGTCCAGCCAGGTTACTATTTTCAGACCTTCTGTTATCCAAGATAAAAAGAGGACAATAGCACATCTTAAATAATGGCATAAGAAATGTTATCAATCTTGCAATTAGCACACCAAAAGATAGAAATGAACTAGAATAAATAAACAGTGCAATTCAAACAGTTATACACTGCCTGAGGGGCTCATCTGCAGGTCTTACATTGTCTGAATAGTATTTGAGGACGCATTCAACCATGTAGGAAATGGTTGAGGATCAAAAGGGTTGTTGCTGAAATCACTATTAGACAGAATTCAATTGCAAATGTTAAGCCAACAAACTTGACTACAACATTCCTAGATATTCAGTTAGAAGTGGAGGGTTTAATGCGCTGCATGAGTCTCGCATGAAAATAGAAATCAAACTACGTATTCATTGGTCATTAAAATTATCAAAAAACGGACAAGGTGTAAAAAGGGTGGTATTGCTAAAAGACAACAATGTTAGGCTGTTGCTTCATGAAGCTAGTAAAGTTTCTTACACATATTCAAGTTGGTTTAGGGCATTCAAAGTTGGCAGAGTTCCGGTGAGCGAATTGTTGGCCAGACGACTAATGCCGAGAACAACATGAACACATAAGAAAAAAACCAGAGTAAAAAAAATCAGCTTGTCAACTTTACCAAAAGATTATCACATATGAACAAGAACACATTATCTAAATAAGGATTCGTAACAATCTTAAAATGCGTTGTCAATATATCATTTTGATTGACACATATATAATGCATATAAATGAAAGCTATCACATTCTCATCACGTAAATTGATAATGAGTTGGGCATACATTTGAAGTAACCCGACTTGGGTAGTTCCATTTTTGACGATTTTGTTCAGAGAAGCGGGGACCACACCAGTCAATTGATTGACGTGGAGGCTCCTGTTGCATACAAGAATCTGGATTAAGACTCTAAAACTTTATTCACGCCAATAAAACGATGTAATGACAAGCTTGCAAGTCAGTGTAAAACAGAAACATAGCAATTAGTTTGATTGTCCAACACAGCACGAAAGTGCTACCGTGCCAATCAAGCGACCGGTATCAAATTCTCTCATCACTGCTGGAAACATTTTCTAAAAAATTATCCACTCGTAAATAACATAAAACAAAGTCAGCAGATTATTTCTCCACAGAATAGCTGATCACTTACAGAATTTGAAGAGCGGAGAGATTTCCAAAACTTTCAGGAATAGTTCCAGTGAATTGGTTGACCTCCAGTAACCTGTACATGTCAAAATAAAGGTGTCTCAATTGATGAAACACGCACATTGAATACAGATAAAACTTAGCAGAAGCATCTGTTTGTCAAGTTAAGATTAATATGGAGAGAACTCACAGATGTATACACTTGTGGGCACTGTTCCCAATTTCGGGTGGAATGGAGCCTTCAAATAGGTTGTCATTTAGATGGCTACAGATCAAACAACACCAGTCTTAGATACGAGGGACCTGGAGATAAACACTTTCTAATACGATTGTCTCTACTGTATGATCAAACAGGATGAGCTCCTCTAAAAGTAGAACAGATTAAGAATTTTGGGTATATTGCAATAGTCGGATTGCATTGTGAGTAAAAACTGAGCAAAAAGAAATAAACCTAAGAATGGAGATGGAAACGTCTTACTAGTGTTCAATAACAGGCCAGGAGTCAAGTCCCAGACCATCTGGACTGGTGGTTGAGACGGGTAGAGGCCCTGATAAGCTATTGTAAGCAACATCAAACCACTTCAGCTTTTTAAGTGCACCGAGCGCAGATGGGATGGGTCCATTTAGCTTGTTGTTATTCAGAGCTCTGCATGTAACAACCCATGGATACTGAGTGTTCAATTTCAAGGTAGCATTTACAGTAAGAACTGACATCGCATTGAAAATACACTACGTAAAGCAGTGCTCAGAGGATTCCGTGTAATCGGTCCAATATATGTATCAACTTTTCAAGCTCGTGACGATAAAAACTCTGAAGCATTGATAAAGGCAAGTGGGTATCCCGCTCACTGAATCAGTCAAAGAAGACCAGAAGTCATAGCGTTACATCTAGAGAGTTTATTAATAAGGACTTACAAAAATGTCAAGTTTGACAATTGCCCAAGTGAGGAAGGGATCTGCCCTGTGAAACGGCACTTCTGCAAACTCCTGTAAACAAATCAGTTAAAACTTAATCTGCTGAAAAAATGAAACATTTTAAGAGAATGTTCTGTGTAATTATTCACCATGGATACCTACACGTCACACGTCAGAAGCCAGCCAGTCCGTATGTTTCAAAACGAGTTGAGTTTAAAGAATTCATACGGAAACTCCTCCCCTGTCAAGATCCCAAATTTAAGAGAACTGCCGAGAATATCAAACTTACAGATAACCTAAGCTGGCTAAGTTGCCCAGCTCAGACGGTAGCTCGCCCCATAAGTTACGATTAAAAGAAATATCCCTGCATAAACCAACTACTTATCAAAGTCATTTCAGAATGATCAACGTAAATTTGCTCATCAAATCAAAGCTGAGAGAACCACTTTTGCTTGAACTTGACCTCTACGGACTCAGAAAATGAGTACATGAATAATCATAACCATATGAAAGCTTACACTACACAGATTAAGTTTGTGTATATTTTATCTGTTTCCCAAACCATACTGGCCATACTGATATATAATTCTCATGGAACAAGCAGTACTAAAGAACAATAGGATCACTTACAGATTCTGCAGAGCAGAAAGGTCTCCAATATCCGGAGGAATAGTTCCCTTGAGATCCCTGCTTACCATATACCTGCACAACATCAATGAAAAGAGGACGAGTCTCAGAATTTGCAGCTAACTCTGTATGCACTACTCACTGTAACAAACAGGTGAGTAGTGAGAAATGGTTAGGAAAATATTGATTTTCACAAGAATATTATATGTAACGCACAAGAGTATGGTGTACACATGATGAATGTAACGAAGACTGGTCTCGAAATTTCTGACTCTGTATGATCCAGGCACGCACTTGCCCATTGTAACAGACAGGTATACACGGGCGTGATGAGTAGGACATGGTTAAGAAAACATTATCATTAGACTAAATGGTGCCATAAGAGTTGGTGTAGTGAAAAGGAAGCCCTGGCCAAGCACGTTGCATCGTTCAAATATGGCTAAAGGGAAAGTGCGTACAAGGATACCACTCTGCCGTCTTTGCTGCAAACGATACCCTCCCAGTTGTCCCCACAAGGATCTGAACCGGTCCACATATCCGTGCCGCCACCCCATGCCTGCTGCAACTTTTGCAGAACGATCACTGTGATCATAAGGGAGAAATGTACAAGCAATAAGAAACAGAACAAGTGAGTGCGATGCTCTCAGTTCTCCTTTGTGAAACGTTGACAAGAAACATCACATGTGCCCTTGAAAATCAAACGCCGTGCCCTTGAACTCTGCATGGACATGGCACTTCTGGGCCTATCCCGGTATGTATGAAGCAAGAACTGTCCTTGAAACCTATCCCGGTATGGGCAGTGACTTCCCCTGCTAAAACTTCCAGAAAAAGGTCTGCTGGAAAATAACTTGTAAAAGGCTTCCAAAACTTCAACGCCCAAGTCGGAAGACAATAAATTTTGGAAGAGATATGGTTATATTCCATCGCTGAAGGCGAACCGGTTACCAATCGACATATTAAAACAACGTGTGGCTCGTCAACAGTGCTATCCTCAAACGACTCAGCTTAGTGCAAGAAAACAAATGCAGGAGGGTTCTGGAACGCAAATTAATTGAACGAAAATTTCTTGAATATCAAACGCACTTTTTCAACTTGGGTTCCCTTAGAGTGACGACAAGAAATGAGCAGCTGCCTCTCAAACCCCTCAAGCTCCCGAGATGCAAAAAATGCTTGGGAATAGTTCAACTCTCACCATCGTTCGGATTGGTACTCTGCGCAATAGCTCGAACCCCAAAACACACCAGAACGAACACCACGCTGAGGCGCCAAGCATTCACAGATCGCATACACTTTACCTCCAGTCTAGCTCCCATCTTAACCTCTGCAATGGCGCCCCTGCTAACTCTTCAACCACTGACGTTCACCAAACACCACCTTGCTCTCCCCTTCCACTTATAACACAACTCTGCCCTGAACTCACAAGCAGCACATGGCACTCATCCACAGGAGCCATCTTCACATTAATAACCATGATAGTACCAAACTGCACTGACGTAGATTCTCTAGTGCCCCAGGCCTGGTCCGCAATAACTCCTCAGAAGAGTACCACAATTACATAACTCCGTCGAATAGGAATGCAACACCAGTCTCTGATCTGTTTTGCAGCTCCGATTTGATGATCCAAAGGTCCAGCTAGCTTTGAATGATGTGTCCACAAACCATGATAATGCCTTCCTGTGCAACCAAAGTTTGAGAAGATCATGAATATGATCTGGTATCCGTTCTGGTATGTTAAGAACTCCTAGCACTAGAAACTGAAACCAACCTTGGAGGTTACAAGTGCAACTCCAAGGTTAGATCTCCTGTGAGCCGATATGCACGCTGCACAGTACACAGCGACCCAGGTTGCAGTGAAAAGGCCCACTTCACAAGTGGCCACTGTTTCGGGCGGGGCGCGAGGGCCCGGCGGCGAGGCACATTGGCAAGACTCCTCCGGGCTGGAACTACTCGGCAGCCTGGAATCTGGCAGCATGGCTCCAGAGGCGGTGGCGGAGCTTCGGGTTGACTTGGTTAATGTCCTGTCATCATTCCAATTAGTTATACTAAATTTCCTACCGCCCAACGACTAACCCAAGTTCTAACTACATCCAGATTTTAGGGAGCACATTAATGAGGCGTACCCGAAAGCATCACTCTCCATAAACACGGCCATCTTCAACCACCGGCAAACATTCGAGTTCACCAAGTGTCGCCAGAGTGTAATATGCAGTTCTCTTATTAACAAAACTAACGGATTCCCGAACAAAACAAATCAGTCATATAATTCAATCTTCAAGCTGGGCTTGGGGTAGATGAGTCGGCCGGAATTCTTCGAGGACAGGCATGAGATTCGCTCTATCTTAAGGGAGTTCGCAAATGGACGGCTCGTTGCAGAAACGTGCAAGAAGTGGAAACTGAGTGTCCCATTCGATGTACAACATGCCGTACTGATCCTGAACTGTTACAACTGGTATGTATATGGTTTAATATGAAGAGGATCCGCGTCTTTTGCGAGGTAGTCCACCTTGCCGACAGCCAGGACACGCTGCCCGAGGTTGCTACAGTCGCCGCTGTGGCGGAGTAAAAACTGATCCACTGCAGGATTCATGTATCATTGCAGCATCACTCTCCCCTTTCCTTGCACTGGCTCGCGGTGGATTCTATTCTACCGCGCAAACAGTGTTCAATGTGTGCCGATCGATCATTTCTTGCATAATTTATAATTATAACCGGGAGACCTGGGGTAACTTACTTAGATGATACCGTATTTTCGGAGTGATGCCAAGTGGTGACCCATGTGGGATTTGCAAGTGGGATCCAACTTGGGACCATGTGTGAGTTCCTAATGGAAATAGAATTTAAGTGGGTGCAATTCTGGCATGATAGTGTCTACTGTCACTGAAAATTTTAATATTGCACCAATTCTAAATGTTACAATTGTATAAGGGGTGTTTCACACTATGACCGTCTGCCGGTCGAGAGGCCATCGGTTTGCACCAATCAGATTCCTTAGAATGCCTAAAGTTAGTAAAAATTGCCTTCACACTATGACCAAAAGTCGAGAAGCCGTCATCTCCAAAAAAGCCTATGTGGCTGCCAACATTTTTTGGAAGTTTTGGCTCCAAGCTCAACCCAAACTTCACCATGGAGGCCATGGATTTTTTTTCTAATAAAATATGTATGAGAAGACAAGGCTGTTAGGCTATTAACCCCTAAACTCCCAGGCAACCAAAATGTGGTCGCCAGCTATTTTGGGCAGGGTCCCACACTGGTAAAAATAACTTTCAAGTTTTGAGATTTTGCATGTGGATTCTCTAGGTCATTACGTACATGCCAAGCTTTGTTTCATAAAATTTGGTTATGTAATGCAAAAGTTATGAATGGTTGAAGGTAAAAAATCTCAACGCGGGCAGCCACAAAAAATTTCAAATATGTTTATAAAAAATAAATAAAAATATCATCATTTTGTAGAGATTCATATTTGGATAGAATGCTTTGATTCAGTCCATTCCAACAAGTGAGGTAAAAGATATGACAATTCATGTTATGCGGGCAGTTTGGTCAAATCTTCATGAAAAAAAACTTTAAGAGCTCATTTTGAATACAATTTTGACAATTTTTCAAAAATAAAAATCGGAAAAGTTTTTTGTTATGTATCACATCATTTTTACCGTTGAAAGTAATGTTATCCACTTTTATGTGGATGTAATTAGCAATTTAGTTTTTCCTTATATTCTACATTGTATTTTGATTTACTTATCTTTTGAAGATGAAAATCTAGTTTTTTCATTTGATTTTTTTGGTGTATATTCTCAAGTCATTTTTATATTAGAATATGGAGTTGCCCATTTCAAATTTGTTAAGCATATTTTTTGAAAATTGATTGAAAGTGAGATTTCAGCTTTTTGAAGGATTGAAAAAAACTTGTTTTTAAACTTTGAACATTATGATCTTGCAATCGGTGTTGTATTTTTCTCTAAAATTTCGGAAAAGAATGTCTCAATAAGTTAGCTAGAAGATCCTACGGTTGAAATTGCAAAAAAATATCACAAAATTGGAAAAACTAACTTGCTTCACAAAAGAGTGTTGAAGGCAGTTTTCAATGTGAATTCATGGTGGGCATTTAGGGGTTAAGAAGTGGTGATGCTCCACAAATCTTGTCATGCTTTATTATTGAACCTTTTGGGAGGGAAGCACAATAAAGTGTACCACAAAGTGCAATATGTGATCACTAAGAAGTGAATATGAAGTGTGCTGTTTTTGAAAGCTCAAAGCTGATTTTGAGCATTTTGGTGTAGTTTTTGAGCATTTTGGTCACTTTTTAAGATGTCATCAGATATTTTACACGCATCTCCATAAAAAGAACATCTTCAATTGAAACTTAACTTGACCGCTAGTTCTAAATCATGAAAATGAACTTTTTCAAAGATTTAATTTCTTCACTTGGGGCCCTCTATTGTCTTTAGAGGATGTTTTTTCCAATTTAAAAAACAATGTTCGGTGAAAAAAACCTCATAAAAAGTTTCACGGAAAACAGTGTTTTAAAAAACGTCCTTGAAATACTTCTCATGCACCCAAACTTTCATTTCAAGTGGTCATTGCCATTTATACATCCGCAATTCGCAAACGGAGATCCCGGTGGAGTCAAAAGTGATTTCCGACAACATTCGACATTGTTCTTATCACTTTTTCAAATGTGGACATTCACTTTGTCGGACTTTGAGGTTCTCGTACAGCATTGTAGAAGACGCGAATTCGTACCATATTTTTCTACACTTTAGAGAATCAAGTCTATTTTCTAAACCCATACTTCTTCCCAACATACCAACAACCGAGATGCCACTTTCTTATGTCTTTGCGATAGGGGCTGAAATTGACAATGAGCGGAGCACTTTTTTGGTACACTTTATTGTGCTTCCCCCCTTTGACAATCATTGGTACTACACCTATGCAAGTTATAAAATAAGCTGAATTTCAATTAATCATAACTTTGTCATAATAATGTACATGTTGCTGAAATTTTTTCCACACATTCTTCATTAGTTTTTACTCTTTTTCTATTTTTTGCAAAAACTTTTAATCATTTTTCAATTTTCTATAAAATTTTAGATATTTGGATCATGGATCTTGGCTTTTGGACTTGAACATTGAGGCTTCATACTCTGCCTGGCTAAGGCTTCAAGTCGAATATTTAAATACATTTTTTAGTCTAAAAGTTAAGACTCTTGACTTAGTTTGGTCTAGATTTTATACGGTCAATCTCTCAACTTGGCCAGAGTGTGAAAAGCCCCTAACTTGCCATACAAGTGTTTTGCGTTTAAATGTAATATGTATATCAAAATTGAATGGGACTATAATCCTATATAACTCCATACAACTTTTGATACATAACATTTTTCCATTTTTTATATACAATATGGTATCTTTACTAAAATCAATCAAATAAACATGACATATAATCAAAAAGAATTCAAATGAGCACTTAACAAGCAGCTAACCGCAAGTGTCTTTATCCATATGATAAATATGATATATACCATATTAAAAACATCTTAGATAAAATACAAAGCACAATTGGAAACAATTGTTTATCTACAAAAATATTTTGCAAAGAATTAAAAACTCAAA
This sequence comes from Ceratodon purpureus, assembly GCA_014871385.1. Lineage (NCBI taxonomy): Eukaryota > Viridiplantae > Streptophyta > Bryopsida > Pseudoditrichales > Ditrichaceae > Ceratodon > Ceratodon purpureus. Next base: position 8,138,759 of record CM026423.1, read on the forward strand.
TGTAAGAGGTAAGCAAAGAGCAGAGAGCAAAAAAGAATTTGATCTAAGGGTAAAATCTAACAACTATAAATTTAAAATAATAAAATTTGATAAATAGAAATATTTGAAAAAATAAAAATAAAAAAAAATCTTAGAACCTAGTGAATATGTATTCACTGGTAACTTTTCAAATTGCCTACATCTACAAATGTTTTCAAAGGATTGACTAGCTAAAATTTCAATAGTCAATCATATTGACAAAAATCCTTCCGCAGATAAAATAGACAATTTTATTTCATACACTTAAACTTTTTATAAATTGATTGTAGAAATAGTAGTTAACAACACAATGTTTCAATGACATATTACACTCTTTAAATATAATAATTTGACAACCGAAATGGATATTTTATGAATTGCAAAATTTTACCTTGAATAATTTTCCCATATTAATCAACTCATCTTGTAGATAAAATTACTTTGCACAATCATTACAAATATGTACTAACACTAGTAAGAAAGGGTGTCAAGTACACTGGAATAAACACCAAGAACATGCCTAATCTGAGGTTCTCTGAAATGGTGTACTCTGAACACTGTTCAGTGTAATTGGACAACTGACAAGTCTAATTGAGTCTGCAACAAAAATTGAGGATCAAGTTACCTTCTTTGTCTGATACATCTTTTTGAAAAGGGACATCATTGAGTTCATATCAATATTGCCGATACTCGTTTTATGTTTTTATTAGATCATTTTCTTTCAAGAATTGAATTGGTGTAGTCAAACAATGGTTTGTGTATACCATAGAAGTATAAATGAAAAACTAACAAAACCTCTACTATGTAATTAAAAAAAAGTTTTCACTGCATTCTAATAAAAATGGGCGGGATAACTTTGAATCCTACTAAAGTAGATTTTTTTTCAAGGTAACTAGCTTTTATTTTGACAACATCAAAAGCAATCATGTTCGTTACTCAGTGTGTAAATTTAGATTCCAACGGTAAAGAACAGGTGTAGCAATGTTTTTCTAAGGTGGCCCATAACAGAGAATTATGATTTGAAAAAACATTGTTCTTTCCTAAAAATCCAGTCTCCAGTGAGTATATATTTACTAGTACTAGGCTCATCAAGTTACCTAGTACATCTACAAGTGTTTTCAAATAACTGAAAGAATATACTAGTTTAATTGAATTTAATAAAATCAAAACCTCAAACCTAAACTTCAAAAAAATCTACAAACAACCATCTTCTCTAGTTAAAAAATACCACATTTTTAGTAAATTAAAGTATATAAATTTTATTTATAAACACTCTTTACATTCACCATTACATCTCTAAGAATTCCAAGATATCAATTTATCAAAATCTAGATGGAAATCTAATTCTTCATGAAATTGAACTAAATCAAAATTTACCCATTTACCAAGTGCTAGGTGGTCACAACTTACAAGTCTAGCTCTGAATACCATAATTGTAACCAACCACCAAAGATGAAAAAGAGAACAATTATCATCTAGAACTTAATTTTCATCCAATTGTTTTTTTCATCTATATAAAATATTACATCCAATATTCATTAATCATCCAGACCACGCATTTCTCATCCAATATCTATAACGTGGCAAGAATCCATTTCCACAACCCATTGTTTCAAAAATTGCCCGTCAAAATTACAGTGAAATTTACCTTGTCAACTTCAAAATTTCTAAAAATTCGAGTTTTGCTCAAATTGCTTTTAATTTTGTTTATAGTACTTCCTTTCATTGGCTGCAACATATCTACTATTTAGCCTCTAAAGGACAATCTTCCACATTTGGGCTTTTTTAGAATTTAGGCATGTACCTACGACTTCAATTTAAATCAAGATTTTTTGAAATTTTAAATGGAGGTGTGCCGTTCCAAGAGCTCCGTGTGCGTATTTTTATTTTTCAATTCCGACATCGGGATCAAAAGATATGAAGGTTTAAGTGTCAAATGCTGCTCGTTGGGTAGCTGCTGAAATTTTCTAAGCCACTGTGAATGCAGCAAATTCTGCCCAAAACTGCCCAAAGATGAAACTTTGAAATTCCACCAAAAATTGAGATTTTGATATTTTTAGAAAATAAAAATATCTATTTATAGATAAGGAAGTAGAGCATGTTTCCATTGTTTGGATTTTCAATCCAAGAATTTTGCATATGCTAATTTCATTGTCAAAAAACGGCATTTGTATGTGAATTTCAGCATACCCCCTAGCCGAAAATGATTTTTTTGGAAACCTTCCACAACTTTTTTGAATATGATATTTTTTAGACATGTACGTAACTAACTTAGAAAAAATTATAAGGAGAGATTCATTCCATATCTACTTTAAAAAATGGTGTTTTGGGCCTTCAAAACTTTGATGTCCCTTTTTTTTCGCAAAGAAAAAAACTTGTTTTTCTACTTCAATTGTTATAATCTTTCAATTGGTGAGGAATGAGTGTGTGAGATTTGTTGGAAATGTAGACATAGAAGTTAGCTACAAGATCTTACGGTTAGATGTACTAAAAAAGACCCCAAGTTTGCAAAATCCACCTTGCTTTGAAGAGGGGCTGTTTTGAGGCAGTTTTGATGAAAAATACCCTCAGAACTTTAGGGGATAGATTTCCAATTAGACATGTTTAGATCACTTCAACATATCTATTGTTTAGATTTCCTATTAGACATGTTTAGATCACCTTTTTGGTAGTTTTAATTTTGGAGAATATAAGGCAATTTCAACACACACCCTTTCACAAAATCAAGGATTTTTTCTCCTTCCTAAGCTCATATGAGACTCAATTTTTTTTGTGAGCATATAACTCACTTCTACACCTACAGGAATTGATGGCTTTCCATGAATCGAATATGTTTACAAAATATACATTTTATGCATCAAAACTTTTGTATACTCTCGGGGCAGTTGAGTTATTTGTGAAGTTATTTGAGTTACAATCTTGTAATCTGTATGATGGATTGTGCTCAAATTTGGTAAGCACCTTTTTAGATAAGGTAGGTACAAGATCATACGGTTAAATACTTAATTATATGTCAAAATTTAGGAAACGATAAGTTGCTATTGGTAAAGGGGTATGTTTTTGACAGTTTTGGCTCCAAAAACACAAAGAGCCTTTGGAGGTTGATTAGTGAACATAAGAACCACAACACGCAAAGGAGGAAACATAGAGTGGGGCTCCTTTGGCCGGGAAGAGCTTTCAGGAGCAGAAGAGCAAAGACTAAACCAGGTCATTCTTTACAAAACATCAAATAGGGTGGAATTGGACTGCGATACTAGACACAACCGTGTTGCCGTTGGTTTAAAGCATAGACCAAGGATGAGTTGCTAGAATGAAAGATATTGCCTTCGATTGAGAAGCTCAAATCCATTTTCTGATTAAGGACTTACTGTGATTTTCATTTGAATTGTTCAAACAGGTAGGGATAGATCGTATAGAATAAACAATACCGACAGCAATAACAGACATTACCATGATCATGTAAAAGAATCGACAAGATAAAATCATGTCGAGAGGAGATTAAATTATAGTTTGTGGTCAAACATGTTGTGCGTGGTAAAAACTCTACCGTTGAAACAAGTCGTTCTATTTGATACATTTTCCAGCAAATACACCTCGTTCTGGAGATGTTCCCCATTCAATTCACGTAAAAAATCTAGAACAGCTCTATAACGATGCCAATGACAAACCATAGTCTATGGAGCATTTGTTACTCACAACTTGGAACAAGGAATGACATTTACGGTGACAAAATTTTAGGGCAATCCGTACTGCTTCTATCAATAACCAATGATGAAAATTTCCTCTTGGAATAGAACCAGAAATAAATAATAGCCCCGTCACGATCAAGGCGCAGCCAAGATTGACTGAAGTGTCGCCTGCTGTTGTGGGTCCAGGACGGACCAGGTAGCTGCCAGTGCGTCAGGATGCAAGGTTTGTTGCAGTTGCCTCAATAAACCAACCATACGCGCGGCAGTTTGCTCCGTCGCAAGATCGGTTCCAGCGCTCAAAACCTAGAAAAGTCAACGAAACCAGATTATAATTTTGGAGTGAGTACAACGAACCCTATTGATCAATGAACCATACAAGATGCCTCCTGACAGTAATGAATTTCCAAAAACAAACCAAAAGCATTTAACTTTTCAAATACCTCAGCAAATACAGAAATGATCTTCGAGAGATACTGGTTGTTTGGACCAAGAAGTAGAGGATCAGACCTGCAAAATAAAAGGAAAAAAAGAAACAAAAACATGAGATTAAGTGAACAGAGCCGAGCAAGAAATTTGACTAGAACATGAATTCTCAGAATTTGAACAAGTGAATAAGAGAAATCATCTAACATTGCGTTCATGAAGAGTTTGTCCAATCAAACATGCAAAAAAGCTATCAGAGACATGGTACTATGAACAAGTCATATGAGATGAAGCAATATCTTGAACCCACCTCTCGACCATTGAGCACAACTGCTCATGGACAATTTTCGCTTCAACAAGATCTCCTTTAAGTGGCAGACATCCTAACCATGCAGGCACAACCTGTAATGTCCAAGATATGTGACAATATCAGACAATGAAACCATTTGTAGGGTGGATCGATGTAATTCTGCAAGACCAAAAAATAGGAAAATCACTCGCATCCATACAATGCAAATCAGACTCGTCACAATAAGATTCACAGACAATATCTCACATTAGCGCCATCGATACTGTCTCTTTGATGCTCGCAAATCTTGCCCAAAGCAGAAACTGCGTTATCAGTTGCCATAATGTTGTCCGTGGATCGGGATGTGGGTTGACTAATAGTATTATTCAGCCTTACCAAAGCATCTACGAAGTCAAACAAGAAAACCTTGTGTCAGGATGATGGAGAAACGGACAAGAAAAATGCCGACTACATCAATGTGCAATCAATGTGCAATAATTTACATATAAATTCATTATTTTTATGGTAAGAAACAAATAAAATACCATGACGCCGTTCAAGTAACATGAGTAACAGTTTTGATGCATACCAATTTCTCTTGTATGAAAAGCATTAATTAAAGCATTGAAAAGGTACAAAATACCCACCTCTTACGACTGGCTTAAATGCAGCACCACCAAACTCAGCACAAACTCCAATTCCGTAGACTGACGCCTGCCGAGTGCAATACGAACAGAAATGTCATATACGGAATCTTCTCAACAGATACATTGAACTCTCAAAGAGTACAGGTATTATCAACTGGTGAAGAAATTCACAAAGTACAATATCAAAAGTAATCCACGTCTGTGTATAAACCAACCTGCCGCACGTCAGCACTGGCATCATTGCAAGCTTCCAACAAGAAAGGAAGGAAACCTTCATAGTACCTGTGAGGAAGCGATGACATTTATCAGAGGTAATCAAACCACTTTACACGTACAGTCAACATCCTTCGCATAAACCATGCCTCCATACTTTTGAAAACAGTTTATACAAACTTTCCCATCTATCTGATATGCGTCCAAGATTTAAGGAGTCTGGAGCCCAAGTAGGCATACTACCTCTCTTGAAAGGAATAGCTAAGTGAACCAATGTAGCCAACTAGTAGGTACTTACTTAATAGCTGCATCTCCACATTGCTCTGCAACATCGTCAAAAACGCAAATAGCGACTCGTCTTTCATCAGGAGAACGGTCTTTTCCCTGTTCACCAATCGACGACCAAACAACGCTCAGTTACCCTGAGGGTGCACGTTTCGATCTACTGACTAACTTCCACATGGTTAACAATAGCCTCGTAAAAACCAAACACATAGCAACCTTCTACAAATGTGCGGAGACAACTTCCAAAAATGCTTTACAAAAATCAACATTGGAGAATTAAGGTAAGAGTTGGATGTACCAGCATGGGTGTAATGTACGGAATCAACTCTTCGAAATAAGGCAAGAAGGCGGTTTTGAACGTTTTGATTAAGGATCCGAGACACTCTCCCACCTGCATTGATACATAAGGGGACAGGAACATATCAAACATTGTATATGGCAATTGTAAATGCGTCTCTATGGTGGTGAAGGAAAAGTAATCGAAAGGTTTGGGCGGGTGTTAGGCCTCGACTCCCTAGATATGGTCACTAGATGCGCAATGCGAGATGGTCAAAATATGGACGACGTAATATGGTCTCTAAAGTTTAGAAAACACACCTGCTCAAACACCTCCTCTTCTTGTTCATTCTCCTCTTCAAGGAGTTCCCCTTCCTCCGCATCAAAATCCTCAGTTTGAGTCCGCTCAGCTCTTTCCCTTTTGCGAGTGACACTAGCAGTAATGACTTGCTTAAACTGTTCAACCATTGATTTAATTTGAACTGCATCGAGTAATGGTCCAACAATCTGCACGTGACAGAATTAGTCAATACGGCTGGTCTAACCAGTAGTACAGACGTTCTCGTCACTACAACTGAAATGTTAAGAACCTGAAGATCTTACATGCATACCAATGTGTAGCTTCATAATCGATGCATACCTGGATACACTCGTTTAAAGACTCCAACATACTCGAACATATTTCAGTTTCCGGCTCCTGTAATAGGTGTCCACATAAAAATAAGTGTTAAACATCTACCAGTGCTACCAATCTGGACATAAAACCTCTCACATCCTTTACGAATTGAATTCAAGGATTGATGCACATGAACAAAATATCATGATGAGAGAGAATTCTTGGTGGATCTATTCAACCATCGCCAAACAAGCTGACTAGTTTCTGAGCAATAATGACAAAGTCAGGCATATGATTCAGTGCAACACAAAAGAAACCGTACCTTGTGCATGGCCTCAACAAGAGGTGGGATGATGTAGTCTGCAAGCTGTTTCACATATGACTCGTCGCGACCAGCTGCTTGTCCCTTCTCTACAGCAAGTTTGCCAGCACGCAGGAGCTCGGGCATGGCTGAAAACAGAATGTGGGTGAGGAATGCGCCGATAGAAGAGCACAAGAAAATAGGAGAAATTAGAACATACAAGCAGTACTAAAAGACCAAAGGGTTTGAGCAAAGATAAACTAATTGCACATAAGATACATAAAATTCATACCACTGAACGGAGCAGACACTGTGAACTAACCTGACACGGCTGCCTTCCGAACCTCTTCGTGGAAATAAAATTTCAGTAGAGGCACCAAAATGGGAGCAACCTAATAGATCAAGAAAAACAACGCGTAAATATCAATACTTACTTGACCTGCCTAAGGTGCAGGCGTTCATATCTTACGTTTGTCTCTGAGTACCCATTGGTTTAAATCCACAAAGCTCAAATCTTTTAAAACAAAGGAAAGTTCAACAGAGCAGGAGTAGGCCAGTAATCTTCACCTGATCAATCCAAGGATAGAAACCTTCTTTGAGTTCATCAGCATAACAGCACAACATATTGCAAGCAGTCGCCTTTTCTTCCAATACACTGGTGCGAATGCCAATTTTCTTATCCCCAATGGTGATTGTCTCCACACTACAAACAATCCAATTCGGTGTTAGAGCACACGGCCAAGTTCAATACATGCCGGCTTGTAAAGCGTGAATTCACAATTCTCCACTATTTAACTACAATTATGTTAAAAGTTCTGTCAAACAAGAATCGTGTGAGATGCAAAGCAAAGACGAAGGAAATTTGTTGATTAAGTGGTTCGATACCCCTTAGACTATCACTGTTCATACCTGTCATCATCAGACTCGTTGCCCTCATCATCGGAGTCAGCGTCGGTAATGGTGACATCAGGTTTCAACTGAGCAGATCGTAGCAGTGGAGGCATCACTACGCTCATGTAGGGCAGGAACTCTTGACCCAAGCACTTGCATAATCTGGCCCAAGCCTGTAATGAGGAGAATCAAAGTGAGACACAAACATATGGACACAAAAATGCAAGGGTGTTAAATGACATGCACATAAATAATCTTGCATCAAAACCACACCTGCAGCATGTAGCTAATAGTAGGATCGTCATCCTCCATTTGAGCTCCTTGAAGGGTCATGAGGACCTCCATAACCTGAAACAATGCCAGAAAGATGAGGTCAACACTCAAGTCGTGCTATCTAACAAGTGACAGTAAAAGTTGACTCACAACAGCCAAGTGTCGAAACAAGCATTGAATAACATTTGTTGAATGCCTTCATCGACTCATAATTTCTATTCGATTATGATTGAACATTAGTAAAAGGTGAAGCTTTTACACAAAATATACATTTCGTAAATTGCAAACAGTGAAGATTTACCTGCTTTGCATCCTCCCTAAATTTGTCCTTCCCCACAGCCATACCCACCAAACTGATGCATTCCATTGACTTGGCTCGCAACATACGGTTTTGCTTGTCGTTGGCTCCAATTAGGATAGTCTTCAAATACGGCATTACAGCATCATAGTACTTTTGGAAATGAGCCTGCATTGGAAAAACCTAGGATAAGCTAACATTTGATAAAGCCAGCTGTTACTAAACTCATGTAGAGTATCCCATTACAGATAAGAAATACAAAACAATTTGCTTCCTGCTAATAAGTAGCAAAACTTGGACACCTAAAAGGCTAGGGTATTTGTTATAAATGCACGCAATGCAATTAATATAACACTACAAAATGACCCGAGCGGCGCTCATATAGTACAAGGGGTCTATACATCGTAAGTCTGAAAAACAATAACACATTCATAAAACAAATATGTTCGAGATAAACCTGGGCAGAGTCAGCAACGGAAGCAAGAGCAGTCAAGGCGCCTTCTTGGACCATCCTCTTTCCATTCTGGTACAACACAAAGAGTTCCACATCTTATTTCATCTGAGGGGAACATTAAGCAAACAACATGCATTTCAAGAGTAAACATCCAGCAGATGAAGGCCAAAACCTGTGCCATGCTAACAAACAAACGAACGTCCACGTAAATTCCGTACCTGAAGAAGAATCAGAAGCTTAGAAATAACTCCATCTAAGTACGGGGTCAAGATCTCTGGCGTGCAGCTCTCGCTGAAGTTAAGCACTGCTGCTGCGGCATGTGCCTGTGCATACCGACACTCATTTGTGGTTAAAATTTTCTATTTTCCACTCTCCAAAACCTGGACAGATATCGTGTAACATCAATAGGATTGCAACTCCATAATTGCAACCCCATGCCGCTCTTGTCAACATCAGAGATCTTACGAAACTACTCAGTTCGAAACTCACCTGTACACGGGGATTTTGAAAGTCATCCATTGCATTAACTAGTGCCGGAAGAACTTGCTGGTGGTAATTTTGTTGCAAGTCGGGACCAAGATCAGTTGACAACTGACCAATCGCATTAATGGCGGCCCAGCGCACACGAGAATGCGAATCCCGGAATGAATTCAATATCATGCCCACAACTGAATCCAAGTTTTTAATCATAACCTGGTAGCAGCCATCACAAGGTTTTCGTAAGAAACTTATGGAACTTACACATTCGGTACAGTCAGTAAGCTTAAGCATAAAAAGAGGATAGTCCTGTCATAAACACAAAAGACAATAACAAACTGCAAGATTAGACTTAAAACTTGTAACACGAATGCTCCAGATTTTTAAAATGAGCATAAAGCACACCTTGGCACACCCTTCGGCAATTTGTGCGAGGGTGATTAGAGCTGCATGCCTCTTCTTCCAGTCACCGTCGTTGATAAACGAGGGCAGCAGCTGCGAGGCCACAGGAAGCACTGTATTTCCTCCAAGAGAAATGGCTAACCTATCCAGACATTCCTGACCGACTTCGTAGTCAGCCGTTTCCCCAGTGTCTTCGTCTTCAGTATCCGCAACGTACCAATTAGGATCATCTTCGATATCCAATAACATTTTCATGAGAGCAGCAAAGAGCCTGGTGGTAAACTGAGGGAGCTTGCGCATCATTCCTGGAGCCCGCTCTCTGGCCTCCGCCAAAGTAATTAGAAACTCCACTGCCAGGTGTCTAGTTCCCTCTTCCAACTCAGCAGCCTCAGCGATTTGCAGCATATTGCCCACAACTTCGGCCAATTGACGACGCAGAAACCGAGGTTCAGTTCCCGCAACTTCGATGAACATCTCCAGCGCTTCTTGCGCAGTTGCCTCTTCATGATTGTTCAAAGCGAGTGATAACGTCTGCAACATACCCGGAAGAAGGTCTTGGAAACGTTCCCTGTCTTGAGCCGTTTCTAATGTTTGAACAAAATTGGTGGTAGCCCGAAGAGCTGCGATTCGGACATCGCTCGAAGTTGACCCCGAGAGATTTTGTTGGAAAACGGTATGAAGGGTGGGCAAGTAAGTCCGGAGTTGGGGTCCAATGTATTGCGCAAGCTGTGCAAACATGAGAAGAGCGCTCTCCCTCAACCGCATGGAATCTGAGCTCACACATTGGAACATGAAAGGAAGTAGCTCAGGCCACATTCCTTCCTCAAGAATTCCAGCGGCCAGTTCTGCCACAGTATCACAAAGCTTCTTTGAAATGCTCTTTCCTTCTTCTCTTTGAACGCATAGCAGGAGCTGGCCTTTAACAGCAGCTTGGGTAGCAGGTGAGAGGTTAGGCCACAGTGACACATCGTCCTTGGTAATAAGTTTTCGCAACAGAATGGCAACCATTGCACGAACTTCCAGCTGCTGTGATACCTGGTATTGCAAGCAGTAATAAAGTAAATACGGAGAACACAGACTAGAAAAGACGACATGCAACATATTTGAGCAGGCTGCCGGTACAGACAAATCTAAGGCTGAAAATGTTTATGCCTATACTCAATAATCAAAACTACTATTCGCGCCTGGATAAACCCAAAGGATCAAGTTCCTCGTTCCAGTTCGTTTTCTAGGACAGAATAAAATAAGTATTCATATTTGACAAATAAAATCCAGGTGAAAGAATCAGGAATGTGATCCATTAGGTTGACAGTAAAGGATCAGAGAAATCTTGTTGAACATAAATTCTTTTCACATTATTTCTGAAAACGCCAGACTGAACAGAATATATGATGAAACGACGCACGAACGGGTGAAACAAGCTGAATCAGGTCATGAAATCTCCTAAATACTGCAGGTAACCTTATCTCGATGTAAACGTACAGAGGATTCTAAACCCTTTTCCGAACAGTTCAAGTTCAATCAGATGGTCGGATCACCGACAGAGGCTTCAAAGATATAAAGCTCATGAAGGACACGAGACGCCGATTCTCACAAATACGACATCAATAAGCCTCACGTAACAACTAGAACTACGCATCAAACCTAATCGAATTAAACCCTTCGTTCTCAACGATAGAGACTAACATACAGACTCTTGCACTACCGCATTGTTGATGACAGGTTTCACAACCTAAAGACGATTATTTTTTAAACCACCTCCTCAGTTAACAGTAACCTAAAACGAAATCAGAATTTGAAAGAGGTCAGAAGATTTATCCATATCACACGCCAAACGCTACTCATAAAAATGGCCTCTTAACCAAGGCTAGCGACCAGCATAAGGAGACGCACACCGCGAACACTGCAGATCAACTTTTAAAATAGCGACACAACAAAAACAACTAACCTGCAGAGCATGGATCATCTTCATAACAAGCGCGTCCGCATGATGCTGCTTGCAGTAATTGAACAGCTGCTCCGCCTGCCCCCGCTGCTCATTCCCAGGGCTCATAAGCTGCCCGACGAGCGCTTCAAGAGGCGCCACTCCATCGCCCGCCAACACCAGCGTCACCTGCGCATCCAGGGCCTGCCCCGCCCCCGTGTCCATCGCCATCGCTCCCACTCCACCACAACACCCGCCGCCACCAAGAACCTCCTCCCGCCCTCACCAAATCCTACCACCTCTCACTCCTCCACCACCACCACCACACACCTTCCTCACCACACCAAAAATCACCATCGTCAACTCCTCATCCGATCCGCATCATCAAACCTCATCACCGACACCTCAGGGTTTTACATCACACCCCCCGCCCCTCCCTCCCCCTCCCCTACCACAACACCATAATCCAATCCAATCCAATCCACACCTCAACACCAATCCACAATCACTACAAACCTCCTCCGGAGATCGCCCGATCGCTATCCACCTCCCGAAGCGCCCGCTCCAATTCCCGATGAGCTCCCGATGATTATTGCAACCTCTCCTCCTCCGCAAGCTCCCGCGGCGCCGACGCGGCCGAGAGGTCACTCCTAGCGAGGGCTAGCAAGAATGGCCGCAGCAGGGGGCGCGGCACGGAGGAAGAGGGGGAGGAGGGAAGAGAGAGAAGAGAGAGAGAAAGAGAGAGAGTACAACACAGAGAGAAGAGAGAGAGGCTGCCAGGGCTGGCGCGGCTGACGATTGAAGGAGGCCCGGGAAGCGCAATTAGGGTTTGGCGCTCATCCGTCCTCACGCGCCCGCAGTTTATTTTTAGCTGCCCCTTCCCCAGCCTGTTTTTCCCCGTCGCGCCTTGTCCCACTCGCGAACGAACATGGCAGCGATTGCCATCTCCCTCCAGCCTGCCTCGCTAACCGACCTGGCCTCTCCCGCGGCTCCACCCTGGCGGCTCCACCCCGTTCCTCCAATCCCGCCAGATTCGAACCGAAACCCGCCAGTACCCTCAAACCACCATCATGTACCAAAAAACAACATATCCTTTTTCACAATCTACTAATGCTACGCTTTTTGGGTATGGTGACAGTTTTTGGTACTGGTGGTTTTTTGGGTGACGGTATTTGAGGGAGCATTTAGCGGCTTCTACTTTGGGGCACTTTGGGGGCGACTGGATTGGATGAACGAGGTGGTCTTTTTCATCTGTTTGCAATTGCCACCTGGATTTTATCGAGTTGGATTTTGTGGGATCTGTAAGTGATGTTTGGTTGGGTAGGTTTTTATTTGGTAGTTTTTTCATTTTTTTGAATTTCTCTGGGCTGGGAAGTTTCAATTTTTTTGTTTTCTTCGCCAGTTTGGGTCCTGGTAAAGACATTTTGGTTGCTGGGGTATGGGTATGGGTATGGGTACAGGTACACTCTCTTCAAGACTGGAAAGTTTTACATCCCCAGGAACTGCTACTTTCAGGGTCTTTCTGGTGGTCAAATGATGGTCAAAGGATGGTCCAATGGCACATTTGGTGTGGAAAAAATATACAGTGGTCGGGTAATTACAAAGAATATGGACCAAAAGTAAATTTTGAAATTATTGGACTTGTAGTGAATTTATCGTGAATTTTAAAGCTCTTAAAGCAAAAATTCAAGTAACGGATATTTGAAGGCTATCAAAACCATGTGCAAGCGAATCAAAAATGGCAAAGGGCTGATGTTGATTGGAGTTACTTCTATGTTGCTACCGCTTGATTTATGCTACTCTTAATTGTTGATACATCTAGATTTAGCTGGAAGTCCTTTCCAATTCCTTTCCAGATACTTTCGAGATGCATGATGAGTCAAATTGTACAATGTGGGACTCTTTCTTAGACAGTATGACCAAATACTGATGCTCTTACTATAATGAATGCATGATGAGCCAAATTGTACAATGTATGAATTTTTCTTGGACCATGTGACCAGATATTGATGCTTTTACTTCCATGGATGCAAGATAAGTAAAATTGTACAATATATGAATCTTTTTGGAAAAATGTACAAGACTCTTACCGCCTCACATCTTTTTTGAATTTTGGCTGGTATTGTATTATAAGAAATTTATAACTATCCAAACGCACCTACTTAATGTGATGGCCTATAGTTTAATCAAGACAGTTCATACCAAAGTCAATGTAAACATGAATAAATAAATATAATATATTATTTTTAAAATCCACTTTTTCAAATTACTTTTGTATTTACTATATTATTTTAAATTCTAGAGTAAATTATATCACAATCAATTTATGAAATTCAAAGTCAATCTTTAAATTAAATAACCCTTTTATTAAGAAAACAACATGATGCATATTGAAAATTCAATTCAAGTATTTTTCAAAAATAAAATTATATTCTTATTTACAATAATAATATCATTTATAAAATATATTTGCAGTATTGATTTGTAACATCTATGGTTGCATAAATATTGTATCAATAACTTTTAATTTATAGAGTATTCAAGACATACTTCATCTGTAAAGAATGTCACTCTTAACCCCTAAACGTCCTCACCCATGTCAAGTTTAGGCATTTTTGTAAAGATGCATTATAAAATGCAATTAATATGAATATTTAGAACTTGATGTATCAATGAATAAAAGTTATACATCTTGAATTTTAGATTCTATCTATACAGTTAGATCTATGACTGCTTTTTATATAAATTTTGAAACATTATATAAATAATTATTTTGTAATTCAATTACGAATAAGATAGTGACAATAAGTGTATGAAATTTGTTGTGATGGGTTATAATGTAGTACTTTAGGTGTAGTGATTTTTGGAGATTTTTTGGATGCTCGATTTTATGAGTTTATTTTTTCAAAAATACTTTTAGACTAAAATCTTCAAAATTTTGGATGAAACACTACAACACAAAATGAAACATCAGTATAAAAATCACACCACAAAAAGTGCATGACGGATGAGAAAATGGGGATGGAATCTGTACATCAGGCCAAAATGGCATGCTTGGATAGTTAGGGGTTAAGTTATAAAAGTTTCGGCTTTTGTTTATTTGTCAAATTTTCTCTAAATTCTCCAAACACTTTAAGCACTTCAAACATTAAAATTCCATCGACACGAATATACAAATCATTGGAAACACTTTTGTGAAAACAAAACATTTAAAGACTTACTTAATCAATAAATAATAATTGATAAAATTGTCATCTAAGTGATTTGTTTGTATTCAACTCATTCAAATTGTAATTTATCTTATCTAATCATACACATTTTATCTTTTGAAATATTAAATTAGATTAGTTGGATGCTTGACCTACCATACATCTATCTAAAATTAGATATTATATTAATTTATTCCAATGAAGCATTGAAATACTGAATACTTTATGAAGCTACATCACACTTTTGTAATCTAATTCCAACTACAACACTACTTCTTCTTCCCTCTAGTATTAAATGGAACCCTCAAATTAGCAAAACTAACAATTTGTTTGTTTTGTTTTGAGAGCTCGGATTTTCTAGTCCTTAGTAATTTTGAACAGCTCTATTATTTCCAAATTTCAGCTCCAAATACGGCATCCCTAGGCAAACCGACTACAGCCTGGAAAACCAACCTACCCACCTGATCACGGTGAAGGGCGCCACTCCCAACGGCCACCAGCACCCAAGATGACGTCACCCAACCAACCCCAAAGCCAAAACCCTAAAACGGCATCAAAGATTACAGATCAGAGATCAGCTTCTCACGGCACAAGCACATGCCCACACTTGCCCTGCCGAAGAAGACGCATCGCAGCTTGCCCCACCCTCCACCCCAATGGCATGGCCAATGAAGGCAATGCACCACTTGTATCCATCCCCTCACTAACAAACAACAAACAAACAACAAGGCCAATCAACAATCAAACAAAAAAACAACAAAGCCTATGAAGACAAGTACTGGAGTTGGTATGCTAACTCAGTTTGTAATTCTCCTCCACGAGTAAATTATGCTTAAATATAACAAGTTTTGCAACATTCTAGGGAGTCGTATCACCCACTCTGATACCCCTAATGAACCAGTAGTATGCAGCACTAATCAGAGGAACCGAAGAAATACTATGGAACAGGATATGTGAATTAGGGTTTGAGGCTAAGTGGGTGTTACGAGATTTAAGTGATTGAAGGGAAAAGGGTTTCAGTAATATGCATTTTCGTAGTAACAATTACTGGTGATGGAAGATCAGGAGCTTGGTCTGGAGAAGGGAGATGGGTTTTGTGTTGAGGCTGTTTTTTTGCTATTTTTGCGGAGTTATGAGTCATGAGAGTCATCGTCAGTTGTGCTGTGAAACTGTTGCTGAAATCGCCGCATGGAGCGGAAGTGGAGAGAGAATTTCGGATGGAACGAACTGGCACGCCTCTCTGA
This sequence comes from Ceratodon purpureus, assembly GCA_014871385.1. Taxonomy (NCBI): domain Eukaryota; kingdom Viridiplantae; phylum Streptophyta; class Bryopsida; order Pseudoditrichales; family Ditrichaceae; genus Ceratodon; species Ceratodon purpureus. The sequence goes on from CM026423.1 coordinate 8,154,688, forward strand.
ATGGGGAGTCTCATGGTGCGTCTCATGGCATGGATTATGACTTGAGGGATTTGTGGTGGAGGATGTTGCATGATGTTGGTGATGCATGAAAGTGATGGGAGCTTCATGGGGATTGATGTTCCTGGATGTGAGGTTTTGTTGTGTTGTGGAGGAATTGTGCAGTGGGAGTTTGGGAGTTTTGTGTTGTGGAGGAGGTTGAGGTTGTTTTTTGGGCGGGGGTTTTAGGTTGGTTGTTGTTGGTGTTGGTGTTGGGAGTTTTTGGTCGTGGTCCTGGCTCCGAGGTCGATGAAGATGACGGCTACGGAGGCGGCCACAGAGGCAGCGACGGAGGCGACGCAGCCGTCGTGGATGTCGACATGGCAGCAGTACTTGCGGTGGAGCCCGACGTCGAAGCAGGAAGTGCTTGCCTCCGAGAATCGTCTCTTTAGTCTTCTCAAGTGCGTACGTACTGCTTTTGTTTTTTCAGTCATTGCAGACGACACTTCGCATCATTGTCATAGAATGTGCTGGTGGGCTGAGAATTCGATGTTGAAGTAGAATGTACACCATGCATTGGATTCTGGAGTTTTTGAGTGTGGAGAGGTGAATTGACATCTTAACTACAGCTAGGGTCACATTCCTCATCGTCGTACATGACGTGACAAAGTACAGGAGATTTGGGATTTGGGTTTTGACATTGTCGCAAACGTTGTCTACGTGCAGGATTAATGGCTTCTTTTCTAGCATGCCAGCATTTGAGTGCTACCATTTTCATGTGCTTCAAATATTTTTGTTCCAGCATGAGTTTGTGTAAATCATGCATGTGAAAAGGTTATGGTCCTGAAAGAATGCTGGCGGGCAATCTCTGCGGGGGCAGAACTCCCTACATCCAAGAGCAGGTGAACATCGGGACAGGGCCTCCCGGTTCGCAAGTGCGCTGGTTTAGGTCGGTCAGCAATGAACCCCGCTTCATCAATACAATCACTTTTGAGAGGGAGAATGCGCCGACGCTGGTTATGGTGCATGGTTATGGCGCCGCACAGGGCTTCTTCTTTCGCAACTATGATGATCTTGCACAACGATTTCGTGTTCTGGCGATAGATCAGCTCGGGTGAATTTCAATTCTGCTTCCCGTATTTAAAATCGTTTTCTCGTTTCACGTTCTTCGTGAATTTTTTGACGCATTCTTATTGGATGCAATCATTGGAAGCACTTGAATTGGTGGATTAGTAAGGGTGCACAGAAGCCCTATTCTGTGCAATGATTGAGGTCTGATCGACATTATGAGGCAAGGGATTGTCTACAGTGTAAAGACTATTTGAAAATTGATTCCATGCATTGCATGCGATCAATCAATATTATTTCTCTATTCACTTTTGCGCATGCTCTAGAATTTAGGTCAAATCCTCTGTTTTTAAGGGAAGGATAGATTTGTCAGATACCGTATATCAAAATGCCTGAGAGCATCTCTTTTTTTTTAAACTATTTGCCTGATGTTTATCTTGATTCTTGTGTAATGCTACTGTCTGAATGAATCGGTTGATGTGAAATCCGCTTGAAACACAGATGTGGAGCTTCAAGTAGGCCGGACTTCACCTGCAAAAGCACCGAAGGTAATCATCACACTATGTGAAAGCAGACACCTGTATCACCTGTTTTCTTTTGTTGTACGTCTCCCAAATATATTTTCTACCAGTAATTCTATGTCAGAATTGATAATAATTGCCAATCGGTAGGCTGCATGTGGATGTCTTTCACTGCGTAAATCGGTCAAGTAAATTATGTATTTTGAATCAACAGAGACCGAGTCATGGTTTGTTGATTCTTTGGAGGAATGGCGAAGAACGAAGAAGCTGGACCATTTTATCCTGTTAGGCCATTCTCTTGGAGGCTATGTGGCTGCCCGGTACGCCCTTAAGGTTATTGTTTCACTCAAGCTCATATAATCTATGATTGATTCTTAACTTACTAAACGTCTTTGAGAAGTATTCGGAAACAATCAAGGAGACCGCATCATCTTTGAATCATTGCGTGTGCAGCACCCCGAGCATGTCCAGCACCTTATTCTGGTAGGCGCAGCAGGATTCTCAGAGGAATCGGACCGTATCATTCAGTTTAGATCTACCTGGAAAGGAGCTGTTGCGAATTTCATGTGGGATAGAAATCTTACGCCACAAAAGATTGTAAGGTAAACATGCTTCCTTTTTAAAGGACATTCATTTGTATTTTATTCCTCTTATTCAATTTAACATCTAAAGAAAACTGTTCGTGCTTGCGTTAAAGGAGCTCATGCTTACCACATGCGACAAGTTGCTTCAGTGGAATGATCATGAACATGCTATCGTTCTATGTAGGGGTATAGGTCCATGGGGACCTGCACTAGTTCGCAAATATGCAGGAGTGCGGTTTGGCACGTACACCACCGGCAACATGCTCAATGAACAGGAGTCGAAACTTTTCAGTGGTAATTGATCTGCTCCTTCCTACTTATTCTAAGATAACTCCCTGTATTGTTGATTGTGTCACTCATTTCCTATGATGGTAGCAAAAACGTTATACAATCCAAATATTCCCATCGTAGCAGCACTGAATTCATATAAGAAGCGTTACTCAGCATGCGCCATGAAATCATTCCAGATTACTTGTTCCACACCTTGGCTGGAAGAGCGAGTGGAGAGCTTTGTCTTAAGTATATATTCTCTCTCGGTGCTTTTGCACGAACACCACTTATTACCAGGTTTGTAAGCTTCTTCAACGACTTCTTACCCTGCATCAGCAATTACAAGATGAACATGTTAAACACTTGCTGACATATGACTATATCAATGCCTCAAAAATATTTTCACTTTCTTCTCACATGAAGTAATTTCTCTGCTATTCATTCACGAATGCTGCGATGTGACAGTGCTCCAGACTGGAAGGTACCGACTTCTTTTATATATGGGATGGATGACTGGATGGATTGGGGTGGAGCACAAGAAGCTCGAAAGAAGATGCCTGTCAGCACCGAGCTTCTTCGAGTTCCTCAGGTACATGCCTGAAGTTGAAATTATGAAGTGTCTTCTCAGATCTCCTGTCGTCTTTACCAACATATTCCAAATTTCCCATTTCGAATCCTGTCTGATGTGAAGTATCTGTTGTTTCAGGGAGGTCATTTTGTGTTTCTCGACAATGCTCCAGGATTCTACTCAGCTATTGTCTATGCATGTCGTCACTTCCTACCCGGACTTGCTGTGAAGCACCTGCCAGAAGGCCTCATCCAAGTTCCCCACCCAAACAATAAAATAGATACGGGTGAGTGTTGATGACATTTTGTAATTCCTTTGAGCTCTGTGGGACATGATCAAATCTTATGAAAAACCAACCTGCAGCATTGAACCAGCTGCATGGCCCTGCAAGCCAAGGTTCAACGTTTTGACAATCACTAGAGAATGTTTTCACTTAAATTCTCAACTCATATCTGGGACTAAAGAACAGAGGTCACAATATCATGTAAAAATCTCAGTTGGATTCTTGCTTAAAGCAGTTAGTCACAGTGTCACACAAAGCATCTTCCTGGCAAAGTAATCAATCCCTGAAATCAGGTTCCCTTTATCTGATACACGGCATGAATAAGCTTATAATATGAAAATTGCAGCAAGACCCACTCTCCAATCTCACATAGAATATAATTTGCGGAAATAATTGAAGTAGCTTATGGTGCTTCAAGAATCCTCACTTATTTTCAAAGCATTACATTCATACCTAACACTACACTATGCAACAAAGCAACCCATTATACCCGACCCATCCTTGTAAATATCATAAAAATCGTTGATAAAGGTAATATTGGTGCATGCAAACCTGCTATCGATGTAAGTTACTTTCAAGTTGGGTGAATGAACCTGCTGTCGACGTACAGTATCAAAATATACCCGGCTCACGAGTATACCGGTAAGGACAGCACCAGGAAGAGAACCGTCAAAACATTCTCTCATCCAGGACACCAACCCATTCCGAACCCGGATACCCAAGGCCTTCCCGGGTAGCACAACAATACACCGACGTATCCCGTATACCCGCGACGATACCAGGGAAGTCCCAGCGGCAGGACACAAGCGATGGTTGCTCCTGATCGCCCAAACGCTTCCTCGAAAGCACAATCTTGTGCAGGTTTTGTGAAATGGGTGCACTGGGAAGTAGAAGCATGGATTGAACCCATAGCAAGAGGAGATCAGAACACAAGAGAGACCAACTTAGGAAGACAGACGGTAGGGGAGAATCGAAAGAGTGAGTGTTTAGACCCAACTTGGAAAGGAGCCTGCAAGGAGAGTAGTATTGGTTTGTTGCAATGTCGGCTTTGGAGGATGTGTCCAACGAGGAGCTCTTCTCCGAGATGATGCGGCGCATGAAGTGTTCTACCAAAGAGGAGAAGCGCGTCATCCTCATCGGTAAGGCAAGGGTTCAGGGTTTCTTGTCGGTTTCTTGACGTTGATTGAGGTTTTTGAACTCTTCTTTCATTCTTTTGTGTAGTTCTTGCAAGCTGTAGAGTGTCGATGAGTATCCGGTTTTTAGTGGGGTTGGTGACGAGTATTCCAGTGAAGAGCTGCGTTTCCAGTTCTTGTTGGAAGATTTGAGCGTTCTTTGTATGAGGGTGCCCTATGTTCTGGGTTTTAACGTTTTCACGATTCTTTTTTGTTTGCCAGCTACGTAGAGGATTTTGCTTGTCAGTAAATGACGATCAAGGTTTGACTCTTTTGGTGGGAGAATAGCGAGTGATCTTTAAGGCGTAAGTGTTATTTGGGAAGGTTCTAATCCAGAGGTTTATGTGGTTCTTCACTCCAACGTTGAGCTCTTCGGACTCAAGTGTTGATTCTTGTTCTGAAGTTGTCGCAAGCTGCGAAATGTCGATGGATATCAGATTGTTGATCATCATGGTTGGAAAGAAGTATTTTAATGTGGAGCACTATTTCAGCTCGTTTGAATGGGTGGATGTTTTGGAAGCTTAGGCAACTCACAACTTCGAACTGCAAATAGGGTTTGTCAGAGTGCGTTATTAGCTTCTTGTCCGCAGAAGTTGCAATCGATGTTTTAGTAGACACCTGGTTAGAATTGAAAATGGTGCTGTAAGAGCAGGGATTTCGCTTTGTTGATCCTGGTTTATGGACTCTTGCCTTGTGGACCAAATTTTATGCTTGCTTTCAATGGAATTTCGAAAAGCTACAGACACTTACAATATGCTGAGAAACATAGTGTTTTGTATTTTTCCCTGTGTGTCAAAGAAATGTTAAACCCTCATTTATTCCGTGTGAGGAGAATAAATGTAGAGTCAGGAACGGGAGGGGAAGATGAATGACAGGAAGGTGATACAATGGCTCGAAGCGACCTCCCAGAGGGTTGTCTGTCTGATTAGATGCTGCCGTGATGACCTGACGAAGTTTATTATCAAATTGATGGCTGTGCAGGACCTCCAGGATGCGGAAAAGGAACCCAATCGCCGTTCATTAAACGGGAGTATTGTCTTTGTCATTTGGCTACTGGTGACATGCTTCGTGACGCAGTTGCAAAACAGACACCCTTAGGGTTGGAGGCCAAAGCGGCCATGGAATCGGTATATTAATATTTCCCCCTTCCATTTGGATCAGTGGTGTTGAGAATACCAGTCATCCTGCAATGCAAGGCTCCTTCAAAATTCTATACCATAATTCTCGTATGCCATTTCAAATCTTCTGAAGTGACCTACCAGAGAATGTAAGCCAACACAGAGGCAACTTGACTCTAATCCAAAGCGTGCTTCACCTTCAAGCACTGACTGCAAGAACAATAGTAATCAGAAAATTTAAATCCTTGAGCTCTAAACCAGCACTAATCTGTGAAGTGGGTTGGCAGGGAAAACTTGTATCTGATGACTTAGTCGTAGGCATCATTGACGATGCATTAAAAAGGCCTGGTTGCGCCAAGGGTTTCATTCTAGATGGGTTTCCACGCACGGTTGTGCAAGCTGAAAAGGTAGGAATTATCTTCCCACGCCATTGCTGGTCACATGCGGAAGCTTAATAGGTGAATTTTAAATCGAAAGCTTCGATTCTGATCTCCCAAATGGGTCATACATGACATTACTTAGTACAGAATTTCTAACAGATCTTGCCTCGTCTTCTCTCATTCATACCGCGGATTCCAACTCTCCGTTTGGACAGTGCTTCAGGTGATAAGATACTATTTCCGCACTTCCTTGATGAGTCATGCGTCTTCAAAGTGATATGATTGTAAAAATTTGCGTTGCTTGCAGTTGGATGCCATGCTCTCAAAACAGGGTCACAACATTGACAGAGTGCTTAATTTTGATATTCCGGACTCTGTTCTCGAAGAGCGAATTACTGGACGGTTGGTGCACTTGGCAAGTGGCCGCTCTTACCATACCAAATTTGCTCCACCAAAAGTCACTGGTAGAGATGATGTGAGTACTTCGCTCAAACTATTTGCCTACGTTTCCTGGTTTTAATAAGTTCTATTAGAATTTCAAATCCGTTCTTAACCAGGTACAAGCATTTGCATTGTTGTTTCAATCGATGGCACTCCAGCGTTGCTACGTCGGTGGTCATGATTCTCTCAAAGCTACAGCCATTACTGAAGTTCAATATACTTAACCTGGGATGAGAAGTATCTTCATGTGAGCAGATTACAGGGGAACAACTGATTCAGCGCAAGGACGATAATGCTGAGGTGCTCCGAAGCAGGCTTGATGCATTCCATAAGCAAACCACTCCTGTAAGTTGTGCTTCATTCTAAACTTATGTAACAACTGAGACATGGGTACATGTTCATTTTGCAAGCACCAGTTATGAGAAGTAACCTTGTTGTGTCATAGTACCAAATATATTGTCAATGATTGGATTTTATTCAAGCTTTCTCAATGATCAATCAAGGGTAACAAACAAAGGACATCACAACTTCAAAGCAGTCATTGTGGAAAAGAACCTTGACCTTCTATATCTCATTGCTACCTACCACTTTGGGTTACATTGATGTTATGGTGATATTAGAACATAGCTCAATGCATATGTGAAACAAAAGGCAACTTTGGTTTTGTGTCTTAATTGTCATGAGTATTTTTAAGGAATTTGAACGAAGAGCTCGTTGGATGATTAGGTCATTGCCTACTACGCAAAGAAAAATAAGGTGACGAACTTGAAGGCAGATGCGTCTTCATCAGATGTGTCTAACCAGATTTCAAAAGTGCTAGGATAATTTTGACTTGAATGGATTACTGATTTTGGACTGAACAATGACATGATGATGCCTGAATTTTAGCTGTAAAATTATGCCCCAGTTTGCTTCCCATTGAATTTGGGAAAGGCAATGTTGTTCCTTTGAGAAGGCTCTTTGAAGCCTACAACAATTCTCTATCACCCTTGCTAAGCATCATGTCAAAGTCCCATTTATTCTCTTTTTTTGTGTGACCCTTTATGGGAAGAGAATGTTGTGATCCGTAGAAAGAAATGTATATTGCAGCACATACCAAAACCATCACAATACATAGAACGGACACCACCTAAGCCATTTTTAGATTTCAGCAATTTCAATATTGTTGGTAACTTTCAATATTGTTGGTTTATGTGAAATAATAATATTTGGCAACCACTTCATTCAAGGATGTAAGAGGTGATTTTGCAAGATTCACTTGAGAGAAAGTAATTACACTATTAGAAGAAAAATAAGTAACTGAAGGACTTCTTATAAACATTCAGTATATAAGATTCTAAATTACATCCAAGGAAAAAGCTATAAATTGTGCCACATTAATATCTTTTTTTCTTATGAGGTTTCAAGGTTTTGAATAGCAAATACTTATACAACTTAGCATTTTTGAGAAGTTCATGAGAACATGATAAATTCAAAAATAAAGGATTCACCATTGCCCATTTATCATCTAATGATACATTAGTACATACAAATGCATATTGCTTCACGTTGTGTAAATTGTTTTATAGCCCAACAGTTTCATGACTAAGATAGATTTCCAAACAGCTATCAGCTCCAGAACTTCCATTCAGGTGACACAGAGTGGACGTCATTGTTGCACATGGTCCCCTGAAGTTTGTAAATTGAATCTACCTGGCACATGCTCAGACCTACAATTTACAAACTTGGGGCCAGGGCCTGAACGTCTTGAGCAGCAAGTTTGTACGTACAGACTACAGTGGACGGATCAGTTAATATGGGCAAGGCTCATAATCCATGTGAGTTATCCGTGTCCCACGAAATAACAGTTTACTGGGTCCTGGAAAATTTGAGAGGATGGATTTGCCATAGCCTGTGCCGGGGCCTGTGTAACTTAGTTCAGAGTGTGAGCAAGATGTGTGAGCAATCCAGGTTTGCATGTAACTTGCCCTAAGGTATACACACCTATGACCGATAACTTAAGCATTTCAGCATAGTTTTCAATAAGGAGTTATTTTTCGTGCGTAGTATCATAAGGTTCATGAAGAATGAGCATTTTTCCAAAATTAATTCAGTAAAATTCAAATTACTACAAATTTTTTTGTCCAAAAGTTAGATTTACCCATAACCAACATATAGGTTTACCAATGACCGATAACAACAAGAGTAGTGAACAACAACATGTCCATAACACTCACAGAGGTATTCTATTGGAGGATGCATCCTAAATTTACCGTTCATCAATTATCGGTTACTGGTTTTCCATTGCTCTGCAATGGGGAAGCCTACGAATCAGTCATGGGTTCATTAACCCTCATGAGTGTGTATACCTTAATGATGGTAATTTTACCCTCTAAGTTTAGGTCAGTCAATGAGCAATGAGCTTTACAGTGACCCACTGGCGATGCTCTCAAAGTCAACAAAACCTCCACTGTGGATCACACTGTTCCAAGGCTGACACCTCATTGAAAAATCCGATCTCCGCTCGGTAAGGTATTCCGGATTCTGCACAAGAATCTGCTATTTTAGAGCGAGCATCTACTGTTTTGAACTTTGAAAGCTGTCAACAAAGTGGGAAACACTGTTCGTCTTCCTCATTTCCCACCACGCCGATTTCAGGAAAGGCCGCCGTTCTGCAAGTGCTTGTACCGCTGGACGAGACTGGAAGCTTTGTCACTGGTAAACTGGTTGCTAACTTGCTAGACGACGAGTCCGTGCTTTGTGTCGAATTAACCAGTTCATCACATGCACATGCACAGGGACCTGGTCCATCTGCAGGACTGAACTGATCTAGTATGCGCCGTGCTGTTGAAGGTGGCTCCGAGATCTGGAGCTAGTTTCTGCCGACAGGGTCTGGAAACTTGATGCGGATCAGTTTAGTGGATTAAACCGCAGTTGCCTTCGCGTTGGCTGTGAAGAGCTACGGGCTTCCGTGGGGTCCGGAGAGGGCAGTTTTGATAGCAATGAAGGTTGTACTATGCTAGAGTGGCGTACTGGTTCGATCCGCATTCAGGTATGTGAAGCAGCTTGACGTGCTTGGTATGCGTAAGAAGTACGACAAGTTGATTCTTTGTTGGTGACGCCGCTGATGTGTTTGTTGTAGCGTGTGGAAGCCATGTACATTTTTAGGCTAGTTGGTGGTCGTTGACGTTGGTTGGATTTCTACGATCCTTTGGCCGATTAATGGGTGTGAGACTCGTGGCAGATCTTGAGAGAGTATTGATTTTGTGCTCAAGCTAGTGTGCAGAAGGACGAGTTGGTTCATGAGAGATAGGTTGTGCTTTTCGACTGCGAGTTTGATGTGAGAGGCTAGAGTTGGCAAGTTAGGTCTTTGGCTATCATGTCTGACATCACGAAGCCTGTGCCCAGTTATTCACCCACCGACGCTACATGCTTTTGAGTGACGTCCATCGCTCAGTACCAAGGAGCGAGGGTTTCCTAGAGTTCAGGCAGAGATTGCTTCAGAAGCGCAGAGTTGGCTCATAGGCGAAAGCATCATCAGTTCCAGGTAAGGTGATCCGACTGCGATCCGGTGTCGATTGTGGACACTTTGTTGGGAAATATGTGGAGTGGGAAATATGTTTAGGTATCTCCAGATGTGACTCACATCTGAAGTGTTAGCTAAGTACTCGGGAAGCTGACATTTTGAAATGGAAATCTCATGCCCGATATGTTGACGTATCTGCATTGAAGGCTTAGTAGTTCTGAAGCCTCTGCTGAAACATACGAGGATACTGCTCGGTAGTGAGCACATGAGCCATTTTGAACCAAGTCTGGATCAGGGATTCCTGAATGGAGCCGTCTGAGTTCATTGATTGAAACTGTTGAGTCTTTCCGAGCTTTTAAAAACAAAGGTATTTGAACTCAATATCCCGTCATGTCGTCGGCTCATGAAATGGCGCTTCTTGATGAGCTCCTTGTTATTTTGTAGATCATTGATTGTTAGGCGGGGAAGCCAGTATGTGAAGGGAGAGGTTGGGCACTGCAATGGGCGAAGTAAAGGAGAAGTTCACTCATGGAGAACCGGTGAGTAGATGTGAAATACAACCTCAGCATCTACTATGCCACATTGTGGTTCATGCCAAGAGGGGCTCTATTTCTCTGAAGTTTGATCCAAGTATGCTTTTCTATTGACACGCAGGTCTCTGATTCTATCTTTCGGTTCTACCAACCCAAAGTACCGGTTCAACTGGAGGTGGTGTTTGTTCATGGATTGGTGGACGACAACAGTGGAGATGCATATTGGAAGACTTGGCTGGCTCGTGATGGCACACCGAACAATGTTTGGCCAATGACATGGCTCCCAGCGGAGTTCCCCTTTTCGCAAGTCTATGCACTCAAATACGATGCCAGCATCGAGCAGACTGCTACCGATGGAAGGATGGACTTGTTTCTTGTTGGAGAGAATCTGGTACAAGAAATGGTGAATTTTGGTGGAATTGGACAGAATGGAGTTCCGGTGGTGTTTGTGTGCCATGGGTTTGGTGGCTTGGTGGCTAAGCAGATTGTTGTTAGTGCAAAGAATCGTTTTTCACACGACATCAAGGCTCAAAACCTCTTGCAGAACATTCGGGGTTTCTGTTTCTATTCAACGCCCCATCGTGGATCAGTCCTGGCCAAATATCTTCGTAATGGTAAGAGAGGGGGGAAGGGTCCCTTATCGGAGAATATGGAAGTGTTAAACACAGAGACAAGTCGCCTCAGCGAAGCCTTTGAGAAAGCTAAACACCCATCGTGGTATTTTGCATCCGCAGCTGAGACGCATGCGACATCGCAAGTAAGGAACATTGTAATCGCCCTGGTTTCATCGTGTCTAAGAATGTTCCTATTTCGACAGTATAAGCAGATGGTGGTGGACGAAGCATCTTCCAGATACGAAGATGGTAATTACCTCGCCTTGAGCGAAAATCACTCTGATGTTGTTCGACCAAAAGCCAAGAACGCTTCAAGTTACTTATGGTTGACTAATTCGCTGAGGGAGATCGTCAGGAGATTTGAGGTTAGCCTTGCTGTACGAGTAGAGAGCCTTGTGCCAGAGAGCTTTGTGAGATTGAAGAAACAAGAGGAAGCCACCAAACGATTGCTACAGGAAGCACCTATTGTAGGAGTGGTTGGCATGGGAGGTATCGGAAAGACAACGTTGGCTAAAGCTGTGTACCAGTCAATATGCAAGGATTTTGACAGGAGCAGCTACTTGGACGATGTGAAATCGAAGGCGAGCTTGGATGAAGTGTTGATAACGCTGCTGCAAGATTTTGGAATCCCGGATAGAAAGACAGGTTCTATCGTACAGCACAGTGCCTTGAAGGATTCCAGGGATGTTTTGCTCGAAGACCTGAAGAAGTATGTGCATCAGCACAAAGTGCTTGTGGTTGTGGATGATGTGGGGACAAAAGAGAACTTCGATCGCTTGCTGAAGGACATGGGATTCTTGGCAGGAAACAAAGAGTCGAGGCTAATCGTCACTTGCAGAAATTGGCAGGTGCTGAAGGAATATGTACCCCCTATTCGAAGATATGATGTGGAGTTCATGAGTTCAAGCGAGGATATTGAGCTGTTTTCATATCATGCATTTCAGGGAGCTAGAACTCTGGAGCAAAAGCGGCGAACACTACATGAATTTCTACGGAAGGATTCCTCAGAACACTTGATGGATGAGTTCGAAATGGTGTGTGATGATGTTATGAGGGCTTGCTCTGGATTGCCATTGAGCCTTGAAGTGATGGGTCGTTTCTTGGGAGGTTATCTGAAGGAGTTACCAGAGCTATCGAGCAACGACTGCTTAGATTGTTGGAAAGGGGCTTTGGAGAAATTGAAGAATGCTGAGCCTTTGGAAGGGGGAGATGACAATGATAAGCTCTGGAAGGTGTTGCAAATAAGCTACGATGCTTTGTGTGTGAATGAGCAAAACATGTTCTTGGATATTGCATGTTTCTTTTGTGAATCAGTACAGTACAGTGAGCAAACATTGCAATGGATATGGGGAGGAAAGCAATCGAAGTTGATAGAGTTGAGAAATCTGAAGGAGCGATGTTTGGTGAAGATCAACGAGGAAGCTGGAGTGGTGACCATGCATGACCAACTGCGTGATATGGGTCGCGGTGTTGTAAGAGGGCAAGGTCGCCTAATGGTGAATAAGATGAGCAGATTATGGGATGGCAAGGATGTGCAGGAGCTTCTACAAAGCAATGAGGTAGTTCCAAATCAAGAGGTTTTTTGATTGGATTTATTTATGATTTGAGCGTTTTAACAACACTTGATACAGGTTGTTCTAATAATGTGGTCGTCCTTATTGGCATTAGATAAAGTCTAAACAAATAGAAGGCTTGACATTATACGATTCGTTACTCAAAGAGTGGAGCAGAAGATTGATTGATGGCATGGAAGGTTATTCTATCAAGACCTCAGAGCACACCAAGCATATGAAATACAGCTTCAATTTGAATTGTCCCAAAATGAGGTTGTTGAACCTGCACAAGGGTGATGAGAATGTCATTGAAGCCATCAACATTCAAGGTAAATCACATGTGCAGTGGTTGTGCTTAAGGGAATCAAGCATTTCTAAAGTACCAAACTTTTTGCAACAATGTGAGGGGCTATGTGTATTGGATATGAGGGATTGCAAATATTTGAAGAAACTTCATAACACCATCGACAAATTGAGCAACTTACTGGAGCTCAATCTTAACCAATGCATTGGGCTCACGTCCTTACCTGAATCAATTGGAGAATTGGTGAGATTATCCAAGCTTGACCTTAGTGTGTGTATAGTCCTTACATGTCTACCAGAGTCCATTGGCAAATTAAGCAACTTATTGGAGCTCAATCTTAACCAATGCATTGAGCTCACAAGGCTACCTGATTCAATTGGAGAATTGGTGAAATTATCCAAGCTTGACCTCTCTTCTTGTCAAGGCCTTACATGTCTACCAGAGTCCATTGGCAAATTGAGCAACTTATTGGAGCTCAATCTTAATGAATGCATTCGGCTCACAAGGCTACGTGATTCAATTGGAGAATTGGTGAAATTATCCAAGCTTATCCTCTCTTATTGTAAAGGCCTTACATGTCTACCAGAGTCCATTGGCAAATTGAGCAACTTATTGGAGCTCAATCTTAACCAATGCATTGAGCTCACAAGGCTACCTGATTCAATTGGAGAATTGGTGAAATTATCCAAGCTTGACTTCTCTTATTGTGAAAGCCTTACATGTCTACCAGAGTCCATTGGCAAATTGAGCAAGTTATTGGAGTTTGATCTTCGTGGATGCAGTACGCTCACAAGGCTACCGGATTCAATTGGAGGATTGGTGAAATTATCCAAGGTTATCCTCTCTTATTGTTAAGGCCTTACATGTCTACCAGAGTCCATTGTCAAATTGAGCAACTTACTGGAGCTCAATCTTCATGGATGCATTGGGCTCACAAGGCTACCTGATTCAATTGGAGAATTGGTGAAATTATCATGGCTTATCCTCTTCGAATGTGAAGGCCTTACATGTCTACCAGAGTCCATTGGCAAATTGAGCAACTTACTGGAGCTCAATCTTATTAGCTGCATTGGGCTCACGTCCTTACCTGAATCGATTGAAGAATTGGTGAGATTATCCAAGCTTATCCTCTCTTATTGTCAAGGCCTTACATGTCTACCAGAGTCCATTGGCAAATTAAGCAACTTATTGGAGCTCAATCTTAACCAATGCATTGAGCTCACAAGGCTACCTGATTCAATTGGAGAATTGGTGAAATTATCCAAGCTTGACCTCTCTTCTTGTCAAGGCCTTACATGTCTACCAGAGTCCATTGGCAAATTGAGCAACTTATTGAAGCTCAATCTTAATGGATGCATTCGGCTCACAAGGCTACCTGATTCAATTGGAGAATTGGTGAAATTATCCAAGCTTATCCTCTCTTATTGTCAAGGCCTTACATGTCTACCAGAGTCCATTGGCAAATTGAGCAACTTATTGGAGCTCAATCTTAACCAATGCATTGAGCTCACAAGGCTACCTGATTCAATTGGAGAATTGGTGAAATTATCCAAGCTTGACCTCTCTTATTGTCAAGGCCTTACATGTCTACCAGAGTCCATTGGCAAATTGAGCAACTTATTGGAGCTCAATCTTAACCAATGCATTGGGCTCACAAGGCTACGTGATTCAATTGGAGAATTGGTGAAATTATCCAAGCTTGACCTCTCTTATTGTCAAGGCCTTACATGTCTACCAAAGTCCATTGGCAAATTGAGCAACTTATTGGAGCTCAATCTTAACCAATGCATTGGGCTCACAAGGCTACGTGATTCAATTGGAGAATTGGTGAAATTATCCAAGCTTGACCTCTCTTATTGTCAAGGCCTTACATGTCTACCAAAGTCCATTGGCAAATTGAGCAACTTATTGGAGCTCAATCTTAACCAATGCATTGGGCTCACAATGCTACCTCATAGTCTTGGTAATCTTATTGATATGCATATTCTAAATCTTATGAGCTGCGTAAATTTGGTGGAACTCCCTGAAACGACAGGCCGTTTATCGCAACTTTCGAGTTTAGATTTGAGGTACTGCCACAAATGGGAGTGGATGAAGGCAAGTCAAATATCGCTGCTGCATGAGCTCAAGCAGCATGGTTGCTCTGAAATTCTTCTTCCCGATGGAAGACCATATCATGGTAAATACTCTACAGAGTATTGTTCCTCTGGTACCGTTGGATGTGATGGTTGTGGGTTGACGCCGATCTCCACCAAGTGCTGGCATTGCGACATTTGCCCTTGGTTTGATCTCTGTGAGTCATGCTACGAACGGAGGCATGAACTTGATCAGCTGCGCCGTCAATCCGAACACGTTGAAGACCACCCCATGACCGCCATCACAGTGTTGTGAAGTCCTGCTTTCTGTGACCCAGCCGACCTGTTCTTGTGGACGACCTCTGCAAAATGACTCGATGGAGGGCTTTCTAGCTTCCAAACTTTTATCTGCTTAAAGCATTCTGGCTTTTCTTAGGTCTTGTTGCGCGATGTTGCTTCCCGGGGGAGTCTGCTCAAGTGGACGTTCAGTTCATTCTACATGGTTTCAGGGAGTTCAGAGTTGGAGAGGTGGCTCAAATACTTGGGCGCAGCCGATCCCAAGTACCGAGTCTTTGTTCAACATGTTCCTGGTGTGGAAATATGTTTCATCGGGTTACATTGCGAGTAGTTTTGGAGTCAGCTGGATTTGTTACTTCAGCATCGCAGGTTCCACCTTAGGATGTAGGAGTCGTCGTATTGTTCCTGGTGGTCTGAACTCTATGTCGCACTTCTAGAGCTTTAGACGACAAGGCTGCAGAGCTCTTCATGATGAGCTTCTCTTGGCTAGGCATATATATATATATATAGAAAAACAGGAACAACTAATATATCTTCGTCAGAAACAACTAATCTGCGTTTCGTCTGTTGTGACCCACAGTTTTTAGTTGTTCTTTAGCTGTTTGATCGCGGTTTTTCTAGTAGTGATACTCTGCGGTGAGAACTCTTGGGCTGTTATCCTTTTTGTTGTTTGTAGGGCATTCAGCATAGTCTGCAATGTCATGCAGCTTGAAGCCCATTGTCGACCATGAACCATATTGAGATATATCCAACATAGTTTCCAAGTAGATAATGTAGCTGCAAGATAGGATCAGGTGTTTTTCTACGGGGATTTTTCTTAGGATTACTCTTCCAGGTTTGCTCAGGAAGCTGACTTGGAAACATGTGAATCGATTGAAAAGCAAGACTGGTTTTACTTGGGAGGAATTGAATGCTTGGACGTTGATGATCTTCGGTTCTGACCGTGAATTGCGTTCAATAGGTAGCATGCTCTGTGTTGCTTCATGAGACATTTAGTTTGTTCAATTAGATGTAACCTACGGAGCTTGTGCAAAGAGCTCTGATCCTCTTTTAAATGCATATGCTCAAGGATGGGCTGAACATCTTCACTTCTTAAAAAGGAGCTGTCTGCTTGTAAGCTGCTCGCGAACTGGAGCTATTTTTCCTTTTCTTTGCAATTCAACAAGCTGATGATGTGTGCACATGTGCCGAGCTAGAGAAGCACAATTCCTGAACCAGTTCCAACTTTCTTCATCGCCATGGAGATTCCTGAAACAACTAAGACTCAAAAATAATTTCTTGTAATTTATGAAACCATTTTCGTACTGTTTTTGTAGGTTTGTTGGTGTGATACCGAAGTCATTCATAGTCTCTTTCATTCATAAATTCCACCTCGAATTCCTAACCTCCACCTCTACTGCAATCCAAAGAACTAACCCTAGCAAAGATCAGTAACATTTTGACAAACCGCAATACAGACCTCCTCCGACCACAGCGTCCGATTGTGTAAATCCATAGACCGTCTGTATAAGTATCGTATAACATCATGTACAGTTCACTTAATTGAAACCTTCCCAGATGCAGGTGTACAGCTAGCTAGTTCCTGCACCGGATTTCGTGAAGTACGATCTCAGAAAAGCCTCATTGAGCTGCGCCAGTGGACCATTCATTGTGGGGAAGGCAGGACTTGGAATATTTAGGCAATTTTGCGCAATATTGTGGTCCAGGAGGCAATAAAGTTCCGGCACCACAGTGATTACATTTCAAGAGCTCTACAACTTAGAGGTTCCTTGATCAGTCGATGAGTCGGACTCATCTGAAAGGCCGGTGGATGTAGCTGTCGACTAGTGATCAGGGCGACATCGCTTTACGGTAGATGGAGCCTGATTGTGATCAGGCCATCACACGGTACACGGCTGTGATCACCAACATGCCAAGAGTGCTGAAGATCAGTTCGGTACGTGGCAAAGGTTTTCGGAGTAACCAGCACAGGAAAGGATCTGACGGACTTAATTGGAAAAACTCAGTATGTATTTGGTGCGAGCGAGCTTGGTGGTTGCTAAATTGAAGGAATATTAATTTGGCCATTGTTGCGTACTGTAGTTGCAGTGCTTCTGATGTTAGAGTGAAAGTCACCTTGCTGATAACACCAGGTGATGTACATGTTAACAAGCAATTCAACAGCTAATATTAGTACCAATTATCTCCGAAAAGGTTTATAGTTTCTATAGTTACACCCAGTTGTCGATGACTCACTTTGCACTCATCTCTGAAGCTCTCGGTTGCTTGGATGAATTGGGGATTTCGAGGGGTGCCCATGTTGCTCAATATGATGTCCGTCTTGGATTGCTGTGAAGAGATTTTTAAGTGAGGGACTGGATTTGTGCTATGTGGATGGAGTGGCAGGTTTGGGCAACGAGGCATTCAGGGACGATTGCAGCTCAGCTTTAAGGGTCAGAGGCTGGTTATTGCGAGGAGAAAGCGTTTTTTTGTGTCTTTGTCTGCCAGTTTTGGAGTTGTGAAGGAGCCTTGCGAACTGGAGCTGTGGATTGGGTGTTACGAAGGCACAGTGTGATTTCTGCGGGAAGTGGGGGGGTGGTGTTCTCTGCGTTTCTTTTACTTGGCTGAATTTGGCGCCTGGGGCGGAGGGTATTTGATTGGAACGGAGTGTGTTCGGTGAATGCTTTCCATAGGATTTAGGGTTTCTGTAGGGTTTCATTCCTGGCAAGATCTCAAACTGCTGTCAAAGTGGTGAATCAAGCGCCTGCCACATAGTCGTGCTCTTCCACGGCAATCGCAGCAATGGCAAAGGAAGGCTATATCGACGCATTATGTAGGGTTAATCAGGTGATTCAGAAACTGAAAGGCTGCTCGGCGGAGTTGAACGAGATAGAGAGGATCGTGACAGAGCTGAAAACTGATGCACATAGTAGCTCTGAGCATATCGACGAGAGGCAGGGCCTTCTCTTGGTTGCGGAGAGTGTGCGCGACATGTTGGATATTGTGAAAACGGGTCTTGAGGGAATTCCGGGTAATCAGAGAATGCAAGTGGGTATCGAAGAAATGAATTTAACAGTGGACGTTGCTTCTGAGGAAGACAATGCTAGGTCGAAGCGGACCAGACTCTTAACTCAAACAGAACCAAGCAGTGTATGTCGAGCTTTCAGCAAAGAAACAAGTCTGGTAACAAAGACAGCTGCATGGAATGATTCAGAAATATGTGCGCACTTCTGTTCTCATCATCCACATATAGTCAATCCCGGAATATGGAGCAAGTTAATGGAGGATTTGGTTGTCCAGGTCTTTGCACGGCTGCCCATACCTCGAATCATTGAGCTTCGGAAGTGCTCGGAGGCCTGGTCCGCCATGTCAGATTTGTCCAGCTTCAAAGGGGCCTTTGCGGAGGCGAATCCCATATTGTTCGGTCTGTTGGGGTGGGATGCCGATTTGGACAAGATTTTTTGTACCAGATTTTTTGACGTCACTACCAAGGAGTGGCATGATATTGAGATGGATCTTTCCAAGGAAAATAGGTACAAGAAGTCGTTGATTGCGCGTGACGGGGGCTTGGTTTGTTTCGTGAAGGTATCGAGAGGGCCTGATTCCAATTTAACTTCCGTCCTTGTCTGTAATCCTCTAAGAAACTGTTGGAATGAGCTTCTTGAACGTATGCCTCCTCTCGGTAATATAGACCCCGTTTTCGTAGAGTTGGTGACTGAAGGGGATGGCGATTGTTACAGAGTAATTTTGGTTTATAGTGAGAAGCTCAAAGTTGGGAATGTGGAAACTTATGGAGCATTGATGTATGACTCCAAAACTGGGTCATGGAGCATAATGGACTCAGGCTTAGTTTATGGAATTCGTAGCACGCTCAGGGGTGACAAAAATGAACCTCTAGTTTTTGATTGCGAAACGAAAAGGATGATTCGTCTTGAGGGCTGCCCTTCTCTTCAAGATCTTGAGGTATTACGGTACTCGATTATGAAGGATCGTCTGTTTGTGCTTCACGTTCGTGACGATCCTGATTCACGAGTGAATCCGCCTTCCCAAGTAATATTCCCATTCCGCGTTTCTGTGAATAATAACTGGACTAACAGGTTAGTAATCTCGGAATACACCTGGGAGAGCAGCAGTACGTCAGATCTAAGGAAGGTGAACGACTACGAGGTCGCCTCAATGGGTTTAGAAAATTATCGAAGATATAATTTGTGTTGGGAGGACTTCGCGATCTTCACTTGCTCAGGGTTTATTGTTTTGACATGCAAGACCCATTCTGATGATGGGAGTGTTCGCAAACTCGTGAATGTATATGACATTTCTGGTGGTCGATGGCGTGAGCTTCCTCCGTCAACTGAAGGCGATCATGTGTGTGAGCTTCGATGGGATGCCATTCCATGAGCAACTCAATGTAAGTAAAGCATGCCAGTGATTGTATATAGCATTTCAAGCTTTCGGAAGGTTCCTGTATAGCTACTATTGATCTTCAACTTTGGAGTTGCTGCATTGGATCACATGGGTTTTATCCTTGTATTCTGATGTGCATGGTTCGGATGGCAGTATAAGATCTTCGAAGACCATCTCACTTGTTGGTGTTTTGTTTAAGCGATGGTTTTATCATTTTGATTTAGGCTGTTGAAAAACATGGCAGGATCGCCATCAATTGCATATGCGTAACTGTATCTTCAGTTAAATTAGGAGCTTAGAAAAAGTTTCACAGAAATATTCTTCATGTCATTGACTTGCAATTATTGATGTTTTCCACTACTTTCAAATGCCAGACATCCAGCGGGTCAAGTGGTGTTGGTTCCACCATCCCAAAGTCCAGAGGATTTTTGGCCCTGAACAAGGATTGGAATTTCTATTCTATTCTGTTTGCTTCCACCACGCCAATTGTAGGAAAGCTCTAATGGCATGGATTTTCTGAGTTGGTCTCTTTTCAAAGTTTTAAGTTTGAATTGCAACTTTGAAAAACGCAGGCATCTCTAGTTTGAAGTTGCAGCTACATATTTGTAGATGACCACAACATAAGTCTTTCAAAGATGAGCTGGCACTTTGTTTTCTTTTTAATAGGCGTTGGTTTGCAATTTACATGGAGCTATACTCGGTGCTTGAGAGATAAAAGCTTATTGCTTATGAAGCAATGGTGTTTCATATTCTCCATTATGAGAGTTCAAGATTTGTCAAAGGTCATCTTGGTGGAAGCATAGTGTGTTTGTTGATGTTCTCTTTTAGAATAGAGAATTCGATTTCGAAATTTCTTTCTAATTCTCAATTTTCATGAACCCATGAAGGACTAACATTATTTTCACATCAATATTGTCATTTAATACCTTTAAGCAATTTCTATTGTCATTGTGACATCTTTTTAATAAATTCAATTGTATGATGTTATAAGTAACATAGTGAAAAACTTTTTCTGTAGCCCCCAAACACTAAGAACAAGTTATTTTCAATCTTTGCTCGAGCTGAAAATTCAAATGCCTTTAATTTTCAAAAAATACAGATTTTTGTATTGAATTGAGGAAATAAGAATTGTGATAAGTAAATGATTTGAGGATTCACCAAAAAAATTCAAAATAAGAAACCTCAATACTTGTTTTTAAAACGAATATAAGGTGGATTAGGGTATAAACTGATATTTAATTCTAAACCATTGATTTTATTGACATAAAATATAATTATATTAATCCCAATGATAAGAGTATTTTCTGAATCAATTGTATCCTTTTTTTATTATTATTTGAAAATTGTTAATACTGAATTCAAGATGAGGCTTCAAAGTTTGTTTTTGTTAATCTTTTCGGCAAGTGTCCACAAAAAATGACGTTTTAAATCATTTGCTTGACTTGTGAGAATGCATTGAATCAAAGCTATCTACATTCATAAAAACCTACACAATATGATTCTATTTTTTTTTTAAATTGAAAAATGATTTGAGAACTTTTTTAACTTTGCCCTTGATGCCTTGATTTGGACTGAAATCTTAAAAACCTTGTAACCTACACAATTTTTATGTGAATCAAAAGAGAATTGTTTGGTTTGGAAAGTTTTACAACTTTCTATTCTCACTAAAACATTTAGGAAAAAAAATGTTTATTGCAATCCTAAGTACCTGCCCAAAATCTCTAAAGACCTGTTTTATGTTTATTAGTCCTTTACGGGTTTAAAAATGACAATAACCATTCATTTTTGCAATTCTCGACTGCAATTTTGTAACATATAACGCTAATTCCATTGTTCTCTAGTTTAGTTCTATGAGGTTAGATTAACATGTGCAAATTTATAGTATATTTATATTTGGAATAGATGGAGGATGTCTTTGCATCATTTCTTATCTCCTGAAAAGTAACCACCTGAATTTGGCCACTACTGGGTACTACCATATTTTAAGGGTATCTTCAGCACTCCTCTGTTGAATAATTAATTAATTTCAAATTTTGATGTGTGCCAATGAAAAAGTAATTTTTAAAACTTTGACCTTTCAGGAAATAAATAACTTTGAATTAGACTTTCATCCATAATTGATGAAGATTCATTGAATGTTTGTTATTTTAGTGGATTTTATGTACACTCTTAATATTTTTAATTAATTTTATTTTCAGTTTATATATTTAATTTCAAGATATTTCATCACGCATCTAATTTTATTTTATGGTTTTTGGGCAAATAGGCAATTTTTAATTTTTTTTAAATCCAAGTTTTTTATTTGAAATTATTTTTTGCCAAAACTCTAAGGTACGGTAATAGAATCTCTTTTACAGGTCAATTCTTGTACCACTTGTCAAAGATTTCATTGACAAACTATTGTGTGATAAGCTTGTTAGCACACAAAATTAAAGGTTCAATATATGAGTATGTAAATTCTATATGAACCATTTTTTTAGCTCACTTAGATATCTCCACCATAAGTCACTTCAAGATTCAAACAATAACTATACAGTATAGTACGAGATGAATACAAATTTTTAGCCTACTCCCCTTTCAAAACAAAGTTTGTCAAGACAAGGTCAAAAATTCTTGTAAGCTTGATTTGCAACTCATGAGCTAAAAAATAATTTTGGACTCTAAACAAAATATTCTTATCTAAACTAAAAGAGCCTTATCCTAAATCCTAAACCTAAATTGGAAATATAATGGAATATCTCAGATTGATGATGTAGCAATTAACAAGGTTATTTATCGTAGCAATCCAAATCGTGATGTGTTGTTACGACGGATTGCGTCGTAATCGGCCATGCTGTCACCACATGATTGGATCCGCCTAGGATCAATCTTAGCTTAGCAATTAGGCAGGGAAAAAAATTACTTCGTTTTATACATGGCATCTTAATTGGCTACTGAGATTGTTGTGGACTAGGACATAGAATTACCCTCTATTTGTCTTCATCCTTTTACACTTGATTCAATGCAAAATGTAAGTGTAGGCGCTACCGTTTGCCCTCTGTTGTCAACCATTGGGAACATATTCCATGTCGTTTGCCTCATGTTCCCATCCATTGGAGATGTGTTCCTTATCGTCCAACCCATTGTTTCCCATCATCTGCCTCAATTTTCACCTCTTTACCTTTAAATGGCTATATTTGCCTCCTTTTTCATTTTTGTTTTTGGCATTTTAGAGCATTTTTGGCATCTACATTTCATAAGGATGTTTAAATAGTCCCCACAGTAAAGATTTGGATCCAAAATGAGGCAAATAGAGTTGTTGTTTGCCCCCCTCCATTGTTCCATGAAGTCCGCCCCAATTTCCTAAATTGTTGGAAACTTCTTCCTTGCCATTGTCCCTTGTTTCCAACAATTAGAAAAGTATTGCTTGTAAATTTTTCTTTATATTTACTGTAATTTGCTAATTTGTCAGGACGTGTGGACGTATTCCATCCTACATGTCCAAATTTAGGTAATGTAGTTTTATACTAAACATGGTTATTATCAAGTTTGTCACGGTGAAGACATGATCCATCATAGTGTCGTGACGAATAGCTATCGTGACGTGACGACATTGTAACGGAAATAACCTCCGTCACAATACAATAGACAATCCTAGTGGTTAATGTAGATTGTCAACATATGCTTATTGGAGGCTCTTGGTATGATCTACGAATTGTAGCTAAATGAAAAAGATAAAATCACTGAGTGGCTACAATATTTTTTTTATATCAATTTTTTTTCTTAAATTTTTGAAGAGTTGACACAACTCACATAATACCATGGATAAAATCATGTTGGCCTATAGACCATTTACCTTTTATCCTATAGACATTCATACAAATATTAGACAAACAAACATTTCATCAAAATAGGTCCATCCAAAAGGACAAGTTTTCCTTCCATTTGTTTTTTGGTATAAATATTCCTAGTGATGTGTAACAAAATCATTTTATTTTTATCAAGATATAAAATAAAAAATTAGCTATGAATAACGTAATATTTCAAACAAAAGAAGAATCACCTCTATGTAATTTCATAATACATATAGACTTGTAGAATTTCTCTATCATATATTAGTGAAATGACTTGAGCAATGAAGAAAAAAAATTATATTTATTAAACTATTCTAAACAAAAAAATATTGTTATACATGTTGTCTTTAATTATGTATTCAAAACAAGAATTAGCTTCTATTAAAAATGTTGACTTCTGAAGGTTGTCGAGAAGACATTGTGGTCGTAAGCACTTTTGGGCTGCCTATTTTAAGCTCCCACATATTTGGAATTTTCAAAAACTTTTACCACACATAGCTCTTAGGGATAGCTTTTCAATGGTGTGAATTTCAAAGCATATAGAGTTCTGATGCAAAAGTTATGGATTTTAAAAGAATTTGCTTTAAGTTTGGGTATTTAGTAACTAATCAAAATCTCCTATATTCTGCGCATGTTGCTCGTCATTCTCAAGGACAAAAAGTGACAAGACTTAAGTTAAAGGGTGGGCACCTGCAAAACAATGGGCCAAATTTTTTTTCATCCAAGTACATTGATGACAAATTTCATCCAATAAACATTTCATCTAACACGTTAAGAATATACAATCCCAATCAACATTGAAATCAAGAGATTTGTGCCATTCAAATCAACAAAGTAAACAATTATTTGTTGATTTCATCAAAGGAATTTTAATTATTGCAATTTTAGTTTCAATTAGTGAAATTGATGTATTTTTTATTATAGTAATCTACAATAATTATTTAATGTTGTTAATATTATTACTGTGATTTACAATAATAAATTTCTATAAATAAATAATAGTAAATATTGTAATTAGAATAATTAACTATTAAAATTTTAATTAAATGATAGTTAATACTGTAATTCTTTTAATTTATAATAATCAATAAGAGTATTTAATTTACAATATTTAATTAATGGAATTACTTAAAAGTAAAATCATAAATTTTAATGATTGTAATTTCAATTTTGATTACAATAGTTTTAAATTATTATAATTACTGTAATTATTGTAGATAAATTTGAGACAACTTGAACCGAGATGAAAGCAAAGGTGATACAAAATGGTCATTGTTGCATATGGTTAACTGAAGTGTCTAATAGGTGACGGCGCACCACCTATCTCGGAGCTCTCTTTGAATCAAAGGGGTACTCAAGTTCTATTGACTCTGGAGATAAATCCATGAAATATTCTCGGTGTCGAGCGCGGATGGGCGCACAAACTTCCGGTGTAAACCGGGAGTCTGTAGATATAAAGCGGGGATACACTCATGACTGTTTGTAACCCTAATATGTGAAGGCGCTCAACCTCTCGGAGCTCTGCGAATCAAGAGAAGAGTCAAGTTCTTTTTACTCCGTCAACAGAAAAACTGAGGTAATCTCGGCGTTGAGCACCGATGTGCGTAGAAACTTCGAGTTAAGAAGAAAAACATGCTTTCCACTTCCTAGATAAACTCAAAAAATTTAAAAATAAATAAAATGCATTCCACTCCTCCGGGTCAACAGGAAGACCAGAACAAAACGCCAGCCTGGGAAACACAAGCCAACCGCATCATGTACAGTATGGCAATCCACTCCAGTCCACGTAGACTTCCCACCCCGCCCCCACCAATGAGACGCTCCCCCTCCATGTCCACGTCGACTTCTCCCCCGGTCCGACCAATAACATCCCCTCCCGCCCCCCCGCCCCCGCCCCCGCCTCCGCCTGCCATGTCTGGCACCTCACTCCACATCTCCACTGCGTCGGTGCAACACCAACTTAACAATTGCACAGGAATTCACCACCTTGGAGGTTCGGATATGCACACACAGCCTGCTCACATACCCCAGGGTAGTAAAACATCAATCTTTCCTCTCCAAACTTTCACAGATTTTCTAGGCTGATGTGGAGAAACATAACTTACATGTCTTGGAAGTAGGGAAATGTGTTAGTTTTAGAGGAGCAGGGTTAAGTTGTGTGTTTTTTCCAAGTGAGGTACGTCAGTTGAGATGTCAGCTTGAAGGTTTGGATATGCACACTCACTCTGCTCACATACCTTAGGGTAGTAAAACATCAATCGTTCCTCTCAAGTTTCAGAGATTTTCTAGACTGATGTGGAGGGACATACATGTCTTGGAAGTAGGGAAATAAATGTTAGTTTTGGAGGAGAAGGGTTCAGTTGTTTTTTTTTTTTTTTTAGTAAGGTATGTTAGTTGGGATGTCAGTTTTGAGGTTTGATGTTAGTTGAGTGGGGTTTGGAGTTTGGAGAGGTTTAGTGATGTGGGGATACATCATGTGTGGTTTTTATGGGAGGAGGGTTAAGTTTTCGAACATGGGTTTTTGGTGCTGTTGTGGGAAGTGGGTTTGAGTGGGTTGGTTTTTGGTTTGTTGTGGGTGCAGGTCATGGTTGTGCGGGAGTGGACTGGAGGGTGTGTTGCTGCACCAGATCATGGAGATGCTAAGGCGGAGCTGCTAGGTTTGCAGGTACTTTGAAGCAACTGGGTTGGTTTCAGAGTTTTGTTTAGGGTTTCTCTGGTTGGTGTCTGTTTGATTGGTGGTACTTGGGTTTTTGAACTAGTGCCACTTTTGTAGCTGTTTTCAGGTTATGTCCGAAGTCAGAAATTTGGAACTTGTCCACTTGGGTCATTTTGTCGTACTGTGGTAGCAGAAGCATGTTTGATTAGTTTTAAGAAGTTTTGGGATAAGTTAGTGTTTGAAGTTCTGGAATACGACACTGGATTGAGCCCAATAAGGGCCTGAATTTTACATGAAATGGCTACAGAATGGCAATCGGTGTGACAGGGTCTATGCAATGTCTACTATCCTGTGAAAATTTTGTGCAAGTTAATTAAGTAATTAGTGTGCGCGTGGGGGTACGTCTCTGAGGGCAAAGCCTTGGAACGAGAGGGAAGGAGTGAGCTAGGGTTTTCTTACTTGGGCGAGTCTGTTAGGTGTATGAGAAGGTTTTATTTTTGTGCGTAGCTGATGTGCTCTCCTCATATGGACGAGGAGGATCAAGGCCAACAACAGTAGTTTCCGTTCATGGCTTTGAGAGTCTTGCGAGATGAAAGAGGGAATCTTGCAAGTTATTGCAGGGTGATCTGTTGGGCTCTATGCTATAGCTGGCTGTAGGTTAGATCGGCATGTGGGTTTCGATTGCTGTACACGTTTGTGTGTTGGTAGCCGATTCTGTGGTGCTGGGCTTTGTAAGTCATCTTTTCGTATGTGTATCATATTCTGCAGTTTCGTTTATGATCTTCGAGTGGAAGTGGCTCGAAATTCTGATGAGAATCGGTGTATGGAAATAGGTATGCTACTCTAGATCTGATAGTACTACATGAAGCAGATAATCGGTTTCTTAGATTCTTGAATTCTCGAGTGGGGTCATTGTTGCGGAAGTAGAGGCGAAGTGCCGTTGTCGAATTTTTGGTTTTGCACAAAGGTTTGTGTTTGCTAGGTTTATTGTGCAGTAGCAACAGGCTGCTGCTGCTGGCATGTGATCTTTGTTGCTGTGTTGAGAGTAATAGTTGATGTTCCTTGTGGTTTTGGTTGTTTTGCGATGTGTTGTGGCTCTGGTGGTCGGGTGTCCTAAGCTTCTGTTTTTCACAATGTTTTTCTATTTTATTCTCCTAGTGTTGGTACTCTTATTCAGCAGTTTTATATCTACCTCTTTTGACGCTGGTCATTCATTTAGCTTGCATGGGAGGTTTGTGACTGAGTTCACGCTTTGTTATTCTCGAAGGCTCTTTGAAATCTCTCCGTTCTGCTATTGATTTCGGACCCTTTGACACCTCGATACATACAATGTTTGAAAGGTGCTTCTAGAGATGAGGGTGTAGTACGAGGTTGCAGAACCATTTAGGGAAGGTAGTCCATACATTGTATTACGCGCTAACCCACCTTTCACAGGATGATGCAGGCAGCGCCATAATATTTAGCATGACTGCATTCCAGAGCAGATTGTGAAGATCGGTGAATCTGTTGCCATGAAGGCCCATGATTGTAGGCATCCGTTAGTGACTGACACAGGCTTGTACTTGACGTCCATACTCCTGGTTGCATTTTCCATTTTAGGCAGTCTAGTTCCTCTTGCTGTTGCTCAGCCCAACAAGGACGACGTTGCGTGCTTACATGGCTTCCAAGCAATGGTGAAAGCGAGCGATCCTAATCTCTTCAACAACTGGACCAACATTGCATTTCCCTGCAACACAACTGGGGATGGCCAGAGGTTTGAAGGCGTCACATGCAGCAGCAGCAGGGTGGTATCGCTCACGCTCAGCAACAGGGGCCTCACAGGCTCCATTTCACCCAATCTCTCGCTATGCAGGAACCTGGGCACCCTCGACTTATCCCAAAACTCGCTGACAGGAACACTGCCTCCAGGATTGGGGCAGCTGTCATATCTCATGACATTGAATGTGAGCCACAACCAGATCGAAGGACCCATCCCCCCCGAGATCACCAACTGTTCCTACCTCCACGAGCTTGACCTGGAAAACAACCATTTCTCCGGAGAGCTTCCCTCCGGCCTGGCCACTCTTCAGAAGCTGGTGACCTTCGACGTGTCTCACAACAATCTCGACGGGCCCATCCCCACAGGCCTCTCCAACACATCCGATGGCCGACCTCGTTTCAACATCTCCTCGTTTGAGGGGAATGACGGCTTGTATGGTTTCCCCCTTCCGTACCCCAAGGGCCACTCCCTCTCCATCCTCGCCATTGTGGGCATCGGCCTCGGCAGTGGCTTCCTCAGCTTGATTGTTAGCTTCACCGCTGTGTGTATCTGGTTGCGTGTCACGGAGCAGCGTCTGGCTGCGGAGGAGGGCAAAATTTCGCAGCTGGTGCCTGAATATGATTAGTTACTGTATCATGCTGGTCATTGAAATAAGCTTGTTTTTTTTTTCCCCCTCCTACAGATGTGCAGTGCCTGGCATGAATCAAGTCCTGCAGATTCGCGATGAGACTTCAAGGAGATTTTAGAATCACAGGCTCATTCATTCAGGAGTGACTGATTTTCAGTGGAGCAAGGAGATGGCATGGACTCATCTTTGGTGTGATTGAGGTTTGTTGATAGTAATCACCTGAGCTTCTAAGCTCAATCTCCTACTTAGTAGTGGTGGTTCTGAGATGCATGTAGCGGTGACTTGAATTATTCCAGATTCACAGCATCTTCTCTCCTTTACTTAGAATCAATTATTAGATCCAGTCGTCATTGAACATGCAGGTGTGAGAGAGGGTTTTCGAACTGGCAGAAAATTTGGAGGATTGTTGTTGTGCAGCGACATACGACTAAGTGCCAGACAATTGTGTGTAACCTATTTTGTATCAGAGTATAAATTCTATGACTTCTTTTGCATTAGTTAGATCTGTTTCTCTTGGGGCTGACTCAAGGATCATGGAAGAAGTGATTTGTGATGGTGTCCATCTGAATGCACTAACTGTAAGGTGTGTTATCCTGATTCCAGCCTGAGTGAGCCTGATAGGCCCCATTTCTGTTATCAATTAGTTTAGACATAACTTGAAGGAAAAAACACTTGAGTGGACAGTTTTTGTGTTTTTTTAACAGTATTTGAATGCTCTGTGTTTTTGAGGAATTCAAGTGCAGAATGATTGACACTATTTGTCCAAGAATAATTTTGACTCTTGTTATCCAAATAAATGTACAGTAAGTTGATTCGGATTGGGAAGTGTCACGTTGCCAAGGCCACTCTACTAAGGTAGACGAACCTAAAACCGATCACTTAAGGATTTTAGCCTATGTGTTTGAGGTATATAATTTGAAGAGGATTTTTTGGGAGATTTGGAAGAAACTATTAAGTGTGATTGGCAAATAAGAAATCAAATGGGAATATTCTGGTAGAAGCATAGTGATCATGTTTTGGTGTCATGGTGGTCGGTTTTAGGTGGGCCTACATATCGGTTATATGTTTTATAAAAAAAATGTTTTTTAAAATTCATAGTAAATTAAATATTGAAGTAAACATTACAATTAAAGTTGCATTCTTCTTTAATCCTATTTTTCCTCTACTTATACACTGGCAAATCTCTTTTGGTCCGTTGTAGGTGCCTCGACCTTAACGGTCATAAAATTTATTTTTCTGTGAATTCATGGCTTCATGGCTTCAGAATAACTCTGATTCCTGCGTGGAAATATTATAGCGTACGTGATATGCCAGTTTGATACCTTGTTGTTGAATAATTATTACTATTTTAGGATTTTCAATTTGATAGTTCTATTTCCGAGCCAATTCCTTGATTTTTGAGTACAAATATCTTTTTTCTAAAAATATAAATTTCCGGATTTTTCGGCGATTTCAATTTTAATTTAATTTTTGTCGAACCGGACTATCACATACGGTAACATTTTCTGAAGTTTACAGATTAATTAGTGGGTGTCAAGACTTGTTTGGTGGCAATAGTTGGTTGTTGATTGTTGATTCCTCTTCAAACCTAGAGAAATTGGTAACTCAAGGTTGCTATCCATTGCTAATATCCATTTAAGGGGATTAATATCCATCTCGCAGAATTTGGCTATTGATTGGTGATTTCAAGGATGTGGCTCTACCTCCCATTTATAAGCTCTTTTTCCTATTTTTGTGGAATTTTCCAATCACTGTACTAATCACCAAGCTATACAGTAGTTCAATTTAAACTATCAATGTTCATGAAATGAAAACAAAGTTGAAATTTACTCCTCTTGATTATAAATATTGAGAATTTGAACATTTGATGAATTGCAAATCACATAAAAGCAGACATTTGACGCCTATATTGTCCACAAAAAAATGTAAAAAAATCTTGAGGTTCAATAGTTGGACATGGAATTAAGTAACAAGTTTATATTGTGCATGGTGGTATGAATTTTTTTGGTGTCAATTTCAATACAAAAATAAAAAATAAAAAATAAAAATCTTGAACTTTATTTGATACAAATCAAAGTTGGTTTTTAGCAACCAGCATTAAAGTAAGTTCAATTCAATGATATTCTATTGACAAAATTCTTCTTAAAGATGCATCATTGGAAAAATTCTTCTTTGTTTCACTTGGCTAAAATTGTTGGAAACTCTACTATGTTATTAACGCACTATATGTCATGCGTAGATATATTAGATTTTTGGGTAGCACTATATATTTATAGTTTTTGTAATTTGAAAAATTTGGTTGTTTAGACAATAATCATCTCAAAAGTTAAAAACTGAAAGTTCCTTGAAGGAGAAAATAAAAAAAAATTGGGGTCAAATTTGTAATTTGGCAATTCAAGTATTATCGTATGATTAGACTTTGCAACTTCATTTTACACATATTATACGCTAATTTTTTTTAATGAAACACAATTCTTCTATCAGTACAAGATTATTTCAAATTTATAGAGATTTTGGATCATTTTGAGTTGTTTTTAAAGATAATGTTGCTATTGGTTAAAATAATATATATGATTTTTTTTGTACTAATTTATAAAAGTCATAGTAATAAATCTAACAATTAACCAATAACTTAACATAGAAACCATATATTTATCTTAATCTTACAGAATGTTCATTTCAAAAATTAGTTAATAAGAAATTTTATCTAAGAATAACTTCTGAACTTCAAGAACAATATGTTTATTTTAGAACTAAAAACTTGTCAAAGTCTCAAGTAAACTCTAACAAACTTTTACATTATAATGGTTTTGGAGTTTAAAAACTTTGATGATAAGAATGTATTTGGCAAGAAATATCAAAACAAAGACAACAAGAAATTTATGCATTGTGGTCAGAAAATGTACATATCGTGTTCCACTTCTTTAAGGTCCTTCATTCAAACATTTGTTGTGTAATATCAAAAAATCTCCAAATTAGTTTCATTGACATTATTAATCCATAGATTCAAAAAATATTCAATGATACATGGCATGATTCACATGTATAAATACTGAATTTACAAAAATACATTTAAAATTCATAAGGAAAAATATTATTTGATAAATGAATGTCATATATCTCAATGTTGAATCACATAATCTTAGGAAAAAATTCCAAAATGATAATCCACCTCCTATATTATATTCTTCTAGAAATAAGCATCGATATCCTTTGATTTGATTCCATTCTTTTCAAAATGTAATATCAGCAAATTATTGCTTAAGCTCAAAAGCACCTTCAATTCCTTTAATAGAAGGCTTTGGAATATAAGATGGTTTTCGGCATTTAAAAAAATAAGTTTCATTTTTCAATTCATTACAATTTCCAATTTAAACATCTGCAGAGTAATCACAATTTCATTTACACTTGCAATTCTTTTAAGTGTTTGGAAACAATTATCTTACATAAGAAATATCTCTTATTGATTGTGCACATCTTAGGTTTTTTTTTTTTTAATAATTTTAGGGTTTTTTCTAAGTTCAAAAATACTCTTTGTACTTATTCTTATTATTTTATAACTAAGTATTTGACCTCAAAACAATGAATTATATAATAGTAAGATAATCACATGCCTTTCATTGTATATTTCAATTTAAAAATAATTCCTTTGAATGATATGTGTTGAAATTAAGGTTGTAAATTGTATTGAACTTGAAATACATCAAATTAACATTAATAACATGCCAAATAGAATTTTGGCCATTATAATCACAAAATACAATTTTATAATAAAATAAAAATTCAGATTAAACAAAAAGAAAAGTACAACACCACCAAATGCAAGTATAGCAATTAAAAAAATATCAATCATGTTGATATGTGGTTTAAATGAAACTTTAATACTCAAGAAGTGATGTACCAGAAAACAATGGTCATAAGATCTACTTAAAAAAATAAAAAATCAAATTTGTATCAAAGTTGAATTTAATATTTGACTGGTTCCAATGAATGTAGATTGTATTCTTTTGAAAGTTGTATAGAAGCCATAAAGGTAAATTTACCTTTAAGGCTTTTATACAATTTTTGATGATTTAAATGCATAATTTCTAAGCTACTAGTATGTTGAAGACGAGTAATTAGCAATATTGATAATTATTGCACTTTATTTTCATTCATGATATTAAATGTTCTTAAAGTGTAAGTGATTGTGAATCAATTATTTAAAAAAGCCATTCTAAATTATACTACTTTTGAAATTAAAAACAAAACACATTAATACAATAGTTTATGAAAGACAATCATTTTATGAATCTTTATTTTATAGGTTTCCATTTAATCATTTAAAATACTCTTTTCACAATTTATTAAGTTTTACTAATTGAATGCAAAAACCATCAATCTTGTAAAAATCAAGTATACTTTTTAAAATTATTTAGTTAGATATAAACCTATATATGAAAATCAAATCGTATGAAGAATGTCCAAATATCATGCTTTTTATTATTATTTTTGAACAAAACTTCAGTAGTGCAAAACTGACATATTACAACATGCTACATAGATATACAACACATCTTGGTTTTGGTGTATATCTATGTAGCACACTTGGATTGAAGAACCATGAATGTAAAATAAAAAATGAAATATTATTCATGTTTTTATAAGTTGATTCACTACTAAATGTGTCATTCTTTTTGCGGAAAAAAAATCAACCTTTAAGACTGTTTCCACATATATAGCCTTATAAACTTTATAAATATATGTTAGCATAATGACTTGGGTGGAAAAGAACATATAAACTTAAACAATCTCAGAAAAAAGCCCATTGCTCAAATTTTAGCTAATAACACCACCTCCACCAATCAATTTAAAAGTATTATAAATTTCCAAATTTAATTTATATTTACAAAGGTGCAATTAATTGTAGATTGATTTTTTTGGGTATATGTGGCAACTTCTAAGCCATCTAAGTACTTTGGTATATTTTTGGAGAATAAAATCATCCATAAATTCACTCTTGGAGAACTGAACCATTTTTTTCCTCAAAAACTAAATTAATTTTTAGTGAGGATTTTGCAACGTAATTTCTTTAAAGAGACAAACGGTTGTTGCTTTTCAAACTTCCAATTCAAACTCTCAATTCACCCCACCTGCTCCGATACCCGCAAACCAACCCGTATACCCTCAGAAACCACATAACACCCGCCGATGAACCCATATACCCTCCAGAACAACCTCTTACACCCACAGATAACCCTATGATACCCGCTTCTAAACAGTCACCTACCCATCAAAGAACTTTATGATACCCGGAGACGTGCAACCCCGATACCCGCGCGACCCGCGCCCAAACCCGCGAGGTTGGCGGGCCCGAGTTGGCGGGAACGCGATAAGAGCGCGGGAAGGCTATGGCGTTCGGGGGAAATGGAGCCGTTGAGGGTCGCGCGACTGGCAAATCCTCCGCCCTCGTTCCACCAATTGTCCTCCCTCCACGGCGAACGATCCTCCCCCAATCGCACCGTCCCCTCCATAGCGCTCCCGCTACGGTGCTCTCTCCAGTGACCCCACAAGTGCCCATTCTCGTCTCTGCATTGCACTCCTGGGCGTCTGGGGACCCGTTTCTTCCCAGATCCTGTCTATGGCTCCTTGAGGGCGCACTCCAGGAGAGGTCGCAGGTGGGTTGGCGTTCATGGCGGACGTCCAAGTTGCTGCTTCTGGTACGTGGTTGAATTCGCTCTTCTGATCGATCTAGGGTTTAGGGTTTAAGGGTTAATACAAATGTGAGTGAATGGGAGTGATCGGGAGTGATTGGGAGTGATTTTTGTGGAGTTTGGTGGTGGTGCGGAATCGTTTTTGGGTTTGGATTTAGGGGAAGTGATGTGGGGTGTTGCTATTTTTGTGGGGAATGTGTGAGGGGTGGGGGGTAGTTTTGGCGGGAGGGGCGGGTTTTGGGGTGAATTCTAGAGTTTGGATCATGGTTTTGAGTGGAATGGTGGTGTTTGGGTTGTGGTGATGAAGGAGTAGGAGTTTCGTTTGGTGAGAGCTAATTCTCTTGGGCGCAGTTTAATGTTTTGATCGAGTTGTTCATTTTTGTATAT
Organism: Ceratodon purpureus; assembly: GCA_014871385.1. Lineage (NCBI taxonomy): Eukaryota > Viridiplantae > Streptophyta > Bryopsida > Pseudoditrichales > Ditrichaceae > Ceratodon > Ceratodon purpureus. Next base: position 8,189,289 of record CM026423.1, read on the forward strand.
GGAGGTTCTTCGAGAACTGAATGAGTTGGAATGAGTCTTCTGTTGTGATCTGAAGAGGATGTTTTTCAATGCATGTTGTGCATGTTCCTTTGATCAACTGTTCATGTTCCTGCGGATGCGAGTCGATAGTGTAGTTAAGTCGGTTGGATGAGTTGGAATGAGTCGAATTCTTAGCTTGGAATTCAGGTCGCTTGGGCTTCTCTGTGAAGCCCAGTAGTGTGTATTAGGGATGGGCATTGATGGAGTACTTTGTTATGGTGGAGGTTCGCTTGGAAGATTCTAGAGTGGTTGAAGGTTATTAAGTGAATTGGAAGAGTGTGGCAGTATTGGGTTTGCGGTACAAATGGGTCATGAGTTTTCTACGATCAGATGGTGCACTCGATGGATGCAGACTCTCATTGTGATCTGGCTTTGTGCATGATGAATTTGGCTGTTACAGAGACCGCTATGAAGATGGCCACAGATGGGGGGGCTTCGAAGCTAAAGCTGAAGGCGAAGCCCAAGCCGAAGGCTGCAGGGAGGAAGCAGCGGAAGGCAGACTCGGATGATGATGAGTTTGAGCCAGAGGCCGACACCGTTGTATCCACCAAGAAGCGAAAGGGCGAGGATGTTGCTCCGGTGTCCAGAGCCAGACCCAAGCGTGCAGCAGCAAGCTCCAGCCTCAAGGAAGTTCATACCAAGATCGAGGCCGAGTACGTCAAACCCAAAGAGGAGAAGATGGCGATGACGGAGCCAGAGGCGTTGGCATTAACTTCTCGCGAGAAGGATGAGTCTCGCCTGCTGATCGACTTTGCTTTTCATGACGATGACGGTGAAGCACAGCCGATTGAAGTTGTAGGAAGCCAGGAGGTTTATGTTACATGCCTGGTGTTGCCCAATATTACTCCAATCGTCAAGAGCAAGGGTGTGCTTTGCCAGTTCATGGGGCCTGTTGTAGAGTGGGGCTTTGAGAATTACGACAAAGGGGAGCCATCGGTGTTCATTGGAACCGGCCTTGCATATTATACATTAGTTCAACCGTCAGGAAAGTACAAGAAGCACTACAACCTGCTTTTGGAGAAGGCTATCGTGTGTGTCGAGGTTTACCGAGCCCTCAGCTCATCAACAGGCGGCGACCCTGAGCTGGGGTTGAATGACTTGTTTGCACGCGTGTCGCGGTCACTTCGGAGTGGGAAGCAGTCGGTGTCGCAGTTTTTCACTCGAGATTATTTGATCGAACAAGGTAGTTTCATAGCCGGGCAACTAAGGGCGTTAGATGCGAATGCTGATGACGAGGACCAGCTGTTCAGTGGCTTGCCTGCCATTGACGCTCTTGAAAGTGAGTGCTCCAAGCGTACGGCACCGATCTGGGCAGTGGATGTGAAACCCGGAACATTGAAGATAAAAGATGTCTCTGGCTCCAACTCTAAGGGAGCAAATTCAGGACCTGAGGAGATGGAGCTGGAAATGGGTGCCGATGAGAAGCTAGCTCGCCACCTTCAAGAGATGGAGAATCGGAAATTGGCAAGCAGGTGATGAATTTTGGGTGAACAGATTGCCTTTTAAGCTGATTTTATATGATGTGTTACCTTTGGAATTGTGATATTCATCAATTACTTTTCTTGCAGGCAAAACAGGAACCAACCAGCTGGGAAGCGTCCGAAAGTGTACATTAAGATCAACGAAGCTGAAATTGCCACTGACTATCCCCTACCTGCATATTACAAAGCTGAGGAGGAGGAAACAGATGAATATATATTCTTCGATGATGACAACGCACTTTTGGCTCCTCATGAACTTCCTCAGCGGATGCTTCATGACTGGACCCTGTATAACTCTGATTCACGACTAGTATCATTAGAGTTGCTTCCCATGCTCTCAGGTCTGCCTCTAACTTGATAAATTGCCTTGAACCTCTGTTGGCGCTCTGCATTGTTTGTATTCTCGTCCACTCATTTCCAGCTTTTTAAGGAACAGCAAACTTACAGGACATTTGGCTGTGAATACAGGCGTGGAAACGGATGTTGAAATTTTTGGGTCAGGGATGATGACGGAGGATGATGGTAGTGCATTCACATTTGACGAGGAGGAGGAGGAGGAAGCATCAAGCCTTGCCATGACGACCACGTCCTCTAGCAATGGCAATGGCTCCATTCAGAACGGCAGTGGCTCGTCGCAAAATGGCAATGGCGTTCCTCAAGGCATCCGTTTATACCTCAGTGCAATCAAGGAGTGGATGATCGAGTTCGGAGCCGGCATGGTCTTCATGTCTATCCGAACCGATGGGGCTTGGTACAGACTTGGAAAGCCTTCAAGGCAGTACAAGCCTTGGTATACTCCTGTTTTGAGAACTGCACGGTTAGCCATCAAAGTCATAACCATGCTAAAGCAGCAGCAACGGATAGCACGGCTATCGTTTTCTGATATTCTCAAACGGTTGATCGAGCAGCTGAAAGAGGACCCAAAGTTCAACTTCATTAAAGTTGCGGATGTAGAGCGGTATTTGGTTGTCCATGGGCAAATCATATTGCAGCAGTTTGCAGAGTATCCAGAGGAGCAGATCCGTCGAAGTGCGTTTGTTACAGGTCTTATGACTAAGATGGAGGAGAAACAGCACGTGAAACTGTTGGTCAGTAAAAAGACCGTGATCAAAAAGGGGAGGAATCTTAATCCTCGAGCTCATCTACAGCCTGATGCGAAGAAAAACAAGCCTATGCGTGCCACGACGACAGCCCTTGTCAATCGTATTTGGAGTAATTATTATGCCAAGTATAATTTGAGTGACGATATTCCAACTGAGGTGAAGGATGAGCCAGTGGTTACCAAAGAGGAGAAATTAGAGGAAGCTGAAGATGAGGACGACGAGGAAGAGGACGACCCGACTCCCCTTGCACCTAAGCCTTACGAGAAGAAAACAGAACAGATTAGATTAACCCAGGCTGCAAAGAAAGCGAAGGCCGAAGTATCTAAAATTGCTGTGGGCGATGCTGTCCTTGTCAACCTGGATGAATACACACATGAGAGCGAGCAGCTTCCATCAATGCTGTTGGTTGAGTATTTTTGGAAGTTGGAAGATGGTACTACCATGCTGCATGGCCGAGGTTTGATCGCAGCAGATGAGACTGTGTTGGGTAATGCAGGGGATGACCGAGAGGTGTTTCTGACTAGTAGTTGTGCTGATGTGGAAGTATCCGGGGTACAGAAAGTTGTGGTAGTAATGAAGAGACGTTCTGAGGGTTTCGCTGACCGGAGGGCCAATGCTCTTAAGGATGAGGCCGATAGGGCACGAGCCAAAGAGAGAGAGATGCAAGGGCTCCCGAAGGAGTTCTTCTGTCGTGCTGTATACTCCCCTGACAAAGGAGCCTTCCTGAGTCTTCCCACGGAAGGTTTGGCAGTTGGAAATGGTTCCTGTAAAGCATGCATTCTGCGTAACGAAGAGAAGGAGCTGAAAGCTAACAAGCTTCTTGACGGCGGTGGGTTTAGACTCGAGGGTGTGGAATACAAGATAGGGGACTATTTGTATCTGGAACCAACCGTGTTCAAGTCATTGGAGAACAAGGATGGGCCCGAGAACGAAGTCATCTTTAAAGGTGGTAGAAACAAAGGATTGCGGCCTTTTGCGGTTTGCCAGCTATTAAGCGTCCAGAAGACAGCGAAAAATATTCTGTCTACGAAAATGAATGTACAAAGATTCTACAGGCCTGATGATTTTGGGACTCATCGAGGGTATACTGCCGACATTCATGAGGTGAGTTTCATGAAGCTGATGCTGCGAATACTTACAACTCCCTGCAAGTTTTCGTGTAGTTCCTTTTTCTCCAAAATAAAAACTCTATATTTTGAATGTCACGATTTTTGCCGTGTGGGATATTGCCACGTTCTTTTTGATCAAAATTTACGTGTTTGGAAGGTGAAATACTTAGAGGTGACAATTCTTGTTTCAGGTGTATTACAGTGAAGATACGGCTACAGTTGAGATTAGTAATATCAGAGGTCGTTGTGAGGTGCTACGGCCTGGCCCAGTTCTAGAGAGTGCTGTCAAGGCTGGAGCTTCCAACTTGTTCTTCTGCAGCCGCTTCTGTGATCCCAAAACTGGAACCGTGAAACAGGTGCCTGAGATAAAAGCATTTACTTTTCTAATTCTAGAGATCGTCTATCCATCTCTGGTCTGGGTGGGAGAGAATGTGAACAGAGGGGTTAACATTTAAAACCTTTCACTTCTTCGCTATTGCTACTGGAGTACATTATCAATGTCGTATCCTCTGTGACGTGCTAACCGAAGTATTCTGGAAATTGCAGTTGCCAGCCACTGTGAAGCTCAGCACTTACTCTAGACATGCCGACAGCAATGCGGTAGCTGAGCTGAAAGCCAAGGCGAAAGGAAAAGGAAAAGCCGTAGAAGAGGACTGTCCTCCTCCTAGTGCAGTCACGAGTCATGAGAACACCTTGTCCACTCTAGATATTTTTGCAGGCTGTGGAGGTCTTTCTGAAGGGTTGCGTCAAGCAGGTTATCTCAACAACCGCCTTCCTGCGCTGAAATTTCTTAGCCTCCAATCATCCTATCTAATAATTGATGGTCTTCAAGGCAACTCGTACTACTTTGTTTTGTCATGTCGCTCTGTCCATGTGGTTCAGTTGAGTAAACATTCGTTATGTTCCAGGTGTGGCAACAACGAAGTGGGCAATCGAGTATGAGAGTCCTGCAGCTGACGCCTTCAAGCTGAATCATCCTGAAACCGAAGTCTTTTGTGAGAACTGTAACGTCATTCTCAGGTATGTCCTGAATTGTATTGCAAATTGTATCTCCATATTAGACCCAGATGTAACGAAGCCCTTGTTAATCTATCGCATCTGACGGTACCATGGAAATATTTGGTTGACATTTTTTTAATACACGTGTGATTCTTCGAACAGGTCCATCATGGAGCAAGGAGGAGATGCTGACGATTGCCAATCAACGCCTGAGGCAGAACAAATGGCTTCTGCATTCGGTGATGAGAAGAAAAAACTTCTACCTAAACAGGGTGAGGTTGACTTCATCAATGGGGGGCCACCTTGTCAGGTACTTAATACTCCATACTTTTGTGCTGAATTGTACTCAGTGGGTGAAAAGCTCTGTTTGACTGTAAAAGTATGTGTACTCAATCATATGTGGCTGGACTGCAGGGATTTTCTGGAATGAATAGATTCAATACAGGATTATGGAGCAAAGTCCAGTGCGAAATGATTCTAGGATTTCTCTCATACGCAGAGTATTTTCGACCACGATACTTTCTCCTTGAGAATGTCCGTAATTTTGTTTCATTCAACAAAGGCCAAACTTTTCGGCTCACGCTTGCCACCCTTCTTGATATGGGTTATCAGGTAGCCCTCATCAAATTATTATTTTTTCATTTTGGTACCCTTTGTACTTCACTTCTGAATATCATGTTCTGGCGGTCTTCAGAATGGTCACGTTTACTACTTGCAGTTCGAAATCCTCCATTGAATCGTCTATTTCTAAGCATTGTTATATGCAGGTGCGTTTTGGTGTTCTCCAAGCTGGTAATTATGGAGTCTCTCAATCTCGCAAGAGAGCATTTATATGGGCTGCTGCTCCAGACGAGATATTACCCGAGTGGCCTGAACCTCTTCATGTCTTTGGTAGCTCTCAACTTAAGATAACCTTGCCTGGTGGAGTGTCATATGCTGCCGTCCGAGATGCTGGCAAGGGTGCGCCTCTCAGGTCTATAACTGTCAAGGACACCATTTACGACCTCCCACCTGTTGAAAATGGTGCCTCGAAGGAGGATATCAAGGTATGTTTACACATTTGGTTTGGTGGTGTTCATTTTTCTTGTGTGGACGATCCATATCGTTTAGATGTTGTTTTAGCCCATTTTTGTCTTTCCCTGGTCGAAGATGAATTCGGTCAAAACAAAGTGGTCGTCAATGTAGTGCGAAAATTGGAAGTTTGTAGTCTCGATGCCAAATCAATTTGTTGCGCACTATTCTGGAAAATAGAAAATTATTGGGTTGTTTATATGCTGAGTTCCGTGCACCCAGAGTAATCTCCGCATGATACTGAGTGTCCAGAACTTCTCTTAAGTGTGAGTGATATGTGAGAGTCATGCTCACTCGAGAACTGGGTCTTGGTTTTGCAGTATAGCGATCCACCAGTGTCATGGTTCCAGAAGCAGATCCGTGGTGATGAGACCGTTTTGTATGATCACATTTCCAAAGAGATGAATGAACTAAATCTTGAGCGCTGCAAGCGTATACCGAAGTACCCTGGTGCCGATTGGCGGACTCTTCCTGACATCAAGGTACTCCTCACAAGTTGCTCAAGTTGCTTTAAGAATACATTGCTCAAGTTGCCTAAGTTGCTTCAAGAATAAATTGTTCAATACATACAAGTTTCTTCAAGAATACATCGCTCAAGTTGCACAGGGTGTTTCGAGTCCTCTTAAACATATGTCTAGTGTATCTCAACCCGTATAGTGTTTAGCTCGGCCCTGCTCACGCTTTGACATTTTTGTATTTGTTGCTGATTTCAGATAAAATTGTCAACTGGGTCGTCAGTGGATCTTATTCCGTGGTGTTTGCCAAACACTGCTGCCCGTCACAATCAATGGAAAGGATTGTATGGGCGTCTGGACTGGGATGGTAACTTTCCCACATCAGTAACGGATCCGCAGCCCATGGGCAAAGTGGGGATGTGCTTCCATCCTGAGCAAGACCGCATTGTGACAGTTCGTGAGTGTGCGCGTTCACAGGTACTGATCTGTGAATTGTATCGAATGCCCACCCTCTTTTTAAGCCCTCTGGATCTACGGTGAAAAACTTAAATTTAATGGGAAAAGATCAATCAATCTTTATGTTACATATTCTTGTTATAGAATAGCAAGGAACAACACTAATTCAATTTCTTCGGGCTGCAGTGGCCACTGCTGACAGGCAGACACAACTTAGTCAGTGAATTCTATAATTTGATACTATTGATAGCAACGGCATGATCTAATTAGTAGACAGATGTGTAGAATTTTTTTGAGAGTGATACTTCAGATTCTCTCTCTACATCTTGGTGTTTGTTTGAAGCTCAAGCCAATTTCCCCGGTATTCAGTACCTATTCTTAATCACTTGTTGTGGTACTGCAGGGTTTCCCGGATGGTTACAAATTTTCTGGAAACATCCAGTCCAAGCATCGTCAAATTGGGAATGCTGTACCTCCTCCGCTGGCACGAGCATTAGGAGTAATGCTGAAGGAGGCAATGCATTCAAGAGCAGGTCGATGAAGGCACTTACAATCTTTATGGGGAAACAAGTGACTGAAACTGCAAAATGCTGCAAAAGTGATTGACCGTAAATATAGATCAGAGGCGTGCATTCAGGCCTCTCGCTTAAAGACAGTGGCGCAAGGTCTCTTTCCTCAACGTCGTCTTCCCCAAATTTGTTATATCATTTTCGAACTTGGTCAGTTCACACCTTGGAAAGTGCACTGATTCTTGCGTCTCTTCCTTTCCTGTCCTTGATCGTTGAAGGTACACTGTTAAGGTCACCAGTTGTTTGCAGCAAACATGTGGGACCTTTTATATGCTGTGGTCCAAAGTACATGGTGATGCAGAAGAGCTATCCATCTCATTATCTCGGAAATTTGGTTAGTTGTTTTGCAGGAATCAGTCACGCCTAACGATAGAAGCATTTGAAGAGAGGCTTGCGGTTTCACCTCCGCAGTGTTATTGTGAGGTTGCCGTATCTTCCTCCTTGACCGTACTCTATCGAAATGTTCTCTCCTTCTGAGAAATCGGAGAATCCTCTTAGTCATAGTCTAGCAAATCTGCTGATGTCCTTGATGGGAACTTGTTTCTGGTTTATGCCATGATACCTGATTCATCTTTCTCCCCCTAGCAACCCAGTTTGTTAAATTAGCCGACAGGAACCTGAAACATCCGTGTTTGTTCTGGATTCTTTTTATGAACTTGTAAAATATGACGAATGAATTGCAGTTCCTGAAACCTTTTATTTGATATTTTGAGCCCAATACTTCAGATTTTAAAACCGAGTCTAGATTCCGGAAAAAAATCCATTCACTCGTGCAGACCTGAACACATGTTTGTAAACCATGAAACTGTATAATGCAACTCACTGTGTTTCGGGTAGGAATTTAAATCCAAACTAGTTATTGGGGACTTTCATGCTTAAAAACCTGATAATACTTCACCTTATGAACTTTATTTTCAAGCACTAAATATTTCTTAAATGTTGGAGTTCGCAAGGAACATCCTAGTCAACCTCACATATGCAAATACAGTGATTGTACTGTCGGAAATAAAATTGTATTATGGAGTATGGTAAATTTTAACCCCTAATGTCGAAATCAACCCGCTCACCGTCGATTTTGGTCCGGTCAGGCTCGCATATACTAAATTTAGATCAAATGAAGTTTCTATTTTTTGCAGATTATAGAGTTTTTTCATACATTTCTGAAGAGTCATCTCAGGCTTCAAAATTCCTCATACTTTAGGAGATATCCACAATCAAAGTATGAAAACACTATTCGAGAGTTGTCCAAACTGCCCAACTGCGGTATATGCTCATTTATTCTCAAAAACTGCCCAAAATCAATTAAATTGCAGAACTTCAAAGATTCACCTAAAATTGAGATTTTACTTTTTTCCAAGTTTTGTTTTTTGTTCAAGTAAATAAGGTTTTAAGGCATGATCTCACCATTTAGATTTTCAATCCAATTATTCCTTCAATGCCTTTTTTATTGTCAAAGATTGGCTTTTGTAGTTGAATTTGAGTTTACCTCTATGTGAATAATCAAACATTTCTTTAGGTTTTACAGGTCGTATAAGGGTAAAGTTGCAAAGGCATGTTCTAACTCACCTAAAAACAAGAATTTGAGGAGCCTCATATCATTTTTTCTACCCAAAATGGTTTTTTGGCCCTCAAAAAACCAGTTGCCCTTTTTCCAACGAGCAAAAAAACTTTTTTTGCATCTTTGAACATTATGATCTCACAATTGGTAAGGAATTTGAATTTAAGATTTGACATACATATGCACATACAAGTTAGGTACAAGATCTTACGGTTTCATGCTCAAAAATACATCAAAAATTAAAAATTTGCACCTTGCATTTAAAGAAGGCAGTTTTGAGGGTTTTTTGCAATTTTGAAGGCATTTGACATTAGGGGTTAAGTTATCATAGCAATTGTGCAATTCACACTTTAAGAGATTCATAATAAAGTAGTTGAATGGTATGATATCTTGAACAATCTTGAACAAAAAGGGATGTTTTAACCCTTCTTCTCCTGTGTTAAGGCTTCATCATTTTTCAAGCTATTTTGTTTTAGAATATTGTCGCTATTGGATGTATTGTATAAAATATTAGAAGGAAAAAAACAAAAACATGTAATATACCTTTTGAGTCGCGGTCAATGGCTGATAAAATCAAGATATAAAATTACTATGATAGATGGCATAAAATCAAGATATAACCAACCATCGTGAAAAACCTATGTTCATTTATAGTATGATAATTCCAATATTTATGATTTTAAATTTAAAATTTTTCAAAAACATAAACATCAGATATATCATAGTATAAATGAACATAGGCCTCTCGCAATAGTTGGTTATATGATACTATATTATATTGTATACTATGTGCCATTGGTATTAGATTTAGCTATATTAATTTAAAATCTTACAAATGTTACAAAATTGATAATAAAATTAATTTTTATTAATTTTTAGATAACCATGACCATATTATCCTCAAAGTACTTTGAATTTGTAATTTCTAGTACATGGTTCTGTAAAAACATGACTTACTAATTAAAAAATGTAACAAAGTACTTGTCTTTGTTTTTGAATTATAAGATTTTCTCTTGAACTTCTAGAAAATTTTCTACACCTTACTTTAGAAATTTGGAATGCATGAATTGGCAAATTTTAGCAAATTTTGAAGTCATTCTCTTAAAACTCTATTTTGAAATTAAATAGAGTTGAAATGAACTTATTCAAACAATCTATTTTAATTCTATCTAGTCAAAATCATTTCAATTATGGCATGCATGATGCAACGTACTTGTATACTAGATTTTAAAAGCAACAAAAGTGTATAGTACTTACAAAATATCATGTAATTGAGTGGTTGAATTTTCTTAACCTTTGAGAAATAATTGTTTCCTATTGGATTTCTTGCAAATTTTAGCAAACTTTTATAGTTTTGATTTCAATTATGAGTTATTACTTTTTTGAAGTGTAATGAATTCCAAGGGTATTTTTAAAATGTGAATCTTTTTTTCCCCAAGACATTTGGAAAACAATCATGGCACTCTAGCAGATATATTTTATCTTTGGTCAATTTTTGCAGCTATGTTACACATATCTGTACTAACTCTATTTTTTTCCATAAAATATTTAATATGGTAATCTTTGAGATCTTCAAAATTATAGCATATTATAGTACAACAATTTCAATCTTTGAGCAACCAAATCTTTCGCTCCCATTTGTGTTGATATTTTTAAAAGAAATTGTATTCACAAAAAATAAAAATATTACTTGACTATGTTTTGGACCTTCTTTAACCTCTAATTATCCTTAAAACCCAAAATGAGTTTTTGCAATTTCGGGCAGCCTAGATGGGGAGGTTAAAAGTAATATTTTTTAATTTTTTTTTACTGGATGCTCCCTTTATAGAAAGGTCTATGAAGTAAAATTTTTGAAGCTAAATTACAATTTTAGAACCTTCATCTAGAAATTTTAGGTTTCAAGTCCACAACGGGCAGTCTAAAATTAGGTCTTTTTAAAAAAACAAAAAGTGAAAGATATTCATAACCAAAGCTCTACTCAAATTCCATAGTAACCCAAGTCAAAAAAATTATCAATTTTACAATCCAAAACTTACAAAGACAAGCTTCAGAGTTTTTAGTAATTTTTGAATTTTCCTTTCAAAATTTGTAAAAATTCGAGATTTTTGAATTTTTTGAATTTTTTTTTTTTTTTTGTCTTTTGAAAATCAAATATTTATAAAGGTACCTACTCATCATTTACTTTTTCTTTAGCTCACAAATTGTTTTTGTTATGCATGTTTTACTGTTTTGTCAATTTTATACCTTCTTATAGAAAATAATTTGCATGAAGGTCTAAAAAGCGTTTTGAGTCCCTAAAATTTTGCATGAGCATACCTAACCTAGTTAGTTACATGGAAAAAAATGTGACCAAAATGTTTGAAGTCATAATCATCAAGTCTCCCTTTGGCCCATTTGCACCATGCATCTCGGCCAAGGCCCAAAAAAATATCTGATGAAACTTTGAACATTACGATCTCACTAATAAATGTTCTTTCAAGTAGGATTAGGTACAAGATCTTACGGTTGAAATTCCAAAAAAAGTTAAAAAATTTGTTTCATATCCTCGGGACGCCATAGTAGTAAAAAATCACAGTTTTGAGGATTCAAGCTCTCAAAAACATAAGGAAATTTAGGAGCCAAAACTGCCAAAAACATACCCTTAATGATAAAAACCTATTTTTTCTAAATTTAAAATTAATATTGAATTTATAACCATAGGATCTTGTACCTACCTTATTCAAAAAGGTGTACACCAATTTTGAGAACAATCCACCATACAAATTGCAAGATTAGAATGTTTGTAATCACTATAAAAGTTTATTTTGACACAACCCCGAGACTATGCCTAAGTTTTGATGCCCAAAAACTATATTTTGCAAACACATCTAAGGCAAGGAGGATCATCCATTCTTTTGGGGATGGAAGTTAGGTATAAGGTCACAAAGTTTGAGACTCATACGGGCTTTTAAGGCAAAAAAAGCCTTGATTTTGTGAAAGGGGGTGCGATGAAATTGCTTAACATTCTCAAAAATCAAAACTGCTTCAAGAGTAGTAAAAAATATTCAATAAACTGTAGATATGTTGAAGTTAATGAGGAAAAGAACTACAATTTTTTTTTTAATGTAATTGGAGTAGATCTCAAATTTCTATAATTTTTCAAAGTGTAAATTGTATATTTCCCTTTTACTTTAAAGGATAGTTTTGGTAAAAGGGGTCTTGTGGATGGACCCCCTGCCACGTCATAGATACTGGATGAAATTTATTAAATTTTGATGAAAAATGAAGATTGGAAAAAATATTTTATGTTGATGAAAATTAGATTTTGGATGAAAACTAATGTTTGGATGATAATTGTAATTTGGATGAAAAGAATTAACAACCTCTTTAGATGGAAATTGTTATTTTGATGAAAATTTTCTTTTGGATGAAAACCGTCATAAATGTGTATGGATGAGAAAATATTGGGTCCATCATTTTGCAAATGCCCAACCTTTGAAATTTTGTTTTATCACTTTCTGCCCTAGTGAATGACGGGCAATTTGGTCAAAAAATGGGAGATTTTGATTGGATATTGACTGCCCAGATTTAGAGTAGATTCTTCTAAATTTCATAACTTTTGCATCGTAACTCCAAATGCTTTAAAATTTGTGCCATTGGAAAGCTACCGTTGAAAGCTACATGGAGTAAAATTTCAGAAAATAGTAAAATTATGAAACCTTAGAATAGCCTGCCCAAAAGTGCTCCGACCTGAATTAATTCTCAAGGGCGTTTAGGGATAATTAAGATGTCCTTTATAAACCTGCAAATGTCAAATTCATTAATAATCATCACATTTAAAATCTTAGGATAATAGGATTACTTGTAAATCCACCTATTTTTTCATCCTATGTATCACTTATAATCTCGTTTTGTTCTTTATCTCATTTACTTATACAATGTTATAATGTTCGTTTCACCTTATTAAAATACATATTTCAATGATGCATTTAGATGATTTAATCATAATTTAACAAAACATGATGAGTTTTTGAATGATTACAATATCTGTTAAAAATTATTAATTTTTAATCATATGACTAACATTGAAGAAAAGATTATTAAATATGTTCGCTCCATATTTTTTATGAATGGAGATGAATATGGCATTTTCTAAACTGATGTAGAATTCCAATTCTAATTCCAACGTGGTAAAGAAGGAATTTGAACGAAGGTTTTCAGTACAACCCAAAACAGACTGTATTACTGTAATGGTGTATTGCAAAATCACCACTTTTTGGATTAAAAAATAAAACTTATGATATTTTTTTCATCTCTGTGAGGAGAGCCTTTTGGTTGTTGATCATATACTTTTTTCTGAGAGTTATGATATAGATGATTTTCACTTTCCAACCAAATTTCATATTCTTCAATTGAAATAAGAAATTTTCAAAGTAAGATATCACATAATTCACTGCTGTTGTAAAAATTATTTAAATTATTCACTACAATATTCTCTCGTAGAATTAATATTAAATAACAATATTTTGGCCTATTTTCCAAATAAATAAAATGATTTATTCTAAAATCAAGTAAAAATGGGATGAGTTTTAGTTAAAAAGTCAAATACAAATAGTTAGAAATTTATTTACTCAATTAGTTAATTTTATTTAAAAAGAATAAATTGAATCTTTCAAGTAAAAATCATATTATCGACATTTTTTTACCTTCATTATTATAATTTTATAATGATTTTACACAATAAATATATACATAAGTCTATAAAAGTTTTACAAGAAAATCTCATTTAAAAATAAGATATTTTTGAAAAATGCATGCAAGAGAATTTTTATTCAAGTACAAAACAGAACATTGTACTTAAATTCGGAATATTTCTGAAAAAGTTATGCCAATACAATTGTATCAAAATTTGGGATATCTTGAAAAGGACATGCTAAAATAATCTTACTTGAGCACAAGATATTTTAGAAAAATTCATGCAAAAAAAAGAATTTATCAAGTACAAGATATTTTTGAAACAGTCATGCTGGAACGGCCGTGTTAAAATTCAGAAAAGTTCTAAAAATAACATGCCAAAATAAGTGTATTTAAATTCAGTATGTTTTTAAAAAAATCATATTAAAATAATTTTATTTAAACAAATAAAATTTCTAGAAAAGAAACGCCAGAACAACCTTATCTTGAGTAGATGCTATTTCTAAAAAAACTTATCTTCGGCCCATGCTATTTTTGAAAAACCTATTTTAAGATTATGCTATTTCTGAAAACCTAATCTCAAAGCACGTACTACTTCTGAAAAAGCCGTGCCAAAATATCGTCCTTAAGTACAAATCTTTTTTAAAAAACTCATGCCAGAAAAACCGTTTTTTAAGTACATACTATTTCTGAAAAAGTGGTACTAGAACAGCATTTTTTAAGTACATGCTATTTTCGAAATAGTCATGCCAGAACAGCCTATAGAAGCTGAAACATATGACTACCATGGAAGAGAAAGGCCTGACCGGGTCAGGCCTTGCCTTGTTCTTCACTCCAACTTGCACAGTGTACGAAGATAAGGCATATCTTCATCTTCAGTTTGTTCTCAACACGTGGTTAGAACCGATCATGTCATATTGTTCATAGGAGGCGACCCATTTGTCAGAAGATCCTCATGCGAATCACATTCTGTGAGACAGAATCAGATGACTTGTTTTTCTTGTGAGCTCTATCCCATGCAACAAGATATTTGATCACTTCGAGGACATGGGCAGAACCAATGCATGCATCATGCGCACCTCTGATTGCATAACTACAGTACAGAGAAAAAGAGTTAGAGTATGATTACCGGAGGTTCTGTAGCATTCTGTCCGATACAGTGCCGGACTCTCCTCCATCTCTGAATGCTTCCACAACTCTGAAATGGTAGTCATAATTCATTTCCACACTAACTGTTTGCAGTAGGCATATTATTGTTTACAAATTACCTTAAAGCATCCTAACCATATTTCACAAAGTTTCAGCAAGTTCACTGAATCAGGTTACATGAGTTTTGTTTCAGGACCGCAGTGCAATGAAGAACGAAACAGACTAATTTTCTTAGTCAAGGATCATATTCCCATTAAGTTGTTAATCACAGTGCCTAGTAACCTGATGCAATGCAGACTGAAAGAGAAATGTTCCTGATGTTGTAGAATAATGGAAGGTTTTTGTATCGCAAGGGTTTAAAAGCAGATGACGAGTTTATATAACCATGGCAATTTGAACTGAATGGGAAGTGTGTTAATGCGATGGAGTTTGAGAAATGCGTACCTCGGCCAAGGAAGAGATATGGAAAGAGGTGCGTCTCAGTGCGTACCACCGGGGACCGACTCTGCCTGGCAAAGCAGTCTCTAGTTGGGCTGGAGGAGCATGACCAGGACTTGCTGCGCGAGGCACAATCGGGCTCCAGGGGCACGTCAAGAGCTCGCGACAGATCGCCATGCACTGCGCAGTATCCAATCGTGCCGTCCATGTGCCCACGACGTCCGTCCTAGTAATGCAGGCCGCTAATAATATTCATTGCATCCTGCTCTCATGAAAAACATCTTTCTCAGACAGCCATGTGCAGACAAGTGCAGCAAAGCAAATATTCATATCACGGTGAGACTGTCGAATGAGAGTGAGCAAAAGCACTTCGATTGTGCTCTTCATGAATCACACAACCTTACATATAGTCTAGGGAGCTCCACATTGCGTGGCCCACCTTCACCCACTATTAGACCTGATAATCCAGATTATCTAGCTGGGTGAGAACATGACCCATGCTTGACTCGGAACCGAGTCCACTCATTGCCAGAAATTACTGCTTACTTTCTTGAGTGCTTGAACTCAGCCCGCCAGTAACTGCTGAAGATCAACACAAGAATTAACACAAGGAAATGTCCAAAAGTACTACTTCCGAGTGGAGAAGGTCAAGGGCCCAAGGGGCGTTTACACTTATAGTACTGCAGAAGCTCCACAGTACTAAGTAGCCCATGTTTAGAAAGAGAACTACTTTTTTGCTACAATGATACTTCTCGTTGCGTGGTATCCGAGACCGTGCACGAAAGCCTCGCAGGGAGCCTGCTACTGTGTGGTAGACTCTAGAGTATGAAGATGGATTTATTTTCTAACTGACACATGGCTCATGGTGTGTAGTTCAAAGTGGGAATACTACTGCGGTAGACTGATGACGTTCAGTGCAAACAAGTACTCTGAACTGCGCCGCTATTGCTATTGTGGTAGCAGATGCAGTGTACTTAACATACCTTGAGCAGGTATATACCTACTTTGAAGGATTCGACATTCTACACGACAACTCTACACGACTACTTCGGTGTACCACTGTTGTAATATAATTGCTAGACAGCGAAATGAAGCATCTAGTTTTGGTCACCGTCTAACGTGGGATGAAGTCATGTGAAGGGAATTAAGGTGTACAGTAACTGTAAAGCTTAAACAAAGTGACAGGAAATCAATGAGGTGCATATTTCTCATTGGACCGCAATCAGAAAGAGGACCGTGTTCTAACTGCAACTGGTATTAGTTGTATCCTTGAAAGAAGAAAACTAGCTTGTCGCGATGCTAACGCAAGCTTCCAAGCTGCCGAATTAAACTGAAGAGCAAATTCAGAAGAAGACGAGCTCATGGTACAACTTGGGAAGGTAATCCATCTAGCAGAAGCTGTTACAGAAAAATTGAGCAACAGGGAAGTATTAGTACTACGCACATCATTTACAATATCATTTGTGTCTGGAACAAAGAAAGGTAAGTTATTGCACGAACAACTGAACCTCTCCTCTCATTCAAGGACAGCTTCCAACCTAGACTAAAGTTGAACCTAGACCAATACTAGTAGATTTCAATACATGGTATACTCAATGCTGACTCAGGCAAGACTCACTGAACGATGTACAAAATTTGATCTATCAGGATTTTTACATACTCGGTTGCATGGTGGTTTAATCCATCTTGAGAAGCCGCTTTACGGTAGACGCACCTAAAACCACCAATTTAACCAATCTGACCTTTATTTAGCCGTTCAAAAATTCTTTAAAAAATATTTTAATATTCAAAATAGGATTTTATGAGGAATGCAAAAATTTGTATCATAAAATTTGTAACTCTCAATTTTATAGAAAATATCAAAGTGTAAAGTACTTTGTGATCCTATTCTAACTTAGAATTTCCTATGAGCAATAATAGTGATCCTCAATTTTGCTCACCATTGAACCGAAAACCATATTCTATGATTGTTTACTAAGGTGACCAATAAGCAAATTAGTCCTCCAAAAGAAGACTGACAATTCGCATTTAGAGATTGTGGAGGTTGGAGGGATCATACTGGGGGTGGTGGTTTTCGGGGCTGTGGTGATTTTAGGTCGTTTACCATACCAATGTGTATTTTCAACTTCACCTAATAAGAATGACTATATTCGTTACATTGAGAGAATTTTCAAATTTTGGGACTTTTTTATTAAAATTTCAGCAATTATTTTGAGAGAATTCTTACGTGTTTCAAATTTTCTATTCATAAATTATCCTCAAGTCAAGGACAACCTTTCCATATATAGTCAAAAAATTAGTTACAAATATAGGATCAATCAAGAAATCAATGAAAAATCTAAAATCAAAGATTAAATTCAAACTGCATAAAGTCTTAGTTTAATAAATGTGGTCTCAAAAAAAGTATTTGATGATAGTAGGGTCTTTTTGTTTATGTAAGTATAGCTTTTAATATGAAAATGAATTCACACCTAATTGAAATTGGATTTATTCATAGTTTCATATTTACTTCAATTGAAAACTAGTCTAGTATATTATTTGCTTCAATGTATAGTATACTTGGTTGCATATCAAGTATGGATGTTTATTATGAAATCAAAGAGAATGTTGATACTTGATAAGCATTTTTGATCTATGAGCATCCATCTAAAAGGTTAGTAAGTATTTTAAAAATCCATATAGATTTTAGTCTATATTTGTATTAGTCTAAAAGATTGACATACATAAAGCCATAATTTTACAATATTCTTGTAAATATGTAAAATTATTTAGAGATTTTAATTATTTACAGATTCTAATTATCAACCACATCTTCAACAACCAATTATCTATAATTAATCATATTGATTCTCTCCACATTTTGACACTATTACCACCATTCCAATTCCAATTACAACTACTATTTTATCTTTTTTTTTTTTTTTTGGGTTGAAGCGAAAGGTGGTTTATTTCCAAAGCCAACTATTTTATCTTTGAATTTAATCAATGTTATTATTTATTACAATTGCACCTAAAATTTTAATTTTTTTGTTTTAAATGTTTCGCTCTTATTTCTTACAACAAAATATCATAAAATAAATCAATAAAAGAAAAGAACAATTGTGGAAATCTCCTAAAAAGTCGTTCTAAAAAATTATTACAAGGATCCAAAGGGTACTACGAGAATTTCTTTAGATTTAAAAATAAAAATCATTACTACAATTATGTTTCAAAAACTCATCTTAGATATTTATTTAAAAGTTCTAAGACATCATACAATATCTTATCATACAATGAAGAACACAAGAATACAATAATTTTTCAAAATTCCTATCTCTAGAATTGTTACGAAGAGTCAAATGATAATATCTCATCATGCAAGAAATAAAATCAAAAGTACAGTAATATCTTGAAAAGTCATCTCAGATATTTATTACGAAGATCCAAGACATACCGTAATAATATCTTGTCATGCAATAAAAATATTGTCCATGCAATACCTTCATGGTATGTATGAATATCCCGTCAAGCAAGCAATAAAATATTATTCATGCACTACCTCCATGTTATGCATTAATAACTTGTGAGTACCGTCCTTTCATGTTATGCATTAATATCAGCCTTCCCTGTTAATACGCATTAATATCCTCTGGATCGCCCGTTAATACAATCCTTCCATGGAAGGCATTAATGGGCCCTCCTTCCATGGTCGGCAGTGCAAATCATTACAAAACCATCATGTATATTAATGCATTAGTACCCTCTGGAATGCAAATTATTCCAATATTATCATGTAGATTAATGCACTAATACCCTCTGGAGGGCAAATTATTCCAATATCATCATGAATATTAATGCATTCATACGGTCTGGAGGGCAAATTATTCCAATATCATCATGAATATTAATGCATTCATACGGTCTGGAAAGCAAATTATTCCAATATCATCATGTAGACTAATGCATCAACTGATCAACCCCTAAAATTCCAGGCCCATTGTTGCCAATTTTCACTTCTTAAATGCTACAAAATTCAAAAGAACCCCTTTTAATTTTTGTTAATGCTAAAATTTCAACCCCATAGAGATTATGATTTATCATGTTCATTAAAAAAATCTTGTCAAGAAATATTAAAAAGCCTAACTATGGTAGCTTGCTGAAGTTCTCTGCAACCCACTTTGGGTTTTGTGGAATTTTAGAGGTTAATGCAACCCACTTTGGGTTTTGTGGAATTTTAGAGGTTAATACGGTCTGGAGTGCAAATTATTCCAATATCATCATGTAGATTGATGCATTAGTAACCTCTGGAGTGCAAATTATTCCAACACCATCATGTTAACACCCTCTGGGGCGCAAGTTATTACAACACCATCATGTTAACACCATCATGTTATTACAACACCATCATGTATATAAATGCATTAATATTCTCTTGATTGACTGGATCAACTACGGTGCTGACCTATGGCCTTGAGATAAAGTTAATATCGTGTGCCGTAGCATGTTATAAACAATAACCAGTTGTTATAACGTATGGCTATCATAGAAGAGAGGGGCATCACTTGTGCTCCACTCCACTCTGAACACACAAACAGTAGACTGCCAGACACGTATCAATATATTTGGCAGCATGCTACTTGACCCCTGTTCCACCCCTGCAAAAAGATATTTGGTCTGCATCTGGATATGTGCAGGAACGAACAGGAACCAATGTGCAGCTCCCAGTACAAAAAACTACAGTAAACCTTTTAGTAGGTAGGTCCAAGTGGGCCATTATTCTCACACCACACCTTCCACCCAACAGCCCCGCCTCTGTAGTGCCTTCCAAGCTCCGACGTCTGTTGGAGCAAAGAAACAACCTGAAAGCATTTTATAAGGACGACTCCATCCGATTTCGGCAGCAACAAGTTTACAGAGCGACGATGCAATGATCAACCTCGAATCGAACTGAATTTTTTAGTGTCAGAGCTCTTCACTGTGCCGAACTTAGCCTATTCGGGAGAGATCAAAATAATGTTGCATTTGCGGTTTATCGACTAATAAGATGCAGTGGAAGAGAACAGAATCGAGATACAGTAGAAACAAAATGCATTTGTAACCCCGAAACTTGAAGAGAAATACAAGAGTTTGAAAACACGGCGAAGGAAAGTAAAGGAGAAGTGTCGCCGGGCAATGCTCACTGGTGAATGATTTGCCTCGGGTGATCGGAGCGTGAGGACGAGCTGCGTGTCGAAGCGCGCCACTGGGAGCCGACTCCGCCTAGGATGGCAACCTCTGGACGAGCGTGGGAACAGCAAGACCGAGACTGCTGCGCTAGGCAGAATCATACTCCCAAGGGCGCGTCAAGAGCGCGCGACCAAATCGCCGAACAAACACGTAGTACTGCTGCGGCGCGTTCTGCAATCGACCATCATCGTGCCGTTCATGTGTGTCTCCAGGCCGTCGTCCGTCGTAGTGATGCAAATATATATGCTGCTTATATATTGTATATCGCCTGCCTTCGTCGCGAGGAACGCTCTGCACAGCATGACGTACGTCGTAGACGTCAAGACTGTGTGGAACACGTGAAGCGACCAGATATCTATCTAACTTAGCTAAAGTATGGCGAGTGAATAAGCGTAAGTGAAAGCACAGTTCTCTCTGGTTGTGTTTCCCGTTGATAAAAACGCAACTTTATACACCGCGGGCAACTCCTAAGACCGACCGGCCTGCCATCGCGCCTCCTTCACCTACCATTATTTGACCTAATAATGCGCATTACCTGTGACCTAACTAAAATGTTCCATGGTTGATGCGTATAATAATCCGAGTCCACATGTGTTGGAAAAACAATCAGTGACTACTGCTTTCTTATTTGCAGGCTTTTTCAGTCAGCAAGTGACTAAGTCAAGGATGATGGTCTAATAAATTAAAAAAGAAATTAAATGATCAAGCTGTATCAGTTTCTCGAACAGCAATTATCGAACGCGTCTGACATGTATTTTCACATCTCCACATCTCCACGATGACTCAAGTTCGGTACACCACTCCTCTAGGTTATGCCTAGCCTGGAAGTATAACAACTCTGCAACTGTAATGCGGACAGCTCCTCTGCAAGGTTTCAGCAATGATGGCTAGTTATGATTTCGAAGGAAGCTGAACATCGGGTGACACGAGATTGGAAATCATTGCAGTGGCAATCGAACAAATACAGAATGATACGCAATCATGAAGGTGCGTATTCTCACATAATTTCATCGGCATGCTAAAAGGTTATGATATACTTAATGTCATGTTGGCTGTATTCACGCAGTCTCGAAAGACGGTATCTGGCTAATTGCCACGATGCTCTGTGCAAGCTTCCAATAAAATTTAACTCAAGCGCCAAGAAGATGAGCTGATGGCACGACGTATGAAAGGAACTCGTCACCACGTCTGCAGCTATCAAATGACAACAGGGTGATTCAAAATTAATAATAAGGTACGCGCTCGGGTGCATGTAATCTATTTTCAAAATTTTCTTCAGGTAGAAATAAAATCTTTACTGCACTTAAGCAAATAGAACTAACCTGTGATTATCGGAGACCTCCGGCGACAAATTAGCGCTGATCTAATTAAGACCGACACATACAAGGGACGGTGAAATCACACAACCTGAAATCAACATCGCAAAATATTGTAATGCAAGCTAAACGAGGTTTAAACCTCACTGTCCTGGAATTGAATTGAGATTTAGGCTAGAGTTTCCTGAACACAATAATTCCCCGCTGCTATACTCTGCCACGCTGAATGCAGTTTTTGTAGGCTGCCTCATCTTCTGATCCGTAATTTGAGTCTGCTTAAAGATAATTATCACGATATCGTTAGGAGGCTAGTATCACATAACCTGTTCCCTCTCTGATAAAACTCAACCTACTGATATCTAATATTCACACACTCACGCAAAACAAGACTGAAAACCTAACCGATAAACTGCATATTGCATCTCTTCTTTTTCTAATGATATGTACTTTACGCAATGTACACTGTTAGAGTAAGTTCCATTGCACTTGAGCAAACACAACTCGTCTCTCAGGAAGACGCCGCCCAGCCTAGACGAGAGCTCATGAACCTCGACTCCTAAACCAAGACCACCACGATATACAATTCCTCTCTTAATCTGAAAAACAGACTATGGATCAGATACATTCATGATCACATCCGCAGCACCATCTAAAGCGCACATGTGGACCTCATTTTCGCAGTCGTAAACCTGTCATAGTACTGAATATCTCGACACGGCACATGATCGACTCGGTGAACTCATGCGTCACGCTGCGAAGAAACTGGCTTCTCACAACGCTTGCCGCACTGTCTTGCAACCGAACTGAAGCACCAAGTTGAAGAGAAACAGTCACTGCAATTTTCGATTGATGCACGTGCGATACTCAGGTGATACTAGTCTGACACCTATGTGACACCCGCGTGATACTCAGGCGCTCATGTTGTGACGTGACGAGTATATTGTGCTTGTGAGTATGAGCCGTCACGTGTGTAACGAGTCTTCTAACTGAGTGCCTGGACCTGGAATATGTTGTATAGCATGTGAATTGGTCGCATGAAAATAATGATGGGAGTCTGTGTTCATTTTATTTTATGAAGCTGAAGGAAAACAGGTAATGATCAAGTACTGTGTTCGATTGTTGTTAATAATCAGTTTAAATGATTAGAGAGAAGAAACTCATGGAAATTCATTTAACCCCTAAAATACCACAAATCCCAAAGTGGGTTGCAGGAACTTCGGCAAAATATCACAGTTAAGATATTTAATATTTTTTGACAAGCTTTTCTTAGTGAACATGATAAATCATATTATTTATGGAATAGAAACTTCAGCATTTGAATATATTTTTCTTTTTAAAAGGATTTTTTTGAAATTTTTAGCGTTTTAGAAGTGAAAATTGGCAAAAACGTTCTTGGAGTTTTAGGGGTTAAGGTGTAGAAATCTATGCTAAAAAAATAATAGCTCCTGTCGGTCCGGAAGTCACAAGTCAATTTTAATAGGGTCTTCACACTAAACCAAAATTATGTGGTATTTTAAAACATGTAATCACTTAAAGTGTTGACTGTATACATTTTCAACCTGGATCTCAATAATTATTTTCTAAGAATCAGTTCATTCAATCACATTATTTTAGGTGTGTGAAACTTCACAAAATGCAGATCATAAAGGCGTTTAACACTTTATATTGAAAATCCTAGGTCTATTGCTTAGAAAGAAAATTACTTACAACCTGCAATAGAACTCATGTAACTTATGACTAATATGTAATTTGAATCATAATGAAATTACACAATTTAATATTTTCTCTATTGAAAATGAGGCACGCAAGTTACAATACAACCCAAATAAAACTTAAATTGTACGTTTCATACAAAAATAATAATTGAAAAATAATGATCATGTGAGAATTCTTTTAAATATGATATATTAAAATCTTGTCTTCTTCACCATTTTCTTTTATTTTTTATATTTATATACCGGTATATATATATAATATCCGATTAGATGCTTAAAGTTTAATTTTTGTACTAAAAAGTCTTCTCCATCAAAAAAAAAAAAAAATCACTAAATTTTCCCTTCAAATTGAAGAAGAAATTAAGGAAGAATGTGAAGAAATTTTTTACCGAAACAGAAACATATATATATATATATATATATATATATGCTATTAAAAGCTTACCATATCAAATTTCATGGCTAAAAACGATTTACACAAACTTATAGTTGTTGATTGCATCATAGTCACTTTGTAATTTCAACATTAACTGGAAATACCTTATTACATTCCTGTTTATGTCTTCTAACCTATAAAAGTAACGCTATTAAAAATATAATTTATGGTTGTTTGTCTTCACACTCTCACTATTTACAAAAAACCACACTTTCAAACTTAAGTTGGTTAGTTGCATTAGTTTCAAAACCCCGTCACTTTAAGACTTCAACACTCATTCTCAAGCAAGAATTAGGCTTAACAAATTCTGAAGCAGAGAGAAAAACTTTGGTCTTCAGAGGAACTCAACGTAAATTAAGTGTCTGTTTGATCCACCCTCAATGCAATGCCCATGGCATAAAGGTATGGAAGTAAAGATCTATTCCCCCTTTCGAGAGTAGACTCTCAAACACGTAATATTTCTCACCAAAAACACATCTTTAAAACATCATATTAAGGACTCATCCAACCATGCACACTCCATCAAAATCATTACTTAAACTTTTATCTTTTCTAAAGAACAAATTGAAACAAAGATGCAACTATTGCATTGCAATTACATCTTACTTAGAAATTGTAGCATCTTCCAATATAGTGAAACAAGATGTTTGCCAATGTTGTTATTTTGCCAATCATGTACACAATGTTTAAACCATAAACATCAATAATTCCAGATCATGTTGAAAAAAACAATATTTAGTGACCATGGAATTTGACCATTAAACACATTGCATCAAATTGGTAGGTGATATTTAGCATGAGATAATTCCCTCCATTGTGAAAACAAATATATACTTGATTTTCATCAAATCAACCATCTTTGGTATAAGAATAGATATTTCCTTCATAAACAAGATTTTCTAGTGTTATAGTAGTTTCATTTGATTTATCATCCTCATATAGGAACTTCACTAAGAGGACAATGTGTCCTACTTAACAGGGTGGTTAAGCTACATGAAGTTGGACAAGGACCTTGCATTCAAACTCTCAAAGGACATACTTGAGGTAGAAAGTATTTAAATGCGTGGTTGAACAAGGCTACTAGCTTCAAATTCATACAAAAATGGAAGTATCAAGTGCCTAGAAATATGTTCAATTACCTAGAGAAAATTTTGACAATTTCACAACCTCAAATTCCATCTTGTATAAGATTTTTCAACACTTTGTTTGGCCAAAATAGGCAACTTTCCTTACAATTAATTTTGCTTCCAACCAAACAACTCAAATTAGACTATAGATTTCACCCATTTGGATTTATTTTATTATTGATTGTTCCATTGTTACTCATGTGATAACATAGGGCACTTCAAGTTTCTCTAATTTTGGTAGAGCAAAATCTTAATCATTGAACAAGGAATTTCCACCAGATATTCGAATCAACGGATGTCCGGAATTCGAGGCCCTCTCGGGGTCTTCAACCCGGATACCGACGGGTATCAATGGGTCTGGTTGGTGTAGCCGGTTATCACGCTAGTCTCACACACTAGAGGTCCCCAGTTCGAACCTGGGATCAGACAATTGCAGAATGCGCCTGTAGCTCAGTGGATAGAGCGTCTGTTTCCTAAGCAGAAAGTCGTAGGTTCGACCCCTACCTGGCGCGATCTGATTGGAGGAAAATTAAATATTTTATCTTTGGTGATTTTGAATTTACTCATTCAATGTTTTCAAAAAAATCATATTGCTTGCAAGTTCCACAATCTTCCCTTGCAAGCTCCACAATCTTCCCTTGCAAGCATGTTTACAACAATCATGCACACAGATTACCACACCCACCCTCATAAATAGTCTTGTCAATCATACCAAAAAATGGTCTAAATTCACCTATATTAGTACCCTCATACATAATGGAACATCCGTCCCTCAACTTCCAACTACCAAACAAATCTACCATCAATATTACACCCACAATGTATTTGTTATACATATGGTTCATTTAAAAAACCAAAAGAAATTAGCCTTGGAATATGAAGAAAAGAAAAACATAGCATGACATCTACAATCGTAAAGGACTTAGTATTTCCAAAAGGCTTCATAATCATCAAAATATCTTATGAGCACAAATGATTGTTGTCTACAATATACTACAAATTATCAACATTCAATATTGAAATGATTATGCATATATATTCATTGACAATTTAAACCTATTATATCCATTTGATACATAAATCAAACATCCTACACTACAACCTAGCCACCCAAATCAACTCACACTTGCCTCTATGGCACAATTGCTTAAAATCACTCTCAACCAATGACACTATACAAAGTTAGAGCACATGTCAACATTGATAGTAATGTTCAAGTAGATAAATTAACAAAAGAGGGTTTACCACTACATACCCCACATCTACTCAAACAAGCCCATTGGGATTGGAATCCCAACCAGTTATGTGAGATAAAGGCTCTCTCTAATCAACAATGAATTTACAACTTGGCTATGAAAATACAAGGAGAACTAGTCTTATACTACTTAGTCTTAATCAAATTGGTTTTCAAATTTGATTATTCCATACTTATGACTATATTGTCTAGTCTTCAAAGGAGGAAGTGGTTCTTTATTCGTAATTCTTTGTCATAAGAATAGTCCCATACATTGTCAGGATGAAATTTATCATTTTCATATTCATTCATATACCACTTAATCTTAACCGAAATGGTTTTCAAATTTGATTATTGGATACTTGAGACTATATTTTTTTATTTTTTTTGACACAAACGAGAATAATTTAATTACCCGTTGCAAAGAATGGTACAAGTGCCAAGCAGAGAACTTCTAGTCAGAAATATTCAATCGTAACACAAAGCAAACATAAAAAGAAATCTCCAACCGCGGGGGGTCGGAGATTTGATGTCATGATACCCTGGTCGAACTCGCCCAGAACGGGAGAAAATGCCAATTGATGAGAGAATTTGACCAGGACCCGAGCACGACTGCGAGGCTGAACCCTTCCAACGTGATGAGCGCGCAACAGGGCGCCCCGTCCGCAGTCGAGGAAGCTCGACCAGATACGTTGAAATGCGAGGGGGAGGGGCCATGACGAGGTCTCAAAAACCTGGTCATTGCGGTGGAGCTAGGCTATCCAATGAACCACCCTTTCAAGGAAGGAACAAAGGTGGCGAAGCGGTCAATAACGGCGGGGTAGGCCCTTCCCGAAGACACAGAGTTCCTATTTGAAGCGGCGGTGAGGATTCAGAGGTTCACCAGCAATCGCATGCAGAGAGGACTGTGCAAAGTTCCAAAGTTGACGATTGACTGGGCAAGCAAAGAAGCAATGGATTACAGATTCTTCTACTTGCTTGCAGACCGCGGGGGGGGGGGGGGGGGGGGGGGGGGGGGGTGGGTTGGGTCGAGGGCTAGATCAATTTGGCGACGCCATGTATTTACCGCCACAGCCTTATCAAAAATCGACCAGACAAACGCTGCTTCCTTTTGGGGGCGAGCCGATCGCCAGACATCTTGCCATGCAGGTTGAAATGTTGGTGGAAGAAGGCCGACTTAGTTAGTCGCGATAGGGGTTTGGAGGGTGCGTTGAGCCAAGAGAAGAAATCGGTCCTTCTTTGCGGTGTAGGAGAGCAGCGGGGAGTTATCTTTCTAAATCCATCTCTCCAGGTCGAAGTTCAGTCCTATCAAAATGCCGACATAGAGGCGGCACACCTGGTAGGCTTGCCCTCGCGTGAGCGAGACTACCCGTACCCTCTGTATGGCCCCATGATACGTGGTAATTCCATGTTCTAAGTCATCCGGCCATGGCCGGCAAACGAGTTGCTACGAGGTGTGCTTTATCTCGTAAAGTGGGGTGTGATTCGGAACGCAACCCAAGTGGGAGAGCAGGATGTAGGGTTGGCAAACTTATGACTATATTGTCTACTCTTGAAAGGAGAAAGTGATTCTTTATTCGTAATTCTTTGTCATGAGGATAGTTCCATACATTGTCAAGATGAAATATTTCATTTTCATATTCGTTCATATTTGTGTTCAATTCATTTGATGGAACTGACTGCAATAAAAACTGTAAAGAATTTGGAAAGTGTATGACATAATTGAAAACTGAATTAAAAGTGGAAAATGGTTTCAAGTTGAAAACCATAGTAGACATAGACTCTCGCGCCATGTAGGTATCGAACCTACAACTTCCTCCTTTGAAAACAAATGCTCTATCCACTGAGCTCAAAGCCCCTTTCCGGGTACATTAACCCTTAACTATCCTTCAAACCCGAAATGGGTTTTAGTGGTTCCTGCAGGAGAAAATTTCAGCCAACTTTGACCATTATGATCTCACAAATGCAAAAGAATCAATGGTTCAAATTATGTTTCTAAGTAGAACTTCAAGTTAACTTTAAGATCCTACGGTTGGATTTTCTAAATAATGCTTAGATTGAGCTTTTTTGGGCCTGAACTAGAAGAAGGTTAATTTTTTTAATTTAGGCACTTTTCCATCAAGGAAATTTAGGGGTTAAGAACAGTGACCAAGTACACAAAACACGGCCAAAAGGGCCAAGCCGTACACGACAACTGACACAGGCAAACCCTACCAATAGCCGAAAATGGACCCTTAATCCTACGGTGAGATTTTTGAGAAACGAAGCCACCTCTCATAGCAAGGAAGGGTTGGTTGATGGCCATCGAATCGGCAACGAGGCAGGGTGCACCCGTCGGAAGAGACAAAGACGCGACAACAACCACGAAGACCAGGAGCTATGGGCTTGTTTGAGTAGATGTGGGGTATGTAGTGGTAAACCCTCTTTTGTTAATTTATCTACTTGAACATTACTATCAATGTTGACATGTGCTCTAACTTTGTATAGTGTCATTGGTTGAGAGTGATTTTAAGCAATTGTGCCATAGAGGCAAGTGTGAGTTGATTTGGGTGGCTAGGTTGTAGTGTAGGATGTTTGATTTATGTATCAAATGGATATAATAGGTTTAAATTGTCAATGAATATATATGCATAATCATTTCAATATTGAATGTTGATAATTTGTAGTATATTGTAGACAACAATCATTTGTGCTCATAAGATATTTTGATGATTATGAAGCCTTTTGGAAATACTAAGTCCTTTACGATTGTAGATGTCATGCTATGTTTTTCTTTTCTTCATATTCCAAGGCTAATTTCTTTTGGTTTTTTAAATGAACCATATGTATAACAAATACATTGTGGGTGTAATATTGATGGTAGATTTGTTTGGTAGTTGGAAGTTGAGGGACGGATGTTCCATTATGTATGAGGGTACTAATATAGGTGAATTTAGACCATTTTTTGGTATGATTGACAAGACTATTTATGAGGGTGGGTGTGGTAATCTGTGTGCATGATTGTTGTAAACATGCTTGCAAGGGAAGATTGTGGAGCTTGCAAGGGAAGATTGTGGAACTTGCAAGCAATATGATTTTTTTGAAAACATTGAATGAGTAAATTCAAAATCACCAAAGATAAAATATTTAATTTTCCTCCAATCAGATCGCGCCAGGTAGGGGTCGAACCTACGACTTTCTGCTTAGGAAACAGACGCTCTATCCACTGAGCTACAGGCGCATTCTGCAATTGTCTGATCCCAGGTTCGAACTGGGGACCTCTAGTGTGTGAGACTAGCGTGATAACCGGCTACACCAACCAGACCCATTGATACCCGTCGGTATCCGGGTTGAAGACCCCGAGAGGGCCTCGAATTCCGGACATCCGTTGATTCGAATATCTGGTGGAAATTCCTTGTTCAATGATTAAGATTTTGCTCTACCAAAATTAGAGAAACTTGAAGTGCCCTATGTTATCACATGAGTAACAATGGAACAATCAATAATAAAATAAATCCAAATGGGTGAAATCTATAGTCTAATTTGAGTTGTTTGGTTGGAAGCAAAATTAATTGTAAGGAAAGTTGCCTATTTTGGCCAAACAAAGTGTTGAAAAATCTTATACAAGATGGAATTTGAGGTTGTGAAATTGTCAAAATTTTCTCTAGGTAATTGAACATATTTCTAGGCACTTGATACTTCCATTTTTGTATGAATTTGAAGCTAGTAGCCTTGTTCAACCACGCATTTAAATACTTTCTACCTCAAGTATGTCCTTTGAGAGTTTGAATGCAAGGTCCTTGTCCAACTTCATGTAGCTTAACCACCCTATTAAGTAGGACACATTGTCCTCTTAGTGAAGTTCCTATATGAGGATGATAAATCAAATGAAACTACTATAACACTAGAAAATCTTGTTTATGAAGGAAATATCTATTCTTATACCAAAGATGGTTGATTTGATGAAAATCAAGTATATATTTGTTTTCACAATGGAGGGAATTATCTCATGCTAAATATCACCTACCAATTTGATGCAATGTGTTTAATGGTCAAATTCCATGGTCACTAAATATTGTTTTTTTCAACATGATCTGGAATTATTGATGTTTATGGTTTAAACATTGTGTACATGATTGGCAAAATAACAACATTGGCAAACATCTTGTTTCACTATATTGGAAGATGCTACAATTTCTAAGTAAGATGTAATTGCAATGCAATAGTTGCATCTTTGTTTCAATTTGTTCTTTAGAAAAGATAAAAGTTTAAGTAATGATTTTGATGGAGTGTGCATGGTTGGATGAGTCCTTAATATGATGTTTTAAAGATGTGTTTTTGGTGAGAAATATTACGTGTTTGAGAGTCTACTCTCGAAAGGGGGAATAGATCTTTACTTCCATACCTTTATGCCATGGGCATTGCATTGAGGGTGGATCAAACAGACACTTAATTTACGTTGAGTTCCTCTGAAGACCAAAGTTTTTCTCTCTGCTTCAGAATTTGTTAAGCCTAATTCTTGCTTGAGAATGAGTGTTGAAGTCTTAAAGTGACGGGGTTTTGAAACTAATGCAACTAACCAACTTAAGTTTGAAAGTGTGGTTTTTTGTAAATAGTGAGAGTGTGAAGACAAACAACCATAAATTATATTTTTAATAGCGTTACTTTTATAGGTTAGAAGACATAAACAGGAATGTAATAAGGTATTTCCAGTTAATGTTGAAATTACAAAGTGACTATGATGCAATCAACAACTATAAGTTTGTGTAAATCGTTTTTAGCCATGAAATTTGATATGGTAAGCTTTTAATAGCATATACAACTACCTTACTAAATTTTTGTATAGAAAGCATGGACATTTTAAGAGCAACATAGGCCAAAGTTGATTATATCATAATGAATTCCTACAATACCAAGATATATTATGCTTATCCAAACACACACTCATATGTCTGATTTATTGTATCTACTTCTTGATGAGATGATAGTAGTCATTTATTATCTATCCATAATTTCAACTATATTGACATCCAAGATGATAGTAGTCATTTATTATCTATCCATAATTTCAACTATATTGACATTCAGTGAGTGACATCCCAGATGATAGTGTCTCACAGTGACATTTCTGCATTAATTAATGCAGAAATGTCACTATAGGACACTTTTGCCACATGGACCCCCTTGAAGGGGTGCCACATGGACTGCTAGGATATTTTGAAACTTACTTCTCCACCCCACTCCCTAGCCCTCTTGTACTTTGAGGGGAGGTGAGGAAATACAAACATTATGGGATAAACCCGCTCCCTCCCCCCCCCCCCCCCCCCTATTAAGACCCCCCCAAGACCCCCCTCCTCCAAAACCCTCCAAGACCCCCCGACCGTCCTAGCTGCGCTACGTACCTCCCCCCCCCCCTCCCCCCTCCCTCCCATCTCCACCCCTGCATTAATTAATTAATGCAAACCCTGTGCACAGTGAGATTTGGGGAGATAGGAGATAGTGCTATTAAGAAACATTGCTTATTTTCATTCACAAGTACAAAGATTTTTTACTTGTCTTCTTTGTAATATAGTCTTAAATTTTATGGATAATCATACAAAGTAATGAATAAGCACACAATCAATTAATGTAAGATCCTTGAATTGGTCTCTATTTCTTCTCAGTCTTTGATATCGTTCTAGTACAGTTCGCAGATCCTCATACCATTTAAGCATAAATGTAGTCAATCTTCTTTTAAAAGTCACAACTTCTTCAATTGATGTTTACTTTTGAAAACTATCAATATTTTAATTCGTATACCAACTTCACAATTTCACTAATTATAATCTCAACTACATTAAAGATAACGTGAAACTTTTGCATGCATATCAATATAGGATTCATCAATATTATATTTTAACATTTTTTATTTATTTATTTATTTTTTGAATATTGAAAAGCTTTAATTTATTTATTTATTTTTAATATTATTTTTTGTCAATACAGTTAAGAACACAATCGACAATTTAAATATTTATTTACATTTTTTTAGAAATTTGCATTTAGCAAAAATAATTGAACAATCTATCAAGCAATTAAAGAGGTAGATAGATAAATTTCATTTACATTGAAGGTTTCATGTGGACTTGGCATAAGATTAATTAGCCCGTGGATAGATACTATTTTTCTTATCATATAAATGTGTATAATTTCATGGAATGTACATTTTAACATGCATTAATTTTATTTTTGTAGTCATACATTTTGTTTTAAAACTGAATTAAATAAGAATTGAAAATTTATTATTTTATTACAATGTAGATTAGTTGTGTCCTTTTGAAATGAATTTGCATTGACATCTTATCTCCAAATGATTTATACTTTGAATATGCTAAATATGTTACTCCACAATCTTTTTATAAAAAAAAATCAAATATAAAATTATGACAATCTAATTTAGAACTCAAAATATTTGCAGTTTGATATTACATAACTTAAAGAAATTGAAAATTTGAATTTTAAATAATAATGTTTTTTTTAGATAAAAGATTTAAAAGGAAATTAAATTTAGATTATATCATGGTTGTTAAAATCTCCTAAATTAATCCACTATAAAAAAATATTAATTCCATCTGTAAACATATAGTAAAAATAGCTTATACTTCTCTTATAAGCCATTGTTTACTATGTCTAAAATAATTATGTCCCTTGTAAAGCCATTAGTATCTAAAGGCCCCGGGTCTTTTCTAATCAAAGCACATTATTTCTTTTAAAGTGCCATATGAGTAAATAGAGGTGAAATTTGGTCATCTAAACTATAAAATTTTGTAGCAACTTCTTGCAGGTGATGTGGATCAAATTTGGACTCTTAGAACCTCATAGATTGACCGTAATGTTTCTAAAATTTGATTGTGGGTACTTTAGAGTTGAATATTTATTTTCAAACTATTTGTAATAGAAAAAATTTCAACCATAAAGTTGTTTTAAATCATCTTAAGTTCACATATGGACCAAAAAGAATAAAAAACAATTTTTTTCCTACGGTGTTAGAAAATGGTCCAAGTTTTACGAGAAAGAAGATTCCAAATTCAAACTAAAAGGCTTGGCAAATCTTGACAACTTCTTGAATGAAGTTGAGTTTGTTACCACATAGACTATAGTTGAATCGAAATTGAACCAAACAAATTTCATTGCAATTTGACCCTTGATGAAGAAGAAATGACTCCTCAAAGTTAAATGTCCAATATTGGACGGCAAAAGTGAGGGGTTAAATAAAACCTTTCATTCAAATTCCTTACAATACATGAATGTTATAATAAGTCCATATATACATTGACATTCAAATGACCAACCAACCTTAAGCAATTCAGTAGACATTGACATAAATATGTAATGATACAATCTATAGGCCTTATTTATGAGAACCCTAATAAAACCATCTAGAAATAAATTACTCCTTTTTTTAGAGTTTACATGAAAAATTAGGAAGGTCTAAGATTTACTTCACAAGATGAATTGATCACATGTTTCTTCACAATCAGGAGTTTCAAATGTGTTATTGAACTTAAGGCATATGAAACATCAAAAGAACTTGAAAGTTTGCATTCTAATTGCACACAAGTATGTTGATGGAATATATTTCATTTTCAAGTATCTTTGAACAAGACATTAGCTGAAATGTATACCTCAAAAAACACTCAAGGAATAGAAAGTATGTGTGCTCGTGATTTAAATTTGTGTAGTTGAAAACTTGAGAATAAGTCAAGTATTTTGGTGTGATGGGAAAACATGTTGAATTGTGTAACATACATTGAAAGGATTTTTATCATCAAAGCTTCAAGTATGAAGCAATATTGATTTTGAAGGAGAAAAAGGGTGCTATTTTGTCCATCAAATCAAAAATATGAATTTGATTGCAAGTTCACCATTATCACAATCTCCTACGGAGCAAGAAGCATCAAATGTTCCAAGTTTATCCATTTTACTTCAAACCATTGTATTGGGTTCTACATTTGTAACGGGTCATATAATGCGACGGAAGAACATTCTCATACTTCATGAAGCAGGGATTGCTCTTCTTTTGGGTAAGGAAATGGCCTTTGGTGTGTACCAAAGAATCAAAAGTATATATATTTAAAGGTTTTTGGTAACTAGATTAAATTAAAATTTGATAGAATAGTAAAAATAAATATAAGTACCGATTTTATTCAATTCCTATATGACATCTAACTTTTGCATCAAAGATCAAAATGAGTGGGTGGGAAAAATATAAATATAATAATTCTTAATTATATGCACAAAGTTTTAAATCTATTGAAATAAATAAAAACCTAAGTTATCTTTATATATTTTTTATCATATTTGTTGGTATACATTAAAAAAATTGGCATTAGGTTTAGGGTTTCTAAACAAAACAAAACTAAAAATTTATAGTATTATTGAGGGAAATGTGTTTAAGAAAACTTTCATCACCCGAATCGACCTATCAAATACATTTGACTCAAATTTTTCATCAAAATATCCAAGGCCAAAAATGCTACATTTGTTACATACTAAATTACGCTAAATTAGATCAAATTAAGACTTAGCACAGATTTAAAATTATGTTCAGTTTCCTTTTTCTTTTCTTTTTTAAAATTGGTGTATTAAATTTATGATTAGAATTTTTACATGATCAGAGTTACAAAAAAATAAAAAAACATTTTATTTATGTTTGAGTAATTTTGAATATGGACATGTGGTGGAAAAGTTTGCAGGTGTTGTTGTTGGATTGATGATAAGATTCGTTGGAGAACAAGGATTTGGGTAAGTCATGTAGCATTGGGCCAATACTACAGTCAATAAACTTATACTAAGAAAAAAATTGAATTTATTTAGATAAATTGAAAATTAATTATCTTATATTTTCCTCTTTAAATAATCCTATTTATATTTATCATTGGATTTTTACTTGATGGATGCCAATACAGGAGTTGGATCAATTTCAATAACAATTTTTTCTTCTACGTATTATTGCCTCCAATAATATTATATCCTTTAGATAAATATATACATTTCAAATTTATATACCATATACTAGCATTATTAATGGAAATTTACATAACATTTGTTTCTTTAACAAAAGCAAGATAACACTGAATCTGGATGGAGTTTAAAACCGGTAAGAAGAGCTCAAGTTATCAAATACTCAAAACTCAAAAGTATTAAGTTTTAAATTAAATCATTGAGTTATTAAATTTTCAAAAAAAATGTATTATAGTATGAATTGATATATAATATATGGATTAATATCTTGTATATTAAAAGAAAAATATAATATCAATTTTAATTTGTATTCCATAATATTTGTACTAATAAAATTCTAAATGATTTTGAATGACACCAAATGACAGAGCCATTTTTTCTCAAATTTTGGTGCAATATGTACATTTGCTTTCCTAGGAACTCTAATGTCTACATTTGTTGTTGGCACTCTTTTGTAAGGCCTCAAATTTCAAAATCTCAAATTTTGCATCAAGAAAATATTATAGTATTTGAAGAACTTTTTAATTAAACAAAACCATAGTCTACAATGGATCTTTGTGTGTAATGATATTAAGGGGAACCTTTCCTCGTCCTTTTAAATATTTTCAAAAAAACAAAATTATTTGGGTCAAATTGCTTTTACTAATTGCAAATGTACATTCAAAAAAAATCTAGTACAATATGTGATAAGTTTAGAAATAGGACAAAGACATGTCTTACTCCTTGAATTAAATGCAATATGAGAAAGACAAACTTTGGTCTCCGGAGAAGATTGACGTGAATTAAGTATTTGTTCATTCCACCCCCAATTTTGGAATATCACTTTAAGTTAGTGTACAAGATAAGCATCGTGTTTGAATGAGCATCGGTTTGTTGATGGCAGATGGGTATTTGGATTCTTGGGCTGGACTTACGCAATGCCGTTTCTCGTATCTCTTACATTTGGTGCTCTTATATCCGCAACTGACCCCGTCACAGTGCTTGCAATATTCAATGTAATCACTCATTTACATACTATCTGCATACGAGAATTTATCTTGTGCGGAAACATTGATGCAT
Organism: Ceratodon purpureus; assembly: GCA_014871385.1. Taxonomy (NCBI): domain Eukaryota; kingdom Viridiplantae; phylum Streptophyta; class Bryopsida; order Pseudoditrichales; family Ditrichaceae; genus Ceratodon; species Ceratodon purpureus. Next base: position 8,225,464 of record CM026423.1, read on the forward strand.
TTCAAAATTAGATTCTTACTTGCATTATGTACTGAGAAAATTCCACAGTTTTTGGAATGTGGTATGTAGGAACTTCAAGTTGATGCTGACCTATATGCTTATGTATTTGGCGAGTCTGTGCTGAATGATGCAGTAAGTTTTTGGTAATTATTGACATATTTACAGCGACCCCACAAGTTATCATACACCTAAAAAGTGGTCATTTATCTAATTTGTAGTTTGGAATCTACCAAAAACATTAGATATGTTGTAGTACTTATAATATAATGTACACTTAATTCAAAAAAATCAAACAAATTCAATGTTATTTGCTAACCAAAATTTGGAAGTAAACAGAAAACTTCTCATTTTTGTGCATGATTTGAAAGAATCTTTCACAGGAAGAATGCACATTCTAAATCACATGCCGATAATCTCACAATTTTTTGAAGTTTTATAGAATTAAAAAAAAAAATCCGTATTTTCAATATTTTGATTTAAAAATCCAAAAAATTTAAATTTAAAATGTTTTACAAAAAACATATAAAATTGATTTTGGAAATTCCATGGACACGCAAATCATCCCAAGTGATATCTAGGTCTATATGTAGGTTTTATTAATAGCAGCTTTAAATTCCAAATGCTTTGTTTAAAAGTAAAAGGATTGACTTTGGTGCAGGTGGCTATAGTTACTTACAGGTATGTATCAAGCTCTTCTAAGCAATTCCAAAACAATCTTGTGATATGATAAAATATATAAGTATTATCCATGTTTTTTCTTTTTTTCTTTTTTTCTTTTTCTTTTGTTTGAGTGTATTTAATTACAAATAAACCATGAGAGTCCACTTTAAATCCATGTTTAATTTAATAAAAATAATGATTTAAGATACCATGCAGGACATTATTATCATTTGTTGGTGTTCCAATTACCGGCCAATTAGTCCTTGATGCATTTGTATACTTCATTGGGATTTTCGTGGGATCTCTTCTTATTGGTTAAGAATCTGATCTTGTTCTAAGCATCAAATTATCAATCTGTATAATAAAATAGTTTAAAATATTTATTTTTAGTTTAATTTATTTAATTCTTGAGAATAAATAGTGATGTATTTCTGTTTCATTTTTGATTAAACCCTTCTAAAAAAACTAGAAAGATAATCCAGTGCAGTAATATGCAAGTTCAACTAAAGTGTCAACAATTTATTTTAACTGAAGTCACACAATAATATAAATGTTGGGAGGATGAGATATCACTCAATTTATCTTTGAATGGTGTGGAATCTGATTTAAATTGAGAGCAATGCAGGCATCTTGGCTGCAATCACTAGTGCATTGCTATTCAAGTATGGGCATTTGCAAGAAGAAAAGTAAATAAGGACCTTCTTACTAAAAATAATTACAAGGATTTTTGGGATTTTTTGTATAATCAAAATATTTATAAAGTTACCTTGAGTTTATATAAAATGTTTCTTCTTTCTTGAGTGTCCCCTATCCATGAGTATTGGAGTAAGCAAATCTCACCCTCCATCGAACAACCAAATTGGTTTAAAATAGGATTTTTGGACCTTCTCAACAGAAGTCGTGTCTAACAGTAAAACTTGATCTCTGAGCCATTTAGCAAATGCATCCAAAATTCTAACTAGTTTGGTTTTTCTATGGTGGGTGAGAAATAACAATTTAGAAAATACATCCAAAATTCTAACTAGTTTGGTTTTTCCATGGAGGATGAGAAATAAGAAAGTGTATTTACACATAACTCATGATATCTTAGTCATGTTCAAGATGACTTTAGAAACAACTCTAATATACATGTTTTAAAAATGTTCTTTCTAATCTTCATACATACAATGCGACATAATCTAATAATATATATATTTCATTTAAAGAACTGGAAATGTAATAATATCAAGATGTACGGGTTTGATACATTTGTGAAATTTATTTTACAGGTTAACAACATTAGAATCTTGTTTGGTGGTTTTATTCCCGTACGCATCATACATGCTTGCAGATGGTCTTGATTTATCTGGAATTGTGGCCATTCTATTTGCAGGCATTGTAAGTTCAGAAATAAATGATTCATTGATTGAAGTTTGAACCTTCATACAATAATCAAAACAAGTCATGTGTTGTATTTTCATAAGGCTTTCGTCCTTCGAGTAAATCGGGGCTTACTACTTTAAATTTGGCAAAAACAAATCCAAAAAAAGACTCCAAGACTTCAAAATGGGGAGGAACAAAAAAATTAAACCAACACAGTCTGGCAACGGAGTCACGCTTGGGAGTAATAAGGGACCCATAGAACCACCACCAGCCTCAAAAAACAAAGTGTAGATAATTTTTTACACAACCTTCCATCAAATCCAAAAACAACATGTGTTAAAATTTAGAAAAAATAAATAAAAGAATACAATAATCTAAAATGGGTCTTGGTGTTAAACAATTAAAGGTTTAAGGTGTTAAATTTTAATCAAGAAATTTCTTCCAAAACCAAAAATCGGTGTTTATTGTGTGCGTTCAAAAATGGCGTTTATTGTGCGTGTGAAAATGGTATTTATTGTGCATGTTTGAAAATGGTGTTTATTGTCTGTGCTTGAAAATGGTGTTTATTGTGCGGTTTGAAAATGATGTTTGTTGTGAGTGTTTGAAAATGATCTTTTGTTGTCATGCTGATGTTCACAGGCAATGAAATATTACACGGCACCAAATTTGTCACCTGAAGCTATACAAGTGACCACAAGTTTTTTTCAAATGCTAGCCAAACTTTCAGAAACTTTTGTGTAAGAGGATTTAATTTATTCTGAAAAATACTCAATATATTTTAAAGCCCACTTTCTTTTGTTTTGTTTTGTTTTGTTATCAGTTGCTTAAATTATATTGCTCTTCAATTTTTGTTTTTAAGTCATTACAATCATCGTGCTTACAACTATTCTACAATTTGAAAATATTTTTATATTCTACATTCATATCAATCCAATGTAAAGTGTATCCCAGATTTATTTACATGGGTGTAGCTCTATTTCTTGAACAACAAAGTTGGCACAGTTTCGGATTTACGTTCTTTACGGTCGTATCCTCAAAGGCTATAATTCCATATGTAAAAAATTACAGAATATGTTTTTAAAGAATTTTATGATTAATGGATTTAAATTGTTGACATCATAATTAATCTCAATGACCCTAGTTTTTTTTGTTTAAATTAAAAAAAAATCTAGAGGGTGTTAGCCAACTTTTGTTCCAAAGATGTAGCAAAGGCTTCCGTTTTCAATGAAATAATTCACTTTCACAAAACATGCGCCTTAAAACCCAAAAAAAAGTAAAATTAAAGTAAATATTGTTGAATTATGTATTGTATGTTATAATAGAATAATACTAAGATTTTACCTTGACGTAGATATTATAATGTTATGCAAGATAAGTTGTCTAATAGCAAGGTATGTCACCAATTAATTTTGAATAGAAATTAAAATTGTGGATGCTAAACTTTGTACATTGTTCATTCACTTCTTATATATATGAAACAAACTTAATTCATAACATTCTAAATCCTAATTGATTTTCATTATATATAACTAATAAAATTTGGAACTTAAGATAAAAGATACAAATAAAATATACATGAATTTATATAAATTAGAAAAAAATAAACTTTAATTTTTCATGGTATGAATATATCTAGAATAGCAAATGTCTATCCATGTTCGTGGTTGACAAATTTAAGGCGCCCACCTTCAAGAAAGATTCCGATAAGATTTCAACATGCTTTATGGTTTAGTGGTATAATTAAATTTCTATCATTATTTTGAAATAAGGATTATATGCAAAATTTTAATTTGATTTTTTGACATACATATTTCATTCAATTCTTGATTTTTCCAGTTTATTAATTAAGTATTTAAATCTAAAAATACAGGATTGAGGGGAGCGATGGCCTTTGCATTGGCACTTCAATCTGTATCCGATCTTCCAAATGGTTATGGTCAAATATATCTCACATCAACTCTTTTTACAATATTTTTTACAGTGAGTTTGATTGAATACAATCAGTTATGATCTTTTTGAAAATGACATAAATTACCCATTAAGATGAATTACTGGCATACTAAAAACATCCGATAAAAAAATTAAATTAAATGAATTAAGTATTTTGGTTTGTAAATCTTATTATTCTTTATATGTTAAATGTCATACCTAGGTTTTATTTATAGGTGGTTCTACTCCTCAATTGCTAAAATATCTTGATATTGAATGCCACGTGGTTAAAGATGATGCTAATGCGCAATTAATTGAAAATGAAGAGGTTGTGGAACAACATATATTGTGCGTTTATAATTGTATTATGTAAATTGCTTAAAATCAGATTTTTATTTCCTACATTCATATTACAACCACTTACAATCTCACTTTGTTATGATAGGATAATGAAGATTTGGAGCTTGAAAATCTTCATAGCAGTGGCGATGAATCAAAATTTAAAAACATGGCTAACAAACAAAAATTAATGCTTCAAAAGAAAATTCGCCAAATTCAAGAAACGTATAGATATCATTTTAGTTATTTAATAAATTACTTTATTTTTTTTAAAATTTTAAGCTATAGATTTAAATACATAATATTTTATTAATGTAAGAATACTTCTTTCTAAAAGACCTTAGAGCTATAAAAACTATTTGATGATTGAAAAAACCAAAAGTGTTTTTCCACATTTGTAATCATAGATGTTTTTGAAAATAATACATTTGACAAAATAGGACATCATTTGCTACTTTGGATAAAAAATACATCAAACCATTTCTGGCATCAAATGTTCAAGATGAGATGAAAATTGGTGATTTAAAAGACGCCAATATGAAAGGTAAATTAAATGTATTCTTTTATGGTATTATAATTATAAAGTTTAATTTGGTCTACAAATTCTATATCAATCAAATGATAATTATTATTCAATTGCAAAAGCATTAATCTTTTCTTTTTTAACAGTATCATGGTTTATTTTTAAATAGAGAAATTCCTTCATATCATTAAATAATTTACAGAAAGAAAAATCAGTTGTGTTTGGTTAAAAAAAATAGAGCCATTTCAAATTGTCACACGTGGTTTGTGAAAAATCTTATTTCAAAGAACAACTAAGAATTCTTCTTAAATTTCATTCAATGATGTAAAAGAAGATTAAATTTTTTGATGCCATGATCAACTTATAAATATTTTCAAAAAAATAAATGCTATCAAACACACACATACATTTATTATTATTATTAACACTTTAAAAAGATATTTACATTTAATTATATCAATCTACATAGAAGATGTGATGCTATATATGATAAATTTTTCAAATACAAATATTATAGGTGCAAAAATATAATGGTGTTTTTTTAATTGTTTCAGAATAAGATATCATGGCATAGCAAATTGGAGAAATATCAGTGTTTTGAGAAACTTAGGCAAATTTACATTCAAGAAAATGAAACAAACAGTTTCTAAATTTGTAGAATTTTTGAAATTTCTAAACATTATCATGACTCATTTATATTCAAGTTATCAAAGTTCCTATTTAAAATACAGAAATCATAGATTCTTCATTATTAAGAAATTTCAATTGTAAAATTGTACTAATGTGTTGTTTGTATAAATGAAACTTTGATTTTTAAAAAAAATTATGAAAAAAAAAAATGCTAAAAATGTAAGGTTTTTTTTTTTTTTTTTATTATTTTAAACTATCTTCGTTTATTCATTCAATGTCTATCATAGTTCTTCTTAAAACCTATCCCTCTTTTTCTAATGTTAGTGGTTTGAATCTAGTTATCACAATAGTTAGAACTTTCCCAATATACTTCATGAACGTCCTTTTTATAAAAACGTGTATTCTTTTTGTAATTTAGAGAGGGAATGCATCTCAATTTATAATCATATTCGTTATTTTAAAATATTTCTTTGATATTCTCCAACAATCTTATAGATGCTAAACATACACAAAATTGAATTGAAACTTCACTTGAATCATTGATATGGTTTGTGGAAAAAGAGAAAAGGAAAATTATTGGTATTAATAGAATTGTATTAAAAATGAAAAATTTATGTCTTTATTTTTTACAATCACAACTCAAAGATTTCAATGAAATGATTAATCTTTTACACTAGATGACAATTGAATAAGAATTGTTTCTATTTTGATACTATATAACTATATTATACAAAAAACACATCCATCAAATTAACAACAAATATGACTTCAAAATTTGTTTATATATCTTTTCAAAATATATAATTCAACAAATGTCAAATATACGGCAATGCTCCGGCGAGCTCGGTCTTGCGCGGTGTTTTGTTTCTTCTTACTGTGGAATAAAACTCCGTTTGTCTCAAAAATAAAAATAAAAATATACGGCAATGTATCTACTACCTCCAAGGACCTTGGCAAATACTGTAATGGATACAAGATGCCTCCTTGCTGAGAAGGCTTATTATTATTATTATTATACAATCATTCAATCCTTGTGTCGAATATTGACTCTAAATTCATTTTTTGGCTTCATAATGTGATGTAAGAGGGTTAGACAAAAGACTTGCTATATAACTGGGTGCTTGGAAGTGAAATTTTGAGTTTCTTCTCCATTCTTTTTTTGTCGTTTTATTGGCTTCTCTTCCAATTTTATTTTCAAAGTGTTGTATTGTATTGATTTAATTTCAACTTTCTGATATTTAATTTCTGTTTTATCCAAATAGAAAAGATTTGATACAATTGATTCGTTACAAATGATGTCGTCAAGACTTTCTCAAAAGTAACCATCGAACAATTAAAATTTCAACCCAAGTATGATTACCCAATATTCTGGTGATCCTTGGCATTCATGAATTTAAACAATAACGTTTAGGGAGGTTTGTTGTGAAGCTGTATGTTGTAACTTAAATTGGAGGTACGAATATTTAAAGCAAGAATGGGCATGTGCTCACTTGTAACCCTAATCCTGTAAGGGCTTTCCACCTCTATCGGACCTCTTTTTCAATCACAAGATTAGTTAAGCTTCTTTTGACCTACACCCAAGTTACCTTGGTTGTGCACGGTCTTTGGCCCCAAATTTCCAATTTAAACCCATACACAATCACCTCCAGCTCATGGCTTGACAACAGACATGGGCTCCACAATATTGTACGAGTTCATCTAGTCGTGCCAGAGGACCACTTGTGGCAACCTTGTCATCCTCACTTACTATTTCAAGCATCTTAGAATTTCGGCAATTCAGTTGGGTCACAAAAAACGAGAAAATAGTGCTCTTTTCTACATTCTCCGTGAGTGAAGGGCTACACTTTATGAGTGAGGAACGACACATTCTCTTGTAGTGGACCAGTGCTGCCTCCAGAAACACCTCTACTAGTTCACTAATACACTCCTAATTAGATCTCTAATGACTATCACTTCTAGCAACTCTATCCCCTCATTTACTATTTCAAGTATCTTAGTAGGTGGGTGAGTAGTAGGCTCGCAAAAGACAAGAAAAAGTGAGCTTTTCCACATTTTCCATGAGTGAAGGGTGTCATTCTATGAAAAGAACAACAAATTCTCATGTAAAGTAGACAAACCCATATCCGACCACATCCCCACAATCGATCGGTAGACTCTTTTCCATTTCAGAGAAATTTTAAATTCTAAATCTCGGAAGATCTTCCTAGATCTTTGTGTGATTCCTAAGTGTGATTGATAAAAGGGAATTGTATGGAAATATTTTGATAGTAAACCATGTTCAAGTTTTGGTGTCATGGTCGTCGGTTATATAACAACCTACATGTCCACTAGTATGATTTCAACTTTTCACTTCAAATGATTTTTTTAAATTTCAATATTAGAAATAAAATTATGGAAATTTTTACATTCAACAAGAAACTTATGTTTCTACACATGAAAAATCCTCTTCAAATTATATACCTCAAACACATATGCTAAAATCCTTAAGTGATTGGTTTTAGGTTTGTCTCCCTTACTGTGTATTGATCGTAAGGAACGGGGGGAAATCCTCGGGGCTATCGGCTCTACGGTGGGGTGTCGACGCCCCACCTCCCCGAGCCCGAGGCTTTTCACCCAGCGACCTGCTTGAAGTCCTGTACGAGGCCAGAGCAGCCCCCATGCCCGACCTGTTCCCTGTGACTAAATTTGGGGCACAATCAATTCTCCCCCACTGCCATGCAGTCAATGACCTACCAAAGCTTGTTAAAATCCATCCGTGACTAAACGAGTCTGCTTGATGTATGGTATAAACACCTATCCCTGGATCCCGTCCAAAAGGCGGACACTGTCAGATTCTTGCTCTACTGTAGATTTGATCACCCTACAATTACCTATAATGTACCCCATGCATACATGTAGCAAGGTGTCCGGCTATAAGTTAACCTATATTGGTCACTTCTAAAATTTGTAGTTGTTATGGTAAGTGCTTTTAAATATCCTAAAAATGGGGAAACTTCGTCTTTTCTTATTGGCAATCACTGAAAAATAGTGAGGCACTCATTCCACCACTCCAAGTATAGTGAATTCCTTAAGTTTACGAAAATAGGTGTTCATATCTTAGATCATTGCATCCACTTGCATTGCATATCAAGCTCAAATCCAGAAAGGATATCATGGAGGCATTACACCGCTTGCCTCAACAAGTTCAAGACCTTCGTAATCTGCGGTTGAAGCGGGCGATGGATTGCGGGTACAAGCACAGCTAAGGTAGAAGCACCCATAACCAACAACTTAAGGATTTTGAGCCCCTTTTTTTTGGGTTATTTTTGGGGTGTAATTTTCATGTGTAGGAAAATAGGTTTCTCACAGAATGCAAAATTTTCAATTTTTTTTTCCCAATATTGAAATAGATACAAATTTTTAAATACAAAAGTACTTCGTGACCAAAAACCGATCTGTAGAGCTTTTCCATTGTCACACCTAGTTGGTACTAATTTCCACTCATGAGTGTACCCAAAACCACCAGCTTTTTGAGTGTTTTTGAGCATTGTGATTGGTTAGGCCCATTGTGTAGTCTGACAATGCTAGTCAGCCAGGTGGTCAGCCCAGTTGCGGTCATGGGGACATCTACAGGTTAGAAATGGGGGTGCTATTGGAAATGGGTGATTCTACCTTACCTGGACAAAGAAATGCAGGTTTGAAAGCACATTCAGGTAGTGCTCCCAAAAACTGTCCCGGCCCAAAAACCGTCCCATAGGCTTGACATAGGCTGTCCCTGAAACTGTGCAAAATGCCAAAATCATTCTAATTCTGACTATGGCTGCTGAAATTGAGTGCTTGTGATTGGTGCAGAAACGTCCTATTCTCAGAATCCAAGTGGTCATATTAACCATGACTCTAGGGACGGTTAGTGGCCCACCTAGGGCTGAACATTCAAAAATTCATAGGAAATTGTAGACTTACTCAAAAAATGATTTTTTTTTTGGATGGCTTTGCACTAGCTTTGCACTTCATCCAAAAATTATAAAAAAATTCCACCACTATTCCAAATGAGCAAACCTGAAATTTGGACGGTTTCTGGGACCACTACCTTATATACTTATGTATGGCACAGTGTTTGGTTCTGGAATTTGATGACATGAATATTCACTTTTTAGGTTGACAGTAAATGTGGAAGCAGTAGATTATCTCATGTGCAAAGAGTGGAATAATTGGTAACCCGTATGATTGAACAGTACGTGTTGATTTTCAATAGCGTCAGTGAGAATTATGCCACTCCGATCTGCATTTGAATTAGGAAAAAATGAAAAATTATGATTTCTGGAGTGCAGGCTAAGCAGACTCCGTATGAATTTTGCATACAAGACATGTTGGCACAGGTCGGTGATCATTTTCTTGCACCTCTAGCTGATGATCACGAATTTAAAAATTGTAGTAGACTCTTGAGTTTCACACAAATTAAGAGAATATCAAAACATTTGGTGAGTTATGTCTGTATAATTTGATAAAAACCCATCTTGTTGAGGAGTAATTCAGAGTTCTTGATCTTGGGGGGCGGTTACCAATATTTCTTTCTTCCATGGTTTAAAGAGACAAGATTTAACCCCCAAAGTTCCTTGTCTATGTTTCACCAAAAAAACGCTCCAAAACTGCCATTTCAAATGTAAAAAGTATGAATGACTATTTTTTAATTTTTTTCTTTCTAATTCTAACCGTAAGATCTTCAACTAGATTATTGTGATAGACAGCTCAAAAAAATTCAATATAATCGACCGTAGAGATTAGAAGATTATAGCAATTGAAATTTGATAACAAACTTTTTTGTCAAGGGTTTTGACTAGGTTGACACACTCTAACTTTTATTTTCTTAGGTTTTTTGAATTATGGATTTTGGGGGTTTTTGAGCATGACAAAGAAGACTAAGTTAGGTAATTTTACAAAAAAATTACACCAAAAAGCCAAGTGTAGCATGTTGAAAACAATATTTTTATTAAATTGAATACATAAGAGTGCTAAATCTTATTTCTTTCCTAGAAATTCCATTATTCAAGAAAGTCCCAATCCAAACAGTCAAAGTAAAGATTGGTGTCCATGTTTTCACTGAAAAAAAAAAAAACGTAAAATAATATTTTTCTAACTTTTATGAAGGAAAGAAGAAGTTTTTTTGTACACTGCCCGAAACGGTGAGAAAACTTTGATATTTTGTGGAGTGAACATTATGCACCCAAAGTCGTTTTTTTTTTGGAAACCTCAAATATGACATTATGAAGTATTTATAGAAATATTTGTAGAGGTAATTCATATATTTAGCATGGCTGCCCGAATTGCCCTTTGAGCAGCTTTTCCACTTCGGGTACCATAACTATTTTTATAAATGTCCAATTGAAAAAAAAATTAGGTTCCCTCAAAGTTCTTGTTATGGCCTATATTCACAAAAAAATTCAAAAAATCTTGACTTTAATTGAAATCACAAGTACATGCCCAAATTCTAAAAAAGCCCATTCTAGGACTATTGTCCTTTAGGGGTTAAGGAACGAGCTTGAGTAAGCTACAAAGCAACATGATCCCGGTAGAGAGATGAAAGAGCTCAGCAGACATCTTACCGAGCTTGAAGAGTTAAAGCATGCTGTGGCCAAGGTTTCTAGAGTAATACAAGTAGAACCGCCTTTAAAATACATGCATAAGGTAGTAATACCATAAACCAAGACCCCCCGATAACATGTGTAGTAGACTTGTGTTGAAACCGCACCAACAGGAATCATGATCCATGATTTTTGGTACAGTTAGATAAGCGTTGAGATTTTTTGAGAACCGTTGATATACCTGACAAGCGTTGAGATCTTATATTGGTTTTGGGTAGATATGCTTTTGGAATAGTGCCTCTGCCAGTAGCAGACTTTATGAAGTCTTCAACACAAGAAATGAGGTGGACAAACTTTTCAGCTAAAATATTTCTAGGAAATTATATTTTCATCAGAAAATTATGAAAACAACTTCTATCATTCTGTTTCCAATTTGTCTATGTCCTTGCAATAACTCCCTGAGAAAATGATAGCTCAAATTGCTCAAAACTCCTTATTCTATCGGTTTATGGTATTACTACCTTATATCATCGCAGGGAACAGGTCGGGACTGCCTCGCGGGGGGGTCGCAGGGCCTCGCCCCTCGGAGGGGCAATGCAACACAATTAGGGTTTAACCTGGAATTAACTTGGTAGTTGATAACGCCCACAAAACTGCCATTAGTCCCGATGATTAGCAACTACCGCCGAGAAAAGCCCGCTCTCTGTGTGATAGTTAGGATGAGTGCCAACTTCATCTAATCCTTTCAAGCGAGCACAATTGAGTGTTCTCTTTCCTCATGTCTATCACATATGCATGTACATGTAGCACTACAAGGAAAACGACCTTCTAATCAAGAGAAAATCAAATGAACTCCCTGGGGACCAAGAGCAGGACGGTATTTGAGGTGTCAGGTCATGTAATCAAGAGACGCCGTAACAGCTGCAACATGTACCTCTTGCTTACAAGAGAACATCTGATTTCAGGTTCTCGGGGTGTCCAGACGCAGTCTGACGTGTCTAAGGTAGCAGTACCCATTCCTGCCAGCGATCCATTCCTGCCAGCTACAATTTGACCAGAAAGTGCCTCCTTGTGAACCTAAACTTGAACATAAGTGTATTGAAATTTCACTAGAATCAATGAGATGGAACCAATGAGATGGAAGCATTAACAAGTTTTGTCCACAGGTTTCTTCTTTTGAAAAAATATAAAAGAAAATAAAAACAGAAGTGGAGGGGGGAGTGGGAAATTTAAACATTTAGGAAAAAAAAAATGTACCGCCCAAACTAACTCCCGCCCATCCCCTAACTCCCCATTTAATTTCTCAAAGCCGGTACATCTTGATCACCTAACTTCTTTAAGAATCCTATATCATTTTCTTCAAATTACCTACATTTTCTTCTCCATTCTATCTATCTATCTATCTTCTCATTTTTATTTCTTCCACCTCCCCTTATTTTTATTTTTATCTTTAAATTCATTTTCATTTTCATCTTTTTTTTTTTTTTTTTTTTTTTTTTTTTTTTTTTGATTTCCCATTCTTCCCCATTCCCTACTCCATCTTTTTATTCTTATCTTCAACCATTTTTTTTTTATTATTCCTTTTTTTTTCAATTCTTTTTTTTCCTAAATGTTTAAATTTCCTGTCACTTTTGGGTAAGTCTAGAGTTATGAATAGGTGTCTACAACACCTTCACTTCAAAAATTTGTGTAAAATTTGCTCTTACCTCCAAAAATTCTGATTCCAAGACCAAGCACTTCCTCTCCAATTTGCTAACACATTCATGATTTCACTTCATGCTCTTTGCACTCCCAGGTTCCCAAAATCCTTATTCTGGCAGGTTAAGGTTCTGCTACCTTAATATCCTTCCCTTCCCAAAGGTAGACACACTGAAGGCGAGGCTGGAGAACACCGTCAAAGCACCTGGTCGGAGATTAGACTTGAGGGGACTTGGGTTTTGGAGCTGCGACACCGTTGGGTAACTTGATTGGAGCTCAGATCGTGGCGTGAAGCAAGCTCTGTAGTCGGGGTGATTCGTTAGGGTTTGGGGACCAGATTGTGAGTTCCGGAATTCGGGAGGAAGTTGGGTCGGTGAGGGATTTGTGGAGTGAAGGAATGGTTTCGTTTGTTTGTTTGTTGTTACGTGCAGGGACAGGAGGTTTGGTCGGGTTGAAGAGGGGAAGTTGTGGCGAGGGCACTTGTGGTGCGTGAATTTGGAGCGTGGGCGTTTGGAGGAGAGGAGTTTGGAGTTTGTTTAGCGGAGGGTTGGATTGAGGGAATTGATGGAGGTTGTGGTGGTGCTCGTGGGGGCGGGAGGGAGCTTGCGCTGTGGTGAAGAGGAGTTGGGTTTCTGCAACAGTAAGCAATCAGGGTTTCCGAAGTAGAGGATTGTTACGTCTTTGGTGTTTTCGGAAGGTGATTACTCTTTTGAGGGGAGTTTGGTAATCGTTGTTTTGTGTGTTTTTGTGTGGAGTGAGAGTATAGGTTTGTTGAATTTTGGGTTTGGCTGATGATTTTGGTTCTCGATCTGTTTTAAGGCGTCGTCTTATCTCCTTCGCTCGTTGTAAACATTCCGGAATGCGTCATCGCAATCACCGCGCCCGTGCTGTGCGCAGCTTTTTTTCCCGTCAACATACGCACAGGTCAGCATCATAGACGGGGTTGCACGAGTACATCTGGACGTCCACGCTCGACACCTAATGAGCAATTCCAATCCGACGTGTAAGCTCATTCGCAGTCTTAAACTTTGGGAACAGAACCAAGAGAAATCTGTCTATGCGACACGGGGACAAGACGTCCAGTTCAAGAGGACTCTCCAAGAGAATTCTCTTTGAAATCTCTTCTCCAGGATTGCGTTTTCCTTGTAGTGTAGTTTGCATCATCCTGTGTGTGTATGCTTTAGCTTAAATGCTTTGATTAACTTGTTAGCAACCAATCCAAGGAATCAATACAACCACCATCTAGTAATTTACTGGTTGCATTGCCAAGTTGCAACTTATCCTGAGAGGGAATTAGGGTAGAGATAGATATGGTTTGATACAGATTCCAAGCACCATGGCTTACGTAATTTGTTTATCAGATTCCTCGTCAGCTGATGATGCAGAGCCGAGTCGTCAAACAATTAGAGCCTGTCGAAGCTCAGCTTGTTCATCGGCATCCTTGGGCTGTGTTGCTGATTTGGTGTTCTGGTACCTCCCGGTGCGCACTCTGGTTCGGTGCAAGGTCCTCAGCAAGGAATGGAGGGCGTGGTGTGAGAAGAACCTTGTGCAGATTGCGAAGGAGCGCAGGAAGGATGAGTCGAAGTTGGATTGGTACTTCCCACTTGCATTTGAGCATCGTAAGCATGTAAGGCGACGTGGTGGTTTTCCTGAATCATGGCCATGGAAATGGTATGGCGTACATCAGGGGACGAAGGAGCAACACCCTCTTGTTGGGTTTGACTTCCTTCCTGGGTTTTCACTATCACGCTCGGATTATGTTTTGCAAGCTGTCTCTAGTGGGCTTCTTGTGTTCGCCAAACTTAACCGACGCAACGAAGATCTTGACTTGATTGTGTGCAACCCTCTGAGCAAGAAGTGGAAAATGTTGCCAAGACATGGCGTTTGCGTAGGCAGAAGGCTGGATACGCGAACGGTTTTGGTGTTGAAGGATCTGCCGAATGAGTACATGGTTATCAGACTTTCTTATTTCTGCATCGATGTGTACACCTCTTCCAATGAGCAGTGGGTGTGTGCGCCCTCTGATCGCATTCCTATTGGATTTCATTACGTATCTAGTGTGTATTTGAAGGGCCATGTGTACATGCTGCACATGACGGAAGAAGTTCCACATTTAGGCACATTGCGATGGAGTTATAACTTGAGGATATATGACATAGAATCTGGGAGAGATGAAGATAAAACCTTCATCTCTAGCATCATCGTTACGCAAGATTACAGCGTGGAGAACGAGCCTTTTTCCAGTCGGGCTCGTGACCCCACCTTGGTTGTGTGTATGAATAATCTATATGCGGTTGGTGTATCGTGTCGAGCTGGACTCAACCATGTCAAACCACGGAGAAGACATGAAACATATGTTGCAAACTGTGAGTTTCACATCTTCTCGCTCATGGAGGAAGGAAGGCTTTTGGATGGAGGCATATGGAAGCATGTGGTTACTGTGCCTGTGGTGTTTCGTGGTGTCAAACATGATGTTGTAAAGTTTTGGGAAGCGTGTAGAATGTTTAGCTCTGTGGCAAAGTCTAACATGATCTACCTTTCATGGTCTAGTAGGAGGTTGTGTGGTGAGTGTTTGCCTGTGAATTATTTGGAGTATGATGTGGTGTCTGGTCTTCATACGACGTATGCAGTTGGAGCTCATCATCGACAGCAATATCCCGAGCCATTTTCGGACCGTGGATGTGACATGGCATACAGTCCTTGCTTGGACTTAGAACCGTAGCGGCTAGACACCACGTTCTAGCATTGGAGTGAAAGCCTTCCTACAGTTGGGATAGACGATCGATTGTGTAGTTTTTTTGAACCAGGTCTCCTTGGATACCTTGGGCAGTCACATGAAAGCACCTTATAAAGGTGTTAATGTAAACTCGGCATTATATAAAATGTACTGGTTGGTTTGAAATTGATGAAATGGTTCAATCCTGCTCCAGTTTTATATTTGGAGTAAACAGTTTCAATGGACTGGAGCCATGATACTTCCACGCTTCAAAAGCCAGGCAGGATACTTTAGGCTGAGGTCATGATCTCCTTCCCACTCCATATCTCTAACTCTGTACTCACGCACCAAACGCTCTGACTTTCCTACTGTATTTGTTCCTACTATTTCAATTGATGGATCATGCACGCAGCCAAAGTCTCCTCTAACTTTCTCACTTCGTCTTAACTGCCGGAGATGCCAAGTGGAAGAGGATACGGAATTCGTCTGGGGTGACCAGGAATTCCCAGCTGCAGATCAGAACAAGTCTTTTGTCAGCTGACATCGGGACATGCACGAATCCCATATTGCACGATAACATGCCGAATTCTAAAGAGACTAAATTCAAGCTAAGTTGTCTTTACTTTTGCAGGCTCACTCAAAACATTGTACTTCAACTTCCTCTGCACTCTGTTTACTTCTGAATGCCACTCTCCCTCCATTGGTGAATTGCTTTTCCGATGCTTGAAGATCCTTGTCTACACTGCTCTTTCAGTCGTCTTGAGCAAGAGGACCTAACTTCCACATCGTGCAATGGTCACATCCACACGATAAGCAAGCGTTATAGTACCCACCTCCTCATACTAACCCGGAAGACACTGTTCACATTCATATTTATGTTCTACATGTAGAACATATGCTTTTGCCAACGTAAAGTAGGACACATCTTGCACAAACATGTGAGCAACACATATCAACTCCATGATGTGAAAGTAAGTTCAGCCCAAAATTGGTACAATTACTAAAAAAATTTACAAATAGCTCAAATCCTGTAGCTGGGATTGACTAGATTATCTATGCCACTAATAACCCTCATGTTCTCAATCACATCTCCCACCTGCAGCTTCCCTAGTACCTGCTGATTCTCAACTACATACCCGAAGACAGCATACTGACCATCCTTGGTCGTCCCATTGCTGCGCTTCAGATCGTCTACTTTAATAACCTCGCTCTCTTGAAGATCTCCCGACTCATCAACACCTTGCCCGGGCTCTTGCGAAAGTGGATCTGTTCCGCTCACTTCAGCCTGCACTTGGTCACTCAACTCAGCCACAGTTGAGCCTTCTTCCGGCACTGGTGTGGATGCCTCGGTACCAGCTACCTTGTCTTCCGTTGCAATGCCGTCCAGTATACTCTTGGTTATGTTTATTTCTTTCGTGACGGTTTCCTTCTTATCCTCAACATTTGGGTCAGTGGTGTTTAATTCAATTGCAGAGGAGTAGCCTTCCGCCGGGTCTTTCACCTTGAGTACCACCTCCTTCGGTGCACTCTCCTGGTTCGCATCGGTTGATGAATTGGTTGCCTCAGAGTTGGCCTTCTCTTGGCAATCCTTCAGTAACCAAAATATTTGACTAGATGCTGAGTTTTTCTCTTTATCCTGTGGACATGATCAGGTCAGTTTTCAGAGGATTAGCATGTAGATCTAATGTAGGAAAGGATAAATTAATTCAGTGCTATGTTGACAGAAATACGAATTCTAAGGCATGCTCTTTCCTTTTTGCCATCTCTTCACTTTTTTGAGAGGATGGAAGGATTAATACCTTACGAGCCATCGCCAGAGTGCTACAAGAATTAAACGGTAGTTTCGTCTTGTCTTGATCTCTACCCAGTTCCTGAGATCATCCGCACAAACGAACATTGTATCAGGCTCAAGGCTACAGATAGAATCCACAAGGCTGAAAATTGAAGGATAAACGGTAGGAATGGGAGCTGATATAAAACTTCCATACCTCTAAAGTTGCACCGTAAATAGGTGCTGTGTCACCCTCAACCATGATTTCTAATGGGATGGTCCGGACCTTTCCAGTTCCAGGATCAACAAAACCGTCTGCCGTCCCTGGAGGGTCTCCAGTTTGCACAATAAAACCATCGGCTGCACATGCAAATCACAGCAATCTTCTCAGTTCCAGCCTAGCTTCGAACAGATTTTATTTGACATAAAATGCGCTTCGAAGATATGTCATAACTCTACTCCTGAAAGAAAGGTGGATATACTCGTACCCTTTTGTATTGCCATGCCATCGTAGAAGCGTCGTGCCACTAGATCAACAAAATTCCCCGCAGTTAATGGTGCGTTATATCCGTCAACAACAATTTTAACTTTGGTGGATTTCCCATTTCCATTTCCATTTCCATTCCCATTCCCATTGCCATTGCCATTGCGGTTAGGTCTATCTTTGAGCCTCACTGTCATCTCAATGGTGGCGCGGCCTTTTAATAGGGGCTTGTTTGCGTATTCCTCCGGCACATCAAACGGGAATTTATTAACCATAAATTCTTCAAGCCTGCAAACCAACAATCAGACATCTGAGGTTAGGTCTCCATGTGCTTCAAAGAGTATAATCAGGCAATCATCCTTACCTAGAAATCTAGGATAGCGATACAAACATGTATTCAGAAGGAAGGTTGCTTACTTGCTGACAATCTGTAGCAGGTTTTTGTGTTTAGCTACAACAGCATCAAGGTTATTCTCTTCTGCAAGTTTGTTACATTCCGTTACACCTACATACAGCTCGTCTACCAGCAATTGGCCCATCACCCTCTTCGGATCAGTTATTTCGGCTAATATACTATCCTTGTTTTGGTCTATGACCAGCGCGGCCTTCCGTGTGTTCTGTCATATCAACACCACTTGCGTCAGCTTATCGATGCCCACAATAGGTACTGAACAGTAAGTGCATCCTTCACAAGTTCCTCTTTTTGAGCAAGAATAAGTTTCAATGATAGAGGCCAGAAGTGGGAAGGAAAAAGGAAAAAAGGTGCCAAATTCCTTTGAGCAATAGAGAGGAGACCTTGAGATTATTTAAAAGAGTAATAAAAGAAACTACAATTGATAGAGAAAAATGAATAATTAGATGAATAACATAAGGATACCACAACGAGTGCTACAACAGCATTGTCACGAAACCAGCTTACCAGTGCAATACTGCTAACTGCCTCTTCTGGCGGCAGCTTCGTACAATCTGCAATGGCTTCAAGAGATTTTTGAACGTCACGAATTGCCACATTGTGAATTGGCAGGGCATCTCGGAGCAAGGTGCCCACATCTTTTGTAGGTGTAGGTGCCTCAACAAGAGTGGTAGACTCGGAGGGGGCTATTTCTACAGCAATACCAGAAGGAAGTGGAAGAAGAGGAAGGGCTATTGCAACAGCTGTAGCCAAGCATACAGCACATCTTTGCAAAGCTTGGGCCAGAGCATTCTCATAGTGCTGCCACAACACCACAAGTAGGTTTCATCACGATTCGAGAACCATATCCTTCAAAAGATTCAAAAACCTTCACAACCAAACCTCATATAAAATCTGTCCAAAATTTATTGTTCATTTGAGAAGTTTGGAACTAGTAATTCTAGGGTGGACATAACTTTGGTGAAGTAATGTCGAGTCATTATTTATGTTAGTTTTTAATTGTGCCCGAATCAGCATCTCATTTAGTTCTGTGGTGATAAGGATTGGAAAAGAGGAAAATATGTCCAAGAGATAGTGTGGGGATGAGGAGATGAGTACCTGTCTCAAGCCAGCTCTAGTTTCAGCTGGACTTAGGTCAGAGCTAATGCCGTCTGATGTGCACATCATGGTGACTCTAATGCCAGGAAGCTTGCGAAGGGAAGGCTTGACGAAGAATGGCGCCGCAGGAATGGAGGGCAGAAATTGCCATGCTCGATGTAAGCAAACGCCTCCCGTGTTCACCCCAAGCGCAAGGCCCGTTACCCCGGCCATAGCTACTACAACTAAGACAGGCGAAGCTTTATTTATCTCTCCCCTTCCACCACAGCGTTGGAGAGCTTCTTCAAAAATTGCAGAGATAGGGTGGGACCATAAACTCTCCACTACATAAATCAAATGCCAATCCCAAGTGCTATCGTCTTGAAGGAATCTCCATCCCCTCTCGCACCTCCTTGCCAATTTTGACAAAAAAACTCTTTCCTCTTATCCACATTGCAGGGAGAGAAACTAGAATCCTCCACACGATACTCTAATCCAAAACAGGTGGCAGAAACTCCAGCCCATCAAGACCAACCTCCACTTCGTATCCACCACCTGACAATCCTTCCCTACCGCCATGATAACTGCTCTGGACCACCATGAACTCTTCAGTCCAAAATTCATCAACAACAACGAACACACACACGCAACTCATCTCACAAATCCTCTCCTCTCACAAACTCCCACCTGCCCTACGCACACAACCAAATCCACCATAAACTCACAATCAACGCTATCCAAAACTACCACCTTTACCCCAAATTTGATGACTTCCCATGTGTCCCACTAGCCTGGCCCCTGCTTGCAATCTAGCATACTCCACTAGACACAAACTCAATCCTACTCCGCTAGTCCGAAACACTTCTAACATCATGCCCACACAGAAACTCAGTTCCAATCACTACACCACCAGATCACCATCAAAACAACCACACCGAATCCTCACCAGTTCACAGTCCTGGCACCAAGCTCCTGATCCTGAGCTCGTCAGTGGGAATTGATCTCAACTGGACTCAGCTTCCTCACGAACACATGCCCAGGTGGAAGAAGACTGGGATGATGATTCAGAAAACTCCAAGTCATAGTACGAAGTGAGTGGGCTCATCCGCATGACCATCTCCATGCTCTGATACCAGTAGTGGTAGAGTTTGATCATGTGAAGTGGAGGGAGCCTGGGTGCATGGCGAGAAGGAGTTGCGGTTGAAGAGGGCATCTGCCAGGCGTCGGGAAAGCGGGGGCAAAAGGACGATGGCAGTGGGCGAAGCGTGGAACGTGGGGCGATGGCTGTGGCCACCTCGGAGAGAGGACAGCGCACAGCAAATGGTTGAGGAGTCTAAGTCCTTCTGCGAGCTAGCAAGTGCAGTGCAGTGGCGTGAGTTCCTTTCCAGTCATCTTGTGCAGGTGCCATCTTGGCCGTCTCTGGGCTGGATGAGGGTGATTTGCGGCGAGCTTGGTGGTCCCGGAGTTGCACTTCCTGTTATCTTATTGGAGCCATTAGAGTTATCCTTAAAGTCACCTCGAGTTTTTGAAAGATACCATGAGTTTTAAAGTCATCTTTAGTTTACAAAAAATGCCATGAGTTTTAAAGTCATCTTTAGTTTACAAAAAATGCCATGAGTTTTAAAGTCATCTTTAGTTTACAAAAAATGCCATCAGTTTTAAAGTCATCTTTAGTTTACAAAAAATGCCATCAGTTTTAAAGTCATCTTTAGTTTACAAAAAATGCCATGAGTTTTAAAGCCATCTTGAGTTTTTGAAAGATACCATGAGTTTTATCTTAGGGTTGGTTTACACTCTACACCAAGGACTCGTCCCATGAAGCTGTAGAATCTTTCATTGGCTTCATTAGCTTGTCATGGGACGATTTAGGTTTACACCACTAGAAGAAAAGGAAAATGACCAAAGGAGTCACAGGTCTTTAAAAGGCCTAAAACCAGGCCTAGTGGATAATGTTGAAGGGTTTCCCGGACTTTGTGGTGAAAGAGGTCAAAACGGTTCTTTTATTGCAAAATAAGGAGACCTTAGGCAATAGATGTTTTTTTAATATTTTTAAACAATATTTTTTGAGAGGGGGCCAATGTTTTACAACTGCCGTTAATAGGTAATCATTTAAAAATTAACACACCCACTTTTTCGTACATAGTAATTCCTTCTAGTCTAAGTTCAGTTTATCCTTAGTGATAGGCCCAAAGTCTTTGTTTACATTACATTTTCCTTGGTTGCGGCTTGTGGTCTATCCTTTATTGGAGTCATTCTTGGAGATGGATTTTAGTTTGAAAACTTAATATTTTTTGAGTCCATAGATGACTCTCTCATAATCTCACTTTCGGGAAAGTCTTAGGACATTTTACTCTATCATTTGGTGGTTTTAGTTGATCTTTGACTAGATATGAAGGGCAATGGTAAGCTTGGGGTATCACTTTTTGGACACACTAATTAGATTATTTTTGTTTAAAACCTTCAAAGTTTATCTAATTTGTTCATTTCAATCAAGTAAAAAGACCCTAAAATGGAAAGTAAGAAATCATGCACCTGAATGGAATAAAAACATATATGCCTGTTGAGTTTTTTTTGAAAAAAATTAATTTTTTGTACCCATTCGTAGATGAGGAAAAAAAAGATGAATTTTGGGATTTGCAAGCGTTATAGTGCACAATTAACTATTTTTTTTAATAATGAAATAAATTATTTTGTACTTTATACAATTAGATGTAGGTCATATTCAAAAATGATATAAAAATAAAATTGTTTGATATTCCATTTGCTTGATTTTATGGATTATAGGTTAGGTAGACATAACTTACTTTTCCAACTAAAAAATCAAATCAAATAACTTCAAAATCTTTGATTTTTTTTTTGATTTTTTTTCTTAATACGTTATAACTATAGACAACTAAAACCACATCTAATGAAGTCTTACTTTATTAAAATTAAAATATAGACTTTTTTGACACACCAGCATAGAATGTAATTGTTCATGGACAACTTTTTTGGATACCCCAAGCTTACCAATGTATTTACATTTTGAATGCTTGTGGTGTTTGAAACCAAAAATAAAATAGTGGCTTCCTTAGAAAGTAAAGAAAATAGGCTTAATAAAAACAATTAAACTTTGGCAATTGGAATGAAATAAACCACATGGACTGTTCCATTAAAATGTAATTGGGTTGAAATCTAAATGAGTTTAGAATCATAGTTGAGTGATTTCAACCTAATTGTAGCCTGCACACATGGTTGTATGGAGTTAATTGAATTCATCCACTTGGTTAAAGAACATTTATCATTAGATTGCATGGGAATGGTGCTTGAATATAGATGAATTGATGAAACTTAGAATTCATTGAAGTAATCTTTGAGGTGAACATCTACTTTATATATTGGTTACCATGTGCATCATTCATGTATTTTAAAAGGGGCCCTTGATGATAAGCTAGTAACAAAAATTTCATGAGAACACAAGCTAGTAACTTCGTTGAATTTCATCAGAGATACAAAATCTAATCAACATGTTTTCTTCTTGGATGTGATTCAGTATAATGGATGCCCAGCTGTGCTGATTACTGCTGGTCATTTTGGTTAATATGTCGATTTCTAATTGATTCTATCCCATCTATTTTTCCTTCCATTTTAAACTAATTTTCTATTTAAGAACTTTTTAGGTTGTAGAGAGAATGTATCAATAGTTTAGACCTCTTCTTGAACCATATTTTTGAACTTATGGATCTGTAGCTGAACAAGCTCAATGCATCAATTTGTTCGTGTACATACAAATCACACATCTCTCTTTTGAACCCATGTAGCTCTAAATTAATGTAAATTAAAATACGTGTAATGGTGTGATGCCAAAGAGCATCTAGAACCATGTTGCTAATGCTCTTCATTTCTTTCTTTCTGATTTTTAAATTTTTTTTGATTCATTGGGTGGCACTTTCTTACACTCAATGTGTTGCAACACATGTTGACTCCAAGCAGTATACTTGGCAATATCTGAACATCTTACTAATATTTTGCAACAATTACTAACCAGTATGCAATATCCCAAAGGGTTAACAAAATCCAGAATGCTTACTTACATGTGGCCGCACTCTACAGTTCAAAATACAAAATTCTATAAACTTATGCGGTTATGAATAATATGAATGTCTAGAACTCACAGGCTCTTGTACAGGGCCGGACTTCCCCGGTAGCTCATGTCACATCCTTTTGCCTCCCCATGTTTAATGAATCCATCTGGCAAAACAATTCAGACTGTGCAGCAGGCAGGATGAAGCTATTTGTTTTTCAAGTATAGGATTACAACATAATAATTTGCACTGCATTCATGTGTGCATATGATACTTAATAAGATTTGACTCTTCAGTTGGAGGTTGCCATCATTTAAAGCTATGGTTCCAGTGTCTCGGAGTAGATTGAGATTACTGAAGATTGTACATCGTCAATGGATTTGACAGTGTAGCGTCTTCTTATCTCTTGTGCTCTCATTGCATCAGGTACAAATTAGGTTTTTCTTAACTGCAAGCTCTAATTTGGCCAGATTGTGACTCATTGCTATGCAAGGGAATTGATAGACTTTGGAGATTTTAATGTTCAAGAGCTGGAACAAATCATGTTGACAACTTGTGCTTGTTATCTCGTGTACTGTGTGACTCCTTAATTAGGTGAAAACAAGTGTTGAAAATGTGGGCTCTTGAGAAAATTATGTTTTTAGCAGTGTCTTGTGCCCAAGTATCTTAGTTGCAGCTTGGAAGGAGATTAAGCTTTGTTGTGAGTGTTGCTAGTGAAAAGTCTTTCTTCGGTGCACTTTACACCAGCTTTGAGGTTACTATGGAGATGGAGATGGAGAGAGCGGAGGATGCTTTTGTACATACCGAAGTCGATACAGGAGTAGGACAGAGTGTCTCTGTAGGATTGGATGCTGCTTTGTGGAGCACTTTGCCGAAGGAGCTAATTCGATTCATCTGTGCACGTCTGCCACTGCCTAAGCTGCTTCGCCTTCAGCACACTGCTAGGGTGGAAAACTGGAAGTTGAACTTGGATGATTCCGAATTTAGGCAGTTGTGTGCTAAAACGCATACCAACATGTGTGCAATCATGGTTCCAGAGTATGGCTCCGGAGTGGTTTTCAACTTAGAGTTGCACAGCGGGGAGTCAGTTTTGTGGAGAAAGCTCAAGCTTCCCATCGAAGAACCTGACTATGTGTCTCGTGGGAGGTCCAACATCATGAGTTCGGCGGATGGAGGGCTAGTGTGCTTTGCTCTCAAGTTTCAGTCTCCTGAGAATGAGGAAACCATGGTCATTCTTGTGGTGAATCCGTTAACTGGAGACTGCAAAGAACTCCCTGCGCATGGTATGTGTCCAGTTGAGCTCAAGATGATGCAGTTGGTTATGGACCGGGAGACAAAACTCTACCAAGTGATACTTGTGGGTCCCAAAAGTGGTAATGGTGGAGGAACCCAGGCAATGCTCTATCATTCGGGAACTGGTGTGTGGGCCAACGCCAAAGAATTCACGGGGCTCTTCTTTGGATTACAGTACTGTTTTTACGTGAGTGTGATGAAATATGATATGATTGGTCCTTGTGTATACGATTGTGCTGCAGAGAAACTGCATTGCCTTGACCGGGACACATTTCGGAGCATTTATATTAGCAATCATCGGGTGGATGTTGCACTTCTGCAAGACCATTTCTTTGCCTTAACCCATGAAGATCACGGAAAGGCTGGTCATTTGCAAAACTATGGGCTCTGTGAGTACCAAATCCAACTTCAACAGGATGGAGTTAGATGCTTGAAGTTAAAAGATCATCATGAGGTCCAGACTGAACTGCTTGTATCAGGTACTGAAAATATTTGGTTATGCAAAGGCTTCCTGCTGTTAACCGGCTGTAGAGCAAATCTGACAACAGATCCGAATGATGTTCCGATCTATGGTGCGTGGCTGTGCAATATGAGTACTGGTGATTGGCTCGAGATTCAAAGCTTCAGCACGTTTTTGGGAGACTGGCAATACTACTTTGATATTTCGACAAACCTGCTGTGCGAGCTGCAATGGGATGCTGTCCCCTGAAGCAGCTCAGGGTCAATCACGTATCAAACAGGTGCCATACTTGTGCAGAGCTCAATGTGTCGATGCAGCCGGAGAGATTACAAGCTGATTGTCGACAGTCACGATAGCAGGAGAATTTCATGGAACATGTTTGGTTGCTGAAATGTTTCAAGGGACGCTGACTAATTCGCGATCATTTTGGGAATTGTTTGTGTGTTTAAAAGCTGTTTCATAAGACTTTTTCTTGCATCATTGTTTCTGAACCATGTCCAGATTCAATTTTGTTCATATGTAGGCGCGGTATATGCACAGTACATATTACAGTACATCAGATCCTTAGCTCATTTCTTTCGAGACTTGAATTAGGAGAGATTTGATGCAAATATTAAATATTTGAGTAACATCTAAGCTAGTTGGAGCTTGTTGTAAGTGCAGCGAAGTTTTTTCTTGGTATTCTATCAAAAGTCAGATATCCATGTTAATATATCTTGGTTTATGAAATTGGTCAATGTCCATGATATTCTCGGTGTTTATTAGATGCTTTGCTATTGATCTATGTTTCTATTTGGCAGTTCATCGTTTACTCAAAGTAAGTTAAAAATGTGCAGCATCATGCAACTGTAGAACTCAATTGTTCCATCCAGCACAGTCTGTAATATGACAATTGTGCTCCGGACCATATCAGATATTTCTCAATATTTAAGAACTGGCACTTGGCATCTTCGCTGTTCTAAGGAAGCTAATTAACAGTTATCCTTCCTGAGTTCACTGAGTTGCACTCAATTCATATACAGGGAGGTAGTGTTTGGAGCGCCATGACAGTCCCTTGTATGGTAGTTAAGCAGTACCAAATACTTGATAGTTGAAACACTCATCGGATGAGCCTGCCACAATAGCATCCACCTCATAAGAAAGCTCACTACAAAGTCTTACACACTAGAACTACTTTTGGAAGCCAGTCCTATAAAGCTTGATGTAATCTGGTAACATTGCCAGCAGTGATCTAGAAATACATAGAGCATTTGAAAACGCATTCTGCTCGAATAGAATGCTAGCTTATTAATGTGAACTAACCTACAACGAGATAAACACACGCTTAAATGTAATGAACCTCCCTCTCTCACAAGCACTCCCTAGTCCAGTCAGGTCCTCTCCTTCCCATAAAACCTCCCAAGTAACACCCAGGTACCACCCCAGTATCACCGCAGCATTTCCCAGATATCAACCAAAGAGGACCTCTATCCCCGGCCACCATGTTTCCCGACCCAGGTCTCTTCCTCTAATTTAGGTGAAATACACACCTAAAATCATTAAGGTACTAGAAAATGACATTATTTACCAATAAAAGGTCTAAAGGCGTTCAGGAAAATCTCTTTGTTGCAAAGATAGTGTCAATATGTGTTGCAGTCAGTGTTTCAATAAACACATTTTGGAAACACCTCAAACAGAGTGTCCATATATATAAAGCAGAGATAGCTATGTTTCATTTACAACACTAATTTTCCGAATGTTTTTGTTCTAGAGTGCTCTTTTGAAGTTTCTCAATTTAATGTATTCCCAAATTATTGTATTTGTAGAATATACCTTAAACCGGTAATTTTAGATCCAATAACCACGGAGTAGGTGGAGTTACTTCATGTAGTAAGTCAAAGTAATTTTATCCACACATGACAAGAAAAAGAAGCGGGTAAAAAACAAAAAGGTGGAGAAGAATCACAAAATTAGGTGTTTTTTTTTTTTTTTTTTGGAGACAAATGGTGAACTTCCATTGCAAGAAAGGTAATTACAAAGAAAACACACCGCCACGGAACCGAGGAAGGCAAGCCGTCCTGGCGAACAAAGTAACAAACCAAAGCCGGATCACAAGAACAACTTGCGAACCTGCGCTACCTAAATACCTGGTTACCTAAAGATGCCCCTAAGCAGCCGGGTATGAACCCATTGGGCCTGACCTGGGCCTAGATGACATAAAACACCAAAACGTACCCACCGCAAAGCAAAATTAGGGTTTCAAATGAAAATGAACTATCTCCATTTCATATACCTGACTTCCCGATTTAATTTATGAGGTAACTTGACGAGGGAACACAGCTCTGTGAACACAGCCTGGGACTGATTCTACCTAATTTCACTGAGTTAATTCATACCCAATCCTGATGCTGTGGAGCGAGTATTTGGGAGCACTGTGATAGTCCCTTGTACGGCAGGCAAACAGGACCCAAATACCAAACAATCCAAACATTTCAGATGACCCTACAACAATAGGAAACCCTCTATTTGCGGCACCATCCTCTCTCCCGTCCTTACCAACATCCCCTCCTATTCCCCCCATACACCCTCCCAAGCATCACCATGTTACCACCCCAACATCACCCGGACATCAACCCAAACTCCCCCAAACCCGGACACCGTGTACCCAATACCCTCCCTTCACGGCACTGCACCCCTAACCGACATCATCTACAATCCATGTACATTGATCACACAAAAATCTACAAAAATTACATCGATTGTCCCCTCCAGCGTAGAGTCCAAGTCCCCTTCCTGGAATCCATGAAAAAATAAATACACAAAAAAAACTATCAATGCACCTGACCCCACATCATCTACCACAGCCGGACATACCACCTCCAATCTACTTCCTGGAATCCATGATGTAAATGTATTCAAACAAACCATCACAGCTACTATCATCTACCAATTTCCAACAATCCACCCACCAAAATCTACAAATGTCAAGATTCATCGAGAGTCGCCTTCGGTGTGCGCTTCCAATATTGAATCCAGTGCCCTTCCTCGAACCCAGACCCTCCCCTAAAACCGTCACAGTACCAAAAAACCCTCACCATATCCCCAAAACCAACACCATCTACAGATTGAGCACATATTATTGCCAAATATCTATGATTTGGATGGATAGTAAACCGAAGGAAGCTCCGATTGCGGAGGGGAGCGACGCTGATTGAGTTCAGGTGGCGTCGCAGCATCGCATCGGTTGCAATGCATCGCAGGTTTCTTGACGGGTCGGTGGAGTAGAACGGAACTCCGACGGAACCCACATCGCAGAATTCTCATACAACTTCTCACCAGTTTGGGGGAGGAGGGGGCTTCACTAGGGTTTGGGAGGGCGTGCAATGGGCGTTGGGGTTTTTCTGCAGCCATGGGGCGCGATCCCTTGTGACGGGCTTCTCTGATTTTTGATCAGCTTCGATGGGCTTCGCTGATTTTTCATGGGCTTTGATGGGTTTTGATGGGTTTTGAAGGGTTTTGTTGGGTTTTGGTGGGTTTAGGAGGGTAGAGTGGGGGGGGGATCGGGGGTTGGGCGACCATGGCGGCCTTCTTGGAGGTTCTGTTTGCGTTTCTGTGCACGGTGGGGGCGTGCGGAGTGGCGCTGCAGCACATTTATCGCCATCTCTGCAACTACACGGAGCCCATTTACCAGCGCTACACTGTGCGGATTATTCTTATGGTGCCTGTAAGTGTTGGAAAATCATCAAACTCGGGTTGGAGTTTCTTATTTTGAAATGGGTTTTCATTTTATGTTGGACTGGGTTTTTGTGTACCCGGAGATTTTTGGGGAATTTGGGGGTTAGCCCTCTTTGGGTCGAAGATCTGATCTTCTCTTTTTGATTCATGTTTCAAGGAGTGGGTAGTGGGAGTGAAGAGAGGTGTAGGCTTTATTGGATCTGAGATAGGAAGGGAGGTTGAGTGGGTTTGAGATGGATTGAGCTTGGAAGTGGGCTTCAATATGCACTTGGATCTGCGATGTCATGCTGGATCTTGAGCTCTGATTTCTCGTATAGTGGTGATGTGGCATTTAGTGTAGCTGGTGGAGGAGAATGGAGGGGTATAAGCTGAGTTTGTTATGTGGTTGTTACTGTTAGCGGTTTTGTTAGTCCAGTGGTTTTATCAGGAAGGATTAGGTTATTGAGTTTTTGAGTTGTTTAGGGATGCATTTGTTGATAACGAGGATGAAAGGATATAGTTGGAATTGATGTGTTTTTCATGTTTTAATGTGCAGGTTTACTCTCTAATGTCCTTTTTGGCTCTAATTTTGCCTAAGAATGCGATCATCTTTAATTCAATAATCGGAATGTAAGTAGCTCACTGCAACACTTTCCCATTTTTGAAGGATAAAATGGGTTCTTTTATGTGATCAGAATGCACTGGAGGCATTGTTTGTTATCTAGAGGATTGAGAGTTCACTTATTTGTTTAAAGAAGTGCTTCTTACTTTGAAAGTCGCAACTTCAGAACTGTTCCCGAAGTCTGTTCTATAGCGACTTGCAATCTTTCATTACATCATGTCACAACTTAATCCTGGCTCACGAAAGATAAATACGTAATCTTTTCCTAATGAATTAGATCAAGTAACCTTGAAATTCAATGTGAGTGGGAGTCAGTATCAGCTCGACTGTTTAGTAAAAAAGCCTTACGACAGTATGAATTGAATTAGATAGATGTTGGTCTGATATGATCTGTGTGGCTCTTATTATTGTGGTATAAGTAGGTCTCGTGGTTTAAAATGCCTGTATGATTCAAGAGTTCGCCTTCCACATTATATGAGAAACTGATTGATTCGAAAATAAATATGTCCAATACGTTGTAATCGTAGGTGGTTGTCTGGACCCGAACACCCTCGACGAGCTTTCAATAACACGTGGTGATGTTCTTGTGCAGATACGAAGCATGGGTTATTTATAATTTTCTATCCTTGTGTCTTTCCTGGGTTGGCGGACCAGGGGAGGTTGTCACAAGTCTGACTGGAAAAGTAATACAGCCTTCCTGGCATCTCATGACTTGTTGTTTTCCACCTATCCCACTTGACGGGTAAGTATCTTACTACGACTCTGATTTGGGAATGCGCGTCAGCACTACGATGCTTTTTTGCTTCTATTGAAAGACGTATCGTATATCTGACTTCTGATCATCGTTTGGGGATTCTGCTTTTGAGCCTTCTAGATTGTTTGACTTGACTTGACTTGACTTGATTACTTGACTTCATTGATTTGACTTATGTTGCAGGCGATTTATTCGAAGGTGTAAGCAAGGAGTTTTGCAGTTTGTCATCTTGAAGCCGTTGCTGGTTTTGTCAGCATTCATTCTTTACTACAATAACAAATATGAAGAAGGGAGCTTTTACATCGGAGGAGGCTATTTGTACATCACTTTGATCTACACTATGTCCTATTCTGCTGCACTTTGGGCGCTGGTTCTCTTTTACGTAGCCTGCAGGGATCTTCTGACGCCATTCAAGGCTTTACCCAAGTTTATTCTTGTGAAGTCTGTGGTTTTTCTTACCTACTGGCAAGTAAGTAACACTTTTGATCTTTCATAAAGAGCAGTGCCAGGGACTTTTTTACCGCTGCCTATTGTGTTTATATTCGACGATTTTTATTAACTGGACACCTCTGTAGTGGATAGATACATCGCGTGCCTCACATACAGTCTCTACCTGCTAATATGCATTTGTAATTGAGAATCTGGGATGCTGGGTTTGTGAGCTGATTAATATGTTGTTGAGAATGAGCTCATTGAACCGCATGTACTGAAAAACCGTTCTGTGGCAGGGTTTGGTAATCTTTCTTTTCTCTGAGGGTGGTACCATTGAGAGTCCCCAGGAGGCTGCTGACTATCAAAATGTCCTGATTGGCGGGGAGATGCTCATTGCGGCCTTTGCCCACCTTTATGCTTTTCCTTACAAGGATTATGCAGAGGCCAATATTGGAGGCACGGAAACCAATGCCTGGCAGAGTCTATTCCATGTTCTCAATCTTATCGATGTGGTGCATGACACAATGCATCAGGTACATGATTACACCCTGTTTTTTCACAGCTTTTCATTTAAAGTTAAGTCATTGTTGCTTGTTTTGTCGTCTTTAGTATAGATATTTGTCAATAATACTGTCGGATGGGTATCACCTGGTTGCACAAAACGGTTCCTTTTTAGTCTGTGAGCTCATTCTGTACACTCTGTTGAAGAGGACCATTACAGTGCTTTCAGTTCACTGACAGAAGAGATTGCATTGCAGTTTGCCCCAACTTATCACGACTACGTGCTTTACAGCAACGACTCCGAGGCTGGGACCGCTCCAAAGCGTTATAGAACCCGTACCTTTGTACCTACAGGGCAAGAGATGGAAAGCGCAAGGACTGGAAAGAGTCCCACGCATGTAGATAACACAAGTACAGTAAAGGAACCCTCATCGGAGTCACCAAGAAGCAAGGGGCAAACGCGAGGTGGAATTATTGATATGACTGGGGGTCCCCTTATCAATGAGGCTGAATTTACTCGATCCTATGATATGACACCATTGGAGCCAGCCGTCGTTTCGCACCAGATTGTCGATGTTGGTTTGAAACCTGGTGAAGTTCGGCCAGCTCAATAGATCTTTTTTTTTCGAATCTCGGTTCATATACCGCATGACCCACAGAACGATGCAAGGGAGCACATCTTGTAAGCAATGAAAAGACAAGGGGGAGGAAAGAAATGACCTACGGATTTTTCTCCCAATTTGCTGGATGCATATTCTTTGTCCGCTTGTAAATGACATTTTTTGAAGAAGAAAACTCACAGGGTCTAGCTTCTCGATTTTGTGTCTGTAATTTTTAGGCCAGGGAGCATTCATCTTTAGTCACTCGCTCAGCAAGTGGCTGAGTGATAGTAGGCTAGTAACTGTAAAATAATTCAGTTTTTGCAGATGGATGTCAAGTCGACATTAGTTAGAAACTTGTGAGCTTGGGCAAGATTGGTATGTAGTGAGAGATGTAACCAAAGATGCGAAACCGACATGGTTTGCCAGTCCACACAGAATAAATTGTGTCTGTTGTTGATTTCAATCACCTGTCAAGTTATCTACTCCGGTATTCCCTGAAATCTTAGATTCTCGTTGGAGACAATCATCCAACAATCCTATGGCTTTCCTACGTTGATCTTTCACATATGAGGCACTGGACAATGAACCACTTCCAATAGCGGTATTTAGTTACTGGTAACCTCCATGTGTCAATACACCGCCTCCTTCAGTTATCCCATATCCCACATACTAATTCCTATTACAGTCATCATTTGGTGGCCTCATTTGGTCATCATTCGGAACAGAGCTGTGGAGTAACCTCAGTAATTGCTCAAAATGACATGAAAATTCAGTGATTAAATGCTGCTTGCCTCTTCTCTGTATTTTTAAAGTGTACATTAAAAATCAACCAAGACATGATCTTGCTTGAAGGAATTCTGCAAGTTGAGCACTCACATTGCTCATCCAATTTCAATAGAAATTCATTAAACCACATGATGGATTTGCAGTGCAAAATGACAGACAAACTTGACCAATCCACAGCAAAATCACCTTCCACTTCAATTCATTTGTAATTCATTTCTGCTTGGGATTGGTTCTCATTGTGGAAGAAATTTTGTGAGCATATTTAAACCTACAGGCACAAGCCTCAGAAGTTTTGTTCAACTAAACAAGAATTTGATTAGCAAAAATGGCTCCCAAGGAGGAGAATCCTGCAGTGGTGGACGGCAGAATAATGGTGGAGGGAGAGGAGCCTGCTCCTCCGAAGAAAGAGTGGAAGAAATGGGGCACAAATTTAATGAAGAGACGTACAACAAAGCAGCTCATTGAAGATGCTCTCCTTGTCCGCTTCCACAGCCAGAAAGCCATTCAGGTATTCCATCATCTGCACTTTGATTTTGTTTCAAAATTCAAGTTTATTTTTATTTTATTTTTTAAGCAAAATTGAAGTTTACATGATGTTGTCAATTTATTTACTGTACATCGATAGCAGGTTCATTCACCCTTGAACAAATGTTTCATTTTTTTGGAAAAAAACAGGTTACTTTCCCAAAATTTTAATTTTTAATTTTGATTTTTTTTAATCACTAAAAATAGCCTGTGATGGATCAAAAATAAACAAATATCACATTTTAAAAAATCCCCTCTTTTTGTTTTTCCATTCCAAAAATTTCCTTTCTTTTGTTTTATTTTTTTCAAATTTATTTATGAACGAACTTGCTATCAGCGTATGGAAAATAATCAGTTGTTGATTATTTCCGAAATTTGTGGTTATTTTTTTTGGATTAATTTGTTTGTTGTCCTTCAATGGCCTTCTTCTATAGCAGTAATTAGAATGTGGGTCTTGCTCGAAATGGGATTGTGAGATGAATGAGTGGAGAACAAATTGGAAAGCATGAAAGAAAGTAAACGTCGATAAATATCAATTAGGGTTTTATTGTTTATTGCACTTTGTCTGCTCTACTTTTTCCTCTTTGCCTAATTCAATTAGCTAAATGTAAACTTAGTAGAGTCATTCCATGCCAATGTTTCTAGTACCTATGATAATTTTTGTTTGTGCTCTACCTTTTGATTAATGTTGTGTCATGTCAAATTGAGTTGTGTGTTGGCTTAGAAGCATCTTTTTGTGGAAAAACATAGGATTGCCTCATATAGTGGGGTTTTTTTTTAGTTGTTATTGTTAAGTTTCAAAGAAAAACATTCTAAAATGTCATGGAATGATATTAAACATAAATATTTTTCAATTGAGACTAATGTCTTAAATCCTAAATGCAGTCATATTGCCAATTATGATAATTTTTTATACCACCCAAATTTCCATTTGTGTGTCAATATAGATTTGATTGAAAGACTTTGATGTTAAATATTTTACTTAGTGATATAAGGATAGATTTTTCAAACTTCTAGATGTTATCTTTGATGATTCTACAGGAAAAGCATAAAAATGAGTTTTTTGCAAGGAAAGTTGAAGAATTGCGGATTTTAAGAACCCAACAACGAGACATTATTTATGAGGTATTTCAAATTTTATTTATTTCTAATTGCGATATTATTGCACTATGTTCATGTAATAGATATCTAACACTGTATATGAAAGAAAAGAAAATAATTTTTTATAAAATAATAAAATATTTTTTAAAAAAATTGAGTCCTTCTGCTAACTTGTTGCATCCATTATAATGAATTACTTATCAACATATTTATAGCCAATTGAATATAATTTAATTATATTTTAAATATTTTAAAACTAAACAAATTTTGAAATCATATTTGGAACTATATATAGAAATATCATGCTGCCATGCACAAGATAAAACTAGATGAGCAATATGGACGAGCCATGCAACAGGCGTTACGGGTAAAATAGAACCATCCTTGTTAAATCAATAATGTTGGATTTAACAATAAAGATAAAATAAAGGCTTGAAATGTATGATACGGAACATATAAAAATTAAAGAAAATCATTCTACTTTAATAATGGTAATAAAAAAATACTAGTTTTTTTTTTTCCAACAAAATCTTACAAGCATCGTCTTTATGTACAGATTAATTATTCTATTTTGTAAAAAATCTATTAGAATTATCAATAATAGCACCTTGAATTAATTGAATATGTTTTGATATTTTTTTAAATGGTTGCAGGCTTCATGGCATAACATCCTTGGTTTAGAATTTTTTGCGGAGCAAAAAGATGAAAAAATACGCATGAGAATGGTATTTATTCAAACCCACCCATCTTCTAATGTTAATTCAAATATAAGTTCAAATGTTAAATAAAGAATGCCTTGTTTTTACAATGGCTTTTTGATTCAATAATGCAGGAGAGCAAAATCATAACACATTTTAATGAGAAAGAAACTGAAATGTTTGCCAAAGACATTGAGGAATTTGAAGTCAAAACAGGTTTTGAACTCGGTGCGGAAGTACCAGCTGGAGCTCCGGCAGCTGCGGGAAAGAAACCCCCTCCACCACCACCTCCAAAGAAAATGAGCAAAACGGGCATCAAACCTGCGGAACCCGCTGCAGAAAAATTTCCTCCTCCTATTGATCCTAAAGTCCAAGAAGAGGTATTAATTTTTTTTTTTAAATTTAATATGTTGATTTTTTATTTTATTTTTTGAGGCTTAAAGATGAAAAAATCATTTGTACATATGATATAGTACAATTGAACATGAATTTATCAACTTTGGCTATTTTACCTTGTAGTAATAAATTTAAGTAGTAAATATTGATTGAGTTTTTTCTTTAAATACTTTTAAATAGGTGAAATATCTTTAGATTGAGTTTAGTTGGCAAGATGTATAGAATCTATTATAATCCGTTATCATTCCATTTGAAATTAAGTTGGTGAAAGCAAAACAAGTTTATGTTTGTATAATGAAAAGTATATATGATATTAGAAGATATTTCATTTAAAAAATATTTCAATATGAATAAACTTAACGATGATTGGAGTCAATTTTCGTTTTTTCTTTTATAATATTATTTCAATAATTGATATTTACTACGCTTATAATTTGATATGTTTATTATCACAACAATTTCACGTTATTAATAGTGAACCCCACATTGATATGGAAAAACATTATACTTCTTACAAGGAAAATTCTATGATTCATTGTTTAAGAAAAGAAGGATCTCAAATTAACCAAAGTCTGTTGCCAATCAATTTTTATTTGGTGATAAAACTATGGCAGACTAAGGATGTATGGGAAGAATTTTAATTGTATTTCAATACACGTTGCAGCAAAGAAAAGCAGCCATGGCTTTGATATTGACAATTAAAGAGAAGAAGTTACAAGAATTTGCTGATAAGCTGGAAATTATGAAAAAAGAAAGACAAGTATGTTGTACATTATGGAATATTTTTATTACATATTAAACTTTGATGCAACTAATTGTTTGTGATGATAGCACATAATAGGCATCAAAATTTGATAAAAAGCCTCAATATTATTTTATTTTATTTTATGGGTTGTAAGATTTCATTGAAACTTATACCACTTTTAAATCCATATGACTATAATAAAGTTTCTTTATGTAATGATCATTTTTTTATTTAATCTAAAAATGCAAAATTTATTCAAGTTATTGGTAAATTCCAATTTAATAAAATATTTGCTTTATAATAGGCTATGCTTGATGAGCAAGAGCAAAAACGTTTGATTGAAGAAGAAGAACTTAAGAAAAAAAATGAAGAAGATAGTCTTCTACGAGCAGCGCAAGAAGCACAAGAAGCGGAAATCAAACAAAAAATGGAAGAAGAACAAAAGGCAATTCATGATGCATGGCTTTTGCAACAACAAGAACTTAAGGACAAGAGTATAGCGGAAATTCATGAAAGACAAGCTCAAGAACATGAAGCGTATATGATGTATTTCAATGACGTGGCAAATGAAATAAATGCGGAATATAACCTTTGGCAGGTGTTTATTCTTTTTGAATGATTTTTTATTTTCTTACAAAATTTCAATAGTATATAAACAATCATGATATGGAAAAGTATTAATTAAAGACTTTTGTGGTATTTTTTTCCAAATTATAGTGTATCATTAGATTATTTTTTATCTGCAATAATTTATATGCTTCATTGTAAATATTATAGATTTCAAGATTTTTGAAATACATTGATTTAGATTTTCTATGAAAACATTTTTAACAGGCTGAGATTCAAGCAAAGCGTAAAAAGAGGTGGCAAAAACATTATAATTTTTGTCAAGAAATTATTTTGCAGGTTATATATTCATAAATTACCTTGATTTAAGGTTCAATTCAAATTATTTCTCAGACACATATTTTTTAAATTTTACAAAATAATTAAATAATTTAATTAATAGAAAATCAAAGAGTTTTTATTCAAAACTTTTGTACCCTGATAATTCATTGTGCAGTTTGTTAGCATGGCGGAATGCGTCACCGAATATAGACTTGAGATTGGAAAAAATGTACCCATTTCCGAGTGGCGACAATGGAAATTTTTATTCATCAAAGGAGCTCTTTTACCAGCTACTTTACCGCGCCCTCCACCACCCATAGAACCTCCCAGTGAAAAAGAACTTAGAATTGCTAAGGTTTATAATACAAATATTTTCTCAAATTTACTTTTTTTTCCAAAAATCATATTAAATTCAAATTTTACTTTATGCTTGTAAGTTGATATAATGAGTCTTTAACAACTACATGTTGTTAGTCATGATGCATATCATATTGGATTTATTTTCAAACATACAGTGGATTTTTTATAGATTCTATACATTCTTTCATAACATTATTGTTGATTTAATGTAAAATTTTCAATATAATATTATAAATTATCTATTTTATTTTTTTAAATATGTATAAATTAAAGAAGAAACTACAAATACATAAGATAGGAAAGATTTTCATTATGTTAGTTTTGATCTAGACTTTCAAAACCTTCTTATAGGAGGAATCAGAAGAATATTTGGACGAGAAAGGAGAATACGAAAGCCCAGAAGGTGTAGAGCCTATTGGTAAAAACAAAGGGCTAGGAATGTTTTTAGTCAATGTAGACAGTATGGCTGAATGTCTTGCAGAACCATTTCAACGACCGGACCTTTCTATGTTCTCTCTTATGGTTTCTATTGTGGGTGTTTCAAATGCAGGTATTTCTATATAGCTCTTATTTTCTTCATTGAAAATTAAATATAAAATATCAATTTCTATTCCAAATTTTGTCTTTTTTATAATATTTGAATTTCATTTTTAAATACATTTAAATTTGATTTAGAGACATTTCCCAACAAAACATTTTAAAATTTTTGAACAGGGAAGACAATTGTAGCAAAACATCTAGCAAGTGTTTATGGAATAATACGAATTGATATTAAGCAGGTGCAAGATCTAGCTATTACTTTTGCAATTGCTGGTACGTTATTGCAATTAAATTCATTGGTTCTAACCACCCCATGACCAAAAAAAAAATTTAAAAATAAAAATAAAAATCGAAACACTATTCTAATAATAAAAATGAATCTATAGTACATTTTTAGGAAGTTAACAAATTTAAGTTTTAACATAAGATTTCAAAATAATGATCATTTTTTGTATCCTCTTTGGTATTGTAGAATCAGAAAAGATGAAAGTTGAATCCTCTACCGCGCCTCCAAGTGAAGAAGGTGAACCTGAAGACAAGTTACCTCTTAAAGCACATTTGGGATTACAAGCCAAAAGTGCCATAGAAAATAAATCACCTGTATGTAAATTAGTTTTAAATCAATATCATGTTTATATTAATGGATATGCATATTATTTTTTCAAGATATACATTCCAGTTTCATGACTTTCTTAGAACTAAGTGTCCAATTCTTCCCTATAAACAAGCTATAATTTTTTTCATCAGGTACCAGATGATGTAATAGCCAATTTATTGCTCTTGACAATGCTTCATCCGGAAGAATATGGTACATTCATGAACTTTCTACATTTAAAACCAATTATTTTTGAAAATTGACTATTGTGTAGTTCATCAAATACAAAAATAATCTTTAAGACTTTACATGAAGTTATATTCATTTCCAAAGCCCCAATTAATTTTTTAAATCATATTAATTTTTAAAAAATCTATGATATTTATTGAATATTTTACAATTTTTGAAAATCCACACAGTCCCACCAGCTGAAACTAGTGCTCCTCCACCACCTCCAGCTAAAAAGAAATCAGGTTGAGAATCTTCAAATTTTGGGTAATAATAATTATTTTATATCAAAATTTTATATTTTATATTTGGAACTAGAGATATTTTTAATAACTAATTTTATTTATTTTTAAAATTAGCATTCAATGGAATTAACACTCGTTATCATTTGTTAGATAAATATTTAACTTTTTTTAAGAATTATGCAGTAAAAGGTGCGCCTGCGAGCGGGGCAGTAATTACGCCACAAACTGGATTTATATTAGATGGTTTTCCTAAAACCAAAGGACAAGCTATGGCACTTGAGAAATGTTTGACGGGTCTAGATTTTGAAGCTAAAGAAGCCAAAAAAGCTAAAGCTTCCAAGATTGCTCCACCTCCTGAGCCTGTAAGTAAGTACCTTAAAAATTACCTTAATTGCATCTTTTGATTTTTTTAATTCCAAAATTATCTTATAACAATGGAATTGATTAATCGTTATTAGATAAAATTCCACCTAGGTTATACCTTCATTAGTTTAGCATATTCTTGCACGAATGGTAATAATTAAACAATATTTTTGTAGGTTATAACCTTTGATAGGATGATCTTATAATAATTAAATAAAAATTTAACAATATAAATATCTATGAAGGATCAAGATTGAAGACGTATTTTTACATGGCTTTGTTCTCAATGAAAAATGATTTAGTCATTTTCATTTTTTTTCCAATTGATGACTCAGGAAATTCCACAAAAGGAGGAATCAGGACTTGATATTTATTTTGCCATTGAAGCACCTCCTGAGGATGAAACTTTCAAGAAATTGTCAGCAAGTCTAATTGATCCCACAACAGGAATTATTTACAATCCATTGACAAATCCAGTACCAAATGGTGATAAAACGTTAGTTTATCAATTTTATTGTATATTATTTGTTTAGAAGGGTAATAAGTTTATTCTTTTGAGATTGGTTGAATTTTTGTACCAAATTATTACTTATTTTGGAATTAGTCTAATCTATAACACTTGAATAAATAAAACTGAATGGTGACAAATTTCAAATTTAAAAACATGAATATTCTCAAAACCCATTTTTCTTTGTAGTGTCGTTGTTAATATATGTTTTTTGGTTTACCAAAAATTGAAAGATGAAAACTATATAAAACAGCGGAATAGCGGAGCGCCTCCAACCTGTGGAATCAGAAGAAGAAATTCGCGCAAAAATCACTGCAGAACTAGGAGTTTTTCATTCAATGCAAGATATATTGAGTAGATTTGATAATGTCCATTCCGTTCCACAACACCTAGATGAAAATGGGTATATGACTCCGGATATAAATAAAGCAATGGAAGGTGTTGCTGCTTTGATAGATGGCAAAATAAAAAATGAAGCGTCACATGTTGCAAATGATATTTCAAATTCCGCAAACGAATCTGCAATCCAGGTAGATATGTTTAAAAATTGCATAATACATTACCCAAGTAAAAGTAACACCAATATGAAAAAATATATATTAAAATATTAAAATTAATTAAAATTAAAATACCAAAATAAAATTATGTGTGTAATTTTTGGATTGCGGACGAGGCACTTCTTCAATAATCATAATACATTTTAATATTTTTGATATTCAAATAGGCTCACAAAGATGTTGACACCATCAACAATGTAGCAAAAGAAATGGCCAAAATATTTTTTAAAGCTAAGCTAGCAGAAGTAGAAGCCAAGAATGCTTTGGAAAGTGATGAACCAAAAGTTGCACCACCAAATTCAAGTGATGCAATAGCAAAGATGCTTGACGAAGTTACTAAAATTGCAGAAGAAGTTCAACATGTTGCAATTGCTTCTTCATCTGCAGCTGAATTGGCTCACAAGCATGCTCAAGATTCCATGGTAAATTAAATTTATACAATTTCACCTCTAAACATATATATGTATATATAATTAATAATTTATTAAGTTTAAATGAGAAATTAATTTAAAAAATTGTTGCAAAATGCTTTTTTACTAAAGATTATTTATGTCATGAATTTGTTTTTGAAAGTATAACAAATTGAATATTCATTTAGTTAGTTTTTATTAAAGAATGAAATAGTATTAATTATTAATTAGACGGTTGGAAAATTGAAACAAAATAAAAGATACCATTTAGTAAAATATATACTCATGAAAGCTTATTGGTTTTCATTGAATTAACTTCAAGCAAATTATATACAAAAATGTCTTTTATCAATGGAGAAAAGAGTACTACAATTAGTTATTTATTAAACCTCAATACCAATGCGATCAAAATTGTAAAATACCGGTTTATAAACCAACATAGACAATTGAAGGAGATTTGGTAGCCATCAATCTTTGTAAAGAAGAAGCAGAAAAAGCATTAGTGGCTGCTAAAGAAGCAACAATGAAAGCAACCGCGGCAAGCGAGAAATGTTGTAATTTGTTAGAAGTTGCAAAGGCTCTTGCTGCAGGAGAACCACCACCGCCACCACCTCCACCTCCTCCACCTCCTTCACCACCAGAGGTGACTTTACTTAATTAAAATATATTCTAGTATTATAAATTATTAATAAAAAATAAATTATTATACAAGTAGGATTCATTTTAAATCATAAATTGTACCAAATTGGTAAATTTAGTTATAAAATCAAATTTACTTGCACTTAATATGAAATGCCAATCACTTAGCAAAACAATCATCAAAAATATTTTCTATCTAAAATTTTGCCATTACACATTAGGTAAAATAAATGGTACTTTTATCTTATCAAATTATATATATCTTGATATTCAAATTTTCTCATCTAAAAGAAATGATATGAAGTTAATATAGTTAATTTTGTGGTATTCAATGACAATCTCATTTGTTTCAAAATAGCTCTAAAATCTCTAAAATTTGATTTAAGGTTTTAGTAAGAAAAAAGAGTATATATAGTAATCTTGGTTTAAAATTATTTTACTTATTTTCTCTAAATAGTTCATGGACATGATAGAGTTTGTTAGTGTCTTCATATTTGGTTTTAAAAAGCTTGGTGTTTTTTTACTCAAGACCAAACTAATTTTGTTGTCAATTTTGACAAATCAATTAGTTTTCTTTAAGTTTAGAGACCACCAAGCTCTTCCGTGCCTCCCAACTATTTAGGGTAAAATATAATATTGCAATAAAAGAAAACTCAAGGATCTTTTTAAAACTTATGGTGAGTTTTAAGGATGGCCATAATGAAAAACTATATATTTGAAATCTTAATAAAAGACTGTTATTTGCAGTGTGGTCATGACCTTTGAACCTTGAATTTATGCAATGAACATACTCAACATTTTATTTTGAAAATACAAATTAAAACCATATTTGTCAATTTTAGCATAAAGTTGGAATTAAAGGGAAAAGATCATCTTTAAGGTCAAAATCAGATTACATCAATTTACATTTATGGATTGAGTGTCTTATTTTCTTAATGATAAAATCAGATCATTTTTGTTGTGTCATATATTCATTATATTGACATGATGCATGTGTAGCCTATTGATCCGCTGGCACCAATTGTCAAGCCTCCACCAGACGAAGAAATGGTCAAAAAAGTAGAACTTGGAGGTATTATACCTTTTCAGTTTATAGGAATATTGATCATATGCAAAAAATTAAACAATGATTTACGAGTATGAAAATTCAACAAAAAATAATAATTTATATTATTACTCAATGCAATGTTTTTGACAACTAAATTTCTACATGCAGAATTAGTCAATAAGATTTGGCAAGACTTAGAAGATCGATACTTGGCATCAATTCAAGAGGGATTTAGACTCTTGATTCATGAACGAGAACGTACAATACCGTTACTTATTGAGGTGTTTCTATCTGTTGGCTTATATGTCTATATGTTTATGTAATTATATTTAAATTTAAAATTGAATTTAAGTTTAATTTAATTTATTTTGAAGGAAGCTAACATATCAATAGATTTTATTTTTTAATATATCAAACAACTAGTTCTTAAGTTTTTGTATAATGAATTTATATTATGCTTAAATATATCTCATTCATGATTGTTAATATATTTTATTCATGAATTTATATCATGCTTTAA
This sequence comes from Ceratodon purpureus, assembly GCA_014871385.1. Taxonomy (NCBI): domain Eukaryota; kingdom Viridiplantae; phylum Streptophyta; class Bryopsida; order Pseudoditrichales; family Ditrichaceae; genus Ceratodon; species Ceratodon purpureus. The sequence goes on from CM026423.1 coordinate 8,268,199, forward strand.
AAGTTTTAAATTAAAAAATGATTGTTTTATTTGTAAATCACATCGTGATCTTCATTATTTTTAATATTATTTTAATAAAAATATATTATAATTAGTATCAATTAAATATTTTTAATTGTAATTAAAAAAATGATATAGTTTTCAAAAATAAATTTAAATATTAAAACTTCTTTTTTATATGTGTGTATGAGTAGTTAGAAAACAATATCTACATTACAAGATTCAATTTCTAACTTAATTTATTAGCTCACATCAATGTATAAAATTATCCAGATTTCATTTTAATTATAATTTGAAATAAAGTTAGTAATTTTTTTATTTAAAAAAATCTTACAAACTATAATGTATCATAGAAGAAAAATTACATTTAATAACCCAACCACTAGAATAAAAAATAATTGATAGAAATTTGATTGATCTTAAACCATTTTAAATCAATCACATCTAATGTCCAAATCTTGTTAATAGCCGTGTTTTATTGTCTTTATAATTGGAGAAATCTTTATTTCAAAGTTTGTATTATTGAAAAAAAAATTATAAGGTGTATTGATCAACCTCAAGATTGTTATAGGCAAAACGGAATTTTGTTGAATTATTGATGGAAGATAATGGAAAGCAAGATCTTTTTGAGGAATTTCAGGTATTTTCTTGTTATCATATTTTTGAAGATATGAGATTTTTTGAAATATATACATAACGTTCACAAAAAAATAAGTATAAAATTCTAATATTGTTGTCTACGGTATATAGGAAAAGTGGAATAGAGTAGAGCTAGACCACCGACGTGACAAAGTGATGCGGAAGAGAATGTTTGACGAAGGAATTACTTTTAGTAAAACATTGCGCACTCTTGCCCAAGAGAGACTTCAGGTCAGTTAGTAAATTCAGCTATATTATTTCAAAATTAGTACTTGGGTCATTTCAAAATAAGTTTCAACATGAAGTTTTTCTTTCCACATACTTTTAAGACCCCATGTAGTTGCTCAAGACATTAAAAAATATCTTTGTTGCTATATATTATTCATTATCATGTGCCATGTGTCTTGAACTGCTTATTGATTCATGTAATCATATTTTTAACCAAATTATAAAGGAAATTAATTTCATTATATATATTTAATTATATTATATTTTTAAAATTAATAAGATAAATATATAGCATTTTAAGAAATGATGGTCTTGATTGTGATTGTTTCAATAATAAGCCATATGGAAGTCTTCAATGTCTATGTTTTTTTATTTTGTTTTTAATAATAATTAATATCCACAGAACGGAAAACACGTTGAACAAGACAGTCTTGAAGATTTGTTAGATGAACGGACTTCAACTTTTACCTCCATTTTCACTTCCCTTGTACAAGCAGAGGTATTTCAAAAATCAAAAGAGAACAATATTCTCAAATTGAAGACAAAATGCAAAAGTTAAAACGCTATTTTAATTTTCAATATCTTGAAAAGAAAAATCACTTGTAGAACTTTAGTTTTAAAACATTATGTATGTTTAGTGTTTACATGGACTAATTATGCGCTTTTCATGGTGTAGTTGGACAGACATAATGAAACTTGTGGTTTGTTGCACGAATATAATACAAAGAAATTGGAGACTAATTTTTCAAAGCAATTTCAATGCAACTTGTCAATCATTAGAAGACAACCTCCGTGGAAATTCATGGCACCCAAATGGTTAACACCTCTTGAAGGTTCCTTCCCAGAATTTCACATGGTGACGAATGCTATTTGACCGAATGTTTAAGCTTAATAGCTTTTCCTTTCTACCCACACTTAAATTTGTGGTATTTTATGTTTTTTTACATACATATTTCTTATTGTTTTTTATCATAGAAAGTTCACATTTATTACATAATAGTGTTTAAATTTTTGAAGTTAACTTTTGTAAGACGTTTTTTCAAATTCATGTATGTTTAGTTAGGTACTTGAAATTGCATACATGAGTTTAATTCTACATTTTTAGATCTTTAAGATTTGTATGCAATTAAAATTGAATTTTGAAAATATGATAAAGGGCTTAGAAGTTGCTCCAAAGCTCATATTGCACTTTACAATAATTTTATTTTAGGTACTAAGTGAAGCTCTTGCTAAAGCCAATAGCATTCTAGATGTCATTGCGGGTAGACCAGGTGGAGGTAAGAGATTGCAACCAAGAAAACCAAAAACAAGAAGAATGAGTGGTCGTCGCAATACATGGATGAGAGTAGTAAATCCCACTTTTCGAGAAGAAATGCACCTCGATCCCGATGTGAATCCAATTATTGCTCGAGAACATCAAATCTTTAACTATCGTTTGGAGCTCGTGGGTAAATACTTGCAAAATTAATTATAGGTTAACAATTACTTAAAACAATGATATGATTGATGGCCTTACAGAAAGTGGTTGCAAAAAACTCCTATATAACACCTTCAAATTAAAAATCACAAAGCATTACAAATATGTGTTTCTATACTACATATAAATCTATAATAACACGGAATAAGTAGTGAATTCGAAATTAAATTATGCCCAAATGATAATATATTTGTAAATGCAGCAAGGTTGGCTTGCAAATATTTAGCAGATTTGCAACCTGTTTGTGATGGTGCTTGGGGCCACATGGATGAATGGCTTATGCGGCGTTGCAATGTATTCTTTCAGTTCTTTGAAGTTAATTTGAGAAAATATGTTTTGATTCCCGTCTTTCATTTTTGTTGATGAGGTTATTTGATATTTTTATAATATATGAATAATTAATCTTTATTAAGATCAATTCAAAGATTGTATAATGATGATTTGGGAAAAAGTCTTGATCCTTAGATTTAGTTCTAACATTTTAATTTATTCACTTGCAAAAGATTACAACATGCATTTCAAAAAAGTTAAAAATATTATTTTTCATTGTAACTTACTTCATGGTTTAAGAATAATTTATTTTTTAGATTCTTACTTAATAGTATTGATTTGATATTATTATTTCATTTAACCATTTATACAATGGAGTCTTTCAATTCATAGCTCAATTTTTTAAATCCATATAAAATATTAGCCATCTTAAATATCTCTTCTTTGAATAAGTCCTTTTTTAAATACGAGGTAGTAGTAGATAGTATCTTATTCATTCTCTAGAGATTTCAAATTTAATACATAAATAGAAGCATTCATATTGCAGAATTTATCAAATTTGACAAGAATTCAAATTTTCTAGTAAATATTTTTCAATGTTTGTTTAAAAGGAACTAGTACGATTCTAGCATAATAGATATCTTTTAAAGAATCTAAAAAGTTCAAAGAAAAAAATTGTTACAAATATTCGAAATAATAATATTAGAATTTTTTATTTTTTATTTTTTATTTTTTCTTGAGACTTTAAAACAAAAACACAATTACATCAACTGTAGTAGTAATAATTGATTCAAAGAGAACTAATGAAGTAGTCTCTCTTTTTCCTTTCAATCATCATTGATGCGCGGGAAAGTAATGTTTCTATGGATACCAAATTTGACGTCTTGTTTTAAGACTATATTTAATTTCCAAGTTTTAAACCATCTTCATTTTGAATGTATTTTCATTTAAGAGTCTACCATTTTATATAAATTTTAATTCGATGTTTGTTGAATTTTATCAGGAAGAATCTGCATTGGTTGAAGAGATTAGAGCTGTGATTATTGAAGCAGCACAAGAATGTATTCCATTGTGGTACCGGGTGTGGATGGATAGTGAATTTATAGTTGAGGAGGCTGAAATTACTAACGTAAGATTCACAATTAGATTAACTCTTTTATGTCTACATTACTAATTGAAAATCTTGCCATTAAAGAAAAATAATTTAATATCTTATTACCTCTTCAATATGTTGTTCCATTTTTACTTATAATTTTTTTTATTCAAAATATATGAGTAATGATATTTTGGAAGGATCTTTTTCTATTAGTGTTTATTAAACTAAATGTGTATATGCAGATTGTACATATACCTCCTGAGCCAATTATTGACCTAACACCATGGCACATGAAAGTGATGGTATCAATTATAGATACATTCAAAACATTTAGTGGTATGTACAATACAACACACATAATTAAAATAATCACTCCTAGTTATTCACTTCAAATAAACTTTACAAATTCTAAATGTATAGTAATGACTGTAATTATTTAGGGATTTTGGCATGTCAATATATCAAACACTAAATAAATATTATATGTTTGTGTTTATAAAAGAAATAAAAAATTATGTATAAGATAATTATGTTTTTGTTTTATTGCATTATAGGAGGTTTTGGAACTACACAAGACGTTACTCGAGCAACTTTGAATGCAATTGACAAAGTATACATGATGTGGAGGAATGCTCCACAAAATAAAATCTATCCTCGCCTTCCTCGATACAAAAGTAGAAGATATGGACATTTTCAACATTGGGCAAATCTGACTTATGATATTATTGAGGTGACAACCTCCATTATAAAAATAATGTTGGTTTGAAACCATTGTAAATAAGCATTGTATTGAAGGAATATTCTAGTTGTAAAAAATCATTGTTCATGAACTAGAGTAAAACCAGTAAGGTTTAAATAAACTAAAATAAAATAAATAGATAAAATTCATAGAACTTAACTCAGTTTTGACTTTTGAAGACACAATCATTAAGAGTGTAGTGAAGTGTGTAGATATAAATGTAAAAGCCTTATATCATGATAAATAAAATGATGAAACAATGAAAATTATTCACCTCCGTCGATTAATAAAAATTTGATTGAGTAAATGTGTTTTTCAAGGTTGGTTAACTCTTCATTACATGAAAATTTAGCAATGTATGGAAAGATACTGGCAGTTATAAATATTGCATTCAAAGTAAAGATATATATAGCATATGATGTAGTTCATTATTTTTTCAAATTCACTGTCACAACTAGTTGTTTATAATGGTGAAAGATTTTAGAATTTTGATTGGAAATTTTTAAAAATAAAATTTTGTTTGATACACAGCAATCTAAAGCACAAAAAGATCCTCACTTTACAACTGTAATTGAATGGAGAGGTTTTCTAGTATCTCTTGTGGATGCTCATTTTGATTATATTATCTCGGTTGCTACAATAGAAGACATTGTTCAAGCTCGTACCGGTACTAAATTATCTTTAATTAAATATCTAAAATTCGATTGATCGAAAACATTATTTATAATTTAATTAATCAGAATGTTATTTAAAAAATATTCTTACTAAGCGTTTTTAATTTGATTTAAGATGAAAGGACACATATAACTTGGGGTCCATTTGGTATTTCTTTTTCAGATTTCTTTATGGTAGTGACAACAAAGCAACCAGGAGACCCATCTGAAGGCTGCATCACATTAGATGACTTTTTAAATATTAAATTGTGGTTTGATAAAAATGGTAAATGATGTCAAATAACAAAAGAGTAAATCTTTAAATCATTGCTATACTTATACTAAGATAGATTTATGTTAACCACATTGTTCCTTTTTGCAAATGTAATGCACCAATTTTTTTATTACACATTTTTGTATCTATATTTCATAAGTTCAATATCAAAAAAAATAAAAAATGGATAAATTTCATTAATTTTACAAATAAAGTGGGTGGTTCAAAAGTGAACATAGTAAGGATTTAGATAAATCAACATCCATACAATTGTTTTTCCAAAATATGTATAACAATACCATCATTGTAATCGAGAGTGTAGTTGCTAAGATTTTCTCTAACAATAAGTATGTTATTGTAGATGATGAAATGGACGATTTTCAAGATTCAGACGACACAGATAGTGATAACCCAACAGAAGAGAAATACAATTTCCCAAGAGCTTTAAAAGTTTATATTTACAGTTTATTGGAAAGAAGTAGCCAAAGATGTCAGCATCCGCAGAGCGGTTTACCATGGCAAACTTTACTATTGTATCTGTGTAGGGATGCAAATTTCGAAAATGCGCTTCGCAAAGCTTTTACTGTCATTGCTAGCACCATGTACGAATTTACGTGAATCATTATTAATTTTTAATTTTAAGCATAATATTATATTAACTACAACTTGCCACTAAATTTTATTTCAAAAGACATTTAATTATAGTTTCTTGCAAAGATTACTCTAAAATTGGAAAATTTCCCCACCTTAAAAACATGTGTTTTTTTAAAGAAAAAATCTTATTATTATTGTTTTTTTTTTAACTTATTTTTTAATTTATTTTAATGCAGGTCTCCGGATGAAGTACAACTGAATCCTACGGAATTGATTCAAGCATTGTACCCAAGTGGAGTGGATGGTGCTATACAAGTTGGATGTTTAACATGGACAATTGCAGACATGGAGGCAAGTACTTGTGTTTCTTAAAACTGCAAATTACTTGAGAGTGTTTTTTGGTCAAATCATAGATGTAAATAAGGTGCAAATTTACTGTAAGCTTATTTTTTTTCTAATTTTTTTGTTGTGATTTTATAATTGACATGTATGTATCTACTACAGGATGTACTATTTAGAGCAGGTATTGAAAAGGCCACACCTTATGTGGAGCCTCGCACGGTTGGTTCGTATGTCAGCAGTGATTCTGAAGTCCAGTATGAAAAGGTAATTTTATTATTTAAAATAATATAAATTATATAAATTATATATACTAAAATATATAAATTATTCATCATTAAAATAATTCCATCAATTTTACTATAAATAATTAGTTAGGTGGATTCAAAGATGAAAATTGGATTTTAAATTAAAAAGAAGAGATTTTAGTATATTTAAAATATTCTTAAACACATCTACGCAAATCAATGAAAATGAAAAGAAAAAATCAAGTTTTATTTCAATTTTGATGATGTTCTTCTTTTGCATTAATGCATCTAATTAAACATGATAATCAAGTATTTACATATTTAACTTTGACATTAACCAATCATTTTGTGTTTGATATATAGAACACCATCGAGCAATTTTTTGATAGTCGAAGTAGCAGCCACCAATCACAAATGAGTGACATGGAACTTAATACCATAAGGGAATTTTTGGATAATGTCCCGGATACGGTACCGTCTTCAGAAAGAACATTGACTCCATGGGAATCATCAGAAGAAGAACTCCATTTTGGTCCTCATGTACCCGTTCCCGAACGACTCACCGTTGAAGATATTACCAAATTAAATGCTACAGCTAAGTTATGTGGTGCTCTTGCAGCAACCTTTCGACAACATTCGGTGTATGTCATGGAAATTGCTCCTAAAGAAGATTGAATTTTGTGTGTTTTGTAATATATTTTAGGAAGGATTTCATAAATATGTTTGATTGAAATGATTTGTTTTATATTAGTGTTTGATGTAAGTTTTTTAGGATTTTATTTCATTGTAATGAAACTTACTTAATACAAGTGATTCAAATTTTATTAAACAGTGATTCATATTTTAATGAAGAATTTGGTCTAAAACAAATTAAATTGTTTGATAATAAATTGTTGAGGCTTTTATAAATTAAATTACATACAGATCTTATTAACACAATTGTAAGAACAATGTTGAAAACCAACAACCATATCCCAAAAATCTAAAGAAATGTTTGAGATTAAAGCATAATTATAAAAGTTCAGTTCTTTTAAATTATTTAATATTTAAAAAGTCCAATTATTTTAAACCATGATTATAGAAGATTGATTTGATATTTTTTAATCACTTAACAAATTGACTTTTCAACATGTATTATGTATTAGACGTGAGACGACTTGATGGTTCACAAATGTGATTTTACATTATTAAAAAATTATAAATATTTATAGAAGGTTCATATCCATACAATAGATTTGAATCTCTAACATTTTAATTTGATATGCAAAATGTTCCCTTCAATCTTCAATGATAAAATTCAAATATACATTTTGTGCTTAAGTTTTCTTAAGATTAATTAGAAAATAAAGATGATTGATTTAATAAACATTCAACAACAAGTTTCTTGAATTCAGAGAAAATATCTTAAAAACATATTTAGAAGTTACATAACCAATTTGACACAAACCTATCACAAATAAATTATTTGTAAAGTCATCTGGTGATAAAAGCTTCTTGGGACCAAAAGTAAAGAGAATGCAAATTGAAATGAACCTACTAATTGTAGGTTGCAACTTCATTACTGATAACAACTTCTGATCTTCACAACAATTTCAATTTCTGGAACCTTGCATTTCTTTATATAATAGTGTTGAAAATTTATGTTGCAAAAAACGCATTCCACATATTGTAGCAAAAAATCCCTTCTAAGAACTACGGCAATTGTAGGAAAACAATGGCGAATCTAAAAGCATCCAAATGTCAGTAACAAGTGAAGAGTAACTGCATTTTGCGTCCCATTTAGATTTAGTTCTTGACTGAATCCGAAAGGATAACATAACATGAACTAACACAACATATTAACATATTTACTACAGTAGTTACCCCTTTTGACGTAGAATAAACTGAACATGAGAAAAGACATGTCAAAACAAGTAATAGCTTGATTATCAAAACGTATCAACTGTTAGAAACCTCCACAGGCCTTGAGTCAGCCGGAAGCAGTAACGGAATCTGGACATGGAGAGTAAGTTTCAAGCTCTCTGAATTTTGAAACCACATCAGACTGCACAACAGGGCCAAAGTTTATACTGTGGGAGCCTAATAAAGGACAATGTTTTATGGAAGTCTCTCTAGAACAGTCAAACATTACACCTTGCATTCTTGGAGACTAATTCCATGTGCTTGTGTCCGTAGAAATGAACCAATTCCATTGCTGATCATACGCCATTGATAGCAAAGGGTCCATGCTTGAAGGTAAACCTACTCCTTCGACTTTTGATAAGCCTTAAAAGACAGCTCTGGAACAACACCGATGTCTTCATCGTCACTGCTTGCAAGAGGCTCATCATTCGTCTGCATCACGACCAAAAAGGGAATTAACAAAGGATTGATCAGAGCGTAGAGACAAGTAAAGCAAACGACTCGCTCTACACGGGGTGACGCTAAACTGGACCTCCAATGGTATTTTAGAAAACTAATCCTTCATGCATGGATAGGATGGTTCAGGACCCTTGGCAAGGCGAACCTTGTCAAGTAGAGAAGACTGACGCAGCATGTGTTCAGGTCGAGAGTTGAGGTCAACCCTGAAATAAAACGAGTGGGTGAAAACCACAACTTGGCAAAGAAACAAACACTTACTTTCCGATGTGCACAATGGTCAAGAGCAAGGTGTGCAGACATTGTGAGCTGAAAGCACAAGGTAACACGATCAGGATAAGGAAATAGAGAAGGCAGGTACAAAGTTTGTTGCTCTCGGAGCTCACCTTATCAGGCACTGAAGCTTGGCTCAGTAAGTGCTTCGGCCGGGAATTGAGATCAATCATTCGAGACTGATTCTGATGTTGGCAGTCATCTAGCAATAAAGACTCCTCGTCGCCGGCCGCAATAGCAATAGCTGGAGCATTGTTACTGTCATCTTGATCACAACCGGGTTTTGACGCAGGCAACCCTGCCCTAACCTCCTCATCGTGATGATGATGATGGTGGTGGTGGTGGTAGTGGTGGTGATGGTGCTGGTCATGAGGAACCCCATTCTTGTCATTGTTCTGCTCTGCTTGTTGCTTGTCTGGGTCTGCAGCATCTTCGAATCTGGGCTTTCTAAGAGGAAGCTGCAGTCCGTGGAAGGGTCATAAAAATGAGCCTCATGGAACAAAATTGTCGACTAGAAAGTAGCCTGGAGCACAGAACTAATAAATCATCCGCCTACCCATGTGGCAACTTGATAGTTGGGACCAAACTCATGGAAAAAAATGAGTATCCCAAAAAAATCAAGTATACTCTCACGGTTGATGGTAGTGAAAAAGCGAGCAAAGAGAGCGCAATTCATTTCACTTACAATAAAAAAAGCCTAAACCGGTACAAAGCCGAGAAACGGCTGTGTATCTCAAAGTTTAAAATAAACTTTTGAACTAAAAACTACAAGCTCGGAAAACAAAATATTAAAAACCCTAGAGATATATCCTACATAAACCACAAACCTAAGTGCTCTCTTATGGGTGTGATTGAACACTTGCCTCTACTCTTTGTCCCATCATGAGGTAACGCTCATGTGCCTTCTTTCCTCCAACATGAACATCCATGTCGCACTGAAGGCACAAGGACGTCCCATCAACTCCACAGAAAAAAAATGCTGCACCAAAGAATGATCCAGTAAGTCGGATATACATACCAACACTTGCTAATCAAGAGTCTGAAACAAGCTGAGATTCATGCACTAGTATTCAATAAGTAACTTACACACTATTCATAAGTGCACAAAGTAGTTAATCTCATGTACCTGGGGCATTCTCACAGATATCGCAACGAGGCACAGCTCTGGATTCTGTCAACTCAAGTCGAACATGTCTGTTGGCTAACTTGTTACAACTGTGAACCTATTTATCAATACAATGTGTGATAGTGAGTGCTTAATTAAAGGACCCACTTCAGAACCGGCAGAATATATCCAACCATCCCATATATTTGCAAATGAAATCATTCCAAGTATTGATTAAAGTACTCACAACTTATATTCTAAAGCTGCACGCTGAAGAAATGACATGGAGCCACTAACTACAGATGTCCAATTGCTAGATTAAGATAAACAATCCTTAATTGGGACACAAAACATGGTGCCCCAAGTTCAGAATGATCTAGAATCTGGCATGAATACACATCTCAAAAAATACATGATAAAATGGGATAAAACAAAACAGCATCGGAGAGATAACCCAAGAAGAATATTCTCTCTAAAAAAATCTACTCCGCCACGTGGCAATCACCTTCATGCTGGTTTATTGCGTGAAATCCATTCATTGAGCTTCAAAACCAAAGGCATACATGATTGTCCACAAAACATAATTAAGGTGGAGAAGCTTAATCCCCTCTTTCGCCAAAAGAACATCACATCGGCGCTGCCCATAAGCAGAAATAAAGAAAATCTCTGATTCTACAGAAGTGCCATGCTATGGTGATCGAAATACCTTCTCGTCACATTTGGTGCAAAGCGCAGCCTCATCTGCCGCGCAGAACAGTCGAGCGGGGGCCGCTTCACACACATCACACAAGGTCCTCATCTTGGAGGAGTGGTATATACTCTGGTATGCCTTCCCCTAATTCGCAAACACCCCAAGGCCCTATTCACTCCTTCTTGCGCCGCTATCTTACAATGATGATCCAACATAACCCCACATCCACATGGCCATAATTACAACCCTTTCTCCCCTGCTTATGGCAAAGCTGCAAGAGCTCTTTCAAAACTATAATCCCCCCTCCGACGCACACAATGGCCAGGCATCCACAGGACCTATGCAACGGTCACCTCCACCGATGGTCATCTCACCCACCATGCCAGTCTCATGACACCAGAGCACAACACAAACATGGCAACTAAAGGGTCACAACCTTAAGACATGGCACATAGAGAAACCTTCCATCTCCAAATCCCGAACTCTTCACAAGCTCTAGACATTAACCCTAAGCACCAAGCAAATGGCGCAAACCCACTCCCTCACATAGATTCCTCAACTCTCATCACAGTGATATCTCCAAAACCACATCACCGCATGGAAAACCCAAAAGAATCTCCCCTCGCCGAAACCCAAGATCTCATATACTCCAAAGAGTCCGAGCTCCGTCTCTCTCTCTCCCCCGAGCAACCACAGCCACAAGCACATCCACTCAACCTCACAAAAACCAAAAAAAACTCAACCAAAAAAAGAAAAACCAGAAAAAATTCAGAAAAAATTCAGAAAAATTCAGAAAAATTCAGGGAAAAATACTCGGAAATTCTAGAGGTGTTAGAGACTTTGGAGATGGAAATGCGAAGAAATTCGTGGTTGTCCCTCGGTGGAGACGGATGCGCCGACGCAGAGACTCATGATGTCGGACAATCTGTCTGTAAGCATGCGCAAGCCCCCATACCTAAACCCGTTACCCGCTTCTAAAACCGTCATTATCTACAGCATACATAGATTATGGTGCTGAGATATCACTTCTAGGTCTAGTACCGGAACGCAGAAACAATATCTTTGTAGATTCCACGCAGTCACATCTATAATTTCGTCCAGATTTTTATTCGGGGGCGACATGTCCGTTTTGGAGTGCGTGTAGGTGGATGAAAAAGCGCTAGAGTATGCAAAAGCGTTCTGGATGTGCAGCGGGTGTACATTTGAGTCATGTGGCGTTTGTGGGATGTGTGGGGTTATGGGTCTGACTGGAGGATGGGTTGCTGAGGTGGCGAGGTGATAATCTTGGGAGGCCCAATGGGGGGAGGCGCCTTTGAGCGGCCCTCCGGCGTTGCAGTAAAAGATATGCACCCATGTGGGTGGGTCCCAGTGATCGTGTGGGTCCCAGGTTACCAGAGCCCAGTACTGACAATCGTGTGGGGCCCATAAGTTGTATACTTGAGTAGTGCGTGTGGGCCCCGCCTGTCATGCGTGTGGGCGTTCTCCACCAAGTGTCTAGTTCCAAAAGGGGGCGACATGCAAAGGGGCTGCTGCCCAGTCACGCCTTCTGCCTCCAGTAAGTTAGGGGACCCAATACCGTGGCTGGACAGTGGCTGGTCTACTACCGTGTGTAGCTGATTTGGATTTGATGCGCCCCGGATATGTATCTGATCTGAGTTGGTGTATATCCGAAAAACATCTTCATCATTGCGTTCCTATGAATATTCATGTCTAGCAGTGTGTTGTAAGGTAGACGAACCCATGCCCAACCAGTGATTTTTTTACTGGCAAAAAATCACCTAAAAGCGAAGAAATAAAAATTCAGAGATCACTTATTTTGGCAAAAATACTATATTTTTGTGTCAAACTTGGTGCCAAAATCTTCTTGCATAGTGACTCAATGTAGCCAATTTTTCCTTGGATTTCTTTAAAATTATAGTGGTTTTGGTAAAAATAGTTGAAATTTTTTGTTTCAGTAGAATTTGCGTCGCCAAATCATTAGTCTCTTAAAAATTTATGTTGACACTTTGGCACTTCTTCGAAAAAAGTAAAAAAAAAACACTGTACCCAACTAGCCACCCATAACTGGTCGACACTTTGGCACTTATTCGAAAAAAGTAAAAAAAAAACACTGTACTCAACTAGCCACCCATAACTGATCAGTAATCTTCTCCATTCTAGAGAAGTTTCAAATTCAAAATGTAGGAAGATCTTCCTAAATCTTTGTGTGATTCCTAAACATGATTGGTAAAAAGGGAATTGTATGGGAACATTTTGACAGGAGACCATGATCAAGTTTTGGTGTCATGGTGGTCGGTTTTCCAGGAGCCTATATGTTCACCGTGTGTGATTTCAACTTTTCACTTCAAATAATTGTAATTATTTCGATATTGGAAATAAAATTATGGAAATTTTTGCATTCAACAAGAACTTTATGTTTATACACATGAAAAACCTCTTCAAATTATATACCTCAAACACATATACTAGAATCTTTAGGTGATCGATTTTAGGTTTGTTTACCTTATTCATGTGTAGTAGTGTGTTGTATAGGACCCTGCTTATGGTTTTCTTAGTGGGTTCTTCAGAGTTCCATTTGTTTACATGGCATACATTTTACAAACCTTTTGAGACCTTAAACCATGCATATGGGTATATAAAGCATGAATGGGGATGTGCTCATTTGTAACAAGTTCTTGATAGTACCACTTATGAATGTGTTATAATCATCAAAATGATTCTTTTGGTAGACCAAAAAAACATGAAAAAAATGAAAAAATGTATTAAAATCAAACAAGACAAAGAAGGTTGTCAAAAAATATTTGAATATTCCAAAAAAAAAAAACCATCATTGTACAGCTATTATTTTAGACTAATAGAATAATATTTTATACTCTATTAATATTAATGTTATAAAGATTTTTAAAACAAACTATCAAATATATATTTCATCATAAATGGCAGTAATCACAGATATTTAAGAATTTGAATACAAATTCATTCATCAACGTTTTTTCTACAATTGATTGTATTGTCAAGCTTTTATTCATCCTATTTTTGTTGTCTTTCTTCTCTTTTTTATGTCCCGTGGATATAGGCTTACTGGTGGAATAAACATACACTTTCATCATCTTGGTCTCGTCCAAAGACTAGAATCTTTCTTCTTTGTCCTTCTTTTCTTCAATAAACTAAAACTTTGTGTCTACCAATTTCCATCTCTTTGAAATGAGTTTGATTTTCTTCAAAGGTGAATTATGATGCGTTAGCATGAAGACATTGCAGTGTATTTTAAAAGCATTATCCTTGATTAATTCTTATTTCACATTAGTTGTTTTACCAAAGTTGCTTTTCTTCTTTAAGTTAATAACATTTTAATGAAAAGGTTATTAATTTATTCCTACACATGGTCTAAGTTGTTGCTTATAGTTTTATAATTTGTTCTCTCTTCACTTTTTACATCCTAAAAATAAAGCTTAAATTTTATAAATCATGTGTAGATTTTCCTATGCAAACAGAAATCAAATCATGTTTGGAATTAGTTTATTGAATATTTGATACTATTAAATTAAAAAAATCACTTGCACAAAAAAATAAAAAATAAAAAATAGAATAACAACATTTTTATACATATAGATTAAGAAGTATAATCAAATTCTCTTGACTTATGTTTTTATTTTCTGTTACAAGACTCTACTTTTAGAAACAAAGCCATATTGGTAACTTCTTCGTTCAATTATATCTCAAAGATACTTTGAAAATGATAATTTGTTGATAAAAAAAAACTTTGAATTTAGAAGTGTCATTAGATATACCTTCATTTATTTTCATTTTCAATTTTGTTGGTGATCTTTGTTTTATTTTTCTTTGATTTGTCTTTTTTCTTTTTTTCCCTTCTTTTTGCTTTCTGGAATGGAAAAAATGTGACATAGATACATGTGATAATGTGCAAAAAATATTATCTGAATTTTTTCTTATTCTTTATTCTTTTGCAATGATACACAATTTGTTGCATCCTAAGAAAGTTTGAAGAGGAAAAGAATCAAATCAAATCAAAAAAATCATTTTATAAGAAGGATTATATATCCCTCCATAATACTTATTCATGGAAGAATTTATACAAGATATCACCCATGGGCATCGATAAAAGAATTTATTATAAAAAAAGGACTTTTTTCTCAAAAATGACAGACATTTGAACCAGTATAGTTTGTTGCATTTTACTTTGAAGTTTGATATAAAATCATCCACAAGTGATGAATTTACAAAAACATTATAAAAAGAAATTAATATTGTCTTTAAAATTTTCATGTTCTTCTTAGATTTCATCTGGAAATTTTGTACTTAATACAATAAAAGATTGAAAATACCCATTCATATAATTCTTAGTCTTAATATGTAGTCCAAGGAAAAAGAATTGTCACTTTAAATGAAACTAACAACAAATATTCTTAAAATTTGAATAAAATTTGAAAAAATACTCAATAAAGTATCCAACTTTATTTTGCACAATTTCTTTAGAAGGCCCAATTTTAATAAATACCATTGAGTTTTTCAAAAATTGAATTCTTATGTTGAAAGCTCGACCAGCTGATCAATGGTGAGATCCCAGATCATAGTGTCTCATAGTGAGATTTGTGCATTAATTAATTAATGTAGAAACCTCACTGTGGGACTTTTGCCACATGGACCCCTTTGAGGGGTGCCACATGGCAAACTAGGATATTAATCTACTTCCCCATCCACCCCAGCCCTCTTATACTTTGAGGGTAGGTGAAGAGGTACAAACCTTATGGGATAAACCCGCTTCCCCAAGAGCCCCCCCAAGACCCCTCGAAGACCCCGCCCCCCTCCCCACCGGTGCATTAATTGATTAATGCAAATCCGGGTGGGGAGTGAGATTTGGAGCTATGCTCCACCAGTTGCAAACTATGAAACCATGGTAGTTTGGGGGTTGAACAAATTATTTGTGTTGTGCAACTTCATTATGGAATTGATGGATAGTAACCTTATTGTGTACCCCTCTCCAACCCTGAAGCATTATTGATGGCGGAGTTGAATGTACAAGCTCTAATACGGTAGGGGGCTCCATCGACTTGGCTAGTGGTTGCTGCCATGGTTCTCCATCCATCTGCATGTATGCTGCAGTTCGGTCCCCGCTCATCTCAATTCGGACAGCTGCAGCCTACAAAAATTGTGATTCTAAGATTTATACAGAAAAATACCCATAACTGGATAATTAATAAGTGGACGGATGGAGTATGGGAAACATTAAAATTATGATTTATTATATTTGTTGGTAATCTAAAAAGAATGTCCTAATTTGATCTTGCACTATTCTTCTTATGTATGCAATATACACTTAGTCGAAACTCCAAGGAAATAAAATCACAAGAATGTGAAGTGTATTTTGGATGGTTTTCATTTACTACAATGTTGTTTGTAATTATGGAATTGATGAAATTATGTTTTTATTCTGATTGGTATCATGGTTGCTTTAAATCTCTTCAACATATCATAAAAATTTAAAATTTTCACCATAATTTGCGAAAAGTTTCCAACTTATAATAAACACATGTAACCAACTATCAAATATATTAACTTGCATTTTCTAGACTTAAAGAGATGAATTTTCCTTTTAACTATTGAGTTTAGAATTCAATAAGCTGGAGGAACCATGAAGTGATCAAGGCACCATAATTGATTCAAGAACCAACTTATTTCACTAACAAATAAAAAAACTAGTCAATGACATGCCAAACATCAGGAATGCTTGAGATAATAGAGGATAATTCATGACATTATTATGAGTGAAAATTAATACTATACACTTTGGACATGACAAGCCTATTCAAAAAATTGGGTCACAATGTACCTTTTCTTTCAAAAGCTACAATTATTCCAATATTGAAAACCAAATCATGAAAAAATCAAGCTCTCCATTAAAATTCTTCCAAGCAGGAAAAAACATCACCCTAATAAGGATTGACATATAAATATGTTGGTATCTTGAGTTTTTGGTTCTACGTACTTGTACCTTACCTGGCATAATCTCATAGCAGTGAGGGCACTTATCATCACAAAGGCCGCATGCCAGCCATCATGGAGACCAACTATCTCCAGAAGACCATCATCCGGGGCTGCTTCAACATAACCATTCTGTTGTGCACAAACAATATAAAGCAATAACCGGTTATGTTGAAGTCACAACAATATAAAGCAGAACGCCTATTCCAACATCCTTACACGTTGTGTGTCTCTCTATATATATACATACTAGTGGGACCCATGCAGTTGAGCATATTGACCACAACTCCGTTTGTAACCTTGACAGATTCCATCGCGGAACAGACGAGTGAGACAAACCAAGTTGTATTGTATAACAAAAATATATTTGTATGTACATGTGTGTATGAGTGAGTGCATACATGTTATTGATTTTTTTGAAGGATCCTTATAATACTAAATTGTGTGTTAATATTTGGATAGAATATAAATAAGATATAGAAAAAACTTTTGAAGATGAATGAAAGTATTCTCAAATGGCTTATGGATTTAAGGTTAAGAATGTCAAAACTTCAACCCTTGCAATCAAACATAAGATGGAACTTCCATTTTTATATTTTAAACCCCATTTCTTGTAACAAAGTTTGCATTCAAATGCATCTGATCAAATATGATTTGTCCAAACAACCTAAAATCCTAACGATCAAGGACTAAGTTAATTAAACTTTAATGTGGCCTTTTCTTGAAATTCATACTAAGTGAATTGGTTAAAATCAACATTAGTAAAACAAATCCAACTGAGAGTTGAAAATATCAATTGACTAAGTTCAACTCACTTCAAAATGAGCTACTTTTGTATCCATGATTCAATGATGACAAATCAAAGAAGGTAAGTAAGAGATGACAAATATTATGTTGGCTAAGAAATCAACCGTTGGAGTTTTGATGACAAATCAAAGAAGGTAAGTAAGAGATATAAATATTATGTTGGCTAAGAAATCTCACTGTAACAGTACAAATACCAGTAGCACACCTTCTCTGCGGTTCTTGCTCCGGGATGACCCCACGGATTGCGCCCACCAGCATAACTTTGCAGGTTCAAGATTACAATTGCCCGAATACTTCACCCCTCCAATTGCAATTCAAACATGTATGTTGTTTACAACATTTGTTAGTGTCAACCTTCAAATTCAACAACTGAGTCAATTGACATATTTGTGAATATCATATTTTGAAGCATTTCTACAGGATTTTGAACTGATTTGATGCATTAAAATTTAAGTATACCTACACAGAAACCTTACTTAGATGGAATGTATATAAACTCCCATTCTGCGCTTGCCCTTTTCTTGACAAAAAGGCGCACATCATTTTTCACCCCCCTGTACAATTTCAAACCTCTATTTGTGGCATGAATAACATGAAATGAATATATTTCTGAGTCAAATAAAAAAAAGAAGGTATGCATAATTGAATAAGGAAAGCGTTGAACTGGTATGGACCTAAGAAATGTTTTTATATAGAAAGAAGAAGAATAAGGGAACAAGATTGTAAGGAATTATAAAGTAATATGTATATTAAAACGTACCGTACTACGTCAATGTTTATTTGTACCTAGTTTTTGTGCATGAACATGCAGTGCAAAACCATCCTTGAGTGCAAGAAAATCCGCCATATATCATCTATTGACATGAAACCACCACATCGTAAAACTTCTTTCATAATTTTTTAAAAGAATATTATATATTTACATAATATTTTTATAGAATCATTAGATACACATTCAATGTTACTGAGTTGAAGATGTGAAAACTTAGAAATGACAATTTAAAGATTTTGTAAATAAGCAATTCAAGAAATTGTCATGCTTTTACATACCATTCTTCTACTTAACTATGTTTTGCCAACTTCTTTACATATGAAATTTCACATACTTGATTTGCTAATCGACCACGGGCAATCCAAGGCATGTGATTCCGGAAGTTATGGAACCCAAAAGCCACTTGAGCATCCATTCCTATGTCCACAAATTAAAAAAATATATCATTTAAATGTTTTATATAACAAAAAATGTACACAATTTTATTTTATTTTAAATGTTTTATAGAATGTCTAAGAAAAATGTGCCATAATGTTTTTTTTATAAAAAATAAATAAAAATTACTTTATATTTTTCCTACACAATACTAAAATTCATTGTAACAACAAAACCAGTGTTCAAATGGGAATTTTGAAAACCGAATTTAAATGATGAAAAATGTTTTAATTATTTTAATTATTTATAGTGAAGTGCTTACCAATGCTAAAGTAATTGCGAAATATTCCTGCATATGTTGAATTTGATTGATCTGTTGACAAATCTGGTATTTCTGATGAAGAGCTTGGTTGCTCTACTGAAGAATTTGTTATTTTTGTTGACATGCTTGGTTGCTTTATTGAAGGCTATGAAAATAAAATACAAATAGATTTTTTCACACATGTTATTTTAAAATAATTATTCATGTATATAGAATAAATGTAGTTATCTAACTTTTTAAGGTCAATGGTAAAGGTGTAGTTATTTTGAAAATTTAAAATTAATTCTAGATTAAGTTTTATTTGTACCAATTAATCAAAATTTTACAAAATTTATACAATAAATTACACCTGTTACTTAGAAATGTAGTTTTTTTCATCTGATAATTAGGAAAAAAAATAAAATGACAATCATCATTATTTAATGTCTTTTCTTTGTTTTCAAACATTTTATTTTTTTATTGCACTTATATTTGATCTACTTTTGGTTTTCAAATGATCAATATTTAAAACTTATTTGATGGTCTATAAGTGTGTGAATTCGAATCATTTGCAACATATAACAAATAATATATTTCTATCACCCAAAGAATGCTTTCAAACAAGTTTGGATTAACAAAATTATGTGCACGTGAAGAATGTATGCATTGAATCAAAGAGAAATATGACATACCTCTAGCGGATTTTTGGGGTCCGAATGAAGGTCCAAACAATATGGCATCCTGAAGTGTGATTTTGACAAAGAAGGTGATGGCTTGAGTAACACTTGCCAGCTGCACATTCTCTATCAAAGTTTTCTAATAATTAGTATAATTCAAGGCAATAATCAGTGTAGTCTAATGCATACGCACTTATTTCATTTTTTTAAAGTTAGTTATTTATGGTTAAAGATATAAACAAAAAAATGACTATTTTAGGAATTTGACATGATTAGAAGAAACTCATAGTTAAAGAATATATACATATTAAAATTTTATTTTGGACTTTTCTAAGAATATTAAAGGAGAAATTGTACAGGTCTTCTTTAACTAAGCTTTTTTATGCTTTTTTTAAATGGTTTCTACTTATTAAATGAAATTGTATCTTTTTTATTTATCTTGTATGATATTTTGCATGAATGTATGTCTAATCAAAATCTAGATATCTAACTCAAATATCAAATGTCTTTACAAATTAGATGATTATCCACTATTTTAAACATGCATTCATAACCTTTCAATATTCAAGAAATCTTATTCATCACATATTATTTTTTAATTCTCAAATAAGAAAACCTTCTCATTGGAGAAGGTATGGATACTTATACAAATAAATTATAAAGATAGTGTAGTGAACTGATATTCAAATATTGATCACTTATTTTCTTTTCTATATTTTGTGATGGCTTGTTTATTTTGTGCCAAGCTGTGTTTGTGCAATAAACTAGCTTGGATGAATGGAAAATAGATAAACGGAAAAATAGAGATAAATACCTATCAAGCGGTGCAGTGGTAGCATAAATAGCCCTGACTAGCCATTTTTTGACCTTGTGTTGAGTAGCAAAAGGAAATTGTCCACCCTGCACACACATGAACCCTTCTCCCATACATTGTCCTTAGTTTTTTTTTTTCTTAAAAAAAAAATAAAATAAAAAATACAAATAATAATAAAATCTAAGAAAAATACATAGCTTAATGTTCTTTGATCCGATCCATTGTAGCATGCATCTAATCGGGGATGTTCTATGTTCTATTGGTAGTCCAAAAGGAACAAATAGAAGCATTTTGTAAAATCAAAGAGAATTCAAGTTGTGCTTAATGTTTTCATGCTTGCAAATCTATTGCAATATTTCTGTCAATTTCTAAAATAATTCCTACGACAACATAACATAAATAATATTAAATTCAGTTTTAACAAAAAATACCCAGTGAATCGAAACCGTTCCATATCATTGCATGTCTAAACCAAGTTTGTTATTGTGTCATTTTGCAATGATGGTGTTGTGTGAAGGAAAACGATTTGAACAAATTCAAGTCCGTTATCATTGCATACCCAGCCAAAACTTCGCGCAAGATCATTGCCGGTTCCCAAAGGTATTACTCCAACTGGTGGAACTGTGTGACCACTGCTTGAGAAAGTTTCTTGAAAGGACCGTATGCATGTCAAAACCCAACCAACCGTTCCATCCCCGCCTGCAACCTGCTCTTGAGTCTCAACCATTCCAACACATCCAAAGAAGAATGATTTCTTAACATACATAGAATGAATCTCTCATTAGGACTAAGACTAACTACCGTAGTACCATAGCAGGTTTGTCCAAAAATAATTCAAGGTCCTTTTTCTGATTTTTTGCCAAAAAACAAAAATTAAAAACTTGGTTTTTGAGAGGTAAACCTTATTTTTTCAACAAAATTAAATATTCATTTGCTAAGTGGTGAACTTGCTATGTTATTATGGTGTTGCCATATAGGAAGCTTCAACATAGATGAAGTCAATGAAAAAAGTAAATGACTAATTGTTAATTTCACTCAGGCAGTAAGAAAACTAAAGAAAATTTTGATTTCTCAAAAATCCTTTTGCATTTCATGATGTTTGTCATGGGCAATATGTATTTGAATTTTTTCTACTATAATTATGGCAAAGTATTTCAAGCAATTTTCTGGGAGTTAGAAATGTGTGTTTCAATATTATTCATGCAAACCAATCAAACAATGTTGTATGTTTTATACAAGGTGCAAACCAGTATTCGGAGTTTGTCACGAGTTGCATGGGCTATTTCATCACCTGCCAAGGACAACTTGGCCAGGCACCCCAATCCAAAACGAAACAAGGATTCCGGAGAAGTTCTTGCAAGATCATACACCTGATAGCATGTTTGAACAAACTTGGATGAGTTCTACACTATGTGGTATAATCCTTGACTTAATTTTGATTTAAAATGCAATTGAATTGAATTTGAGGTAGTTTTTTAAAATTTGTTTTCTTGCATTGATAACGCAATTATCAATATCATCGGTGGACATGCATATTTTGAACATAATGTTGAAACAACTTTTGTACCTGAAGTGGACCAATTAGGTCAGACAAATGAATGAGAAGATCAGGGCCAAGTCGACCACCACTACGAGAATTGATAAAGATAAGAATGGGACACCGCGGTGCACATATATTAAGATCTTTGGGTGAAGCAACACGCGCATCTGCATTATTTGAAGCTACTGCATCTGCCATAGCTTCCGCTAAATATTCAGGAATTACAACCATCTGTTTTAATTCCTTTGTCGAGAATTGCCAGTGAGGTTTATAGTCATGAATCAATCCTGTCGCCACTGGAAAGCATACAAATTTGTTTTAGGCAATGCAATCACAACATTTTTGACACATCAACATTTTAGAGGCCAACACCATGTAACATCATAGTAGCTTGCATCTTTAATTAAAACAACCCTCTGTCACTAGATGACTATAAATTTTGATCCGTACATGCTTTGTTTTAAAACGCTTTGTGATTTTATTCACGTGAGTCCAGATGGGGATGAAATGAGTTCGCGTTTCAATACCTGGAATGACCGGGCAATATACCCCAGACTCAGTTTCTTTACTTGTCGTGATTTTCTCTCCGGTTTCAACACCATAAGGTTCTAATTCTGGGCTGTTATCCACCCTCAAAACAATTTCATCTGTGATTCTTTGTTTGTTATTTTCCTCCGTGCCACCAATCCATTGTTTGCCAACTTCTTTCTCGGAAGTATTTTCTAACACAGTGGCAGTGTCATTCTGCTTCACATAATCAATTAGTTCTTGCAAGATAGTATCAGTGGTTTCTTCGCCCTTCTTATTTTCCTCCCGTAATGGATTTTGGTCGGCTGGGCTTGCCTCAGCCATTGTTAGAATATAGTATTACACAATTTTAATGCATCAATTAGGCTCCATTTCATGCTATTGAGGCTTTATTTTAGGTCACCGGGCTAATTTAAATACAGTTATCTATCATGCTAATCTACTGCAGATATGTATAGATTTGATTGGCTTGTGAACTACAGTCCTTATACATTTCAATTTGATTATTTGTCTTCACGTTATTCACTACCATTCTTACACTTTGATGCATCTTCTTATTTCTTCTCCTTGCATCAAATTTTAGGGATTAATAGGTAATATTCAATGATATTACGTATTTTACGTAATACTTATGTTACTTCATTGTAGTAATTGTAGGTTAATCATCATTATATTATATGGGTTCTTTGACCATGATGTTAATAACATACTTGGATTCCATATAATTAGTGATAGTATGACAAGGGCAAAGATAGGACAAAAGAAACACCAAATAATGAAGTGGCAATATTTATTAATTATTCCAAAATCTTATATTTATCTCAGATGTGGCTTGTAGATATTCATAAAATGAATGGTGTGAATAAAGAATTTGATATATCCAATGATACAAATAATTTATACATCTTTATGCATAATATTAAAATGAATTTTGAATTTTAAATGTATAAATACTTTTATCAACATCTTTATGATTTTAAAAAGAACTAAAGGTCACATGAGTATGGATCAATCTTACATAGTTTTTCTATATTTCTAAGTGTGTCTTTTAAGATACATTGTATTTTTTAACTCTTCAATCCGCGTATGTATCATACAAAAATCCATTGTGCTCATCGTTTATAAGGATAACCAATTTGATTTAGAGATCTTCTTTGGAATATCAAATTTGAACTTCAAAATTTATTGTTTTTTGTTTATATCTGTTATATTGTTTTATATCATTTCATTCGTTTTATATGCTCATAAACTGTTTGCTATAAAAGTTAATCTTTAAAGGTATAGGTAGGCCATTGCAACCAATATTTTACAATGAATCTATACTATAAAAATTGGTGTCCGTCCGTCCGTCCGTCACAAGACTGATCTAGCTGGAATAAAAAAATTGAATGGACGTGTCCATTTGAAGAGAAAATTAAATTCTAAAAAATATATTGAAAGGGCATGTCCATTAGAAGAAGGGAGAGAAGGGAGCGAAAAAATTTATTAAAAAAAAAAAAAACTATCAAAGGGGTGTGTCCATCAATCAGAAGGCTCAATCCATTGGATAGAAAAAGTTATAATTTTTAAATAAATTTTTAAGAGGTAGCCGCGCCATTGACGGAATTGCTCAAGGGTGAGCAAAAGAAGATAGAGTGGCACGAGGGGGCTCAAAGGGCCTTTGATGAAATCAAGCGAAGAATGTCAATTGTATTTAAGTTCCCGAAATATGATAAGTCCTTTGAGATCCATACGGATGCGAGTGACTTTGCAATTGGGGGAGTCTTGATCCAAGAAGGGAAACTACTGGCGTTCGAAAGCAGAAAACTCACGGATGCGGAGAGGCCTTGGCTAACCTACGAGAAGGAGTTATTTGCGATTGGGCATTGCCTTAAGAGGTGGGCACATTACCTTGGGAAGTTTACAACCAAGATTTACACGGACAACATCTCCTTGAAATATATGGAAACCTAAGACAAGGTTACCAATAAGCAACTAAGATAGTACGATACCATCACGGTTAGCAATGTTGAGATCATTCACAAACCGGGCAAGGACAACATAGTGCCGGATGCACTAGGTAGGAAAGAAGAATACATGACTTTTGCCATCCCCTATGCCTTGCCAAGGGACCAAGGCAAAGATGAGACATCTTTGGAAGAGAAGATCCGCCAAGGTTATGTAAGTAATGAAAAGGCGCAAGAACTCCTTTCGGATTTTAGAGACAAGAAAAGGGCCGGCTACTCGAAGACGGTGAGGCTGGATAAAGGGTTGCTTAAGTACAAGCAAACTAGGATCTATGTCGCAAAATGAGAGTGAAGGCTTAGACTTATGGATGAACATCATGCCATGCCCTTGGGTGGACATTGAGGCGAGTTGTCAACCTTAACCGAATTGTCTAAGAGGTTTTATTGGCCGGAAATGCGTCATGACGTGGAGATGCACATCAAGCAATGTGAGTTGCCAAAAGAGTGGGCAACAAAATCAAAAGAAGGCAGGCTTGTTAAGACTTTTGCCAATCCCACAACGTCCCTTTGAAAGTATTTCAATGGACTTCATGTTAGATTTGCCGATGAGCGTAGAGAGGTTTGACACAATCTTTGTGATAGTGGATTGGCTTAGCAAGTTAGCCATGTTCCTTCCATCGCGGAAGGGTTACAACGCCCAAGATGTGGCGAAGTTGTTCTTAGATCGGTGGGTGGATTCGAATGGGTTGCCTTGCGACATTGTCAGCGATCGTGATACTAAGTTCACTTTCGCATTTTGGCAACATCTTATGTCAAGGTTGAAAACCAAACTCAAAATAAGTATCGCATTCCACCCCAAAACCGATGGACAAACGGAAAGGGTGAATCAAGTGTTGAATATGTATATGCAGAACTACGTTGCCGCGGATCATAGGGATTGGACGGAGTGGCTTGTGTTGGCAGAGTTCTGCTACAATAGTCACAAACACTCCGCCACCAAACACTCACCTTTCTTTGTCGCGCGAGGATTCAAGCCACTAACTCCTGTAGAGTTAGCATTAGACCTTAGAAACGAAGAAGAGTCTTCGCTCCTTCAAGATGGGGAGGATCCTTTGGTTCCTCATGGCAGCAAAAACAACCTTGAGATCTCTGGACAGTTGGACGTCAATGCACAAGAGTTTATCTCGAGAAGTGAAGTAACCATAAGAAACGTTACGACCAATTTGGAATTGACCCAAAAACGTTATCAAAAGATGGCAAATAGGAATAGGAGGGATGTCAAGTACCTTGTTGGGACCCAAGTCTTGCTCTTGATGAAGAACATAGACGTCCCCAAGGAGCTATCAAAAAAATGGTGGCCAAAGTGGATCGGGCCGTTTGAGATAAAGAGAGAAGTACGCCCGGTAAGGAGGAGGATGCTTACTACTGACCAAGTAAGTTGGTGGCGCTTGCGCTTTTTTCGAGTCGCTCTTGGCGCGAGGCATGGGTCGCTCCCATGTCCAAGTGGTGAAAAAGGAGCGGGACTCTAGAAAAACACCTATGACTGTGTAAAAGATCCCTTAAAGCCAAACCCATATATGGCCGTGTAAATCCGCCATATGAATGGGGATCCTCACAAGGGATCAATCTTAACTTGAAGTATGGTTTTGCCATGGCAAGGCAAAGAGACAAGCGAAGTTAGAAAAGGCTTAGGTCAGAAAGGAAGAAGATTACAAAAATTATAAGGTTCCTAAGTTGAAGTAATTGCCTCAAGGAACTAAGTTGATGCGTGACGAGAACGTCACCCCTTCTTCTTGCGGGGGGAGGGTGTCACGACCAAATGTTTAGACACACCGTGACTAGGTTGGCACCCCGGAGTAGTGACCGGGACTTAGTAGTGGTGGCTCACCCGGGAGTGGGTGGGCATGTCGTTAGGTTGACGCTAGTTGGGATGACTCTTGTTGGAGTTGGCGGGTAGACCTTGGCCTTGGGCCTAAAGTGGGCTAGGAGCCATGTGAGTATGGCGACTAGTCGAGGTGGAACCAAGTGGTTCCGGAACTAGACAAGTGCGGGGCTTGTCTAGTGAAGGCTTAAGGCGCTTCGCTCCCACCCGGGAGTTGTCTCTTGGGTTGGGGTCACGGGGGTTAGACATAGTGAGTCTTAGAGAGTCTTGCTAAGTGACTAAGTGCCACCGGAGAGTTGCACCGCGGGGTACGCAAGAGCGCACTTGGAAGTAAACTAACATGTGGGACTTGGGTGTTGTCTAGGTGATTGTTAGCGCCACGACAAACTTGGACTCGTAGGAACGAGGAGCGTGAGTTTGGAGCGTGTCCGTTCGTCTGTCAGTCACAAGATCGATATAGTTGGAATAAAAAAATTGAACGGACGTATCCATTTGAAGAGAAAATGAAATTCTAAAAAATATATTGAAAGGGCATGTTCATTAGAAGAAGGAAGAGATGGGAGCAAAAAAGTTTATTAAAAAAAACAAACTATCAAATGGGTGTGTCTTAATTAGGTGGCTCAATCCATTGGATAGAAAAAGTTTAATTTTTAAAAAATATTTAAAAAGAAACATGGAACGAGTATGTCCATTGGAAGAACAAAGAAAAAAATCATTAAAAAAACAAAAAAACAAAATAGAACAAAAAACCAATGGTAAGAGGCCAAACATAAATTTTTGTAATGAAAACTTCCAAAATATATTAGGATAAAAATTAGTTTTTCATTGGAATATTTTTAATTTTTTGTTGTTTGTATTTGAACTAAAATTTTAATTTTCTTTTTCCTTTGAATTCTTTATTTCAATTCTTTTTTAAATAATAAATATTTTATTGAAAATGGAGAATAATGATATCCATGTAATTTGTTACGATATTCATATATTTACTATATTCATATTTTTATTGCATAATTGCCGGCGCCAAAGGTGCCAGTGGTTTGCGGGGGCCGTTAGGCCTCCGCATAACCTAGTTTATTTTTATTTTATTCTTTTTATATTTGAAGTGGTTCCACAACTTTAGTAGATTTGAGAACAAAAAACAAAGTTGTAGTTCATGTACATGTGGTTTTGATGAACTAACGGACTCTAAATTTAGAGTTTTGTAACAACAACAAGTTCTAAACATCTTCAATGCAAGTATTAATCCAATAGAATTCAAAGACATAAATCATAAATCAATTAAAAATACAAATTCTGAATAAATTTGATGATTCATTATCTATAGATGGATTTTACATATTATGGATCTATGATCTTAAAATAAAATAAAAATAAAAACAAAAAAAATTCATATAAAATCTATATAATAAAAAATTGTGTTTGTCTATCTATCCCTCTTATATTATAAGCCAATTTTACATACAACCCTCAAAGAAACCTAATTCAATTGTGTTCTCAAATCAATTTGAAAGGTTGAAACTTTATGTATATTATTTGGAATTCTTTAAATATAGAAGCGTTAATGCAATAAGAACTATAATTTGTAAAAAAATAAAGATTTGAATTGGATTTTATAAATATATAGTTGCACAAATCTATGGTTTTATAATTTAGAAGTATTTTCTTATATTAAAAATAAGAAGATACTAAAACTATTCATATTTAAGAACATATACAAAAATACCAATAAAAGCACACATCTTGATCACATTTAAAATATGCAGATTCTTATGAAAAATGATAGGAATGAATAATGACTAGGTGACTCTTTCATGAGCATCGACTTAAACTTCAATGATCTCCAAGCTTGCAGTATACAATGTTGAGGCACATACAATTTACTTTTCTATTTCTTATGATGTAAATGTTTTTTGAAGACTGCGAAAAAAGAATCGAGCAGGCAGTACAATTTCATTTCTCGTTATCAGTATGCACACCAATGCACAAGTGTACCCCTTGGAAGCTTAGTTCACATCAAATATTTAAAAAAAATTGCATTATAAAATAAAAGGACATAAGTTGACAGTTATGCGAAAAGCCTTATATGAAACCTAATTTATGTGTCTTTCTAGTATGTGCATTATTTTTTACTACTCAAATGATTGTTTATATCTTGTTTGAAACTTTTGGATATTGTTTATGTGTCTTTTGAATCAATTTCTATTTTATATGTTTTGTATATGTTTTCATACGATGTATGTTATAAATGCACTAATGACATTTTTTAATTCTTAAAAATCATTAAAATTGGAAAATAATGTAACATTTTATATTTCATCAAATACAAATTTAAATCTAAAGATAATATAGTCAATTAGAAAATAATTTAGTGCATTATATTTTTTTAATATATTTATGTGTATATATCTTGCACAAATGTACATGTTAACTTAAAGTCACACTTTTTGCTTGGTATTTCTTAAAAGCTGTATAGATTTTAAATTAAATAGTTTAAAAAAAAATTATATCTCAATGCAAATTATTTGAAAACAATAGTTACTTGGTCAATGCAAAAAAATCAATAGAAGGGATGTATAATTCTTTTATAGCATTTTTTATTATGGCTTTTAAAATTATTATGCACTAGTGCTACAAGGGCCAATCCTATGTGTTGGTCGACAAGCCACCACAGATAATCAATTGTCTTTAATTGTATATTTAAAAAAATACCCATGTAATAAAT
Source organism: Ceratodon purpureus (assembly GCA_014871385.1). Classification (NCBI taxonomy): domain Eukaryota; kingdom Viridiplantae; phylum Streptophyta; class Bryopsida; order Pseudoditrichales; family Ditrichaceae; genus Ceratodon; species Ceratodon purpureus. Next base: position 8,297,550 of record CM026423.1, read on the forward strand.
AAAAAAATAAATTATGTGTTTGTTTGTGAATGAAGACATCAATTCTACATAAATCGTTAACGTAAACATATTTTATAAGCCTTTGCAACATGCAACATCTTTTATTTTAAGTTTGAGACTGTTCATTTATAATTTTCAGGAATGTATTGACACAATCTTCAATTGACATGTTTATGTATGTCTTCGTTCAATGCATTTACAACTTTCTTTAAAATTCACTACACACTTGTAATTTGCAACAAGCAACTGGTTTGATACAAAGACATAAAGATCAACATCTTCCTCTTTGGTTTAATTCCCCTTCTTCAACAGAGAAAGTCCAAGTTCCGGGTAAATTAAAACCTTCTTCAACAGAGCTGGTTCATAGTATGAATCATGAACAAGACATCCGTCAAAACAAGCCAAGACAGCTCTTTTAACACATGCATACGTCAACCCCATAGAGTGAATGTAGTACTATTAGTGTTAACTCAGACTGGAAATTGCTCAATTTTTACAAATGTTCATGATAATGCCATTACAACCAGGACAAATCTGAGAGTACATACCTTTAGAGCTGAATCACTTCTGCTTCCTGGACAAGGGAAAACAGTACTGCAACCGTCCCAAGTAGCTCCGGTTCAGCGGGCTTGAAATCAGAGTTGCTTAGAGAAAGACCTACTAATTATGTCCTCTTGCTCAAGACGACTGAACGAGCAGTGTAGACAAGGATTTACAAGCATCAGAAAGCAATTCACCAATGGAGGGTGGCATTCCGAAGTAAACAGAGTGCAGAGGAAGTTCAAGTACAATGTTTTGAGTGAGCCTGCAAAAATAATGACAACTTAGCTTGAATTTAGTCTATTGAGCATTCGGCGTGCTATCCTGCAATATGGGATTCGTGCATGTCCCGATGTCAGCTGACAAAAGACTTGTTCTGATCTGCAGCTGGGAATTCCTGGTCACCCAAGACAAATTCCGTATCCTCTTCCACTTGGCATCTCCGGCAGTTAAGATGAAGTGAGAAAGTTAGAGGAGACTTTGGCTGCGTGCATGATCCATCAATTGAAATAGTATGAACAAATACAGTAGGAAAGTCAGAGCGTTTGGTGCGTGAGTACAGAGTTAGAATTATGGAGTGGGAAGGAGATCATGACCTCAGCCTAAAGTATCCTGCCTGGCTTTTGAAGCGTGGAAGTATCATGGCTCCAGTCCATTGAAACTGTTTGCTCCAAATATAAAACTGGAGCAGGATTGAACCATTTCATCAATTTCAAACCAACCACTACATTTTATATAATGCCGAGTTTACATTAACACCTTTATAAGGTGCTTTCATGTGACTGCCCAAGGTATCCAAGGAGACCTGGTTCAAAAAAACTACACAATCGACTGTCTATCCCAACTGTAGGAAGGCTTTCACTCCAATGCTAGAACGTGGTGTCTAGCCGCTACGGTTCTAAGTCCAAACAAGGACTGTATGCCATGTCACATCCACGGTACGAAAATGGCTCGGGATATTGCTGTCGATGATGAGCTCCAACTGCATACGTTGTATGAAGACCAGACACCACATCATACTCCAAATAATTCACAAGCAAACACTCACCACGCAGCCTCCTACTAGACCATGAAAGGTAGATCATGTTGGACTTTGCCACAGAGCTGAACATTCTACACGCTTCCCAAAACTTTACAACATCATGTTTGACACCACGAAACACCACAGGCACAGTAACCACATGCTTCCATATGCCTCCAACCAAAAGCCTTCCTTCCTCCATGAGCGAGAAGATGTGAAACTCACAGTTTGCAACATATGTTTCATGTCTTCTCCGTGGTTTGACATGGTTGAGTCCAGCTCGACACGATACACCAACCGCATATAGATTATTCATACACACAACCAAGGTGGGGTCACGAGCCCGACTGGAAAAAGCCTTGTTCTCCACGCTGTAATCTTGCGTAACGAGGATGCTAGAAATGAAGGTTTTAACCCCTAAAAATCCAGCCGTTTTTTGAAGCTCCAAGTTCCAAAACTGTCATTTTTGACCGCTTTGTGGGAATGACGGTTTGGACCAGTTTTTTTTCCTTTTTTTAGACATCTAACCGTAAGATCTTGAACTTTACCCTCTTTAGAAGTACTGATAAAATTTTCAAGTGTTGGATGTTTACCATTTGTGAGATTATAATGTTTAAAGTTGCAGCAAAACATTTTTTTGGTATAAACCGAACGACATAGGGTAAATGGTGAAAATGGGGACTTGATGATCATTAGCCCAAACATTTTGCTCATATTTTTTTCCATGTAGGTAATCAAGTTGGGTACCTCCATGCAAAATTTTAGAGACTTATTCCTTTTTTAGGACCTTCATAAAAATTAATTTCTAGAAGCGGGTCTAAAAACGTTGATATCGTAAAACATGTATGACGTTATGTATACTTGGTTTTAGAAAAATCTAAACGGTGGTTAGGTGCCTTTATACATTTTTTATTTTTAAGCGCAATTAATTTTGAAAATTTTCAAAATCTCAAATTTTGACGAATTTTGAAAGAAATAATTCAAAAATTTGAAGCTTGTCATAGTAATTTTTGGAGGCTGCCCTTGTAAAATTGGTTTATTTTTTGACTTGGGTCTCTTTGGAATTTGAGTGGTGGTTTGGTTATGAAAATATTTCAAGAAAAAAAAATTTAAAAAACCCTAATTTTAAGCTGCCCGTTTTGGACTTGAAACCTAAAATTTCTAGATGAAGGTCTTAAAATTGGAATTTGGCTTTGAAAATTTTACCACATATACTTTGCAATATAGGGAGTATCCAGTAAAAATCTTAGGCAAAAATATGAATTTCAACCCCCTCATCGTGGCTGCCCAAAACAGCAAAAACCCATTTCGGCTTTCCTGGATTTTTAGGGGTTAAGTTCATATCTCCCAGATTCTATGTCGTGTATCCTCAACTTATAACTCCATCGCAATGTGCCTAAATATGGAACTTTTCCCGTCATCTGCAGCATGTACACATGGCCCTTCAAATACACACTAGATACATAATAAAAGCCAAAATTACGTTCAAGACCAATTGCCGCACACACCCACTGCTCATTGGAAGAGGTGTACACATCGATGCACTCATATGAAATTCTGATAACCATGTACTCATTCGGCAGATCCTTCAACAACAGAACCGTTCGCGTAGTACTTATACGTGCCATATACATGTTTTTGTTTACGCAGTCGGCATGTCTTGGCAACATTTTCCACTTCTTGCTCAGAGGGTTGCACACAATATAGTCAAAATCCTCGCCGCGTGAGTCGTTTCTGACCAACACAACAAGCCCACCAGAGACAGCCTGCAAAGCATAACAATCCGAGCGTGACAGTGAAAAGCCAGGAAGGAAGTCGAACCCAACAAGAGGGTGTTGCTCCTTCGTCCCCTGATGTACGCCATACCATTTCCATGTCCATGATCCAGGAAAACCACCACGTCGCCAAATGCAATCACGATGCTCAAATGCAAGTGGGAAGTACCAATCCAACTTCGACTCATCCTTCCTGCGCTCCTTCGCAATCTGCACAAGGTTCTTCTCACACCACGCCCTCCATTCCTTGCTGAGGACCTTGCACCGAACCAGAGTGCGCACCGGCAAGTACCAGAACACCAAATCAGCAACACAGCCCAAGGATGCAGATGAACAAGCTGAGCTTCGACAGGCTCTAATTGTTTGACGACTCGGCTCTGCATCATCAGCTGACGAGGAATCTGATAAACAAATCACGTGAGCCATGGTGCTTGCAATACCAGATCAATTGTATCAAACCATATCTATCTCTACCCTAATTCCCTCTCAGGAAAAGTTGCAACTTGGCAATGCGACCAGTAAATTTCTCAAGATGGTGGTTTCATTGATTGCCTGGATTGGTTGCTAACAGGTTGATGAAAGGCTTTAAGACAAAGCATACACACACAGGATGATGCAAACTACATACATGCATATGTGATAGACATGAGGAAAGAGAACACTCAATTGTGCTCGCTTGAAAGGATTAGATGAAGTTGGCAATCATCGTAATTATCACACAGAGAGTGAGATTTTCTAGCTAATCATTGGGATTAACTGCAGTTTAGTGGGCGTTATCAACTACTGATTTCAGGTTAGACCCTAATTTGGCAATTTTCAGTTTAGACTCTTAGATTTACTGAAGTTTTGTAGATTTATTGATCACATGTAAAGGAGAAACTTGTAAATGACTTTTTTTACCACAAACCTTCTGAGACTTTTAAACCTATCATAAACTGCTACAGGCCCTAAGTGATTTCAATGATAAAATATTGCAGTGAATGTAAATGCTTGTAAATGCCTCTTTTTAGATCTAATTGTCTTTAAATGCTTGCAATTGCCTCAGAATGTTTCATACTAACTAAGGTAGAGATACCCATAACCGATAATGGCCCCATCACAGATAAGTAGGCTTCTTGGTTACAAACAATGGAAAACGAGTAGCCGATAATTGATGAATAGTAGATTCAGGATGCATCCTCCAATAGAATACGTCTGTGACTATATTGGAATTAGATAGTCTTGTGTTTGTTCACTACTCTTATTGTTGTCTGTCATGGGTGAACCTATATATCGGTTATGGGGTGTGATGCACCTTTCTACAAAAACATTTTTAGTAATTGGATTTTTACTCAATTAATTCTGAAAAATTCTCAGTCTTCATGAACCTTATGTTTTTACAAACGAAAAATAACTCCTCCTTCATAACACAAGCGCAGCTATGCCCAAATGCTTAAGTTATTAGTTATAGGTACTTCTACCTTATGTGCATCTATTTTCTACATGTAAATATGTATTTTCTTTTTTATATGTTGTCGAGAAGAAAGAAAAGTTTTGTCCATAAAAAAAAGACTCGCCCACGATTTCTTGCATGCAGGTTTTTTCACAGAGTGGAAATTCCACATGAAAACCTGGGAGGCCCTATCAAGAACAAATTATGCTTTAAGAGGTATCTTTAGGTATAAGGGAAAAAAATTCCAAAGGGGGTTACACTCATATATTTTACTATGAGCAACAATAGTGGTCTTTCACAGTCCTATCATATTGTAGACCACCACAACCTCCAAAACCACCACACCTCAGTATGACCTCACCAACCTCTATAATCTCTAAAAGTAAATTGTCAGTCTTCATTTGGAGGACTAATTTACTTATTGGTCACCTTGCTAGTGGGTGAACTCTCACAATCATAGAATACGGTTTTGGGTTCAATGGTGAGCAAAGTTGAGGACCACTATTATTGCTCATAGGAAATTCTAAGTTAGAAATGGGTCACAAAGTACTTGGCACTTTGAGTTTTCCTATAAAATTGAGAAGTGCAAATTTTAAGGTGCAAATTTTTGCATTCCTCATGAAATCCTATTTTGAAGATTAGAATATCTTTTAAAGGATTTTGGAATTGCTAAATATAGGACAGATTGCTTAAGTTGGTGGTTTTAAGTGTGTCTACCATAAGTAAAGCCATCACCTTCCTTTCTCTGCACGTACATGCCTACTTAAAGGTGCTCCACCCTATGACCACCATTTACCCATGAGCAACAGCTATAATAATGGCTAAAGGTAGTGTACCCAATTCCTAACTAGGCCGAATTTCCGACCCCTGGGATTGGAGGGTTGGGTTTCAAAAATCTCATAATTTATTTTTAGAAAGTATCCAAGAGTGCTTGAATTACGTCTATGCCTGGGAAATTTAAGTGCTTCAAATTGGTGTAAAAACACTTTATATCAAAATCGTCCTTTAATGGAAATCATGATCCTATGAACGGTTGATGACAATTTTGTGCTTCCAGACTTAAGAATCTATTGAAAATTATAGAAATGCTAAAAAAATGTATTTTTTTAGAATTCTTTTGCACTAGCTTAAGTATGCTAACCCGAAATTTTGTCAAAAATACAATCCACTACCTAGGAACCATTAAGAATACATTTATTAGCCACCAAACTCAAGGCATTGATGACAATGAATGCTAGAGTGGTGGTTATGTGCTGAAATTTTGTGCAAATGGTATGAAACAAAGGGGGTATTGAAAACACCAATGGCTATAAGACATGGTTGTGATTTTTTACAAAAATCATGTAGTAGTAATTGGTTTGGTACATAGTGGTATTTAAACAAAATTCAGATGCTTTCGCACTCAATGAATAGTGATGATTGATTGATTGATGATTAGATGGTAATGGGCTAGTCTAATGGTGGTCATTCCAATATCTTTTGTAAAATCACAACTAATTCAATTTTTATCAAAAAAATTATAACTATAAGTGCATTGATATTCAAACCTTATTTTCTTTCATTAAATAAACATTTGATATTTGACATATAACCTACAATAGGTAGCATTTCTTATTGTGGTGGTCATAGGGTAATTTACCTTAGTAAACTAGGATGATTCAACTCATGTGGTGCATGTGTTTTGTAGAATCAGAGGAGAGGGTTTTCGTTCAATGGATGACTTCAGAAGGTAGCACTTGATGCATGGAAATAAGATAAGCACTTCTCCGACCAAAGATCAATATTCAATGTCATAAATCGTGTGGCTTGTTAAACAAATGGCAACTTGTAAGTGGCCTTGGCTTTAGTGGTAAAGAATACACTGCATACTAATTTGATTTTCATTCAAGGTTAATTACACGACATAATTTCATGCACATATATTTTGGATCTTTATATTCCCCCATCGAGCGTGGCTCGGTTGCCAGGTTTGGTGGGGGGCAATTTTCTACCCCTCCTCGTTTTAGGGTCTTAGGATCTTTTTTTTGTTTTTTTGTTTTTTGCTAAATTTGGGCCCAAAGGCCCCAACTTACTCTATGGAGGTCCTCTTGAGATCATTAGGACCTCACTCAAATAATAGGGCCAGAGATTTGCCCCACTCCTCCTACCCCCTCCCGAACCTGACCTCCGAGCCACGCTCGATGGAGGATTCAGACAGATCCATATATTTTGTGCTAGTTTGTAATGAACTGTACGTTGGCTTGTGAGTGCATCAGAGTACTAAGTTAAGGTTGCCAGTTGGACAACCTATTATCACCACCAACCCCAAAATCAACAGTCATGTGGCCCAAAACCACCAGCCCCCAACCCCATTTCCATAATTTTCTGAATACCAATTTATTATTGGAGGAGGGAAGGGAGCAGATTTGGGTCACGCAAGCCACCAATATTGGGGAAGGAAGGGAGCAGATTTTGGTCATATTGCATTCCTGTGATCACATTGGCTGTGGGCGTGGTAGTTTTAGGTCATGATTCTGTTGATTTCAGGTTATGAGTAGAGTAGTGTTCAAATTTCAACGCTCTTGGTTTTAAGTCTCTTGTGTTCACAGTGTTGGATGTTTTGAGAAGTGGTGATTAGCATCACTTATTGTGGAAGTAGGGAGTATGGTATGTGGAGAGTAGGTAAAAGCTTACTTTCCTCTTTGAAAATTTGTAGCAATTTCAGTATGATGAATTAGATGATCACGACAATTGCAAAATTCATGATTTCCTATTTTGACTTCATTAAAAAATTCTTAGTACGGAAAACAATGCTATAAATAGGTCACGCCCCTTAAGTTGGTGGTTATAGGTTCTCCAACCTTATTGTCTTTCTAACAATCAGTGTGGCCAACTTTTAGCAGTTTTCAAATCAATCAATTGAAGCCTGCAATATTGGGAACTGTAGGCATTTGCTGTATCAAATGTGGTTGGGTATAAGGTAAATGACTAGTAACCGACCATTTAAGCAATTTTGGAGGTTATTTTTCAAAGCATGATGTGGCAGAAATTTTTCCCATGTAGGAAGATAAGGTGAATTTTTCAGAATTTTTCCTCAAAAATTAAAATTATTGTGAATTTCAAGGAGACAAAAGTGCACCGTACTAGTAACCGATCATTGAAGATTTCCACCCAAAATGTTCAGGAAAGCAAAGATTTTATAGTAGAAACTAAAGATTTTGCCCACTGGTCAGTTATTGGTACTAGTCGGCTACTGGTCATTTACCTTAGAGATTAGGTTGTTTTGTTGAAATTACTGCTTCCAGTAATTGCACAAAACACCTAGAAACTTGTGAGACATCCATTCCAAAATTCATTTGTATTTGCATGATGTGAATTAGCTGGCTTCAATTTTAATATACACAAAAGACCACCACACGGTCTCACGATTGTCCATGGGTTCATTTTTTCTGCGGGCTCTTTCATTGTGACCTCGCATACAAACACTCTTGCAAAGGCACAATGGCATAGATAAAAAATGCATCCAAATCCAAATGATTTTTACAAATCTTATAAGTTATATGTGGCACTTGAGGAAACATCATACATATCATATACATAACACATTCACTACATGCACTACAAGATGACCATACAGTTCCTCATTCATAAAGTGTCGCCCTTCAGTCATGTAGAATATGGAAAAGCACGCTTTTTCTTGTCTTTTGTGACCCGGCTGATCCATCAACTTCTAAAATGCTTGATATAGTATGTGAGGAATGACAAGGTTGCTCCTAGTGATCACTGATGATGTTAGCTTACGTCATGTATAGAACATGAGAATTATTCTTTATACCATCAGTTTCATCAAAGATGAAATTTCCACAAAGCACGTGTCCTTAAAACCAGCAAACTTGTCCCCGGCGATAAACCTCGCTCTCATCTTAATGACCAAGGCTCCCAACCTAGGGTTCCCATTGGAGGTAAAAAAGGCTCCTATAATTTGCTTGTTGATGAAAAAACTATATTTAAAAATTGTTTTAAAAATAATAATTATTAGTCTATCTAAAATTATTGTAGTGGGTCCCTCCAGACTTTTATTGGGGTCCCTCGTTCCATTAAAAATATAAAAATTACCAAAAAAGGCCGAAGGAAGGGGAGTAGACAGGGAGGAGAAAGGGGGAGGAGGGAGGGCCTGCCTTGTCATTAAGACTTGTACTCATATCATTCAGTACAGCTACAATCTGCTTTAGTTAGTAGTTTGTGAAATTTGATATGTTAGTACACCAGCTTAGGTCTTTCATCAAAATCAAATCGAAAGTAAATTCTCAGATTTAGAGCCTGCTTGAATCAAACGCTTTGGTGTAGTAGGCCCGTATTGCAGCACTGAGAGTTCGTCAAGCCTAGCAATAATATTTAACTGTGCATAATATTGTATCTTGACAAGCCTGACCACAACTAAGGTAAGGAAATCCCACATTGTAAGAGACTCTTATATCAGGGGATGACCATCTGTCTGGTATAGAGTATGGGTGCAAGAACATACAAACAATTGATGAGACTGATCCTACTATGTTCTTGGCCAACAAAGTAATGACCAGTATACTTCTGTAAGATAAGCACGGGTATTTTACATAATAAATGACTGAATCTACACCGTGTATGATTGTTGGATTGTGTTGATGTCGAGACCCTTCAGTTTCACCACAGATTCAACGTGCCCTTTCAAAGTGTACAACTCTCGTAACCTGGTTGGAGGAAAAGACAGAAAGCTTCAGAAATGCGATTTACCTGAATACGGAGATTCAAGAAAAGAAAGCCTCTCCAAAACAATCATTGTGTATCTTGAGCACAGAATTCACAAGAATACTGGAAACTTCAGGGAATATTATCTTTTCTGATCCTTGCCACGGACGGGACAAATGAATGTAATTGTACCTGGCAATTTCAGCCCGTCTCTTGGCTTGATCGGCAATATTGTTTGCATTGTGATGTTCTGCATCGTGATGGTCAGCACTTTGCGATTCAGAGCCTTTCTGAACAGGATGTAATCCATGAAGTGTGCGTTGCGCTTGAACCCACTGCAATTCTCGTTCTTCCTTTCCAAATTTGTTTTTTGTTGTGAAGGCAACCTAGATAGTGACAGATCAATGAACACGTGTTTAAATTCTGAGATGTTAAATAGAGTGGGACCAAGAGAGAAATTTTCACAATGGACATGACACGACGTTGCCAAATTGACGAGCCTTCTCAATATTAATGCCGACTGTATATCACATCAGACTGTAAGAAGCGAGTTTATAAACAGCTTAAGGTGGATTCGAATATAAAGAAAAGCATTAGGATAAGCAACATAATGTAACTTTATAATATAATGCAACTCCGAAAGCAGGGACACGGGGATATAAACCACGCATACCCTGCGCTCTGTGATGAGCTCCCATGCATCGCCTCGCAGAATGTATCGAACAGCGAACTTGATGACGTCCAAAGGCAAGTATGAAACCAAGCTGAAGAGCCAGATCACACCAGCCCAGCCCCAGCCAATGGCATTCACAGATATCAAATCCCAGGTGAGATACACAGCAAGGAGGGTTGCTGCCTGCAAACAGACAGACATAAATTAGTCACTGATGAGAATTACATTGAAACATTGCTGAACAGAATTGATGTTCATTTGAAACATGTTTCAAATTCCCTGCGTTATCTTTCAGAGTAATCTTACCAATTGAGCAACAATGAAGGCTAATACGAGAAGAAACCCAGGTCTTTCAGTAAATGACCAGCCCCGTGAACGAGTGACGAAAATGACGGCCTGGCCGACAATGCTGACGTGCAAGTAAACCGCGGACACTAGCCTATCGTGGTCTCCCCTGATATCATCTACGTGAAACACTCTCTGAAAGAATGTGGTTTTGTCGGCAGTCCAGAAAAAGAGGACTTGGAAGATTGTAAGGTATGTGCCAAGAACGATGCCATAAATAAAAATTTCTCGCAGTTTCCAACTATCTGGAAGAGGAGATGGCTTCACTCGATCCTTGGATATGGTCATGATTGTACCTACACAGCAAGAATAGTCTCAAATGATTAATCGAAAAAAATTTGTACTTCACCGACATCAATCATCAAGGACTTCATTTGATATTATATAGATAGATGTTTTTGCCAGTTTACGTGAATGCTCGTGGAAATGCAGCAGCATTTACATTGAAGTCACTGATCTAGACCTGGAGTGAGACTCACCGTCATTTAGAACGGCCATGATCAAAACCATAAAAGGTGGAAAATCGAACTCCCAGATCAAGGACAGAATTACAAATCCTAGCTGCAGAATACAAGTCACTTGTCAAGTTCAGTTTTATTGATCTTTGACGTTAAGACAACTGAGGTTGTGTTCCATCCTGTACACGATCTACTGTTGATCACCAGTAAGTTGTAAGAAGGCCGTAGAAAACAAAAAATCTGCATATCCATAGATGAATCGACACAAAGCACTGAAATCAATGAAGGCAAAATGGATCCCATATATGATCTTACCACAGTACGAATTGTAATTGTTACTGCGTAGACCTGCAAGAATTGCACCGAATTGATGAGAAGAATAGCAGTATTTAAGCCCTCGCCTGGAAGAGAACGAAGCAGTTCTTAAGATAAGATAATTTTGAACATAATCAGCTGCAATATTCTGGACTGAAACTAACCGTATAATTTTTCATTCGTTGAAAAATTGCGCGACTTGTCAGAACAGCACTAATAATAACACTTAGTCCAGGTTCCGTAAGGACAATATCGGAGGCACTCCTAGCAGCATCTGTAGCGTCAGCAACAGCAATACCAATATCTGCTTTCTTAAGAGCAGGCGCATCATTCACACCGTCTCCAGTCATGCCAACAATGTGCTTCTTCTCTTGAAGCTTTCTCACTATCTCGTACTTATGTTCTGGTTCACATTTCGACACATCAAGTCCACTTAGGCCAACGAACTATTTTCAATCCTCACAGTATCCGTCTTGGTTCAATCATGTCCTATCGATCTCCTCAGCTAACATACATAGTTGCGGGCAGTGACCTCTCCTGATGATAAGTGGGTCACCTGAGAATTACTTTCTTTGCGAAGAAATAAAGGAGCTCTTACAAAAATTGTAAAACTAAGGAAACGAGAAAGCACACGTAATAAGGAATACTCAGAAACCACAAGGGCTCAATATGGGGTGGAAACAAATCTAAAATACCTGGAAAAACTCCAGCAAAACCATCAGCTTTTTCAATAAGCTCGTCTATTGGCAGCCCCACAATTGAGTCCTTACTGTGGCCAAGCAAAGACGAGGATGGATACATATTTGTGCCCATTCCGAGTCTTCGCCCTGTCTCTTTCGCAATTGCAAGATGATCCCCTGAGGAGCAATACACATTGGTGAAACTGACCCTTGAAGGTTGACAATATTAGACAATACACATTGCAAAATGATCATTGAAAAATTCATCATTGGATCTCCTTGAGAAATATTCAACAGCTGAGCTCACTTGTTCATCATTAAAAATCAAAATTTGAACTCTACCGACATCGTTCTTCAGTACATGAGTGCAAGAAAAATATTGTTGAAAAGTAATGTCAGAACAACCTGTAATCATTTTGACGTTCACGCCGAGATTGAGTGCTCTCCTGATAGTTTCAGCACTATCATGACGTGGAGGATCAAATAGTGGTAACAAGCCGCAGAATTCCCAAGGTCCTCCTGCACTCTCTTTGTTTCCCTCAGGTACCTCCTACATATTGGAGGGACAAAAGTAGCGTTACTTGAGCAGTCTAATTAATGTTCAGAGGAGCACAACTTTCATAAGGATGAGAACCTGTAGTTTAAATCACAATTCTACATGACAACAGAACATAATATTTCGTAAGACCAGTTCAATTTCCTTAGAAAGTCCATCAGGCTTAAAGCTGAAAGGACACAATTGTTGAACGACAGTATCTCTAGGGAGAAATTATTGGAAAGTACTGTCAAATGAATAAGTATTACCGGTATACCAAACCAAGCGAATATTCAACACCAACGGTTTCATACCTGCTTGGCAACTGCAAGTGATCGAAGTCCCCGGTCTGCAAATTTGTCAACTATAGAATGAACTCTTGCTGCGATTTCATTGGTGTTACGAGCAAGCTGAAGAATCTGTGAAATTTAGCGAGAGTTAAATACTCCATGTTTGCGGACTTCTATTGTTTCATAGGAATATTTGAACGAGATTTGACAGATTAGGCAAGTGATATATTTAAAAAATTACGGACGCAACATGTGTAATCAAATTGATTCCGCATGTTATAAAAGAGCAACAGATACAGCCGGAAATCTACAATACCTGCTCAGGTGCTCCTTTGCTTGCCCTGAACCACTTTCCACTGGAGTCAACATATGTAAGTGCTGTTCGCTTGTCAGTCGGGTTGAAAGGGAGAAAGTGAACTTCAGTAATCCCTGATCTTGCCTGCAAAATTACAAGAACTTCTAATTGATCTCGACTGCATATTTCGGTTCTAGTCTGGCATATAACCCATGCTTTCACGAATTAGTTAGCAGAGACTTGGAAAAGGTACCTCCTGTGGATCAGCGAGCATGCCCACAATTGCAGCATCAATGGCATCTTGATTCTCCATTCTAGAGGCACGAGCCGCAAGCAACATTACTGCCTCCTTATCAACTGTTTTGCTGAAGCACTGAAGAAGAAGAAGCACTTGTCAATTCATGTGAGATAGGAAATATTATTCAATGTTTTCGCCTTGACAACCCATTAGGCCGCACGGTAGAGCGGCTTTAAGAATACCCCTCCATACTGCCAGTCCAAATGTTAGGTATGATCTGGAGACCCTTTAACATGGAGGCATCCAAAAGAGCAGATTAGAGTGGCATGCTACCAAAATCACCTCAATCAAGTTTTTGTCCACTGAAAGCTTGTTCAAAGTCAGGGTTCCAGTCTTGTCGCTGCAAAGCACGTCCATGCCAGCCATTTCTTCGATTGCGGTCATTCTTTTAGTGATAGCACCCTACAAGAAGGATTCGCAATGAGGTTTAACAAGCTGAAAATTTGTTCTTATAAAAATATGTCTAGATTTGATATTCGTACCCAATCCTCAACCGAGACCCTTGTGCACTCGGTCATTGCTAGACCAAACAACCCAAAATTAACTACAGTAGACATATTTCGGATGGTTTCAAAAATTAACCTGCTGAGCCAAACGGTGAGAACCCATTGCCATTGTCACCGATAGAACTGTAGGCATGGCAATGGGGATACCACCAATAAGGAGAACAAGAAGATTCTCAATTCCAGCCCTGTAAGAACGGCGCTGAATCGCGTACATCACAATAATCTCCACCACCATCCCAATGGCAATTGAAACGATGCAGAAGTTTCCAATTGCTGTCAAAACCTGCAAATGAGTAGATTGCATAGGAAACTTATCATCCGCACAGCATAGAAGCACAAAAGCACCAAAGTTCCTTTCATAATAAATTTACTGCCCAAGTCAGAAAACCAGCTCAGCTTGACTTTCGGCCTCTTATTTATTCACAGAAAAATAGACATTGAAACTTCTTAGAAATAGATTATATGATGTGTAGGGAAGAAGTGATCTCAGTGTCAAGGTAGTATAAACACCACAGCGACCTAGCTGATGTAGAAGACTTAACTTTTGAACATCATCTCATGCAAATTATCGTGTAATCAGAATAGGAGTTGTTAATTAAGCCGACGATCATCGAATCCAGTGAAATTTTACCTTTTGAAAGTGACCAACTTGGTTGGTTGAGTCCACTAGATGTGCTGCTTTTCCGAAAAACGTGTGAACTCCTGTTGCGATGACAACAGCATCGATTTCCCCTTGCTTACAAGTTGAGCCTGAGAAAACTCCATCACCTGGGTGCTTGGTTACTGGGAGCGACTCGCCGGTAAGTGCTGACTGCAAAGATGTCATTTGATATTTAAATTAGTTTCGTTCAGGTTCGTGTATTTACATGTATTCTGAGTTTGGTTAGAGGTCCGTTCTAGCCACCAGAAGTAATCCCGAAAAGTTACAATGATTTCATGATCATAAGCCAGCCAACTTCTGATCCTCAGACGTTCTCTGTCAAATTTGCTCACCTGATCGATCTTCAAAGCGTCGCCTTCAAGCAGCCGTGCATCAGCGGGTACAATGTCACCAAGCTTTATGCTGATTATATCACCTGGCACCAATATGCAGGCATCTTGTTCATTCCATCGGCCGTCTCTTAAAACCTGCAGCAGGTGAAGGGATGAAAAGCTAATCATACATATTGTCCCAGGGTATACTATTGTCCCAGGTTACAACCCACATACAAAGGCATGAATTAATCCAGCAAAAGCTACTGTAACCGCAGCCGCTTGTGTGCAGACTGCCCTGTAAGGATGAGAATTTCTCTTGTTTCTCTCCCTCAACCCCTGGAGCTTATACTAACATGCTGTTGGGCTTGACAATATTGAAAGACGTACGCACTTTAAAGACATAACTCCATAATCGAACGAATCACGAAATCACATATTTTACCTTAGCTTTCGGAGCTAATCGAGCCATAAGAGCTGCTGCGGCATTTCCAGCATTGTTTTCCTCTATGAAAGAGATAGTAGAGTTGATAATCAGTAAAATCATGATTCCGACGAAATCCTGCCAATCTGGTGGACGGCCCTGTGGAGATAAACGATGTCTTTAATATAGTAATCAATTTTGGGCTTTGCAGGCGAAAATCGCAAGCAGTACTTCAAATTTAATAACCGAAGGGGTCAATGGTCTTAATCGAATTCTGACCATGAGGTCAGGACGGTAACGAGACATCACGTACATTTCCGTTCGAAAGTGCAATTGCCATGATCGCGGCAGCTTCCATAACCCATGACAAAGGGTTCCACATAAATCCAAGAAACTTCAAAACCTTGCTCTCCTGCAGATCACATCCAATCGAGTCATTCTTGTACAATTTTGCACTAGAAATCACCTGAGCACTGGGTCATTTTCAAAGTATTGATTTTAATCTAGGAAAGGTCACTGTACACTGCCTCAATTATGTAGCCATTTCAAGAAGAGGGTGATTCACTTAAAGACATTTCGAAATTAGCTAATTCGAAATTAGCCAATTAACCAAGAAGAGCTTTCGAATTAAGTCACAATCCGGTCGGTCATAATCACCACACAGTTGATTTATTGTATATCATTTTAAAGCTTTCTCGGTGTTCAAAGTTTGGGTAATGCGCACCTTTTTCTCTTCAAGCTTGTTATGACCGAAAATGGTCAGGCGCTCTTGGGCATCCTCTGATGTCAGTCCATCTTTAGTGCATCGTAAATGTTGAAAGACTTCTTCAAGAGGAATTTGTTCCTGTAAAGAAACAGATTGCACAGACGAACGTTAATTGAACGCCCTCTCTTGCACGTGAAAGAGATTTCTAGCCGTGGATATCAATAATTTATCCGGCGGCTTTGAATGGCTGTCCAAAACTAAAATATCAACCTATAAATTTTTAAAAGAGTTGTAGCGCTTGCATAGTATGTTATTCTATGCAGGATGAAAATCGCTAATATGAATGTCCAGTAGACTTCAAAATCTCAACTGCACCAAAAGTGTAATCTCTTTGTCAGGAATGGCAGATTCGCTGCAACCGACTCTTGAATAAAGTACTTACTACAAACAATCTAAATCATCCAAGAGCACAAAATGTAGATACACAATGTATAGAACGGAATTCTGATAGGCATAATAGAGTGATAACTTCAAGGTTAATAGACACTACCAGGTCCACCGTCTCATTGTTAATTGCCTCAAGATCAGCCTTCCGATCGTCATTCTCCATGATGCTCGTGACTCCAGATCAGTACCTGGCTGCAATTTCTCCAATCCAGCAATCGTCTACTCAACAGTGTGCTCTATTTAACTCATATGCATTATTGGCACTACAGTATGGTTCGAAGACGTCTAGGCAGAAATCACATACTCACAGTGCCAGACGGTGCACCAGACAGAGTCGCAGCCTAATATCACCAATGCAGGTTACTTGATATACTATATTTGGGGGTAACGAAGTTTCAGAGAGGCATGCCAGTATATATGATAGAGAAAGTCTAATGAACAAATGACTAGTACAATCCACCAACCACTACATATAACGGACCAAAATTTAACAATTGTAACCGAAGTACTTCCGTATACCAGAAATGATGAATAAACAGTTAGCTTCGTAATAAGATCAAAAAATCAAGTAGCTAACGTGAAGCATGTATATTCACCTTACAACCAATCGAATATACTCGATTCACTCCCTCGCGTATCAGCTTGAGCACAGGAAGGATAATTTGAAATCGGATGAGAGCCACAGGCTTGAATTGCAGTCCTAATCAGAGCGTTCCATTCATCGACCAAGTGAAATATGGTTAACCTCAGGACAGATAGTTGAGAAGGCTGTCATCCACAAACACTGGACATGCTTAATTGTACAGAGCTGGTAAACACATTCCGTAAATACCAAAAACCAAAATTAAACCTTCACATTCAGTACGCAAGCGTTTGCTACACGAGCATTGACACTGCAAAGTGACAAATTTTTCGCACAGTCAAAGATATAGCCAGGTACTAAAGTAACATCAATGTTTTTTCAATTCATGAAAACAAGCGGATCAAACGTAAACTTAATGTCCTAGACTTTTAAGCCAAGCAAGGAACAAAAAGCCGAAAAAGAACCTCGCAGCAAATGAGCATGGACAATGCTAAATAAGCCATGTAAACCTAGTGAGTCTAAGATCTGGTTTTCTAAAGTAACCTCTGAGTCGATTCTTACACCATCAGACAGAGTTTCTCACAACCAAAACCCTGCACTCTTGAATGTTGGCCTACACGTCTCTGATAATCAAGTAAGAATCATAACACCAGACGAGAACCTCGCAGCTGGATATGGACCAAATGTCTATCTAATCCGATGATAAACCTGCCCTCGTACTTTTGACAGTATAGCTTGGACATTTAAAGTCTGTCTCGAACAATAAACAGGGGAAATCACCCTTCCTCAGTAAGCAATTTTAGTCTTTCCAGCACTTCTGGCGATCCGTCCTCGTAAGAACTCTACTTGACATTGATTCTGTGTCTCCTAAGTCTTCGATATGAATTGCGTAAACCATGAACCAGTGACTTGCACCCGTTCAGCAGTGAACGGCGAACAACTATCTGAGAATGCGGAGTGAGGAACGACAGCATTGCTGGTACTAGTGTCAACAACGGAGCAGCAAATTAGAAAACCAACTGACCCAAAGAAAGGGGCAATAGCAAAAGGTCCAAACAGGCACAAACCGTACTGTCAAAGAAGAACGGAAATTAATACCGCATTGTCAGCCCAAAACGAAGATCCACTGATCTCCATTGAAGTGAGCGCAATTGCACTGAGCTTGACTTGACCTTCCCTTCTCCTATGTTGCTTTGAACACGTCGTCCACAAAGTAGAAAAAAGTAAAGCAGCAGCAGACTGAAGTAGGCAACCATCAGAAGTGCAAAGGGACACGAAAATTACTCCTCGGCTGACAGCTCTAGAAGCTCTCCAACCAAACGAGCTAGCTACGTCCTAACAGATATTAAGCCGTCTGCACCCGTACGATCGACCATTCCAAAATGCAGCTTCGCCAGGACAACCTCGTTCAAAAAAAAGCATAAAGCAAGAGCAGACTGAAGCACGAAATCACTACAATGCCAAAACAAACGAAAATCTCTAATCAGCGCTCAACAAAAACCTGACTTCTACATACATTCCCACCGCCAGCAGCAGCCTTCCCAATCCAATAGACCGAGCTTATCGAGCAACTCATACAGCTTAGAATCAACACTCCGTCCACAAAGCCGCCGAAACCAAAAACCATATCAAACAGCGACCATATCCCGCAATGCCATAGAAAAACCAAACCCCCTCGACAGTCGACGTCTAATCTAGAACCTCTCCAACAGCAATATTCAACACACATCCGAACCGAGCTCTCAATGACTTCAACCATCCCGTAGACACATCACATCACCACAATCAAACCAAAACGAAAACCAAAACGCGAAAACTTACCGCAACGCCGACGAAACCGAAAACCTCTACGACTAGAGTCCTCCTCTGCAACCTCCCCAGCTTCCGCAGCGTGGTCTGATTATCAGCTCGTCGAAAAACAACCCCCGGATGGAACCAGGCACTCACGGCATTGCGAAACAAACCGAAGAGGTGGTCCGGAGTGAAGATAAGAAGAGATCGATCCGCAAGCGAGAGTACGTCGCCATGTCTGAGCTCACGCTGCAACGACGAAGTGTGGCTCGCTCGCTGTAGGTGATCATGAGCGCTGCAACACCCGCCGGGTAGGTGGATAGTATTGTACGGGTATCGGACGAGTATTTTCCAGGTATCATGCGTGTAACGGAGAGGTATCGGCCGCGAAGTGGTGCGTGTGGAAGGTGGAGCAGCGCGAGGAAGACGCTGCTGGTGGTACTCCTGTACGTTCGAGAGGACGACCGTTCCACGAAGAATACGGGCCGTGGGTTTCCTCCTGGCGGACGCAGAGATGAGCTCTGTGGGATTGGATGAAAACTCTTAGATGGAGGGTAATGCCTAAAGGCGTCATTGGAGGAAAATCTAGGAAATTTAATGATTTAGCTTGATAGAGTCTAGGAGAATGAAAGATAGCGGGTTTTGGGTAGGTGACGGATTTGAATAACAGGTGTGGAGGAGATGGGCTTCCTTCCATTTTTTCTTCTCCCCATGCAGGAAGCGTTGCGGTTGGCAGTAGACACACACGTTGTTGGCTTCCTGAAGGGTTAGTATTTTAATTGTAGTTTTGTTTTTGATTTTTGGGTATTTGCGTACATTGAAGTGGAGTGAATTGTTTTTCTCCTAACATGAGTATGGTTGGAAATTAAATAGTTTGCTTCTGAAAGCACAGTTTAGGGTGATTCCAAACTTCAGGTGGCAGCTTCTTCACCTAATTTGGTGTGTGTGTTTGTCTCTCTTATCCATTAGATGATTTGATCAGACACGGGAAGGTTAGTTAATGGGGATCAAATGGTTCATGAAGAACCTGCCTGGTTATTTATTATCGAAGATGTGCATGCTGCTGTTCGGTGTGATGAATGGACATTTAACGAACTTGCAGAGTTTGGCCAGTGTTGCACAGCAAATCTTATCAGATAGGTGTTACGGTTTGACCCGTGATGGAGCGGTACGTTAGGAGCACTGTTCGGGAAGTTTCTAATACAATCCAGCTATTATCCCCTTTTCCATAAAAGCATTCGGTAATTTTGTATGATACCTATACGATACCTAGGTGATACCCATGTGATACTTAGGTAATATTTAAAATACGAGTCGGAAAAAATCCTAACTCTTTCAAATTGAATCGGTAATTTGACAACTTCATTCGGCTGATTTACAACTGACTGCCGGATCTCCCCGATCATTGGTTAGGAGGGTCTTTATGGGGGAGATTAATGGTGGGCGTTTTGTGCCCACGGGAAGGGGCAGTAATGAGCGTACACTCATCAGTGAAACAATTTAATCATCCAATTGATATAAAAATAGCTGTTCAAAGTACAATCTGATTAAGTAACTATTGGTGATTGAAACTCACTCCTACCTAAGAATTTACAGAGGGCAGTAGGTGCTCTTCCTGCTGGAGGAAGTCTTCAACCCTGCAAGGGACGGTATACAATTAAACTTGCTGTCAAGGAGATCATGGATGGACTAGTTAGGTCCACCCAGTGATCTAGAATGTCCAGTGGACATGTAATAGGATTGCCAACCGAGTCCGCTTTTCGAACGATCACCGGGCTGATCAGAAGCATCTCGCTTCAGTAGCAGCACGTCTTCGATGGTATGGTGCTTCAGTTGCTTGGGAGGCTGGCGCTCGTTGACAACAGTGTTGGTTTTCTGGGCCACGACTGTAGCTGATGGAGTTATTTGGGAAGGCGATGACAGCCTCACGGTGAAGAGAATTACAAGAAGATGGATTTTCATTCTATAGTATTTCGTATATCAGAACTTAAATGTCGATCTTGTCAACTCTCAGAACGGACAGCGTAGTATAAGCACCATTCCAGGCATGGCCGGCTGCATTCATAGCTTCAGGTCCTCGTTCCACGTCCTTTCAGCACATAATTACGTAAGCCAGGAATATGAACATTGTAGAGGTAGTCGGCCCAGTCAAGTTGTCGCACATTAAAAGCAAATGTCTCAAGTTCTTCCGTAGATAGCTCCTTCGATAGAGTTTCAGTGTTCTCTATGCCAAACCTATATTAAAATACACCAGTTGCACGTTAGACGCGTTTGAAGAAATTGGATCACTGGCTTCTGTTCTCTACCTATCTACAATGTATCATCCCTCACATATATCATCATTATCTTACTTAAAGTACATTCCCTTGATTCAACAAGCCAAATATTGTACTAGTAGAGGAGACAACACTGTACATAATTCCCATAAAAAGTTCCCATAAGAGACAGAGTCAACTAAAAGTATCACATACTATGCAGGCTCAATATACGTCAAGAGAACAGGTCAATGGTGAATCTATACTGTCAGATTTTAATTCTAAAGTACATCATCCGCCACTTCGATGTAGGGACGGTCAAAAAGAGCTACAAAGACTGACAGGTGAGCAACAGTGAGCAGTTGGAAAAGGAGGATACGAACCTGCCAGCATAGAACGTGTATGGTTTGTAAATGTAAGCCAGGTATTTAAATTGCTCAAGTGTTTTTTGAATGATGAGTTCCCGCCTTGAAGTCGACTTCCCTTTCTTTATCCATGGCAAAATCTTCGACAGCTGTAAGATTTAAAAGACAACTTCAATTTTTCTGTGGGAGTGTCGACCGTGAAGCCATTCGACCACAACATGTAAAAAAGATATCCGAGATGATCGATTGCTTGAAATATATGGAATACTTGATAATATGTAAAAGATACTGAGGTTCATTACATAAAAAATGAGGCTTGAATTGTTAAACCTATTTCCTATTTTCGTTAAGAACGCACCAGTAGAGGTAGTTGATACACAAACCACATGTAGAGGTTGAACGCAACCATGCTCTGCACAAAAAGCATTCGACGAACTTTGATCGGTTTGCCAGATCTGTCAACCATGGGATCCTTCGTGAACAGCTCCAAAGCTACATCTGCCAAAATGTTGAAAGTCATGGGATTCACCACCGACGACGCTACTTGATACACCTGTAATCCTGGTTTCTGGGCATTTTTGGCCATAGATGCCAAAAGAGCATTTACAACAAAGTCGGCTGGAATCTGTTCAAACATCATCGTGTAACTTAGTATAATCTAGCAAAAACCATCCAGTCCACTACTTGAAATAATTATGCACAGAAAGTATTAGAGGTAAACACAGCTCCTTCACTATGGAAATTGTAACATAGACCTGCTTTTTACAAAAATTCCCTCCTACTGCAGAAATAAGCACTCTTCTGTGATGTAACGCATTTTCATGAAATAAGATACTAACCACGTCCAGCACCCCTTGAGGATTTGCAAGAAACCCAGTCATCTGCCCCTTCCCGTAAGCCAGCACAATAGGGTCCATCATTCTGCAAGCAAGAGAGAACCTGTTAAAGTAGCCGTTTCAAGTTTACTTGTAAGCAGCCATAATCTTTTCAAGAAGGAATGCACGCTCTACATAACAGTGAAAATATAAGCATTAGGCATCCAATTTTCCCACGCTTATCTAAAAGGTACTGAACTTGGGCAAACAACGGGCAGTTTGTCAGCTTTGCCAAGGGAACAAGAGCCCACTCACCGGATTCCTTCCATCCAGCCAGGGAAGGGATCGGCAAGGGTACTCTCCACCACACTCGGTCGTAATATAACCACTGGAATGTCACCACGCAAAGAATCAACTAGCATTTCACCCATGGCCTTGGAGAAGACGTAGGTGTCTTGCCACCCAAAAAGTTTAGCCCTGCGTGACATTTTCAAACAGCTTGAGAATATGTTGGTTAATAAACAAAGGCTCCCTAATGATTTTAATTTTTATAACATCTTGTTCGGATAAACTTATCCTTGAACAGAAAGCGTCTGAGAATTCGCAAGGCAATCCAACTCAATGCACAACCAAAAACATGCCTGGCCATGCCCAACTCTTTCATCTTCTTCTCCAGAATTTGCTGTTGTTCTTCAAAAGGGATGCTGGTTTGGTCCATTTCAGCAGCCACTTTCTTCAACGTGTTCGCACAAAGCTCCATCTCGGATGCAACATCAAGCTCTGGAACATTGCCGTCTTTCGACATCTCCCTTGCAATGCTATCGCCCATCTTGAAAAGCTTCTCAGGAGTGTGTCCTTGTCTCTGGCCATTAACGAATGCTGGACGAAACGATGAATCAGTAAAAACCATCTTGTGAGAAGAACTTTAACGGCCCTTACAAAATAGCTCGAGAAGATACTTCAACGAACTCCAGAAATAAGCACATGGTGCTTTGCAAAGGGTTGAAAGAGCAGATCCTGGTAAGTTATGCTTGTTGAACTTCAGAGATCTACAGATTTCCGTTGATATTTTACAGCGAAGACATTTCTGCATTGAAAATGTCAATGTACACGAAAATAATTTACCTGTGGAGACATGTAGGAAGAGCTGAAGGTTTGGGCAGCCATTTGCAAAATCAAGTATTCTTCGTGGACCCTGGGTGTTGATGTTCAATGCGGTGTCGTACCTGACAAATTAAAAAGGCACATAAATTAATACCATGTGCATTTAACCAAGATGGACAGCACTTCTATACTTTTAGCATATTACAGGCATGTGAAAGAAAATCGCAATGAAACCATGACAGAACCCACAGCTGGTAGCGGTCCAAGAAATGTCGATCTCCTATTATTCTTCCAAGTAAAAATGCTGGAAACAAAGAACTCGCCCATGACCAGCCGTGAGGATTAAAACGATTATTCAGTGACAGATGTCCAAGATAGGGACCTAGATCATTTCCATGCACAAAAGCAGCAGGAAGTACAAGCCGCTTTACCTCTCATCGAAGGTGGTGGTTGCAGCCGAATTCACAATAACATCAACATTTCTGGAAATCTCCTCCGTCATTTCATTTGAGATCCCGAGGCCATCGGAGGAAATGGTGCCACTGACTGCGGTTAGCTTTCTGGTCATAAAATCCTCGTAATTCTCTCCATGAGTAGCTTTGAGCACTTTGAACAGCGGAGACATGATAACCTACAAGTTCACCCCCAAAAACGTTGGTAAAAATACTTGTATGGAAAGAAAAGTGCGGTTCTGAAAGTATATCCATTACTGCTTCTCGAAATTAAGCAGTAAATTTAGTTGAGATTGCTCAGAGGATGCACTACAAATCTGCACTAATCGACCGAACCAGAATAAGATCGTCAGTTAATGTTGCAAGCTCGAATGTGGAGAATCTTACATTATTTTTCAGCCTCTCCTCAGCTGTCGCGTTTTTCTGCGGTTGAATGAGTAGGTACAACTGGCCAACATCGGGTTGGACTCTCAAAATTTTCTCCACCATGACTGCAAGCAAAGTATGTTCAAGTGAATCAACAAGGACGTAGACAATCAAACTAAATTAGGTCATGTTTATAGCAGGGCCAAAGAGTCGTGTTCAAATGTCTACACTGGATTTGAAAGCGATCAAATGGAAAAAGCTGGAGATATTCGCTACTAATCAAAATGATAGAGATGTTGAAGCTGTTGTTGAAGAGGAAGGAAAACGGCTTAGTCAGGATATTAGTACCCTTTGCAAGGAATCCCGTCGCTCCTGTGACAAGAAGATTTTTCCCCTTCAGAAATTTTAAGATTCCGAGTCCATCAGAACTATCAGCATCGCTTGATTGTTGTTTGTCGGCATTCCGCAAAACAACTTCGTCACTGACAGCAGTTGCTCTGTGCGTCCGCAAGGGTGTTAAAGTTGTAGTGAACGCAACACCAGGATTCTCTAATTTATGAATCAGCTCCATTAAGGTATCCATACCCTCACTCTGTTTCAAAGGGACATTCATGGGCGTTTGTACAAGCCTCTCCAACTCTGGCAACACACTAGAAGCACCATCTGCAGGAGGAGCCTTGGAATATCCATTAACAACTCCATTCATTGACACCCCGTTGGCAGCACGTGAGTTTCGGTATCTAATTGCGTCGATGGATTGAGCCAAATCAATAACACCTTCCTTATCAGCATACAGTGAAGGTCCGTTCCCATTGCCAACGGTCGCAGATCCATTGAGCGGCGAAATCGCGCTGTAGGCGTGTCCAATGGTGGAACCATTTCTTGTCGCTCTCTTCAGTACGTTCCCGTTCGTTGAACCATTACGTGAAGCAGATTCGACCGACTTTTTAACGGCACAGCTTCCGTCACAATTCGGACCACAGCAAACTTCATTTGCCGTGTCGACGTTACCTTTCTCTGCGTTATCAGCATCTTCAACAGCAGAATATGCATTCAGATTGCCACGGTGGCCGCCGGTGGCAATCGCATCTCTACTTTTCCTTACTACGACGTCAGCATTCGTCTTGTCGGAAATGGAATCCTCAAAACCAGCTGCAGCTTCACTGCGAAAATCAGGGCTCCAGAGCCGACCTCCTCGCTTGATCTTGTTCAGGCGCTTCGACGAAAATTCCTTTGGTTTGCACGTCAAAGTCTCACGAACAAGTGCGCCTCCCAAACTGCATTCCAACGAGTTTGTCCTAACCAAGTTCAACGTGCGTGACCCCGCCAAGCTACAGTTAACAACCCGCACTGTAGCTAACTGGCTGCACACAGCCGCCATCTCGTACGAATACGCTAATCCGCCACTAGTTCCTCCCGTTCTCTTGCGAAGCGGCTCGGTAGTTATAAGTGAAGCAAATTTCAGCGTCCCGTACTTAACGTAAACCTCGGATCTCCTAGAACGTCTACAGATTACTCACATTGCACCACGCACAAGTGCAAGCAAGTCGCTGCCCTCTCTGAGGCAAACACCTCTGTTTACAAATGAGCACTCGATCGATTGGCGCAAAATCCTAGCACTTAAACCCAAGGAGTCCGCTCTAAACACGAACCGGAGGCAGGTAACCTCACAATGGAAGTACTAAAACCAAACCACGAAACCGAAATATATTCCTACGTGCCAATGCCGACGGTCGTCGACGCCCTAACACTCGAACGACGTCCACGATGCAACCAGCCTAACCTCCGCATGCTCAGCTCGTACCTGTCCACACAACAACTACTAAGCGAATGTCATTTGCGTGCTCATCAACTCTTCAACGACTCCATTTAACTCCTTAATTAACCTCCGTCTGAAATTCCGCTCTAACACATCAAACGCCTGGCGTTCCAAATGTGCAACGTCACAGAACACCAAACCACGCACACATTCACTACTCCATCTACTATCCTCCTAGTAAATCACGCGCAATTAAACGCAACAGACAAAACATCGTCGTACTCTCCCCTCTCAGTCAAGTCCACCACCCCTTCCCTGACTATGACATACAGCACTCACTCTCTCTCACACCTCATTAAAAATAAAATCCCCCTCACTCCCGAACTTCCTCCACCAAAACTCCATCGCTCAAATCACTTCTACCACTCCCTACTCTCAAACACTCACTGAAGAAACTCCTACCTCACCAAACACCTCGAGATCGAAACATTTACCTCGTCGAACCGATTCGCCGCTCCACAACAACCGGCACCGCACACGCCGCCCCGCACCTTCCACGAGCTCGATCGGTCGCCAGACAGAAACAACACAGCGGCCAACTGATGAGGTGCAATAAACAATGCAGCTAGTTGCATGTGGCGCTCGGCTCCTCTCTGCTGCAGCACGGTTGTTGACAAGAGCGATGAAGTCACGGTGGTTGCAGCGGACGACACAAATGGCGTGGCGATGGAACAGACTGCAGCTCCTCCCAGCGATGGACCGACCGTGCAGTTGCTGCTGCCTGCTGCTTGCTGTTTGCTGCAGCGATGGCGACAATTTACTTCAAAGCCAGCTCTCTCGCTCCCTCTCTCTCGCAGCTGGATTGACGTCCGTTGCTGTCTCCCCCGCTGTTCTTATAACTAGCGTCTGCTCAAACCCGTCATCATGCTTAAGACCGACATTTTTCGTCCTTTTTGTGGATTCTCGGTGTTGAGATGTAGGCCTCTGGTAGATGGTGGTGGGATTAGGTGTAGTGACGGGGTGTTGGTACCGCGACTCGGAGTTAGAGGAGCGTGTTGATTACGATGTTCCCACCTACCTACCTGGGAGGTGGACGGGTGACCGTGGATTAAGACCGTGGGTTTGGTAATTAGTGGGGGTGTTTAAGACGGGGACGGGTGGCGTGGTCCTGTGAACTGGGGTGTTGGGATTAGGTGGAGGTGCACGGTGATGGGGTAGGTGATGATAATTGTCTTGATTAGCCGCCGGTTCTGTGTATACCTGGGCTTTTAGATGGGATCTTCTGACAGGAGAATTTGGTAACAATTTTCTGACTTGGGGCTTTTGGAGGAATGTGTTTGTTTGGTGGAATTCATTTGGGAAAAATGTTCTGGAGGCGAGGGTAGGATCCAGTTCTTACTTCTCCAACTTTACTCGGTAACTTTACATGGGGGTTCATCATCACAACTTCATGTATTATGGATTGTGCTGTGTGAAACTCTCGGGTGATGATTGCTGTGTGTGTGCGCGTCTAAAATCTGTTCACTTGTGTGAAGCGCGGCACAAGGTGACAGTGTTTAGTTGGCGCCAAGGCTAATGTACAATCGTTTAGGTGCCGTGCGAAGCGCTTTTGGGGCCATAACTGGCAATGTGTTTGTGTGTGAAATGAACGAGTTTTGAGTGCAATTATCAAGTTTTATGTACTTACGAAGAACTGCCAATGGTGTTGCAATCACCATGTCAATGTTTCTCAAGACTTTCCCACCCATAAGTTGTCTGAATGGCGTTGTGGAGCGCTGTAGCTCAAGGCATTCACATTGATCCTGAATACATAATCATGTAGCTACCAGCCTACCAACCTACCAGTGCCCAGGGCGGCAGAGTAAACTGCAACCCAGAAATTAAAGCACTAGTACGTTTAGTCAAGTGCTGGGCATGTTATCATTCTCTGTGTACTTCCTGTTTGCAATTGGCTTGATCATAAACAGATCAGATTTTTCAGCACTCCTTCCATGCAAAAATTCTAAGTTACAGGGATAATTAGAGTGGAAAATGAATTTGTACACATACGCTTCTTTTTGTATTAAAGGGGGACATCTTAAACTCCTGACACCTGCAAAGAAAGTCTTTGGACCAACAAACATAGAGAGAGTAGATGTCCGACGTCAACTGTTCTTAAATGTTAGCAAACCACCGGTGAAGCAGCTTGCAGCCTTGCATGTATCTCTCATGAGCTGCTTGTATTGCAACTAAGTGAGGACAGCTTTCGGGAGTGCACAGCTTAGGGTGTGTCACGGCCTGTCAACTGACAGGCTCAAGGTCCAAAAAGATACTAATCAGTTATGAATGAGGATGTAAACAGATTTTCGTTTGGGGTTCGAATGAAATATACAGTTTCAATTGTTTACTGTAACTATTCTTCTAAGGAAAAAATTAGGAAAATAAATTTTAAAAATTATTAATTAAATTAAGTTTTACAAATAAAATGCACATTATATGAATAATAAAATGATTTTCAAACCCATCGAGCGGAGCGAGAAGGGTTTGAATAAGGGCAACGGGTCCGGTAGGACCCGTTGCCCGTTAAGTAATTTTAGGGTTCACTCAAAACAACGATCACGGGGTGACTAGGGTTGATCTCATTGGATTTTGGGTTTTATAGCCCCTATTTATCATCTAAATAATGATAAAAAATAAATAAAACTCAAAATTATTATAAAAAAAAATCAGGATGCAAGAACCATTTATATTAAATCATTTATCAATCAATATTCACTTGATCCCATCAATCAAATTAATTTTTCATTTTTAGAAAATCACAACTGCAATAGTTAAATTTCTAAATTTTAAACTGTAAATATTTTTATTATAAAATTTAATTTTTTTTCAGTGTATAAAATAAATAATAAATAAAAGAAAAATCAGTGACTTCTAAGTCTGGCTTCACTGTGGCAGTGGGATCAAAATTTCATCTCTGACTCAATTTCCGTCACTGGCCACTTGGTACAATGCAGTAACCAGGTGGTCTATATTCTAGCAGAAATAGCTAGATATGGACCCACGCACCCTAAACTGTGCACTCTCAAAAGACTACCTCGCAACTAAGTTACTACAGCTCATTTCAGCAGCCAGCCTGATTGACATACAACCCATGTTATTATTTCTTTATGTATGAAATGCTCAGTTGTAGCAGCCTATCATTCTTACACACATGGTGACACAAGTTCTTTGTAAATCAAAATCAATATCCACATTTTTTGCTGCAAAGATGGACTCGGGCACTTGGCACTGATACCTAAGTTTGAAGCATTCCATTTTCAGACTTCACCTAATATCCTGTTTTTCTTGAGTACCAATTGTAGTTTTGTATAGAGAACAATGTTGGAAGAGAATCCGTGAGGAATCAGAATTCATATATGCTCTCAAACCAAATTACAACAAATTTCTAGAACTGTAATTTCCTTTAAAGTTCTTTCAGTTCTGCCATACTTCATGATCAATTGATGCTAATCATTGCAATTTGCAGTGAATTTCTCAATGAATATTTTTTTTTCTTTTGCAGCTTACCTCAGTGCTCACTAAGGGCCCTGCTTACAAAACCATTGGTTACCTTCCCAATGTCATGAGTTGTTGAATAATGACTACCTTCTGTAGATAGCAGGTTCATACACCCATGATCTAATAATTATATATCTCTGGAGAAATATGGTTTGTCTCCCAAATATACAATTTTTCAATTTTTTCATTAAAAATAACCAAAAATAGCCTTAGATAAATTAAAAACATATAAATATCACATAAAATTATTTTCATGTTTTCATTTCTCCAATATACTTAAAATATACATGTTTTTTCTATTTTATTTTTTAAGAATTATTTATGAACAAACCTGCTATCAACGTACTGTTACAACTTACATATGCAAGTAGAATGACTCCATCAATGACTCAGTGTCTGCAAATTGGTTTCCCTAGTTTTAATAGTCATGTACGTAAGTACAGGAGACCTGCAGGCATGCACTAAGTTATTGAATCTTCAATCAACAGACACTTCATGCAAGCTCATACTGGTTGCTGCAAAGCTGGTATTCCCCTCTTGCTGATAGTACAGGTTTTCCATCACTGCATTAATACTGACTATACTTATACTCTGATTTCTGGCATAAGCACATGTTCTGAGCTACTACCATGACATCATAGAAGGTTTGCCACCGGTAGTACAAATATTTGCCTCTTTTTGAAAGAAAAAAAAAAGGTTGGCCTCTCAAACAATGAATTTTTTCATTTTTTTTTAAATTAAAAAAACACTAAAAATTTCCTCAAATGGTTTTTTAAATAACTAAATACAGCAAGAAACAATTTATTCTATTTTCATTTTTTTTGTAACATTTTTTTCACATTTTTACGTTATCTGATTTTAGATTTATTTTTGGGCAAACTTGCCATGGTGCTACGGTGATTACAGAATGGAAACAATGATTTCCAAATCATTGACTCAAATCCTAAGAGCATCCCCAGTAAGCCTATAAGCATGTAAACCTGTAAGCCTGAGAATGTCGTTCTCCCAAACCTGAGTGTCTTTCTGAAGCAAAACATTCCAAAACCGTTTACAGGTTTACAAGCTTGCCCCAAAAAACCTTCCAAAACCAGGTTTCAACCTGTAAATTACAGGCTTACAAGCTTGAATACAAACTTGGCCTGAACCGCCATTCACGTCTTTCCACATCTTTCCGTTTACAGGTTTACAGTTCAGGCCTTAGTGGGGATGCTCTAAGGAATGCATGTGTAGAGCTCTTCATTATGTTTAATACCATGAAATTACTTGATAAAAATTGTGAATTTCTTTGACTAAAATGATATAGATATAGAGTGTCCATGGCAATGGTAAGCCAAGTTCCTTTTTTTCATTATAGTATAGAGCTCTTGAATTTATATGTTCTAAACTGTGGAGTACCTAGTGCGCAATTACTTTCTACATTAGCAATCTTTAGGTGAGTGACCAACAGCAATGGTGCATAGATCTAAGCAGTAAACACAGGTTTAATTTCAAGCCTCTGGAATGTTATGTGCATGTCCAATGAATTAACCCCTAAAAATTCTGAAAATCCAAAATGGCTCTAGGCTGTTTTGGGCAGCCTAGATGAAGGGGTTAAAAGTAATATTTTTGCCTAAGAATTTTATTGGGTGCTCCCTAAACCGCAAGGTGTATGTGGTAAAATTTACAAAGCCAAATTTCACTTTTAGAACCTTCATCTAGAAATTTTAGGTTTCAAGTCAAAATCGGGCAGTTTAAAATTAGGATTTTTTAGATTTTTTTTTGGCAACGTGTTCATAAACAATCCACTACTCAAAATCTGAAGTGGCCTACATCAAAAAGCTTACCAATTTTACAAGGGCAATCTCCAAAATTACAAAACCAAACTTCACAATTTTGGTAACTTTACAATTTTTTCTTTCAAAATTTGTCAAAATTCGAGATTTAGGATTTTTTTGAAGTTGTTTTTTCCAATAATTCAAAAACTCATGGACGTAACTTTTAACTGTTCCCTTTTTTTATAAACCAAAAAAGTTTGACGTTATTTAAGTTTTTCCATATTGGGGTTTTTGTACCTTCTTCTAGAAAACAATTTGCATGAAGGCCCAAAAAGCGTAATGAGACTCTAAAATTTTTCATGGAGGTGCCTAACTTAGTTACCTACACGGAAAAAAATATGAGCAAAATGTTTGGGGTAACAATCATCAAGTCTCCCTTCGCACCAATTAGAGTATGCATTTCGCGCAAAACCAAAAAAGAAAAAACAATAGACTTTGAACGTTATAATCTCAAAAATGGTAAAGATCCAACCGTTGAAATTTGACATGGTATTGGTGCAAGTAGTTAGGTTCAAGATCTTACGGTTAAATATACCAAAAAAGTAAAAAAATAAGAATCTTAATCCCATTTCTATAAGGTTGTCAAAAATCACAGTTTTTGGTTTCGGAGGTCAAAAAACGACTTGAACCTTTACGGGTTAAAATCAATTTGTTTTCTTTGCTTCCATTGTCCAAATTGTGTGGTTTCAACAATCTGAAAATCCACAGTATGGTACATGGAACTATCTTTTAACTAATTTTCACACTTCTGACCCCATGCAAACTCCAAAATAGCTCGTGTAACTTGAATAAGTGGTACTCTACAACGAAATATAATTTACAACAAAAAAATTAACACTAAGACACCTGTCCAACAACCCCTTCAACCCAACTAATACCCGCCAGACTCCCCGGGCCTATATGCAGAAAAACACAAACAACACATTACAACACACACACACCATCAGGAAAGTCTCCGCCTCCAAATTCTGTACGAATTTGATATCAAATTAACTCAAAAAAATTAATGGAAATTTTATATCAAATTATTGTTTCTTGTTGGTTACTTTTACAGAAAATTTATATTAAACTATTTTATATAAAAATATTATCAATTTTTTTACGTAAATCATATATCAATTTTATAACTTTGTAAAATAGTGTAAAAATTATAACTAAATGTTAGCATATAAAATCTATGTAAAAAAATTATAATTAATTTACCATGTCCTTTCATTATATGAACCCTAAATCTTCCCCTTTTCTACATCATCAATTGGTACAGTATCCACAAATATTTGAAATTCCACCTTTAGAATTTTACCGCAGAGTAGATTCATATGTGCAGTTTTAATATTTATTTCATGTAAATTTAACATAAACTTTATATTATTCCTATAAGAAATTTACCCTCAAAATATTACATAGAGTTAATGTTGTTTTTCTGTTATAGATTGTAGAAATTAAATTGACATAAAATTAATAGAAGATGTTTATTTAAAGATAGGGCACCGAAGTTTATATTAACTTTTGATAGAATTCACATAAAATTTACCCCTTTAGATTTTCTTGAGGATGCCCTCCCCTACCATGGAAACACCCGCTGAAACCATGGAAACACCCGCTGAAACCATGGAAACAAGCTGATACCGAGGAAAGACCCCGCTGATACCAGTGCGAAGGATACACCCTGCTGATACCATTTTGAAATCAAGTTATACCCTCCGATACCCTGAGATATACATCCAAACACCCGGATGGGCCCCTTAAACCCCAGACGGTGAAGAGAACAGGCTAGCCACAGAAGCCTCACCCATTCAGACACAGAGTCCACTTGTTCAAGAGACAAGGTTTGTTTGTAGACAAGTTTGCAGAAAACAACCTCACCGAGCTTAAACCCTCGCACCAAACCCTAGGACGGTAGCTTCGGGACAGGGATGCATTTCGGCAGGGCCATCACGCACCGCGCCATCGCCATGGCCGTCACGGCCTCCACGGCCGTGCGCTTCGGGCTGGTTGCGGGGAGCGCAGGAGGTGCGGCGAGGCACAGGGGAGGGCACGGGGGGGTGCTGTGTGGGGTTAGGGTTTCGAGCCTGGGGTTTAGGAGGGGTGCGTGTGGGGTGCGGGCGGTGGTGCCGGATGGGGCGGTTAGGTTTTCGGGGCTGGGTGGGGTGAGGAGGGCGTTGCGGACGGTTGCTGGGGTCAGTCAGCTGGAGGAGGGCCCCATGGAGACGTCGGGGTTCGAGGGCGATGATGGGGTCTACCAGGATAATCGGATTGCTGTTACGATCATCACTGGGTTCCTCGGTGCGGGGAAGGTATGGGGATTGAGAATTTGAGGAATTGAGGAGGTTGTGGGAATTTGAGGGAATTTGACGAAATGGTAGATGGTGGATGAGTTGTGAAGGTTTGGAGGAATTGAGTTTTTATTCGTGAAATTGGGCTTCATGTTCGATGTTGTGGAGGTGCATGCTTTCTTTACGAGTGATGAAAATGGGCATGTGCATTGGTGGCGGGGAAAAGATAAGAGAGAGACGTTTTTTGAGTCGGATATTTTACTTCGGAGTGGAATTTCTTTATCATCACTCAAATTACTGGGAAGTGCTTGCCCATGCTTATGTACTGGCTCGTCAATATTGATGAATTTGGCAACAGGGTTTTAGACGGACGTTTACATGATGGGAAGTAGGCAATGCCGGGGTTTAGGAATTCTTGTCGAATCTGGTCGTGGTTCCGGGAAGACGTTTTTTTAATCTTGAAGCTAAAATGTTGGCTAATTTATAAGATATGGGGTGCTTTCTCAAGGGAACTGGATTTCACATTCTACTATTAGCTCCTGCGAATCCCTGTATCTTGGGATGTCACATAAATGCCCCTACCTGTAGATGTTCCCGTTTTTGCAGAGTTTCATTGTGATGCGGATTGCCATTAACTGTTGAAAATGAGTCGGTAAAAGCTAATGTTAAACAACTCTGTTACTGTTTGCCAGACAACGCTGCTGAATCACATTCTTACTGCGGAACATGGCAAACGGATTGCCGTTATTGAGAATGAGGTACCTACCGGACCTTTTGTGTACTGGCAGGGTAGTGCTTACACGAGTAGCCTTCCCTTGGTTCTTGATGCGTTGATTATTACCAAACTCAGATGATTTTAATTTTATTTTCTTGCCGATTTATTACTCAAAATCCTCCCTCTGGTATTGATATTGAATATTATGGCTTGCTTCACAATGTTGCTCTGCAGTTTGGGGAGGTGGATATTGATGGATCTCTGGTAGCTTCAAGGCAGCAAGGCGATGAAGACATCATAATGCTCAACAACGGTTGCCTGTGTTGTACTGTCCGAGGGGATCTAGTGCGGATGCTGGGTGACCTTCTCAAGAAAAAGGGGGGCAAGTTTGATCATATCATCATTGAGACTACAGGTGAGTGAAGGCCGAAACCAACCTCGGTCTATCTCATCTACATCTGTAAATGATGTGGACTGGAGCTTTCTTATTATCGAAAGTACCTTGATTTCGGGAAGGAAGTCGACTGCTGATTTTCTACGTCGGAAATGTAACTTGAATTATTCTTCTTCAGGGCTTGCAAATCCTGCTCCAATCATCCAAACGTTTTACCTTGAGGAGAACCTCGCAAACAATTTGCGGTTGGATGGAGTTGTGACACTAGTAGATGCAAAGCATGCTACACAGCATATACAGGAAGTCAAACCCGATGGTGTGGTAAATGAGGCAGTGGAGCAAATTGCGTATGCTGATCGTATTATTTTGAACAAGGTATATTACGAAGAGTGGGTCTCAAGTCTTCTGTCGTTTAGATTTGAAGTTGACGATGGATAAGCACTATCGTCAGCAACTTGACATTCTTGATATCTTGGGATATTCTGAACTGTGCAGTGAGTTTATGTGCTTGTTCGTTACAGTTTGTTATTTTCTGAGTTAAGATTCTTGCCTACAGATCGACCTTGTGAAAGAAGCTGACGTGGAGTCCATGATGCGCCAGATTAAGGTAAGTGTTCCTGAGGCGGGTTAGATTAATTTTTTATGATCTTGCATGGTGTCCTCAGAGTGGCGTACTTCTGTAGTTAAGCCGTTTGTACTGCCGTTCTAAGCTTGTACTTCGGAGACTCATTTTTATGGTACATTTGCAACCCGACTTTTGGCAGCGCATCAACGGACTAGCTCAAGTACGGAAGGCTAAGTTGGCGGAAGTGGACTTGGACTATGTCCTCGGAGTTGGTGGCTTTGATTTGGAAAGGTTAGGGCTACGTACAAATTATACGCTTGAATGAGAATGGTCTGTATGAATATTTTGTCTTGTTGACTGTCTGTCAGTACTGGGTTTCAGTAATCTGATATGATACGGACCTAGCTTTTCCGGGTCTGAAGGACAAATTAAGTTCTTTAGAATTTTATTGTTGCAGTGGGATAATTATCTTCCTCCTCTCTTTCATTACAGAGTTGAAGATGACATCATGCAGGGCGTGAAAAGTTCTGGACAAGCTGAGATTCACTCACACGATCATAGTCACGAACACGAACATGAACATGGCCATGATCACGACCATGGCCATGATCATGATCACAAGCATGAGTGTAAAGAAGACCATGTACATACTGCTGATTGTGGTAAGTATGATCATTAAACAAATTCATGCATTCACACGGATTCGTTTGAATGAGTTTGCTAATTCTCATGCACCTGTGCCTACCCTCGCATGTATCATTATTTAGTGTCTTAGATCTAAGAAGTCTAGCAACTCACTTGTATGTCGTCGACTAGACAGTCTTTGACAATGCCGCGACTATGTGATTCCTAACTCGTACAATTTCGCAGGACACAACCATGATGGCCATGTCCATGATCATGTTCATGACCCAGGAGTCTCCTCTGTATCTATAGTATGCGATGGTGCTCTTGATCTTGATAAGGTACTGAAATGTTTGCTACTCTTTTCTCTTCAATGTTCTCACTTTTGCTTCGCATAAAGAACTCGTTAAAGGTCTCAATGGCATAGGATTGGGAGATGATGGTCTATGTTTTGATGGTACAGCGTATGAGTATTGTTTATTGCACTAGCTTGGTGTTAATTTTTGTGAACTGTTGAGTACTTATCATGTGCGATTTATGGTTGCTTCGAACTATTTTTAGATCAACGAATGGTTAGAAGGGCTTATGAATGAGCGCAGTGAAGACCTTTATCGGACAAAGGGTGTGTTATCGATTCACGGCTGGGAAGAAAGATTTGTATTTCAGGTAGATTCTCAACCTGCGAAGTGTTATTTCTGTTTACGATGATGTACTATGTTCTATATCATATTGTCAAGACTGATGTTTGGACCACGTTGTAGTCAATAGTCTCTGATTTTGTGAACTTCGCTCATTGCAGGGTGTTCACTCTTTGCTAGAAGGCTCTCCTGAACGGAATTGGGGACCTGGTGAGAATCGGGTCAATAAGATTGTATTCATTGGCAAGAATCTAGACGAGTCCCTACTTAGAAAAGGCTTCCAAGAATGCTTAGTTGCTGAGACAGCATAAAACAGCAGACCTTAGAGAAGCTTGGAGTAGAAGTGTGTAGTTAATGATTTCGATTGCCTGGAGTGTTAAAAATTCAACGGAATGGGCCGATAAATTATAAATGTAGATCTTGTAGAGAAGCTTATGAAATACAGTGTTCGTATGAACTGGAAATGGGTCACAAGCCACCTCAAAGAGTTCACACAGCAGCGTTTCTCTGAATATCATTACAGAAAATTTTGACGTGAAACAACAGATATATTTTTGTTCTCGAACTTAATTTAATTTTTGAGAATGTTCTCATAGTTGATTTGTTTGAGTTATTGTAAATACATTATCAGAAATACAGATAAATACCCTATTACCATAGCTGGGTCGACACCTCTATTGAGTAAGTATGTAAGATCTATCTCTGAAACAATTTTAAACAATTTTGAGTTCTAATATTTGTTTAGAGTTTTAGAGCCAAAAATGGCCATGTTGAATTACCATGAGCGGGGCTCTGATACAGAGTGTTTGTTGGTAATGTGATA
Organism: Ceratodon purpureus; assembly: GCA_014871385.1. Classification (NCBI taxonomy): domain Eukaryota; kingdom Viridiplantae; phylum Streptophyta; class Bryopsida; order Pseudoditrichales; family Ditrichaceae; genus Ceratodon; species Ceratodon purpureus. The sequence continues at coordinate 8,334,842 of CM026423.1, forward strand.
TTAGTGTAGAACTAGAATTTGCATCCCAATTTCAATTCTGAATACAAGAATTGTGCAGTGTGAATAAGTATTGCCTTCGGTTTTTGGGTTGGACTTTTGGGGAATGTGATGTGTGTGTTTTGACACATGTATTTGTTAGGTCATATATATCCAAGGATTGTAGGTGGCACACACTCTATCTGCATAATAATTCAAAGGTGGCAAAAGTCCATACGATAGCTCCCAAGTCTACTTTTTCAAAAGAATAAATCATTATCCATAATGAAAATAAAATCCCAACAAGTACTTTCAACATTCATTGTAGCACAAGCCCACTAATAGCTGGAAGAAAACCAACACTTCAAGAGTACCAGTTGTCCAGTACTCATGTCTTGCAGTGAATACAACAAGGCAGAACTGAACATGAGTATTCAAGTGGATTGCTTCAAGCCTGAGGTGGCCTTATCCCAAGCACACAGACAGCCAGCCCTGATGTGACATACTACTAGAACTCATAAATCCAAAACCAAATGTTGAGCATACAATTCTCCTGGAAAGGTCTACACTCAAGTGATGATTTTGCATGCAGCAAGGAGTTGGGTAAAATGACCAGCTCCTTATCTTCATGTCTAATCAAGATATTTATAGATCTGTTGAAAAATAATTAAAAATTCAATATCGAAATGATCAATGTGGACTGTACAATTACTCACTCAAGCATGCGAGTGGCAGTACCTTTTGAGGAGTTAATATCGGATTTGCACAGTAGCCTGCTGCAAAAAAGAACACTTAAATGCCAAGTCTGGGAGTCTAATGATTGACACCCAATAATGATGGAAAGGTTGTGTCTAGTGTAGTCGGATTATAAGATTGAGGCAACAGATATTTTGGTCCGCACTATGACTGCTCTGCTTGCAGGCAACAGATATTTAAATATATATTGCATGTTAAACAAGGTTTTGGATTCTAAATTCTAATATACCCATCGGTTTAGAGTAGGCGGAATTTGTTAAAAGGAGTGTCTTCTAGTGAACAGTTTTTCAAGACACATGCATGCAGGATAAGTGGTTAAACTTCAAAAAAATCATGTTGAAGAAATGTACCGTCCAAGACTACTTGGACATAGGCCATTGGACAGACTTTAGTATTCTAAATTCGATGGTACATAAAAGAGAAGTTTAATGGCAGTCCACATGGCATATGGAATATTGATATTCCAACTCAAAAGTCGAACTAACATGTGCGCAAAATGAAGAATTTTTAAGATGGATACCGTCATCTGGTTCGGTCTTGAAAGAGTTGGAATACTAAGAAACAGGCATGTCCGTAACATGATTTGGTCCAAGTGACCCTCTTTCAATTACATCAGCATTTCTCCCCTAGACTGCAAAACTTAAATCCTCGCATTTCGTGGTCTTGTGCATCAGCTTCATGACGCTTGTGGTTCTACTGCGCTCATTGCCTCCTGCACATAAAGAAAAGAAAATCAGCGAGAAATTACTACAATTATATATAATATACAGCAATAATTGAAAAAACGATGAAATAAGTAATCGTTTCATAGAAAGATTCTAGCCGACCACATTTTGAGGCTTTGAAAGCCGAGCTTTGCATGACCCACATACTGAGGGTGAGAACATTTTAACATTGTTACATTCCATCTGCAGAACGGTATTACAATCAATTCATCATAGAAAAAGTACCAAAATGACAATTCAGACCATATGCCTCATACCTTTGAAGTAGGGCCCACTACCTGTAGAGAGTCTTGAGATGGCAACGCGACAGCAGCAATGGATTTTCGCTCTGCTTGCATCGATCGACACAGGGCCTCTAATCTTTCCTTCTGATTCTTGCTCGTCTCTAACTGCTTCTTCAAAGAAACTCTCTGCAGAATGCACGCAAAACCATAAATATTCATATAATAATAATGCACAATGCTGACACAAAAAACAAATATTAAAGAATGCGGCAGGTGAAATGCCGCTTCAGAAATAGAGGCGCAGCTATTAATAGACACTTCTACGTTCAGCCTGAAAACTCTGTTAGTTCTATAGTAAGAGCTCTTTTTCTAGAATGGTAGAGAAAATACATACACAATTGGACTATGGCTTACCTCATCCAGAAGATCAATAACCGTGACATCTGACTTCTCAGCCTTCTTCTTAAGTGTGATATTCTCCTTCTCTAATTTCTTGATCGTTTTAGACATCTGATCGGACATGGAGACAAACATTTCCTGGTTCATAAAGTGAACTTGATACTGCAAGCCTATTGCATAGAAACACTTGCAAGGAACTCTTCAAACTGCCTTCAATTTATAATATAAAATGACCTAAAAGATACACTACCCAAGGAAGTTTCAGGAAAGCGGACGATTATTGTGATAGTTACCTTCTCCATTTCTTTCTTGAAGGTTGCAAACACCTCATTGCTCTTTGTCAGTGTCTCCTGTAATCACAGATTGTCATCTCCCGAATCAGTTCATATTGTACTTTGGTGAACTGACAGTGTAGCGACAAGTTTTTAATTATTAAAAAACTTTTGTAACAGATTCAAGCATAAGAGAGGCCAGAATACGAAAGCTAAAAATAATATTCAATAGAAGAGCCCATGAACCCGACATATGAATTTTGATTTCCAACAGACTAAAAACACAAAAAATAAAACTATTAATAAGCACTTCCATTACCTGTTTCCTAAGCAAAGCATTTAGTAGGAAAAGTAAACAAGAGAATGATATAAAAAATCTTTCCAAATTATACTACAATAATCAACACCTTAATTCACTCTGACAGAAGCACTTGACAACTACTTGCGGAATGTTACGTACTTTACACAGCTAGAATAAGGACTACACAAGGAATAATGAGTACTTGCCTGAAACTGCTCAAATTTATCGCCATAGAGGGCTAATTGAGCCCTCAAATCTTGTTCAACTTTCAGTTGATGCGCAATCTGCTCCTTGTAGAGACGTGACTTAGCTTCCTCTTGAGCAACCAACTCTTCCTGCTGCTTCAGCTTTACCTCAGCAAGCTGTTGTTCGAGCTCCTTGGTCCTTAACTGAAACAACCCCATAACGAACAAGCTACCGTCATTAGGCATGAAAACTTGAAAAGTGATAAATAAAACATTCCTTGGAAATGAACACTAGAATACATATAATACGATGACAAACAGTATAATCTGAGGAATGCAAGCCTCTCTGCTGATCGCTTCTTGTCGCTTCTCTGGGATCCAAAGTGGTTGGCAACAGATAATCGAATCATGCATACCTGATGATTAAAATGTTGGTCCCTTTTCTCGCACTGCTGAGTCAGAGCTTTAAGTGTTTCTCGTAACCTACACAAAAAGGCATAGCTTAGAACACAGCTTTGAAAGAAGTCAAACACGCCTTCTTGTAACCCTATTGAAAATCATATTACAAGCTTAGGATCCGTACGGATGTACGTACATTTCATTTTCTTTGATCTGCTGCAATCTCTCGTCTCCTTGCTCCTCTAACTTGCTTGTGATATCCTGTGTCAATGAATGGAAGAGGCCTCTTTAGTTTATTTATATATTCTAATGAATTGGGTATATCATCGTTGGACCAAAACTCATTTTATGCGACTCAATCCAGTGAGCGACATAGATCCAAAATCAATATAACTTGTTTGAAACTCAATTCATTGTCAATCGAACTGGTGAATATGCTCCTAACACAATATATGCATCTAATGAGAGAACCGCTGGGGTTCAAGCATATCAGAATAATTAACGGCTACGTAAGAACAAGAAGCAATGACAAACCTTGATGGTATTATGAAACTTTGTGGACAGCTCTTGGCGTTTCATCTGCTCTTCATTGGAGATCCTTCTGCTATCATCCTGTGGTTTCAAGCAAACCGGCGAAAATTGTAAGGAACAGTCTGCTTCTTTCTATTGTTCGAAACCCCAAACAGAGGAATTCGTAAAACTTCATTAAAAAAAATATAACCCAATCAACAAAAACATCCATAGGAGCCATTAAAGACAAGTGGATGAATAAAGGAAAGATGCTCACAAACAGCATTTTATTCTGCCTCTGAAGTTCGCGACACAAGGATTCCAGCTTCTGGCGAAGTCCACTAACTTTTGAATATTCTCCATAAACTGCAGCAGATTTTGAACACGCCTTTCGTGAGTACAAAAAAATCACTGAGACTTCAGACGTACAGGCCCTTCATAAAATTACTTATACAGCTACCAGTACAGAGTGCAAAGCATAAACAAGAAACAGTAACTGCATTCTCTCAGAAAGCTGTGTGATCAATGAGACTGCCAAAAAAAACACATACTCGTATCTTTTTCTTTGTTGACCTGCTCCAACTTCCGCTGCAATGTTGATACTTCTTTCGCTAAGCTCTTTGTCTCAGATACCTGCATATTGCCGAGGACCGATTGGCTTCAGACGATTTCAATTTCTTCGCGTAACTCAGATAGGAACAAACAACTGAAACTGCCAAATGAAGACACTCAAGAAGGAAACAGAGAATAGAATCTGGGAGGAATCTGCCGGACCTGCTGCAAATACTTCGCGTTGAGTAGTCGGAGCTTTTCATCAGAGTTTCTGTCTGTTCCGTCGAGCATTGCTTTCACCTCCTTCACTTGCTTCTTCGTCGCTCTAGCTGCCATACCCATTCATCAGAAAGCAACATGTCATTGTGCAGTCATAAGAATTCTGCACATCCACAACAACCTCACGGTTTTCTCAAAACCCTGAAACATGAAGGCACAACGAAAGAGTCAATGATTGAAAATAGCATACGTTAGTGTGCAATGTTCAGCTCACCCCTTTTGGCTGCTTCGTCATCAACTTTCGAAGACCCAGTAGAAGCAACCTCTAGTTCAGCAATCTTCAGCTCCAACATGTCTTGTAATGGTTCATCATTTGTACTTGGGTCCCTCCGCAAGGTAGCCATAGGGAGATGACTAGTCTGAGAGCTGGACGGTCTATCACTATCATCTCCATCACTATCAGTAGCGCTATCCGCATTTCCCTCTACAGATTCTTCATTGCCAGGAGCCACCTTGTTATTAGTATCAATCCCGAATAATAGAGGCCCTCTTTGAGAACCAGAATCTATTTCAACAGTCGGAGTCGCCTCCCCACTCGACAGAGGAACCGGGAACCTTCGAACTTTCTCTGACGACTTGTTCACTGATGTCGCGAGGTCCGCAGTAGAATCCATCGAAAAATCAGTAAGAACTGGTAGATCTTTCTCACCATTTATTTGCTCAGAGGAGTAACCTACACCTGTCTCAAGCATCTCTACTGACGATTGTAAGGAGGCACCAATACCTAATTCACTTTTATCTCCGAGCAACGCATCTGTATTAGTTTCTTGAAGCTCAATTATGCTGCTATTCGAGCGACCATCAGCTGTTTCTGCTACGACCGAATTTTCAGAGCCATTGTCTCTGTTTCTTTCCGTGATATCTGAAACTTTTGAAGTTGCTTCTGGAAAATTCTCTGAAACCGAGAAGCCATCAGGTAAGGACTGTGCTCCAGGAAGATGGCTAACCATTTCTTCAACCGACGCGGATTCGGCTTCAATCGGTGGACTTGGAGGAGAGTCCATGATACGTCCTGAGGTAAAAAAATCAAACAGAAAATTCGATGAGAAACCCGTAACAGACGTAACTCACCACAAGCTAACACAAAACCAAGAGCTACAGCTGCTGTCTGCATAGCAATCAATCATAGCTACGTTGCTCCAGTCGAACCCGTTCCGCTAATGCACATCTAAGATAGCATCACAATTACACCCCGTTTTCGCGATCTTGGAAAACATGACCAGACAACGAGCTACCATGGCGTCACACCCCAAGATTATAACAATTAGGGCTCAGCTTCTTGCCACTCTAACAACTACGAGGACCTCAATAAACAACTACAACGCAAAAACTACTGATCATACAAGGAGCCAATCGAGTAACGCGCTCGCTCCAACACCTACTAAAGAAGAACTCAATCCTCAACAACGCAACAACCTTCCCCGAAACAATCCTCCTCCGAAAGAGCAAAAAACGCACCACTCCTCCGTCGTAAACCCTAGAACTCTTCACCTAAACACAACACTCTCCAGTAACCACAATCAGCTCCCCCAACTAATCCAAACTCCCAACACTAAACCACTACACCAATCCACAAACTGCATGAGGAAAAAACGATCACTCATCCTAACAAAGCTAATCCAACCGAAAACACAAAACTCAAACCACCATCAAAAAAACCTCCACCGAATGAGGTAATAAAAAACCAATCAAACAACACAATCCTCTCATTGCACTATCCTCCTGAAGCTCCACAGTCCTCCAGAAACAGAAAACACTAAACCATCCCAAAAAACCTCCACTGAGCTCACTCAAAATCCGTACCTCCCACCACCATCACCACAGCTGCAGAATGTGAAAGGCACTACTAGCGATACACGTGATTGATCTTCCAGGAACAAAAAAAACAACATCAACAAAACCTAATCCAAAAAAATTCACTCAATCAAAATCAATAAATCAATCAATCAATCAATCAATCCCCTGTCTGTGGTGCCCTATCCTATCCTGCAGAGTTAGTTCATCTCTGTGTGTGTTCCTCCCAGCGACTGAATGGGATACATACACCAATGCTGCAAGTGCACATGATGGAATGGCGATGTTCGGAGCACACTGACCTGAGTTTGTGGGGGAAATGTTGAAATGAGGAGTCCTTGGTGGAGAGTGGGTGGAATGGGGTGGGGAAAAGTGCAAAAGAGAGGGGAAAGGGAGGAGCAGGAGGGGGAGGGGATGGCGGAGGAGGGGGATTGGGAGATGGGGGAGGAATTTGGGGGAGGAAGGAGTGTGGGAGTGCGTGAGAGACGAGGGTGGAACCCAACACTCCACTCTGCGGAGTGGTCCCCCAAACCCTAGCGCTCTAGTCTTGCGGGTGGTTCCGGTGTGAACGGGGTTTTGGGTGAAGGTTGGGAACGCTATTGGGGAACGGTACGAGGACTTGTGAGGGAACGGTTTGGGAACTTGTGAGGGAACGGTATGGGAACATGTGGGGGAACTTTTGGGAACTTTTGGGGGGAACTTTTGGGAACTTTTGGGAGCGGGAGGAAAAGGGAGGCCTATCGGTAACATAAAATGAACTTGTCAAGCACACGTAAAAACTCTGGGCACTTCAATACTAAAAATAACATATAATTTCACTAAATAGTCCATACTGAATGTTTGGGAAAAGCAAATATGAGTAGAATATAGAATCACTCATTTGACATTATTTGGGAAAATTACTTCTTACTACCGTATATGTGATTAATTGCCAATGTTACATGTGCACCTTTCACAATTGTTGAACATGTTCAATCTTAGAAAGTCTACGCTGGAATCCAAAATCGATTGATTGATAAAAACGTCTAGTGGAACAAAACCTGTGCTCTCTTGAAGTTTCATAAACTCAACGTGACTTGAGTATCTAGCCCACATGAATCAAAACCGACTTGTGGCAAATCAAAAGAGTATGTAAAGTGGGGACACACTCTGCACCATTTGGAACCCTAATCTTGTGAGTCTCTCCACCTCTCTTGAAGCTCTCTGCGAATCAGAGGAGTGGTTAAGTTATTTTGACTCAGAATATGGAAACATGTGAGGTAACCTCGGGAGTGAGTGGAGGACTATCGGTTTAATTCTGATTCTGTGAGGGCTTTCAACCTCTCTTGGATCTCTCTTCCAATCATCTTAATAGCGAAGGCTACTTTTGACTTGTGAATGAAGTTATTCGAAGTAACTCATTGTTTGCACTCTAGACTTTTGCTTTAAAGTAGAAGTTTGGGTATATAAATGTAGTTATTCTACAATTATTCCATTTCATAGGTCCAAAGTAGCTTGATTTGCCATGGAATTGGAGAAAAAGCGTTAAAAATGTAAAGAGCAGCGACAAAAATAGGGTTAAAATAAAGAAAGGCTATTATTGTTCTATAGAGGTGGAATCTCAGTTTAAGTGTGTGATCATAAACCGTTTCTAAGTAAATTAGTATTGAACTAAATATACTTATAATAGATGATGCTATGGTTTCTTTTAGTAAAAATATCCATGGTCCCTCTTTTTACGTAAAGTGGATTGTGGTGAAGCCTTATAGAAATTTTCTCAAAATTTCCCTCATATAGAAAAATCTACCCCGAAGAAAATTCTTGAAGAGGGATTACAATGAAAGAGGCACTCTTTGAGACTTACAAGTTGCCCCTTTGGATGTGCTTTATATCTCTTTTTGGTTTTGTACATTAGCCCAAAGGCAATTTAAACCAGAAAACAATGAATTGGAGTCTAAACAAATGTAGAGTTTATATTGGTAGATAGCCTTAATATCCAGCTTTTGGACTTATATTAGGAAAAAGTTGGATTAGAACTCTTGTTTACTTTTATGAGAGAAAAATTGAATTGTGAGCTTTTTAATCAAAAAAGATAATATTTTCTTTTACCTGTGATTAATTAAAAAATAGCTACTTAATGAACTTGTTGTTTCTTATGCTAAGCTATAAACTCTTGTATAATTTTTTTTGAAACCTAGACTATATTGTTTTTAAAAAAAAATCTAAACAACAAGACTTTTAAGATTTATTTCTTCATAGATGTTTATAGACTTTACTGTTATTAATATCATAGCTTTACACTTGACCAAGACCCTTCTTTTTGAATTGATACCAAATCTTATACCAAAACTTACTTAGAACTCTCTTATTTCAAAAATGGTGCCCCACTTAAAATGCTCGTATCCAACATGCTTCATGCCGATTTCTTGAGATATCACATTATTTCAAAATAAGTAAATTTCAATATTGAAATGCAACCAGATGCTAGTGTTTTGGAATATTTGTTGATGAGGACAACTATTCAAGAATGTACCCTAAATTATCTAAAGGATGAAGAAAAACTCCTTTTTTTTGATGGACAAGCATTTGAGGTACAATAAGTGGTTCCAATGAACTACTACAATGCCACACACTTTGTTTCTCAGAAACATCATAACAAGGAAAGGTTATTTCAAATCATAAAATCATTATAACCAGTGCTGGCTTGACATATTGCCACATGGAAATTACCCTTCAGTTATAGTAGTGTGACCTTGGTACATTATTCATAGAAACTACATCGTGTTATACTTCTATGAAGTTTAATATTTGGTGCAAACCTGAGTACAGCATACACCGCTACAACAAACCCTTAACCCTACGGTAATCAGAGGCTTGAATGGTGCAAATGCTAATTATTTCTAATCTTGTTTTTGTTTACTAAGGACTTCAATAAAGACTGTTGTCACTACCTCCAAGTAGATGCATAATGTCAGCATCACGATAAAATAGAAGTTCCAAATGCCCACTATTAACCATTAAAATCAGATCAAGTCAAAAAAATTCATTATTACACGTTAAATGGGGGTGTACAATGAAATGTAAAAAGCCAAACTCGACCTATCGAAAACTAGATCTTGTTTCTGAAGTCACGCGAGTAAATGCCTACCTGTTCTAACGCAACGCCTGCAAGACCAGCGCAGACATCATGTCAAATCATTAATGAGAAAATATGAGAGAAGCGTAATATTGTTAAGAGGAACTGAAATTAGTCGACCTAATAAAAACTGGGTATAGTTCCTAAACCACGGAGGTTATTTCAAACTGGCAGTCAAAAATTCTACTAAATACTTTTCCAAAAGATTAGGAAATTAAAGACAACATACCTTCAAGAGAAAAATGTTGATAGGTTTGCCTGGTGCCAACTTCTGTAATGCGCAGTATGAAGCACCAAGTCTAGATACTAATCTTAATTTTCGAACGAGAAACCATGAATCTCATGTTCATCATGTTTGTCCGATAACTACGAACCTCTCTGGCTTTCTGGTACCCACATGCCTGGACCTCTACCAGTCTGTTCCAACCTGGAGATAAAAAAACCTCGAGTCAATGGCTGTAAAAACAACTGCAGACTAGAACTTTTAAGAAAAACATGCAGATGACAGCAATTCCATTATCAAATCAACCTAATAATTCGAGGATGGTTTTACAGCACATACGTTGGTGCTAGCCGGCCGAGTCCTTTGAGTTCGATTCCTGTAGTTTCTTCCGTAAGACGACCATCAATATCCACATTATATGCTTTCCCGGGAGTGCCTGGTAAACCACGCTTCTTCAGCAGCTCCAAGTCCTTGTGATGCAGTTCTCTCCCGTTTACAAGCACTCCGGTTTTGCCATGGGAGCAGTGTCGAGCCAATGGAAAGTTTAATTCCTCAATGAAGGGCTGCACAAAATAGCTCATCTTATGAAAATCCTGGTGACTCATGCCAACATTTAATAGAATTGTAGTACTACCAGATTGATGTTAGCAACTTATTGAAAAGGTTAGATCTCTACTTACCGGGATCATCCCCAGACAAGGTCCACCCATGACCCCCCAAAACCCAGCTCGAAAGTCGTACCTACAGATCCACCAGAGCATAGATCTCAGCTCGTCTAATATCACAATACGAAATTTGTTTCTCATAAGCCAGAAATTCTAGAATGCAGCAGGTACGATAATGAAATTGAAAGAGAGAAGCTGTTAAGTTGCAAGAAACGCCTATAACCAGACAAAAATATCCATAAGAAATCACCTGAATTCCCAGTCACCACAAAAGATTCACGGCAGGAACTTACCAATAAGTACCAGGATGTATGGCTCCGGCAAATTCCTCCGCTCTTTTCACTACATCATCAGGAACAGCATGACCATTCACAACCACTTTGCGACGGTACTGAGTAGACTTCTTGCCCTTCGTCAATTCTTTAACACTTTTCTTGAGAAAACCTTTGAGGCCTTTGAACTCATGCCCGTCGTCGAACTCAGGGGTTTCAGGGGCAGACCATGCCGTCATTCGAGCAGGATTAAAACCAGTTGGTCCTATTTTCAGTTGAGCCGTAGGCTTTTCTTCTTCAGAATCACTGCTGGATTGCAAAAGTTTGCGATCAGGTGAAGTCTTCTGCTGGCGATCTTTCGTACTGATATCCTGACTTGTGCTGGACAACGCAGGCGAGAGTGAAGCATGAGGTGGTTCAGCTTGACCTGATGGAGATGTCAATATGTCAAGATTCTCCTTGCCCCCTTGAGATGAGCTCCCAACCGGGCCCAAGTCTCCTGAGGTGTTTGGGGTTGAGGCTTTAGAGGTTTCGGACGGAAGGCTTGAACCTGAAACCATATTCGCCAACTTGGACCCAGAAGCAGCACGCGGGTTATGTCGCGCAGAAGGAGGCACAGGAAGATTAGCACCTGACTGAGTCCGGAGTACTACTCTGTCCTGAGAACCAGTTTCTCGATTGGACCTCGTACCTGAATATCTGCCAGAGGTACCATCAGAGCTATTGGAACCAAGCCGGAAAGATGATTCTGGTGAATTGTCACTTCCACCTGGAGAAGGGCTTCTAGAAGGTGATAGTAGGTGATTCAAGCGAAACCGAGATATCTTCCAGCAAGAACCGCAGCGAAGTTTTTGTACTCCTGTCTCGCTCCGAGGAAGATTCAGCGGAACCTCCAGCTGCAAACTACAATGACGACACCTAACGTGGATACGTTCAGGTACAGGGGTATTGATTTGCAACCTGACTTTCTGCGTCTGCCCCTTCAACAAAGAATAAGCCGACCCACGCCCGTCTCCACCTAGACCAAAAGAAAAACTGTTCAATTCAAGGGTATCTGACTCCTGAGTGAAATCTTCCTGCAGCTCTTGCTTGCGTTGATCAGATACTTGTGCTTGAGATGGACTTACACCATGAATGGAATCAGGAGAACGGTGTGGAGAGAAATGGGGAGAAGCAACAGATTTGACAGGGCCAAAGGAACCAATGACCTCCAACTGATCTTTAGACCTCGAATTTGGCGATTTCCTATCTGCAGGATCTTGCTCAGCTTCATCATCAGACCTCTCATTATTACCGTCTATCGTGTCTCCCTGGACTCCTTGTCCATTGCGCGAAAAGGTGGGTGATTTCAGCTCTTCAGAGTGCGGTTTTGAAACAATCTGATACGACGAGTCAGCATCATCCACATTGGACGAGTCGTCACTAGTATCATAGTCCAAAACGTCGGGAAGGCCAGGAAAATTTTGTAGATTCGAAGGAGCATCTAAGTCCTGACGTGAATCAGTTTGTGCCTTCGATGACTGCTCGAGCTGTGGCTGAACACCTCCAAACGCCGACTTGGACGGAATAAAACTAGGTGGGGACAGCATATTGCGAGGTGGTGATAAGGATTTTCTGGTAGTTTGTGGCGACTGGGAAGGAGACACTTCTTCGTTATCCGATAATGATCTAGGTTCCTCTTCATCGTCGAAACTCCCCTTGTCGACAACTGGTTTCCCTTTGTACCGCACCTTCATATCCGGCTCCTTTTGCTGCCTTCGCCTAACCGAAGTAGAGTCACTTGTAGGTGACAAAACCGGCTCTGGCGTATTTGCCTTTGGAGGTGACACACTGCTTATCTCGTTCAGCCGTCTAGCAACGTCCGATGATGAGGCCCTTGCAATTGATTTCTGCTCTTGAATGACTTCCACTCGAGCACTCAAAGGATCGTCTCTGCTCTTCATTTTATCCGCTGTTGCCTCCACTAAAGGTAAAATTCTCTTTTCATTCTCTAATGCAGGGTGTCTGGAAATGGGTTCCTTGGGGAACTTACTTAACTCCTTAGCATCATCTTCTACGCTCCCTCTCGCGACAGCAGGGAGAGCAGGATTACGATCATTCCCAACAGACCAACCACTGATGGCTACACCATCTGAGCGCTGTCGCCGATGTACACCAAGCTTCTCCTCCCTAGATCTGCCAGTGGATGGGCCGGCCTCCACTGCATCACGTCGACGACCGTCAAGGTTTCGTTCAAACATAGAATCGGGATTCCTAGTCCCTATATATTCATCTCCTTGGGATTTATTCCTACCCCTCATAAATGTTCCCTGTGAACTTAGTCCCAGTCCCGGTGTTTGTCTCTCTTTAACCTTATAAAGTGGACCAGCATTCTGTAAATGCAGTGCAGCAAGAGCTTTTGTTGGTGAAAATGGTGTCTGATCGTCGTTGTCTTCAGATTTCCACTGACGCTCTTTCTCTCTACTGGTTGATCCCAGAATGGGCAAGTCTGTAGGTGGTCGTCTGTAGCGAGGTGCCTCAGCGGCCGGATCAACAGGTGGCGACTTCTGACGAGTATTAGCGCTCGCATTGATGGGCATGTTTCTTGTTCGCATATCTGCAATTCCCTCCTTTCCTCCCGTTGTATCATATTTAGCTGCTGGGTTCCTGATCTGATCAACTGGAGGGGAGGGGAGTTTGTGAAGCACGTAATTTGGCAATTTGTTACTGGCTTGGACTTCTTCAATATGTGCTGGACTAGAAGCCTTAGTTTGTGGCATAGATGTCGGTCCCTCTCTCCCACGACGGGAATCCTCGTCACCACTACCATGAGCTGCCAAAGAGTCACGGGGTGAAAGTCTGTGGTGATCGCGCCCAGGTCTGAGACCGTTGTCGTCATTTGTATTCGAGCTATGTGGCACCTGTAGAGGGGGTGAAGGTCCAGAAGGGAAACTACTGTGATGCGCTTGGGTTGGTAATTTTCTTCCTGTGTCCACTGGAGTGGGTCTGCTGTTTCCACTTCTATTAATCTGGTCATCAGGATCACCTAAAGCTGTCTGCCTTGACGTATGGTCAGGTGGCATGGGTTTGGAGGGCAATCTTCTACTATCGATACTATCTGCATGACCAGGTGGAGTAGCTCTGTTTTGCTGTTGTACCCGGGCTGACGACCTTCTAGATGCATCAGCGCTCGCATGTTTTGCTGCAAAATCGTGAGAAACAGTGATGTACCATACCACAACAATCATTACCAGAGTCTACACAGGAAAAAATGACATAGAATGAAAGAGAAAAGTGTTTGTTTTCTCAAATATATAAAGACTAGTTGGAGATTACAAAGCGATCAGGTAACACGCTCATACATTGTTTCCAAAAAGTGTAAAACATACCTCTTAGGACAGTGGAACAATTCCCACATTTGTATAGAGGGGTTCCCGGAGGAGGCTCTTGCAGAAGTGCAAGGCACTTGGGACACCGAACAATCCGAGAAGGTCTATCCATTGTAGCCATCACCAAGCTCCAACTCTAAATTTAACCCAAAACCAGCGCTTCAGTTTAGCAAAGGAAGCCAAATACAAATCGTTGATCATCCAAATTTCTACTTCTACAAAACAATTATTGACAAGCCGACAGTTCTCTTCGTCACTAAATTTTCGCATACAATATCAAGGAGGGTTTCAACACAGCCTCAGATACCTGTTTGCCTCTCACCCGTGGATCAATTCCGCAACATTTCTATCCATAAGGACGTTGAAATCCGGTGTACCTCACCATAAAACGACAGGGACAAATCTCAGGTAACCACATTCTGGAAAACTTGACCACCCGAATGTCGTTTCGAAGCTTCCTTGACTCATTTCCATCACTTTACCTGCTCCTCTGTTGCACATCACAGGCCAATGCGTACTAAGAGATTTTCCACTTACTCTGTTAATACGAGAACTACGCTGACACCGATGCAGTAAAGACAACCTGGAAACCTATCTGGCAGTGTCAATCTAACTGTTGATTTCATTTGAATTTCACTTTATAGTTGCCACTCTGCAGTACATACGACAAAAAGATGCGCAAAACGTCGTACTAAATGTACACTGGCTACAAGATGGTCTTACAAACCTTCTTGTCGAGAACAATACCAAGAAGCAGAAACGCCTGATGAAAGGAACAATCAAAATGTGGCGAACTTACGTCTCAATATTCTGTACACTCAGTTGGTAGTCTTCTAAGCTCGCTATCTAGTTCTTGCAAAGTTCTCACGAAATGACCCTTCCGCTGCAATCCTGCGGCAGTCTGCACTCCGTGAAAATCTTCACTACCGTTCCTTCTAAATCAACGGCTGCTGAAGATTAACTTTCAAGACGTCTCCATTCTCAAACACTCTGCAACCTGCTTCGCCTTTCTCTTATCGCCCTCCCTCCGGCAGGGCAGCTTTTCGAACCTGCAAAATATACTTCGAGGGTTCATTTTCTAATTTTTGGAACGAACCAGAAGAGCATTACCAGCAATGTCTAACAGGGATCAATAATCAAAACCTTACAAAAAAATCCAACTGCTCTGAAACAGTACACTTGAGTATCCACCTATTGGCTAAAACCTAAACTGAGGTAATTGAAACGAACATACTCAGAACGATCTCATACACAAGTATTCTCCTTCTCCAGTCAATAGACTATAGCTTCAGTTTCAAATGTAACAGATACTCAAGCAAGGTTTATGAGAGATTTAAACACTAGCGAGCACTTCAGTACGGCCAAGCTAGTGATATGTTTCCTCACCACAGGCTCTACATTATCGAAAACTAGTCAACAGAACCGTCCCAAAAATCCACTTCACTTTAACTACTCGCGGCCACTGCTACGATAGCGAATGATGCATGATTCTGCCCAACACTGGTAGTCCAGTGCATTTAGTTCCACTCCATCACTCTCAACATGAGACAAAAAACCACGAGCAGCAGCTTCTGTTCATAAACCAGGTCAACGACCGGACTGTATCCTGTGAATAATTAATACCATACCTCGTAAGAGGAGACAATGTTCAAACAGATAGTACGGTAAGTAACAAAAATGTCAATTCAGTCGAAACTGTCTTCGTCCTAGAAAGCTCGTTCACCGAGATATGACACTAAATGCCATAGATCAGTTCATCGAAATGCTCACACGCATAATCCTCGCATGCTCTGATTCCAAAAATTGAATACGAAACCAGCAAACCGAGCTAATCGCAACACAGTCTCCACACTGAAGCTCAAAATCCCTCACACAACAAACCTAGACCATCTCCCGCTCCTCATTTCTAGCCTCCTCACGCAACTGCACTAAACCTAGCACTCACCTTCACATCCACCACACCACTTCCAATCACGCCACTCCCTAATTCACTCCACACTCCTGATCCACTTCCAACACTCAACCTCCACTCCACTCAAACCACACTCCAATCCCTCCACGACCGAAACAAAATAAACCACAGTGTCGGTAACGCACTCCGAAACTCACAACGACCGCGTCAATGCCTCTCCCTCCCTCCCTCACAAACAACCAAAATGCCTCACCGAAAATCACATCACCTCACCGAACATCCAACACTACCAAACACAATCCTCAAAACCTCGAGCCATTCCAACTCCGCGCAAATCCTCCACCTACTTCAACTGAACTCACCTCCAGCCATTCCAACTCCCTGAAACTCGCAACGCACACCAGATCACCACCGCTAGAAAACAGCAGCCTGAAGGTCGTATCCCTAACGCAAGCGAGGACAGAGAGCAGGATGAGCTTGGAAGCGAAATGAGTAGGGTAAGGTAACGGAAGGGATGAGATCACGTGACGGTCGTAGTACTGCTAGGTTACGATGCGATCGTGGAAGCGGAAGCGGAGCGGCAAGGATCCGGATCCGGGGAGCGAGGACTGACCTGGATGCGGAGTGCTCGGGAATTCCTCCGCGGAGGGGAGCGATGGCGAGAGGGAGTGGAGATGGCGTCGAGATGGGGAGATGGAGGGAGGGACGGAGGGGAGGCCAGTTCCGACACGGAACACGGAGCGTGGAGGCGTTGGAACTGGCCTGGCGAGGGTGGCTGGACTGCAGTTCCGTTCCTGTGGGCTGCGTTACAGGCGACAAGGGCGCGCCGGGCGTGGCCACGGAGAGGGGAGGGGAAGGTTGTTGGTGTGTGCCAGCCCGGCAGGCATGAATGTGGGGCTCCTCACTTTACCCGGATGATGGATGGGCCCTTTGCTTTTCAGTTTTCTCATTCTTCTCTCTTTTGTTGGAGTAAGTTGCTAGGAGTGGGGTTGTTTGGTTGAGTTGTGGTTTTATTCCATTTTTGAAATGGAGCATACACATGAGTTATTTTGGGTTTTTGCCACTGAATATGGTAGTGGTTTGCATGTTGGAGATGTAAATTGATATGAATTTTTACCGTTAATGGATATTTTTCAAATAATATTGTTTCTAATGCTTATACTTTTGGAAGTAAAATTTTGGGATATTTTCGTGAAATGGTTGAATGTGAAATGAAGCATAGAAACTCCTTATATCATCCTTTATTGTAGTTTTTTTTTTTGTTCAAAATGGTATTCTTCAAAAAAATATATACATATATATATATATATATATATATATAAATATATTTGACATTTGAATGTTATTTTTGGTGGTTGTACATCAATTTTTTTGACATTGGCAATACATTAGATCATTATATGATATACTGATATTTATATAATGTACCATAAAGAACAAATCGATCGGGTTTAAATTTAAATTATACTTATATTTGATAGTGATTAATCAAAATTGATATTCTAAAGCTATTTATAATCTATATGCTAAAAATCATGTCTGTTATTCCCTTTGCAAACACCAATTCACGTATAAAATCTTGAATTAAAAACTAATTTAAGATTTTTTCCAAAATATGTAACCTCGTTTTCCAATTTATTCAATCGTCAAAAATTGATGGAGATTGTAAAAGAATATATATATTAAATATGGAATAGCCTATTCTACAAATACCTGTAATCCATCATCATCATTATAATCGATAAAATGAAGGGGTGATATTATGTGGAATGTGATGATACTAAAAACCAATTTGAACATGAACCCACAACATTTTCCTACACCACGATGACTGATCGGTAAAACCACTAAATTATTTCACTGAGATTCAGTAGTAACTTAATCCATGATTCATGAAAGTTGTTCCAGCGATGCATGAAATGGGAAGGTGCCAGCTGTACAATCAGTCGAGAATTACGTCGAAATTGCCATGCAAGTATTGCGAAATTGGTCGCGTATTTACGCCGTATAACCAACGAAATGGAAATACACTGTCATGGGCAAAACTTGGAGAATTTGAACTTTTTCAATTGAACTAAACCGTCACTCGGTCGGGATTTGAAATTCATTCATCCCGTGCGACTACAAAAAAGGCACCCTGTGGCCGCTCTTACCCCATGACCGCATATCTCCACTCCCAAGTCCCCCTCCAACACGCCGAGATGAGACATGAGAAAGGAGAGGAGAGTGGAAAAGTAAAAGGAGAGGAAGAAAAGATAAAACCTAGGTGGGGCCGACATCTAGCTGGGAAAGGAGAGGAGAGAGAAAAAGTAAAAGTAGAGGAGGAAAAAAGAAAAGATAGATGGGGCCCACAAAGAGCTGGGAAAGGAGAGGAGAGTGGAAAAGTAAAAGGCGAAGGAGGAGATGTGGGCCCCACGCAGCTCTCCGGCGCCATCCGTGTGTCCGCATGCCGAGACGCCAGCCTCCGAGGCCAATTGCATGATCCCAAAGCTTGCTTCCTCCCCTCCTCGCGCTTCCCATCGCATGGCCCCACTGCCTCCGCCTCGCCCCGTGCTTGCTCTGGGCTTTTACAGCACACCATTTGGTGCCCAATCGCCTCCAAACCACTCTGCCACCCTCCACTGATCCATTTCACTCTCATGGTCTAACCCTTCGCTCATTCACACCCGGTTGATTCCGCACAATCAATTGAGCTTCTCCGTTGCCTCTGTGAGTTCCTGCCTTTTTAATTCCTCTGTGAAGTTTCTGATTTGATACTCAATTAGGGTTTTAGTTAGTTCGGTTGAGCGATTTTGTGTTGTGGTTGGGTTGGGCCATGGGGGTAGTCGTTGTTTGTGAAATGGTTGTTGATGGATTGGAGTGGTTTTCGTAGCTTTGTAGGTCGGTCTGGTTGTTGAGGAGGTTTTGGGTTTTTACGGTGCGTGGTTTGGTTCAGAATTGCGATCGAAGGAGGCCTGTGATTGAGTGAGGGTGGAGAAGTTTGTTGTTGAAGAAACGGGTCTTTTGAAGAATTGGGGCTCTTGCTCGTGGCCTGTATGTTTCTCTTTCTTCCCTTTGCTTTTTACATTGCGTGTTTTCGTTCAGAATTGCGATTGAACGAGACTATCGATTGAGGAGAATTGCTTTTGTCTCGTAGTTGGGGAGGTTCGTTGTTGTTGTAAATGGGTCGTATTAAGAATTGGGGCCCATTTTGTAGCTACGTGGTTGGTCATGTGTTCTTTTGCCGCCTGAGGTTAGATGGAGTTCTTGAGATTTTATGCTCCGTTTGTTTGTGGATATCTTTGCATTTTGGTAATTAGGGCAGGAGGATTTTAGTGGGAGTTTGTTGTGATATGCAATCAAGAGGAGGGAATTTGACGATTTATGTGTGTGCCTCTTCGTTGCTGTGTTTTGGATTGAACAGTCATGGTCGTGGTGAACAGCCATCATGGTGGAAGCGGAGAATTCTTATGTGGTGGATTCAAGGGGAAGGTCGTGAAGGGGAGATGTTGAGTTAGGGCTGCAGGTTTAGATTAGAGAGCACGGTGTGGAGGATGGCCTCCGTGCAGTGTGGTTGAAGGGGGGAGGTTTCGACTTTGTAGAATTGTAGTTTCGCAATCAGGAGAGAGTGTATACGGCAAATTCTTCGCCATGGCGGGGATTGGGCTTGGGGGGAGCTCGGGAGGCGTGTGCCTGCACCGAGCATTGCAATTCCTACCCACTATTCCGATGGCGCCATTCTTCGCCAAACCTTCCCTTGGCAAGCGTTCCCCTGTTCCTGGCATGAGAGTGACCATGATGTTGCCCAAATTTTCACCAGCGAAAATCTTGGAGAATATCATTTTCTCCCTCCGGTTTAAGACTCCGGAGGACAAGACTGAAACCCCGGTACAACCTTCTGTCGCAAATGGCAATGGCGTCGACACTGAAGTGACAGGTAATGCACTGTTTCTTCGATTTTGAGAACCTGTTGTGGCCTTTTGAGTAGACGGAAGTTGATTTAGAGACAGTATGTTCTCTTTTGGAACTGGAGACTGGAGATCGATGTGATTGTTTGTGAGGAGTGCGAGGCTGAATTGGCTCTTACTTAAGACGTGATTGATGAGTGCAAGCTAGGGTTCCACAAGACTTGGTTATTATGCATGGTAGAACTGCTTATTGCACGATGAGGGTTTCTAATGCTAGTCCTCCTCACATTTGCCAGGTAATGTTGAGACTCAGTTGAAGGAACAAGAGCAGCTCATTGAGACGATCAAGGAAGAGAGTCGGAAAGCGGGGATAGAAGAATCGACAGAGCCTCTCGCAGAAGGTGAAGAAACAGCAGATATCACGAGGGATACCCTGAACCCCTCTATCTTGTGGGAGCGGCGAGAGAAGGACGTGCTTGCGGAACAAGATTTGAAGTTCACGAGTCCAGGGTTTAGTTTTTCAGCGGCGGGCTTGCTGTTTCCTTATCACTTGGGAGTGTGCCAGTGCTTAATCCAAGAGGGCTACATCACTGTAAGTGAAAATGGTTTCCTCTCTCTACAATCGTGGCAGTTCCAATTCTGATAAACACTTGAAGAATATGTTAAGCTGCCGATTATTATGAAATCATAGGGATTCTTGTGAAGCGCTCCTCGCATTGTTTAGGGTTCAGATATGAGTATATTTCTTTGTTGTTTCTGTATGTGTATGGGCTCGCGTAATTGTAAGCGATGGCACATTGAGGCCTCATTAGGGTGGATAGGTGAAATTTGAACGTGTCTTTCTGGTGGAGTTGCAATGAGGGAGAGCATGTGGATCGAGTGAATGTTCAGGCAGGAAAGTGGTGGGATTATACAGGAGAATACACCACTGGCTGGATCATCTGCTGGGGCACTTGTGTGCGCAGTTGTTGGAGGTGGCCTCAGTATGTACGATGCTCTTCAGGCCACGAAAGAGCTTGCGCTCGATTGCCGAACTTACGGCACCGCCTTTCGTCTCGGGGTGAGCTCCCTCCTCATGCCATTCGCGTTGTTTTGATAACAATGTTCATCAAATCGGAGCAACACATTGCTTTTTGTGAATCGCAAGTTATGTGGATCCCTGACCTCTCATATATATTTTGCAGGCTGTGCTTAGAAATTTTCTTGAGAAGTTTCTACCGGAAGATGTGCATCTCAAAGTGAACGGAAAAATTAGAGGTTCGTTTGAACCTTTCGAGACTAAATTCCTACTCGCTTTTCTTTTGGGGACCTTCGATTGTGTCCTCTTATGGTTCCTTTTTAATTTAGTGTAAATGGATTTCTCTGCCGCGAAATTGTAGAGGATTCTTTGCGGTTGTCCTGAAATTACGTACTAAACATGGCTTAAATTGATGATGCAGTTGCGGTAACGCAAGTGTTTCGGTCGCCTAGAGGTTTGTTGGTAGATTATTTTGAGTCGAGAGAGGACTTGATCAACGCACTTCTTACATCATGTTTCATACCAGGGTATGCTCTCCACTATCAGATTGTCCTTGCCTTCTTAAATTGCACCCTAATTTAGAAGAAGCTTGCCTCTTTTCTGCGTCTTAACTGGAAACCATGTGCTGTTGCTGTGGGCCGCATTCGACCTCTGCTTCCCTGGTGGGGAAATGAAAACTCATCTACGTCTTTCCTCAGCATCTCTTGTTTCTGTTTGGAACTTGATGACGGGGTTGTGTCTCATTGTTTAGTGGGAGTACTGACTCGAAGGCTGAAGATGGGATTGTAATATATGGCATCTGCACTATGCTGTAGCTTTTGTTCCATTTTTGACTGTATAGTTCCCTCCTTTTGTTTGAACTCGTGTGTTTTTCCTGTTCTTCCTCTGTCGTCTGGAACAACAACAAGAGGAAGAAGATACAGGAGTTGGTTTTTGAGAATGGGTACACGATTGAATGAGTGGGGTTTTTACAGTTGAAGTTCTTTCAGTTGACACTTATAGTTAAAGTTGAGAGAGAAAGCACTTGAGTAAAAGCGCACAATAACGAGAACAAGAAGTCTAATTCTGCTGTCGAGTTGCAGCTTTATTAATTGCAGCGTTCAGTTCATTTTTAAATTACTCGAACTCATTGTTGACAGGTATTTGGCACCGAGGCCTGTGACGATTTTCCGCAATCGAATCTGCGTTGATGGAGGTATCACCTTGTTTATGCCACCGACAGCTGCCGACAAAACAGTAAGTATCAGTGTCCACTTGTGGCGAATAGTGATGTACGGTGATTGCTTTTTTCACAAGGCTGGTTCAATAATGTGATAACGGGACTTATTCTCTTTTGAACAAATTTTGCCTTGCAGTAAGCAGAAGTCTTTCATCTACCTATGAAGTTCTATGTGATTTTTTTGTGGTATTCAACACATATAATGGCGTTGACTTCAAATATGTCGTGACTACAGTCACTTACGACTGCTTTACGGGATCAATGTAATAAGAGGTGATGAGTTATGAAGAGAATTTCTTATTTATTGGTCTGAGCATTGATTGCTAAAATCCTTACTTATGAATCATGCAGGTACGTGTATGCGCGTTTCCACTCTATGCTCCAGAAGGCATCAGCCCCGATCTAAATCCTGCCGAAACTCGAGCTGGCATGAGACAGGTGCTAACCTTCTCAACGTTACACTGACTCTTGAGTATAGTTTCTATTTTTCCAATCTTTTAGTATGTCCACAACATTTAAAGCAGGAAGAGGAGAGACTACACCTTTGCACTGGAGCAGTGAACCATAAGAATGTCGTCACAAGAATAGAGAAATGTGGCTTCTTGCATATTGTCTTTGGGTACGATTGAAGCTGGATATATCCAAAAGTATCGTAAGGTTTCTCTGTAAGTCAGAATGTTTTGCACGTTCAATCGAATATGGGTGACACTGAGCTTGGTGGTGTTTGTTTTGTCTCAGCTCTTCAATTGGGCTTTGGAGCCAGCCGAAGATGTCATTCTTGATCAGCTTTTCGAGTTAGGCTTCCAGGATGCAATGGCTTGGGTTAAGAAGCAGGATGAACCTAAGCAGAACTTGAATGGTGGTACAAATGGCGGTACAAATGGTGCTCCAAGTGGTGTTGCAAATGGTGGTACAAACGGTGCATCTTCAGCTTCAGAATTGAAATAGTTTCATCTCTTATTGCAACTGGTATTGAGTATGGTCTGTGACTTGAATTAAGATTCATCAGCTCATTTTTGCTGCAATGCTCTAATGCGTTCAGTTCAGTGCTCTTCTATACATTGTTTGATCACGAAGCTAGGGCTTTTTACAATATCCCCTCTAGAAGCTTTCACAACTAGATTTCCATATTGAGATCAGTGAAACATTTTGTAGAGATAGTTTTGTACTTGTAAAGTGAAGATTGAAAGTGAAGATTGTACTTTCATCAGATTTTGATTTAATATAGGATATTTGATAGGTTATTGAAAAGACTGCCTTGGAATGTCATTGATGACAAAAATGTCTTTCTACAGGGTAGTATCTTAGTGCATTGAAAGCTCATTCTAATATGGAGTTTTCAAATTCCTCTATTCTCGTCCATGTTGATTTATATATTGTGCAATATTGCAGTTTTGAACAATACTTCAATGAATTTCTATTTTTTTGCCAAATAATGAGGTATGTTATTTTAAAATTATACACCCTTTAATTAATTATATATTAAATTGTAATTGCTCAAGCAAAGGTCTATCAATGATGCTATTCATAAAGTATATACAAAGATTTTAGAGGATCATTTCATGAGGACATTAGTTGACAAACATACAGGAACCTTCAATAAAGAAAAAAACCTTTGAATTCTTTTGAAAGGTCAATATAAATAATGTATTTGTGTCCATGGTCCTATACGTATATCTATATTGTTGGTTGCACTATCGTCCCTCCAAAGACTCAATTAAACACAAACCAATCTCCATTACTCATAAACCAATCTCCTTAGTGATTTAATATAACAATTCAATAATTCCCACTCAAATTCAACTCAAAATTCCATGACCTCTACCTGTTGAGGTTCCCCAAAGGCGCATTCTCCCCAAAAATTGGAATATGTCAAATGAAGAGAATGTCGTGAAGAATGTAATGGTTTAACAACCCAAACAGCTTGTATTGGGGTGCCCACCAATAATTCCCAGCTGCCACCATGGCACACTCCACCAACCCACCCAACACCCACTCTTGGATCTAACTCACAACAAAATCTACGGCCAAACTACATCATCTACCATCATAATCTATTAGATCCGAACTTCTCACATCCCCAAATCTACGCAATTTGAAGATAAAGCCGAGGAGTGGGTCTTCCGCATATGCTTCCCGTACCTTCCCAAGCACTCGCCCACTCCGCCCGAGTCTTCCTCCCCACCCCTCCCCTAACCCTCGGATCAACACCCACATCCACGGCTGAGACCTTATCAACACTACACCGAAACCGTCACTATACCAAAACCCACATCATCTACATATACCCCACATAATACCATCAGAATCATCAAGAAAACCTAGATACAGTCGCCATAGCACCGTCCCACGCGCGTGAATAGCGTGAACCCAAACCCGTCACGCATCATCTGCCGCCGTCATTAATATCGCACCAATTGACTACCACATCGAATGATTAGAGTAGCAGGCATGGATGAACAGAGGGTAGGAAGTCATCTAATTAGTGCTGAATCACTGAACGAAGTTTCTCTTTACGGATGACATCCGTTTAATTAAATCATAATCCGCATACTAATCCATCCGCCACAGTTTAGTTGCTAATTTAGTGAACTTATCCTTCGATTAGCGAAAATAGTGCGCTAAGTGCCGCGGAATATCAGCACTTGGATCGAACTCGATCGACGGCTGTGATGGCAGAAGCACTCCCCATGAACCGTCACTGCTCTCAAAACCAACATCATCTACTGAAGTCATAGATCTGGGGAATTAAAATCTATGAAAGAAGAAGATAGAGTCTGGTAATAGGAATTTGTCGTCTCTTTCGGAGGGGGAGTGTTTTGCTGAAGATTGTTATCGTTTCGTCGTCGCCATCGCCATCGCCATTTCCGACGCACGCAAGCACGCACGCACGCGCACCGACGCTGGAGCGAGTCGGACTACATTCCGTCGCTTACATTCCATCCTCGGGGGTCGCCACGCCTCTTTATGAAACCTTTGTCACGCTCGCCGCTCCCGCACCATGAAGTTCCTCGAGTACACGCCGCTCGCCCGGTACCCCATCCCTCATCCGCGCTCCTGATCATCTTGTTCATCCTCGTTGTCTGTCTGTTGGCTTTTTTTTTGGTCGTTCGGATGTTTGATTAGTGTTTGTTTTGCCGTTCTTTGGGGCGGCGATTGGGGTCGGAAGTGGGAGTGTTGATCTGATGAGTGCGTGTTTTTGGTGGTGAAACCCTAACGGTGCAGAATAAACACGTTTCTGTCGCATGTCGATGTTGGAGGGTGCATGATTCAAGGCGTAATGGAGGCTTACTCTTGTAAGTTTTTGAAGATTTCGGAAGTTTCTGGAAGTTTTTTGCGTTGAGGTTTGGATGGTGTTGGTGTTTGGGATGGGGAGGGTTTGTATGTCTGAGGGGATGGGTTTGGTTTGGTTGTTTACTTGTTGCAGTCTGCCAGGGTTTGTTCAGCTGGAATTTGGTGGGAGAGGGAGGAGGGTTGATGTTTTTGGTGTCTGGAAGTTTTTTTAATTCGGGGAAGTGGTTTTACAGGCAAGCTTGCAGGGGTTGATAAGAAGTTGTCACGGAGTTTGGAACAAGAGGTTGTGGATTCGTTGGCATACTCGCCGTTGGACTTGTCTACTTCCCCTGTTGGACCGCTCTCAAACACTGCGAGGTATTTGTTTTTTCTTTCAGGTTATGAACTTTCGGGAAGTTTTATCCTGATTCGTCAAGCGGAGTATATCTTCAATTAAGCCATATCAGCTCTTCTAAATTTGCATATGGAATTTCGCATCTAGTAGCATTATACTTAGAATTTTTATTGTTCTGTCTTCGTGGCACTTATCCAGTAGTATGTGCTGCTACGATTCAGCTTTCACGATTCTATTTGCTGGAGCCTCGACTTGAGAGGAATTGTTAGCTGATTGTTGGGGGTGTTGTTGTGGAAGTAATTATAGTAGGGGAGAACACGAATCTTCTCTGACGTTTTGATCTCCGTCTCCATTGTATAGATTTTATACAACAGTTACTGTAGTACCTGCCTTTCTGGCTGGCATATGTAACTTTCGTTCGTTGTTTGATTTTCTTTGATCGTGGGAATACTCACCACTCTGTACATCTGTTCTCAGTCGCAGGACGTTGATATACCTGATTCTGACCTTGAATCATATGTATCCTGACTACGATTTCAGGTAATGGCATTCTTTAATGTTGGTATTTCTCTGTGCGCCTGGTAGAGTTCCCCTCTCTATGGTCATCGGAGGAATCCTTGCTATCTCAGGTTCTTGTGGGTTAGAATCGAGTCTAGATGAGGTTTACTTGGGTACTGCTTGTGTCTATAAGGCCGGCAACCCACTTTATTGAAAGGAATTAGGAAGTGGTGTCAATGGTTGACAAGCGGTATGAAGCCGTTGCTCCTGAAGGAGCTGAGAGTTCAAGTCTCTCCATTTCCTATTACTTCCTACATAGTTTGTTTAGCAAGTGTGATGACCAGTATGAACACACTGGGGAGAGATGAAAGTTGATTAATCTAATGTTGTGATATGCTTATGTCCATATACTTACCAGTATGTTGCGACCTCACCACTTTACGAAAGAACATGGAGTTCTTGCTGCAAAGCAAAAGATTGACGTGTCATTGGTTGAGGCATCCAAGGTAGATAATTAACTTGACAGCTCATTTTATCAATCGTCTCGTTCCGACGTCTTGTTCATTCTGTTCTCTCACATATTTGGATAGTTAATCTGTTCGAAGTTTCCTGCCACTGATGAGTGGTTGCGCTAGATGATGGGACACCTAGCTATTACGCGGTGGATTTATTCTAATAGGGATTTAATAGCAGATCTGGTCTACTGAAGTTGGGGAGGAAACAACGTTGATGGACAGCATATGGAACGGCATTGATGAGGTCAGCAGAACACTTCTTGAAGGGTACCTTTTGTGTTGTGACTCAAGAAATGGTGCTTGCAGTGTTTGTATTTGATGTCCAGTTTGATTGTACGATTTCGTGTAGATGGATTTCTCATAATTTGCTTTTAGGAATTGCTTGTCATCTTGGTTTTTCTGGTATTATATCCTGGAGTGTAACATGTTCACCGCTCAGCAGGTCATGAATCTGGAGGAATGTGAAGTGTACAGTTATTCCCCTGATGCTGAAGGAGATCCTTTTGCTGACACTGGCAGCATGTGAGTGCTAGAGCTTATTCATGTGGAGAAGTTGTAAAATAATTACAGGCTTTGGAATTCTGTTTTGAGTTATTTGATGCACATGATAATGGTGATAGATTTCAATTTACTATGGATATATTGGAGCATGGGATTTTTGCATGACCCTGCTGAAAGGGTTGAAGTGCAATGGGAACTATGTTTGGGATGCGGTCATACCAAGGCTACTACACCAGATCCCATCAGAACTCTGAAGTTAAGCGCCTTTGGGCCGGCATAGTACTGGGATGGGTAAAACCTCTTGGGAAGTCCCGGTGCTGCATCCAATTTAACTTCTTAATGTTGTATGCGTTTCTGTGCCCTTAGATGGTCCTTTAATTATTTTTTCTACAACAAAAAGCAGAAGCGAGTGCTTTACTTCAGCTCCCGATGTGCGAGGTAAGCTTCTGTGATTTTGCACTGCATCGTCTGTTTCAAGTTGTTCTCAAATAATGTCTATGGAAACAGATGAATCAAATATTAGGATCAGGGTTTTTGTAGAGGTTGATTTTGAAGCTTTAGCCTGATGGCCTGAAGCTAATCGTGGTTTTGGTTGCAGCAAGCAATCCATGGACAGTTTCTCTAGTGACGATGGATCTGGCGAGTGGGACATGGATTTTGTGGATGGCATGGACCTTGAAGGCTGAGATTACTCAGACTACTTCGTACTGATGCCGAGCATACTTTTTTTTGTGTGTATAGCTTGTACATAGTACATGGAGGTTAATGGTTACTGTGAAAGCATTGTAGCGTACTTTTACAACCAGCTTAGAATTATATACTTGCCATGTAATATACAGTTTTTATTAGTGTAGACTCGTAGACACTCGGATACATTTCATTGTTTGGGGGTTTTCATGAACATCAAAGTCCCTGACTGTACTGTTTTACCTTATTCCTTTACTGCCCAAGGACACTTGATGGAGCAAAATTTAAACAATATGAAGGTGATTCCTGGCAGGAAAGAATATTTATGTATAAAAACAGCAATCATCCAATGGACGTTTACGAACCATTTGTGCACTCTACTCACTCGAAGATTCCATGTCACAATGAGATGAACTCATCGACTAAGCTTGTGCACTCCCAGTTTGTCCACTCCCCCTCCGTATTTACAGCATCATCCTTTTCATGAATAACACGTTACGACTCACCGCAGCAAAGCATTTACACATCTCAGTCCGTATTTTTTTTATTTTTTTGAAGCACAACGGATTACTTTTCGCAATCCGAGGCAAAGCTGAGAAGTTGCTTTTCGCAACCATCTCAGTCCGTATTTTGGTATTCATGAAACCGGTGAGAGTAGTTGGTGAGAATTGCTTAGGATACATCTTGCACAAATATATGAGTGTAACCCCCTCTGGAATTTTTTTCCCTTATACCTAAATATACCTCCTAAAGCATAATTTGTTCTTGATAGGGCCTCCCAGGTTTTCATGTAGAATTTCTAGCCTGTGGGAAAACCTGCATGCAAGAAATCGTGGGCGGGCCTTTTTTTTTGACAAAGACTTTTCTTTCTTCTCGACAACATATAAAAAGAAAATACATATTTACATGCAGAAAATAGATGCACATAGTTAGTATGAAACAGAGGCAATTGCAAGCATTTAAAGACAATTAGATCTAAAAAGAGGCATTTACAAGCATTTACATCCACTGCAATTATTTTATCATTGAAATCACTTAGGGCCTGTAGCAATTTATGATAGGTTTAAAAGTCTCTGAAGGTTTGTGCTAAAAAAAGTCATTTACAAGTTTCTCCTTTACATGTGATCAATAAATCTACAAAACTTCAGTAAATCTAGGAGTCTAAACTGAAAATTTCCAAATTAGGATTTAACCTGAAATTAGTAGTTGATAACGCCCACTAAACTGCAGTTAATCCCAATGATTAGCTAGAAAAGCTCGCTCTCTGTGTGATAATTACGATGATTGCCAACTTCATCTAATCCTTTCAAGCGAGCACACTTGTGTTCTCTTTCCTCATGTCTATCACATATGCATGTATGTAGTTTGCATCATCCTGTGTGTGTATGCTTTGTCTTAAAGCCTTTCATCAACCTGTTAGCAACCAATCCAGGCAATCAATGAAACCACCATCTTGAGAAATTTACTGGTCGCATTGCCAAGTTGCAACTTTTCCTGAGAGGGAATTAGGGTAGAGATAGATATGGTTTGATACAATTGATCTGGTATTCGAAGCACCATGGCTCACGTAATTTGTTTATCAGATTCCTCGTCAGCTGATGATGCAGAGCCGAGTCGTCAAACAATTAGAGTCTGTCGAAGCTCAGCTTGTTCATCGGCATCCTTGGGCTGTGTTGCTGATTTGGTGTTCTGGTACCTCCCGGTGCGCACTCTGGTTCGGTGCAAGGTCCTCAGCAAGGAATGGAGGGCGTGGTGTGAGAAGAACCTTGTGCAGATTGCAAAGGAGCGCAAGTTGGATTGGTACTTCCCACTTGCATTTGAGAATCGTAAGCATGTAAGGCGACGTGGTGGTTTTCCTGGATCATGGACATGGACATGGTATGGCATGCATTAGGGGACGAAGGAGCAACACCCTCTTGTTGAATTCGACTTCCTTCCTGGTTTTTCACTGTCACGCTCGGATTATGCTTTGCAGGCTGTCTCTGGTGGGCTTGTTGTGTTGGCCAAGCTTAACCTACGCAACAAAGATTTTGACTTGATTGTGTGCAACCCTGTGAGCAAGAAGTGGAAAATGTTGCCAAGACATGCCGACTGCGTAGGCAGAAGGCTGTTATATATTGAGGATGCGCGAACGGAATTGGTGTTGAAGGATCTGCCGAATGAGTACATGGTTATCAGACTTTCTTATGACTGCATCGATGTATACACCTCTTCCAATGAGCAGTGGGTGTGTGCGCCCTTTGGTCGCCAATATTGTTACAATATTGTTACAATCAAGGATGTATCTAGTGTGTATTTGAAGGGCCATGTGTACATACTGCAGTTTAGGGAAGAAAGTTCATATTATAGCACAATGCGATGGAGTTATAACTTGAGGATATACGACATAGAATCTGGGAGATATGAAATTAAAATCTTCCTCTATAGCATCCGCGCTTGGAAAGATTACAGCGTGGAGGACAAGCCTTTTCTCAGTCGGGCTCGTGATCCCACCTTGGTTGTGTGTATGAATAATCTATACGCGGTTGGTGCATCGTGTCGAGCTGGACTCAACCATGTCAAACCACCGAGAAGACATGAAACATATGTTGCAAACTGTGAGTTTCACATCTGCTCGCTCATGGAGGAAGGAAGGCTTTTGGTTGGAGGCATATGGAAGCACGTGGTTACTGTGCCTGTGGTGTTTAGTGGTGTCAAACAGGATGTTGTAAAGTTTTGGGAAGCGTGTAGAATGTTCAGCTCTGTGGCAAGGTCCAACGTGATCTACCTGTCATGGTCTATTAGGAGCCTGCGTGGTGATTGTTTGACTGTGAATTATTTGGAGTATGATGTGGTGACTGGTCTTCATACGACGTATGCAGTTGGAGGTCATCATCGACAGCAATATCCGGAGCCGTTTTCGGACCGTGGATATTGTAACATGGCATACAATCCTTGCTTGGACTTAGAACCGTAGCGGCTAGACACCACGTTCTAGCATTGGAGTGAAAGCCTTCCTACAGTTGGGATAGACGGTCCTACGATTGTGTAGTTTTTTTTGAACCAGGTCTCCTTGGATACCTTGGGCAGTCACATGAAAGCACCTTATAAAGGTGTTTATGTAAACTCGGCATTATATAAAATGTACTGGTTGGTTTGAAATTGATGAAATGGTTCAATCCTGCTCCAGTTTTATATTTGGAGCAAACAGTTTCAATGGACTGGAGCCATGATACTTCCACGCTTTCTCGAAAATTCACCTCGGCTGGTTCAAAAGCAAGGCAGGAATACAATAGGCTGAGGTCATGATCTCCTTCCCACTCCATAACTCCATAACCACAGCAATCTTCTCAGTTCCAGCCTAGCTTCGAACAGATTTTATTTGACATAAAATGCGCTTCGAAGATATGTCATAACTCTACTCCTGAAAGAAAGGTGGATATACTCGTACCCTTTTGTATTGCCATGCCATCGTAGAAGCGCCGTGCCACTAGATCAACAAAATTGCCCGCAGTTAATGGTGCGTTCTATCCGTCAACTACAATTTTAACTTTGGTGGATTTCCCATTTCCATTCCCATTTCCATTCCCATTGCCATTGCAGCGATTTTAGGTGCGTCTACCATATATGTCGATACAGCATGAACATCATTCGACTCTCCCGCAGTGAGCAGTACAATTTAGCTCCGGCAACCACCTGCGCCGCGAAGATGTCACAAACAGTACGCAGCGACACAAGACGATATGAAACTTTCTTCACTGCACTGCAAGTGCTAGCCATGTACACTTGAATATGCGAAGCACCTGTGAATGCATCACTACTAGCATACTGGTCTTTTCTCACTGTCAAAATTAGCATAAAAGCGACTGAGGCGACGGAAAGAGGACTCTCCGAAGAGATACGCGAACTGCGGGGGAGAGAGAGAGCTGGTCAGTGCTGGGCGTCACAAAACTCCAAGGAGTGGGACCCCGTGATCGCGAACCCCGGGAGCACCCTGCGCTCTGCGATGTACCTGTTTCGAAGGCTCTGCGGAGAGCATTCCAGCGTGGATGCATTCGTACACCGTGGACTTGCCTCGTCAGCGATGAGGATAGCAGAGCTGGGTGAAAGAATCCGGTAAATTTCCTCCGAGGTCCCAGCCCGCGGGGACCGTCCGATACATTGCGGGGAGGATCTTGGGACCTGCCTTCAGAAGCCCATTTCGGTACCATCCCCTTGATTTCCGGAATGATCGGGCTACGCTTGTTCCCACACGTGGCACAATCCAGGTTAAGACATGTTGAACATTGTGCGGTGGGATATTGCCGGGTAATAGGCGGTTATGATGGAGGGTAACATTGAGGTATCAATATGGATATGACCTTCGTTACATGCCCGGGTATAGACAGGTT
This sequence comes from Ceratodon purpureus, assembly GCA_014871385.1. Lineage (NCBI taxonomy): Eukaryota > Viridiplantae > Streptophyta > Bryopsida > Pseudoditrichales > Ditrichaceae > Ceratodon > Ceratodon purpureus. Next base: position 8,367,092 of record CM026423.1, read on the forward strand.
ATGAATGACATAATGATCCGGATATTGGTCTGGATGTGTGTGCGGTCATCTGCCGGGTATTCTGTACGTTTGGGATTAGGTTATGGTCGGGTATGGAGGCGGTTATTAGGTCCGGTGAGGCGGATATCAGTCGGACAGTTCCAGGGTTCAATGGCCCTGTTTACGGTTTATTTGTGTGAGAGCTCAAACATATGTTGCCGGTCAATGTGGATGACCTTGTTTATGCGGTTTGATAAACAGGAGGACGTACATGAGTGTGCCGAAGTGTATTTTCCACGGGATTAATACATTAAACTTCCTATTACACATTCAGCACATTTGCAGTGATGACGAACGACATGAAAGAGCGGCATATCCTGTGCGTCCACATGATTCCAATATCAATTAACCCCAGCATTACAGGAAACAAACCTTGCACGGAGTACTCTTTGTTTCAGCGGTTTTCATTACACACTCTTTTCCCCAAAAATGTATGGAAAATGAAGGAGACAGGTTCACTTGAGCCCTGCAGTTTAAATTCATATAGAAACACTGTCGGCTAACACTTCATCCGACCCTAAACTCCTGTAATTTCGTTCCCCGTCGCTTCGATTCAAAACACCGTTCACACACTAACTACATACTGCGGAGAAACCTACATGGGCGTTGCAAACACGTATTCCGTCTACCCCTGAGAGAGGTTAAAAACTTACAATGCAGCTCGGCGACAGCAAGTACCCGTTACGAACTTCACGGACTCCTCATGTCACATGCCCACTCTGCGTCTATTGTGGCGGTGTATCGTTTCCTTCAGATTCGGCTCAACTAGAAATGTGCTGCGACGCAATGGCTACTCACTGCCAACTGTTCAGAACAGCTCGGCCTGCAAATCTCACAATCCAGCTGCCTTGTCAAGCGACCTGAGCTGCACGGTACGTTACGAGCCCCATATCAGTTGTTAGAACTCGGATCCGGAAGGCTTACGCCGCTCATGAATTAAAGACCGAATTGTGACTTCGAAGGAAATGAATATTCTCTGCACCATACATTATGTAATACCATATGATGCAACGTTAGAAAACAAACCTTTCAGTTCAACTTGCTGACCTCCACGTAATTGAGATATCTGCTCTGCCACACTATGGTGGCGTCTTCCGAGAAGTCCCCTTTAAGCGCATCACCAATGTTCTTAATCCCCTCTCGTTGATGATCTGGGTAGAGAACCTCCGCTGTCGCAAACTCTGGGTACACATGTTCAATCGTTACCTGCTGCATTCCGTGTACCCAGAGGACGCCCTTCACGTTGGGGACGTCCTTTTTCTTGTACGATCGCCAGTGAGGACCGCACCTTCCCAACGCTATTGTCTTGTTGGGATGCTCCGGATGTAGTACCCAGACTGCCTTCTTGGGGGTTAGAGGGTCAGACTGCACGTGAGGCCACACATGTTCTTTAGAGCAGTTACATCTATGTAGACATGTTTGCATTTCCATGAAGAGTTGGTTGTCCTGTTAAGTTTCCTGTGTCACTCACCATCTCAGCCCTCGGCTTGTTCTCTGACGGTGGGACGTGGTCGATGAACTTGGATGGTCTCTTCCTCACTCGCTTAGGCCGTTGCACAGTCACTGAGCCTTGAACTGATGGCGATGGCTCCTCCGCAGGTAACGCTGCAGGGAAGACTGTTGCCTTATTTCGAGGAACTCGTCCCCTTTTCGCCGGTTTAGGGTTATCTTCTTCGTCCGGCAACTGGGTTGCATCCAACACTGAAACGACATAGATGCCGCATGTATCGTTAAATAATTCCCTATGTTGTTTAGAAAGATGAACACGGTAAGACTGCAGTAAGGATGCCACTCGTATTACCTCTTTCCGGAAGACGCTTCCTTGTCAGCAACTCGGTCTCCGCGGATGTCAACCCGAACGCAGCTTGCAGGCCAGCATCGGGTCCCAACTTCTGAACTGGCGGAGCGTTTGTCGGATTTGATACTGTATGGTGTGAGCTATTTGTCGGGTGACTGGACGTAAGGGGGTCGAATGAACTTGCTCTGGGGTCACTGTTCCGGGTTCTGCGATCTTCAGACTCAGCGGGACCCTCCACTGCGTACATACGAACATCGAGTGTTAGTGAAGACAAGGATCGAATGAAGACCTCGTCGCTCCGTGGTACCCACGGTTATTGGCAATTCAGTCGAGCATTGAAAAGCGCTGTGAATAACAAAAAAAATTCCCCAATAAATAGACCTACTTCAGAAAGATGCGTGAGAGGCGCACACCTGGTTCGGTAAATAATCTTGTGCGTGTGCTTAATTCATCTGTCATACCGGAGGCCGTCCCTGACGGATCACTTGCTCCGGGAATCGATGTGACGTTGACTACACCAGGGTTCACTGCGACATCTTCATTGTTGTCGACTGGATGAGTTCCTACGTCTCCTAAGGGGAAATTTTGTTGTGCTCCACCCCATCGCTGGCCGACTCCCGTGGGCATGACGGCATTGATGAGCAGATCTAATTTCTGGTTCACGGTTGCCATGTCCACCTTGTACTGCGACATGTGCGCGTCGACGCCCTCGCGCCAAGACAAGATACCGTCCACTGATTTCTTTAGAGCCGTTAGCTCTCTGCCGATTGATCTCGCTGCACTGTCGTTCCTAGGAACCCTGGGCAGATTACCAAGAACGTGGCTGGGAGTGCCTCTCTCTTCCGGGTTGTCCTGCTCGTGCAAGTGTCAGAGGAAATACATACTCCCAATCAGAGCTTGCGTTTTATTACAAACCTGACGGATCGACTCAGTGGCTAAGTTTGCCGCCGTCACTACTGTGAAAACAGGTGTACCGAATCTCAATTTACTGATTACATGACTTCTTACAACATCAAATTTTTGGCGCATTGTTACCTGACATGAAGAGTCTCCCTCTTTGGAAGCAGGTGTACTGGAACCACCCCTCTGCAACGACCAAAAGCGAAAACATGTACTTCACTTAATTTTGCGTTCTAGAACGGCCGCTGAGTTCTAACTCGACGGGAGAATGTATTTCACAATCAATGGATAAAAAAATGGTCTTACATTGAATTCAGGATCGTCTCTTCCGATCGAGTCTGTCAAGTCCACGCAGGGGATCGAGTTCTCGCTGTAGTCGCTGTCGTCCCAAATTAAGTTTTCATCATCTTCATCGACGAGGGGCTGCACAAGCTCTCGCGGTGGTCAGGTAATTTATATTCGAAATATCATAAGTACTGAATGTAGAAATTCGCGGCCTTAAAGCTCCAGTGAACCCATGGAAGATCCTCATTCAGAAAATGAAAGATTCGTCGTTACTATCCTCAGATTGTGCGTGCATGATCCCCTCCACGTGCAAACTCCCTCTTCGTCCGAGAGAAGAATCTCCCATGGTTAAGGGGAAAAAAATGGAAAAAACTTCACTGACTTACGAGCTGAACTGTGCAACTCTACTCTGCCTTGTCACTATTTAAAATTGAAAATAAGTGGGGAATACCAGTCGGTGAGGTGGGATAACGAGGAGAGAGGTTCACTGTGGGGATGAAAAACAATAGGGTGAGAGAGGAGGTTAGCGTGGACGCGGGGAGAACAGGTGAAACATATAGGAGTAACTGCAGAGTAGGCTGCTCTCCAACTCGGAAGTGGAGGTGAGGCAAAAAAAGGTGGGGATTCTCTCTGATGAATAGGTGTTTCGATGGAGGAACAACACGCGGCCAAGACATTACTGTCCATCTTTTTCCAATCATCACGGGATTTCAAGCAGAAGATGTCCATTACTGAAATCAAAGACATCTGTGCAAAGCATTGAAGAACGAAGTCTCTACCAAACTTCAATGAAAGTTCACCAGTAAATGAGGGTTAGAAAATACTCTTACATCCCACGCATCGTCAATTGCAATATTACTGTGGTCCTTCCTCTCGAGGAGTAGTCTCTTCTTCTCTTTCGCTGCGTTACGGGCCTCCTTCATGCGCTTACTCTCTTCCTCGGCCTCGGCAGATTTCCAATACTTAACAAGGGCTGGAAAATACTTCTGGGGACACCACTTATGCTTCTCCCCGCGTCCTGTTTTAACCCAATGTTTACGCCATAAATACCGTGATGTACGTAAGGAGTTTTCTATAAACCACATGATATATCCCGCTCGCAAGGGTGGGTTGAATACAAATCTGCGATCGATGTCTTCTACTACCACTTTGATGTCAGAGTCCGGATGGTCTCTGAAATGTATAGTGGACATTTTCAGAAACCTTCGGGCAGATGCCCTGAATTGCCGGTGGACGAATGGTCGGACGTCCTTCGGAATTCCTCCCTCTGCAGTGCATTGGATCGTCATGGGCCACTGCTGAGATTTCTCTATAAAAGAAGCTTTCCGGGCTCGTTGAGCTCTTCTCTGAGCTGTCCTCTTGGATTCTTCGTACCGAATGCCCTGGTCCTCCTCTCTCGTCACGTCCACTGGATTGTGAGGTACGATGGGCAATGCTTCGAACACCACCTGCTGCTGGCTAACATTTGGGGAGGTCATGTCCGGAGGTGGGAAGTCGAATGGAGATAGCACTGAGGCACCACGCCATCCAGGCCAAGGGACGGTACTGCCTGGGAGATATGGGGCTTGCGGTATTGGCGGAAGGTCGGAGTGATTGCTGTTATGCATCCTGGAGTCGGATCCCTCAGTGCGAGCTGTGTGACCGCTACCCTGGCCCTTACTTCCACTAGCGGTGTCTTTGCTCGCACTCCCATCTCCGCCACGGGACCTCGGCAGCTGGCTGGAAATAGGAGAGCTTAGAGAATGTGATTGACTGGAGTTCTGCTGAATAGCGCGACTGTGACTTAGCGATAGTCGTCGGTAATTCTCCATGGCGCCCGTGGGAGCAAATTGGGACATGGAGTTGCGGACGTGAGGCACGGGAACTGAATTGTTCTGGAGTGATGGATGCTGACATCCTTGGTAAAGATATTGCAACTGCGAAGAAGAGTCAATCGAAGGAGGAACTGCCCCGGAGTACATCATCTGCGACGCCCACGGGTGCAAGTACGGAGGTCGTTGAGGGTAATTTGAGTTCACTGGCATCTGTCCCGAGGATGTACTCTTCAAGTTCAAGACCCCGATAACATTGTTTTAGAATCAGGTATATAAAAATGTAAATGCAGCTGCGACGTGCTTATCCACCACGGACTGAGAAAAATGAACTTAGGACGGATCTGATATACTAATGCGTAAGTGTGTTACCTGTGTCGGGATGTTCGATTGACCGGAGGAAGTGGACGTCATTTTCTGGGAAAGATGTGGAGGTCCGAAATGTTGAGCTCCACCAGAGGATGATAACACCGGGATAAAATTCTGTTAGCCATAACAAACCCCACTGTACAAGGTTAATTCAATGACACGTGAAATAGAAAGTGGAAACGAAAAATGAGGAATTCCACAACAGAAAAGTATAGAACATATACAACGTGACAATGAGCCAATATCGGTGGAAGTGTCACACTATGCAGTGCGACATATGATTATCGAAATACAATGGGCATAACCCGGTACAGGGAGGAGGACAGGATCAAACTCCGAAATCCACTAAGATGATTACGACAATGACGTTAGCCGCAGCCGCTCTTGCCTCTCATTCTACAGAATGTGTATCTATTCCTCATCGTCAGTGCCGCTTGTGGACCTCTCTTCGTCCCAGTCCCAATCTGCGTTAGCCCAGTCCGGGTCGGATTCGGAGTCTGTGTCATGGAACGGATTTTCCCCTGTTGCGGCAACAACCCGATGATCACCCTGAATCCACGCTTCTAATCCTAAAGGCCACTCCTTGCTACCTTCAGCGTATACCATCCACCCGACGCACACGCATCTAATATGACACAACATTCTGAATTTATCGACTGGTGTTTCTCCATTCATTAGCAATGGCCATATTTTGTCCTTCACTATCTCTCGGGGCAGGGAGTCCAAGAAAGTCTCCGCGGGGACATGAGCGGGATCGCAATCCGACTCTGGGCCACTACGAGGGCGCTTCCAATCCATCACCCACGGTTTCACCGGCATGCGATGTCTCTTCAGGTACCTGTCCAAGCGGAAGATGGCTAACTCGACTACATCTAACATGGTGTGGTGTAAGCCTCCCGGTCCTTCGGCAATCCTTCTTGCGGACATGCGGCTCGGTGACGGTACTCGTGAGTCCATCGCCATTAAACGGCGGGTTGGGGATCTCCGTGCGCGACTTAACAGATGGAACAGTGTCCAAAAAGAAACAGAGAATCTAACGAAACAAACGAGTGCAGACAACGAACATTGGGTTAGGGAGTGGACCTGAGGTTGGAAGAGAGCGCAGCAATGCGATTGACAGAGGCCGATTAAATGTCTCTCAATAACATTGTGACACAGTTGAGAACCCCAGGGGCAGCCGCCGTCGACGTGAGCCATGGGCGACGACATCTCATCCCTAAACCCTAGAGCCTTGCAAGAAAGTGGAAATCCCCCCCGATGAGTAAGACAAGAGCGCCCACAACTCTCCCGATCACGGCGCTCTGAACCATTACTGCTGCTGGTCTGCAAATCAGATAAAAACGGGACGGTATGCTAAATATCACCATACTGTCCGCCATCGTGGTGCATGTGGTGGAGAGTGGGAACTCCGTCTCAGAGGAGGTATCTTCAGCATCATAGCTATCCTAGGTTTAATGGTGGAAGTCCTCACTCATGGACGTCGTGGATGGGTTTCCGAAGTGACGCCGTGTCGATGATTACTAGAAACTAACCAATATACCCGGTTGTTTACCTGACAAGGCCGACCAGGTACAAACCGAACTTCCCCACTTAGAAATAGATAATATAGATCAAAAGCAGCTTTCGCGAGAATCCCTCAGATGACGGCGCCTATCATTGGTTGGATGGGCCGAGGGTCGGGGATTGAAGGAGCCTCGTCGCTGAAGGTCATCCTCGGACGATGGCACCAAGAGACTAAGGTACTCTGGTTACGCACTACGGGAGGTTTGGAATGGTCTATAGGTGCATGGGAAGACATAGAATATTTCTATTGCAACGCTGTTCAGGTGGGGACGTTCCCTTCAAGAGAGCACATGCGTTCCCGCTCACCGATGTACTCTGCTTTCCTTGTTGCGCTGTTGCGTTCCGGAAGAGTGTACTGCAGACGCACACCCAACACTCCTAATTAGGGTTTACAGAGTAACGGACAATTTCTGAGGTGCTTACTCTGATCGTGGTGTGGTTGAAGTGGATAGAGAGTACTGAGAGGATGCATCGAGAGGATTTGGAATATAGCTCTGATTACGGAACAGATTCGTTACGCGTTGACCGATTTGGTGGGGCACCAAGTCTGTTAGAGAGCGCAATCCGGGTGTATGAGTTAGGAGTGCTCGGTCCTCGTCACGTCTGCATTGAGTTCTGCGATTGCAGTTCGTGTAGGAAACTTAGGTGGTTTAATAATCCGAAATGCAACTGCGCTCTCGGGAAAATGTGGGGAAAGTATTTCACCTTGGATGGAGCGATGCGGGTGAAGTGGTTGCGTTGCAGGTGCAATACACTCTCGTCATTGGCGACGTCGGCCTCTCTATTCTGCAAGTGTCTTTTACTACTCCCTACGCAGGAATACAATCCGTCGGAAGGTAGTACACGTCCCGAAGAATACGAAGAGCCTTCTGCAGAAGTCTCTAGCTCTGATTTTCCAGCGGACTTGGTTCGGATTGAATTCGACGGCTTGGAGGAGGTGTATCGCCTTGGATAGGACCAATGCTGGTCAGAATAGTTCTGCACAGAAAAGGGGATTTCGCTCAGACGCTTACATTTGTTGGGTTTGCGAGGTGAAGCATTTAGGTATGCTGCCATTCCTTGACCCGTTGGGCACCAATTGTGATTAAGGAGTTTTCGGTGGGTAGAAAGTGCTTAATTACGTAGTTACCGTGATGTACATGGCTGTTCATTGACAGTGCGTGAGTCTGAAGAACCGCTGTCGTCGTTCTTCATGTTCTTAGAATGGAAGAGGGCATTCGAAGGAATCCACCGGGGGAGGCTCGCATCCTGTCTCGGAGAGCGAAATTACTCAGGCGGGAGTTGGCGTACGCGAGGCGGATGAGTTGGACGAAACTGCCATGTCCATGTCAAATCCACATGCGGGAGGCGGAACTCACTCTCGACTCATACCGGAGATGCCTGAGGGATAATGGAAGGCATGTGTGGTTCTATGGAAGGACAGAGGTATGTCTCATATTTTCCTTCGTGTGTTGATGTGGTGCTCATATGTAAGATTAACCACGACAACTCAGGAACTCGAATTCTGAAAATTCACTTAGAGCCTTCACCTTCCATGCACAGTAGAAGAACACAATACCGATTGGTTGATGCTATGAATTGGGATATCGCATGTCATGAAGCACCTCCTGCCTAACAGTCGAAGATGTTCTGTTGTACCAGGGATACGAGGACGACGACTCCGACGTCGAGTGGGAGGACCACATTACGTGGTACTATGGAGCGCAGGCGAGAATGCGTCCAAACGCACTACGGCGGAGGGATTTAGACCCGGGGATTGATGTGACGCAGATGGTAGTCGAAGCTCATGATATCGTGGACAGAATTCATGAAGAGGTGATGGTGGACCAGGTTCATGCTGGAGAGCATCCGAGAGGAGATCCGCACCAACAGAGATTTCCGAATGGAGTCAGCGACGACTTAGGGCAGGAGAACAGAGCATCACCCGTAGGAGCAGGTCGGGGTGGGGGGATTCCTAGTCCGGAGAGAAGCAGTGACTCGGCAATCCCCTTACGCGAGGAAGGTAATGCAGCAGGTGAAGACGGCCGTGACATCTCCGATGCACCGTCAGTCGACGTTTCTGATGATAGCTCTGGAGACGAGGGGGCGCACCAGTGGGGAGACTCTGACGACGAGACAGACGCTTCCATCGCGGCCCTAGAGGAGGCAGCGACTACTCCCTTGTTCCCAGGATCAGAATACTCTAGCATGGGAACGACGTATGTGCTTCTAAGTAGTGGAAAGCTGCACGGCTGTTCCGACGTCTACCTGGATGAGCTATTCCGGACCTTAAGCACTACCATTCTTCCTAAGCCGAATACCTTACCCAAGACTTACAGAGAGGCATCCGAGTACTTGAGGAAGTTGGGCCACACTTACAAGTCAATCGACTCCTGCCCCAACAATTGTTGCCTGTATCGGAAGGACCTGAAGGACGCTCGTGTTTGTCCACATTGCAGGGCTCCGAGAAAAAGAAGAGCAGGGAGATCAGAAGTGCCGTTCAAGGTTACGAGGGCCTTCCCTCTTACTCCGCGACTCAAACGGATGTTTCGAAGTGCTCTTCAGGCAGCTGCAATGACATGGTGGGCGACCCTCGCAGTCACGGACGGTGTGATGTCTCATGTCTCTCACTCAGCGCAATGGAAGTGGATCTCGGAGAGATTTCATGCAGAGTTTGGCCATGACGATAGAAACGTGCGAATGGCTCTTGTTACAGATGGATTCAACCCCCACGCAGACAAGAGGAGTACTTACTCTATATGGCCTATTCTCCTCATGAACTACAACATTGCACCGTGGCTTACGACGAAGAATTATTTTATTATGTTGGGGATCCTAATCCCGGGTCCTAAATCCGTAACAGCTGATTACTTCGATATCTATATGGAGCCACTGATTGAAGAACTCTTACATCTTTGGGAAGAAGGGGTGTACTGCATGGATGTCGCCCGTTATAAGGAGTCGTCTCATTTCATATTGAAGGCGATGATCATCTGGACAATTGGCGACTTCCCAGCCTACGGCGTTTTAGCTGGTTGCACAACCAATGGGTTCGTTGGCTGCCCAGTGTGCGGGGAGGGCTTTAGATCACGGCGTTCTAAGGTTTTACACAAGAACGTCTTCTGTGGATGTGCCCGCAGGTTCCTTGTTAGGGCAGACCATCCCTTCAGGGGCGACAGTTCAAACTTCATAGATGAGGAGCACCGAGTGGCCCCTACTCCCGTTACCGGAAGTGAAGCATTGCAGAGGGGAGAGGAGCGTGTCAGGTGGCTTAGAGAGTATGGAAGACCGAAGGAAAATGACCCCGTCAGAAGGCACGGCATCAAGCGAGTTTCCTCACTATATAGGCTTCCTTACTGGAAGGTAAGAGTGCCACTGAGCCGCCCCTGATCCTTGTTTACAGTCTGCACATGTTGTCTTCGACGTCTCGATATTGTGTGGCTCCAGTGGCTTCATGTCATGATCACTTGGGACTCTATGTCTAGACGTCGGGGTGATGTAGCTGTCTTAACATATGTCATTGAAGTTTAGCCCAGCCTTTTTTTTCGGTGTCGATAAACTTGCTGGTGAATGGGGTTCGAACTACCAGGCTCTGTCCACCGGGACTTCTAACCATTCATTTAGCGTATGTTGTTCTCTTAGATAGCGTATAATGACTGCTGGAATTGGATTATATGATCATGCTGTTCGACGACATGAATTGCACATGTCGATGCTCACCTGCGCATGATCTGGTACTGTGTGACCAGATGAATATGTAGCAGACTATGTTTCTCGGTGCAATGGTCAGTCGTGCTTGCTGATCCCCCATTCTTATATTTTCAGCTGAAGTCTCACAACTTTCTTCATGGTGCTGTGAATAGGAACTTCCAGTTAGGCACACACTCGACGTCATGCATGTGGAAAAGAATATAGCGGTTACAATTACTGGATTTTTACTCGGTGAAGAAGACACGATAGCCGTGCGAAAGGACCTACAGGATCAAGGGGTCATGCCTAGTCTGCATCTTGTGCGGGATGAGTTAACCGATAGCTACCTGATGCCGCAGGCACCCTACGTTCTTAGCCCCGGTGAGAAACGACGAGTCCTACAGACGATCAAGAATGTTCAAACACCGACTGGTCACTGTTCGAACTTGTCGAAGGTAGTTAACTTGGATAAAGGGAAGTTCCAGTTCATGAAAAGCCACGACTGGCATGTTGTTCTAGAGGAGGTGTTACCTGCCGCCTTGAGAGGGTCGCTCGCAGATGGACCTCGGGTAGCTGTTATTCGACTAGGGCACTGCTTCAAGAAGATTTGCGAGAAACAAGTAACCGTGAGTGAGCTCCCGAACTTATTGAACTACATTGCCGAAACTTGCTCTCTGCTGGAGATATACTTCCCACTGGCGTATTGGAATATAATGCCCCATCTCGTACTTCACTTGCCAAGGGAGCTTTACTGGTGCGGGCCCGTTCATGCCCGCTGGATGTATAGCGTGGAAAGGTACTTAGGTCACTTGAAGAGCCTCGTGCGTAATAAGGCCAGACCCGAAGGATCCATTGCCCAGGGTTATATGTATACGGAAGCCATCGGATTCGTCACAGAGCATTTCCAAATGTATCCAGGAGTTGCGAGACTACTCTGGGACATGGAAGAAGACGAACAGGACGCAGGGGAGGTGATGGAGGGGCAGGGTCGTGAGCAATTCTGGGACGACATTGAATTGAAGAAACTTCACGAACATGTTTTGCGTCACTGCGTCCACACGGAGGACCTCTATAGGTATGCTACCCTCATGCGTACTGTTTGGGTCAGTGTCATCGCATTGGTGACTAAATAAAGAGTGCTCTAACTGTTATTAAAACGAGTACGTAGAGTACTGTTTAACTCTACAGCCGTTTCTGTTGCAGTATTTTCTCAGAGGAAAGAAGATCGCTTAGGGGTCGCAATCCAAGGAGACTCGTTCCATTCGCAGACTGGATCGAAGAGAGAGTGCGTCAAATGGGAATCGATGGTCATAACCCCTCTCCAGATCTGGTGACTATGTCCAGACTTCCGTCTCCGTACGTAAAGCATCATAACTCGATGTGGGCTTTCGGCTACCACTTCAGAACTGACGAAGAGGACGGGAAACAACACGTAACCTTCGACGCTGGAGTGGCAGCCATCATAAACCAAACCTGCCGTTCTTCAGTGTCGGATGTGAACCAAATTGAGTCGGAGCTCCTTTATGTAGGAATTATTAAGGACATACTGCGCGTTGACTACGGACATTTGAAGTTCAACGTATTGAGGTGTTCATGGATCAAGCCTGATCTCGCAGGGGAGCCGACAATCAAAGTAGACCAAGACGGTTTTGGCTCGTAAAACACGCTGCTCGACAGAGTGCAGACGTCGAGCCGTATCTCATGGCCGCACATGCCCGTCAGGTCAGTTAATCGACGCAATTCCCTTTCATTCGTACAGTCTCCCAATGTTTGCATTCCGGTCTAAGCTGAACCTCTGAATTGCATCATGAGCATCGTATCACTTATCACAGTCGTCATTATGGACTACCCAATGCCGAACAGGTTTATTTTGTCGATGATCCATACAATGAAGAATGGAAGGTTGTGAGGTACAAGGAGCCGAGATCACGGCGGGTCACTGATGGGCTACCAGACGCTTCTCTTAGCGCACCAGGTCGGACCACTGCCACCGAGCTTAACATTGCTAGAGGACAAGGCGAGGCTGCAGCTGAGCCTCAGAGGCAGCCAGTACTAGAGGCCGACGTGGTGCATGTCATGGCACACGAAGAGGTCGACGAAGAAGCAGCTTACATGCAAACGGACCACATCCATTCCGATTCAGAGGACGACATCCCCAACGACGAGGCAGCAGTTCCAGTGATTCCCGTACCTAATGCGATTGACGATGCATAACTCTAACGAGTTTGAAATGCCATCAGCCCTTCACGCAGAGCTTGAACTCGGTGTTACTACGGCATTCCCTAAGACATTGGTACGTCAATTCAGCGAATGAATCCTTCATTACAGTCTCTCACAGCATTCTGCAAACTGATCAGTTGAGGTTACTCTCTGAGGTCAGTAACTGAATAACTCCCCAAAAGTTTTTCCGCAACCTCTATATTCTAGGTTCTGTTCAGAGAAATACCGTGTGCTTCTCTGGCCATGGGGCATCAGTAGGTCCACGGTTTAGTATATCCACATCCCTCTTAGGTAATATGTTCACACGTCCAAACTGAGTCAGAGGCTCGTCCCATGTACTGACTTGTCAGAACTTGCTTCACGTACGAGCCAAGGTTCTGACGGAGGACGGTCATGTCACCAGCACCGGACACTGAGTAGGCGGAGCCTCTTTCACCTGTCACAAAATCTTAGCCTGTTTGTCTATTCAGGAAGTCCATCTAATCAATCATAATCCAGAGGACGAGTACATACGCATGTCAGTTCCAGCCGTTTCGAGTCCATTCCATCAAAGTAGGCGTAGGTCATGCCGTCATGGGGCACTGAAGTAGACATGAGTAGAACGCATAGCATCCCATCAGCGAGGCGGCTCCTTCTAGTTTCACATGTCATTATTCTGTCACCTCTGGGCTGTAATTAGCAGCAGTCTGCCTCGCTGTATCGTCAATGAGTGGAAGGTGTTGTGGAGAATTGACAGGTTAGTGACACAATGACCATCGTGGCGTATCCACACCCGTCACGCATTGGATTTCAGCATCATATTATGACAGGGAGCAATAGATGTGAGGTGACTACCAGCCCCAATCAATTGTCGGCTGTCTTCTAGAACCCTAATTTCCTCAGAATAAAGCGAGTCGCCTGAGAGATGGAGAGGCGGATGCTCCTCAATGCTTCCATCGCACAGGTGGGCGGAGCCTCCAGAGTGCGAACCCGTCGACTGATGCTTTCTGGCGTCTGTGTGCTAATCCACTCCTTCCCCGGTGCGTGCGAAGCAGAATCACGGGCTTCATTACTGAACCAGGTACGCGCTTCCATCTATGATATTATGTTCCGAATAGTATTTCCATGTGCTTGTACCATGCTGACTTCTCCATATCTTGTCGACGGTCCAGACGCCCTTCTCCTCCATATTGTGTGTGTTTGAATGACTCGTAACCATTTCATCCTCCGAATTTGTTGGGTTCTCGTTCCTCTTTGCTGGAGTTGTGTAGTTAGTGCGCCTTTTTTTTATTTACAATGGAATAGAATTTAACCCTTGCTGTCTCGGCTATGGAAGACTTAATCAATATGATGTCTTCTGTATGTCTTCGCAGACATGGCCATCGACAGCCATGACATTCCACGGAACCCTCATCGGGGATCGCCACGATGGTTTTTCGTGGACAAGAAACTGAATAACTACGGATACTTGCCGGGAGCCCCGAGACGCGACCGGGACGCACTTCCAGACATAGTCGTGAACGAGGAGAAGTGTGCGAAGCGATGGGGACCAAAGCAACACGGCAAATTCTGGTACGCGCGGCCAGGTTCGAGCGAGAGTCCGAGAATGATACAGAGGATTGAGAGTCTGTACGAGGTTACCCACCAGCGCCCAATGGGGAAGCAGCGCTGCATTGGACTCGCCTTTGCACGGGGACTGATTGCAGAGAAGCTCGGGCACGCAGTGGATTGGGCCTCCTTTGCCGCCAAGCAGTGTCAGCGGGGGGGGCGTCCGTTCATATCCTTAGAAGAGCTGAGAAGCAAAACAAGACGGGAGTCCGGTTGGTGGCCACGGATTGAGGCGTCGGAGCTGAACGCGAATGACTTGGAGGGGGCTCCGGATGACTGGGAGGTTAATAGGCATCCTCGGCAGATGAACATGAGGCTCATCAACGGCTACGACTTGAAGGATGCCTTGCCAACGAGGCCGGACACCGTCGTCTCCCCACCACTGTACGGGCGAGTGGTTCATATCGGAGGTCAGCCCCCCCTACCGTTTCCCTTCAAGTACCTTGAATATGAATTCTACTCCGCTACTCTGACATGAAATTACATTGTTCTGTACTGAAATAGATGCTGGCTGTTTGTACATAGTGTCGTCGCATGCAGACAGTGATACTGCAAGCTCTGGGAGTGACTCGTCGGAGAAGATAGTTAATAACCACGGTGAGTCTCCTGTCATCCATTATGTACGCTGATGTTCAATCCAGTGTTAGTTAAATAATCCTACAATTGGAGGACATTGTGCTTGGTGGAATCCACTACGTCTGCCAATCATTAGAATGTATCGAGGCGTGTGGTCCAATTCGTGCAGGTACAGCTCCACTCTCGGTTGAAGAGGTCCAATCCGCGGAAGTACCACCTATTGCAACACAAGGATCACCAATCGTAGAAGGAGGCAACGAGTGGGACAGCTGCCCCGTGTCACCAGGACCAGGTACTATTATGTACTCCAGAAATAGCCTCGGTTTAGCTTGTTAGTAGATTTGAAGATATAACACTTAAGTGTTTAGTCGAATAGAAGCACTTTTTAACTTGCTAATGGGTGGCCGTCAGCAGTTTCTCCTGTCGGTGGTCGCCAGGTTGGACGATCCACATCGGACTCTGATTACGAGCCGTCCGACAGGCATAGGACTGAAACGAGTATCCACCCATCCGCCGGCGTGGAGCGCGACCTCGAGGACATTGTTAGCGATGAGGATGTCCTCGGAGTAGACATCTCCGACCGTGTTCACGCCGAATGTGAGTTTTCAAGAGTTCCCCTGTCATTGTCTCATCCTGAAATTGTAGTCGAGAAGTGAGACACCTAAACCTTACTGAACCTATTCGACTTCAGAACCACAACCCGTCTTGATTTTTTTTTTAATCTCATGCGACGACGTGGGCTTACTGTACCTCTGAATTTTGCAGTGGATCACTGGGCCGTGGAGGCTGGATTCTACACAATCGAACCCGAAGCACAGTTGACCTTCCTCCAAGAGAAGGAGACGGAGTTCAAGAGAGAGTCGAAGAAGCGGAAGGCGGAGGAGGAGGCACAGGAAGGGTGGCTTACGAAGATGAGATGGAAAACAATTGACATGGCTTTTCCACCTGAGGGGAATGAGGCGTCGCAGGTGCCGGATTGCAACATCGTAGTGGACAAGTATGTGGCGGATTCCAACGTTTCTGTGAAGTTCTCACCGCTGAGGTTCCAGCGACGTCCACTATTACTCCCTCGCGGTGAGCGATCTATCACCTTTCACTTACATAAGGATAATCTCTACTGCTGAGTTGCTTACGTACTCATGAATATATATAACGTATCACTTTTTGTGAGTGCTGATAGTCGTAGCCATGTCTCCTGTAACAGCAGTTACACTTATAGAATATCTCTGTACTACGTGTGTGAATTTGACGCAGAGGTTGCGGCTTCTGGTTCGGGATCGGGAGATTACGATGCGAATGTTGGAAGGAATATGGGGAGCATCAATATCGGGGACACCGATAGCGACTGATGTGTTCAGAATTGGAGGGCTTCAGTAATAGTATGAGTACTGGGGGGTTTTGGTCTGTACATAAATCATTTTGATGCACATCCGGACGGGCTGATATAGAGCTTTAAAATGAACTTGACGACTGCCGGAGAGTTAGTGTGATCGTAAAGTAGGTGTGATCGGAAATTAGGTGTGAGCTTAACATTTTCTTTGAACTCACTCGGGTATCATGTGCGTGATTGCACCGGACTGAGCGTATCCGCTATGTGGTGCACTCGTTACATACTTCTATAATGGATAATTGAATTTCGTTTCTATCTTCGTATTACTACAGGCCCATGAATTCCACTGCTTTTTCTGTGAAATGGCGTGCTTGTCATGTACTGGACTGGATGTGGTCGTTCAAAGTATTAGGAAAAAAATTGCATCCCTCAGACGTCTATTTGAATCTAAGTGACGACGCGGTACAACTACCGTAATGTGGATCAACAGTAATATCATCAGGAAAAAAAGCGTACTGTACACATTGAGGTCATTCTCCCACATGAAGCACCGGGCATCAACCGGCACCCGAGTCACCCCAACGAGGACGACCTCGAAATCGTGGGACCTAAAATTCCCGGCGTCTTGGACCAGTAATCTCGTAGCTATGTCGAGGGAGGGTCGTAATTCATACGTGGCTCGCGCTTGCTTATTACCCTGTCCGAGGTGGTTCCACCCAGGATAAATCCAGTACCATCGCGCATCCTGATTCGATGTTCAGCCTTCCAAGGAGTGGCCCACACCGCCCACACCGGCGACCACGCAGGGAAAGACAGAAACCGCCGGAGGAGCGCCTAAGCCGCGACCCAGCCCTTACAGTCCGGAGTGAGAAACGACCACTTCGCTAGTAGTGCATGTGTGAAGATCTCTTGACGATGCAGGCCTTTCAGCAGCTGATCGCATTTCTCAAAGCCGCATTGCACGAGTACCGGTACACTTCTCTCTGCGCAGATTCACAGGGATGGTTCCACAAGTTTAATGTTAATATCACTGCAGGCAATTAGTCGTGCTAGCTGCCAATGCTCGCATGCAATGCACCACAACTCTCAAGAAGAACACTGTTAACCAATCCTCCATTCCATTCGGTAGTCACAGATCCCAATCGGAAGTCACAAGCACTCCACCCGTGTCGAGTTATTTCCAACCTGATCATAGCCCCGTCTTCTGGTGCTGATTCAATACCATTTTTTCCCATTAAACTAAACATTTCCTCCTTGTTTTCAGACCTGGCAATCACCCAAGACTGCGCTCTAAATATCGCAGAGCCGTTCCAGCACAACCCATTGTTTTTGCACAAAAAATGTGCCCTAAAGTGGGACGATGTGCGGCTCGGATAGGACTCGCCTGCGAAACTCGAGGGGCTCCACATACTTTGCTCATCAGATTGACACATGCAGAGCCGCAGGCAGCTCACTCATAACTTCTCAAACCTCCAAGTGCTCATCAGTATTTTTGGGTCATCATCCAGAAGGAGCACTCACAATGAGGTGAGGAAGGGAAAGATTTGAGGCTTTGGGTTGAGGA